>JARJIL010000006.1:29420000-30045000 GCA_038502395.1 Dittrichia graveolens
GCCTACCATATGGACCAAAACTCTAGACATGGTTAAGCAACAATATAAATGTACAAAGAAATAGAATTATACCCTTGATGCTATCTTCTTTGTACGCGCGGGTTTGGATTTTGGAAGTCTCGTGAACTAACGTGTACACCTCTATCGAAGTCCACACCAAGTCTTGATCTTTTCCCACTTGCTAGAGTGTTAGGTGTGCCAACCTAAACACCACAAATATGATCTACACAAAAGAACCAAAGCCTTGGATGTATTTTGTGTGTTTGAGAGAGTTATGCAAATTGTATCAACTTTGTGTATTTCTTTCAAGCAACCAAAACCATTAGACTTCATGTGGTTTATATAGAACTCAAAATTGAGTTCAAAAAACGTGCAACAATTAATCTCATGGCTATTACATGATCGATACACATAAACACACTTTAACTAGCTTTGAAAGCCTAGTAAAGAGGCTGTAACTGCATGAGGCACGACCGTGCCTCAAAAAGGGTACAGGCGTGCTAGCCCAAAAGGCCATGCCCAAGTCACACCCGACTTGGGCCCGTGCCTGTCCATTGGGCACAGGGCACGGGCGTGCCTCCTAGAGGCACGGGCGTACCTAGCCACAGGCCACGCCCGACTTGGGCTCGTGCCTACCCGTGGGGCACGGCCGTACCTCATAGAGGCACGGGCATGCCTTGGCCCACCAGAACCAGTTTCAGGTTTTCTCTCTCATTAGATCATCCGTGATGCCGGAATCGATACTTGGCGTGTGACCCAATAGGCCCTTGCTTCATCAGCCATGATACCAAATTGTGTGTGTGTCAGTGGGCATAATCCAACAGATATGTCGGACAGGTCATGTGGGATGTCCTCCTGGTGATCAGATACTTGTCTTGTGCCAGTGGATTCAGCACAGACTGGGGAAGGTCGTGGGCCGAAGAAGATTGACTGCCCGGAGGAAGATGATTCGGTTTGAGTCCTTTTCAGGGAGGACTTACTCGCTGATGCAGCATGGGTGGAGGCCTCAGAGTCACTAATCACCACTCCCTCACTCTCTTGTATCTCTTCTCCCTTACCACTTCCACCACCCCTCTCATCAGATTGTTCCCACTCAATCACAACCCTGCTTGGGGCACCCCTGCGCACCCGAGCTCTTAGACCACTAGGACACTCACATGGTACTATTGCTCTTGGGGCAGGCACAACCGTTTCTAGTTGTGCCAGAGGAGCGATCCTATTCTCCCTCATATAAGTTCTCACAGCCTCACTCTCCTGATTCAAGGTTCGAAGAAGGGCAACAGGCACCGGCATGGCAACTATGTTAGGTAAGTCTCTGATGCGTAAGAATCTGGTTATTCGTTGCACTTAGACTTGCGAGTTATCAAGGCGTCGGGGAATGGTGTGGTAGGTTTCCAGATCAGTGGCGATGAAAATGGTAAGAAATCTTTGGAAAGGTATGAAGGTTTTCTAGCGGGAGGTGTCCTCGAAGATGATTGTGGCGTAGTCTAGATGACGGTCATAAGCAACACCAACTAAGAGCAGCAGTGAGTAGTAGGATCACCATCAGTACCCCGATGAATGCTAGTAACGGTACGAGAGATTATCGTAGCAAGCGTCTGCCAGAGAGGCATAAGGTTTGTTCGTTTGAATTGGTGGATCTGGTTTAGCTCCCCGTCATAGCCAAGGCCTCGGACTAGGTCAAGCACTTCATCTACCCCTGGATTTTCATCAAAGTCAGCTTTGTGAGGATAGTGATCTGTAGTGGGTAAGTCTAGTATGTTTCGGAGTCGGACAGCTGAGAGAGTTGTTCGAACATTTTCAATTCGGCCTCGGAGGCACTTGTGTCCCAAACGAGTGACACCCTCGGTAAATGTATACCACAATTGCTGCAAGTAAATTTCAGGTACATGGGTGGGTGATGTGTTTGGGTTTTCAGTTATGGCTTGGCGGAGAGGATGGGCGCGGATGATTTTTGTGACTATAGGGATTTTTGTGTATGTCTCCAAGTCGAAGTGAAAATTGTTGTTGAGTGTTTCAAGCCTTTCAGCTACGGGGACAAGGCTTTCCTCAGGAAGGGTTGATTGGCTGCCATCTGGAACAAGGAGTATAGATCAGATTAGTACAACAGATAACAGCAGTTTAGAATGCACATGTGAATGTTTAAGTGAATTGGTGTTTTTGATTGCAATGCACATGTGAATGTTTGACTTTGATTTTGACCCTGACTTGACCTTCAATTTTGACTCTTAATTTAAACTCTTTGAAATCAAGTCAAAAATTGCATAAGTGGTTAAAGTCGGATGGACTTGCATTTGAAAGTCGCATGAGCTAAGATTCAAGTAAAAGTCGCATGGGTGAAAGCTGACTTGAAAGTCACATGGGTTAGTTTCACATGAAAGTCGGATAGAATCAAATCCAAAAGTTGCATCGATTTTATTCGAAAGTCACATGGTTAAACTATCCAAAAATCGCATAGAACAAACTCAGTATGAAAGTCGCATAGAGTAAATCGTTCAAGAGTCGGATAGAACAACTCTAAGTGAAAGCCGCATAGAGTCAACCATCCAAGAGTCGGATAGAACAACTCTATATGAAAGTTGCATAGAGTAAATCTTTCAAGAGTCGGATAGAACAACTCTATATGAAAGTCGCATAGGGTAAATCTTTCAAGGGTCGGATAGAACAACTATATATGAAAGTCGCATAGAGTAAATCTTTCAAGAGTCGGATAGAACAACTCTATGTGAAAGTCGCATAGAGTAAATCTTTCAAGAGTTGGATAGAACAACTCTATGTGAAAGTCGCATAGAGTAAATCTTTCAAGAGTCGGATAGAACAACTCTATGTGAAAGTCGCATAGAGTAAATCTTTCAAGATTCGGATTGAACAACTCTATATGAAAGTCGCATAGAGTAAATCTAAGCGAAAGTCTCATAGGCTTAATTACTCTCAAAAGTCGCATAGATTCCTCTGAGCAAAAGTCGCATGGACTTAACTTCTCAAAGGTCCGATAGACCATATTCATCCGACAGTCGGATGATTTAACTTTTTTTCATGCGACATTTAAGAACTTCCCGTGTAAGTCCAAAACCAATGTTGGGCAAAATTGTGTTGTGTGGACTCGAGGTTTATACCAAACGACTCGGATTTTAACAACAAGCAACTATTTGCTTTCAATCAAGCCTAAACAACTCAAGATTTTACCAATTTGACTTGAAGAACCCCTTGTTCATCGAAGACGAAGAACAATACCATTTTTATGAAAACCCATTTCTTTAATCCCCATTTTTGTATGAATCTGCACCCCATTTTTGATTCAAAACATGCACAATCATCAGAAAAATACATAAGATTACTCAAACACTACAACCAACATCATTTGAGATGTATATGATTCAAACCACAGAAAAACCCAACTGTTTGATAACAGGGTTGAAAAACAACAAAAAGAACTCAATTTTTGACCCTAAATGTGTATATGCTTCGACATTTCTTGTTGAAACGATCTTACCTTTCAGTTTAGTGTTTAGAGAACACAAAATTTTCACAAGTTGAAGATTTTGATCAAAAGCAATTGAGAGAGCAAGAAGATGAACAGTGTTTCTTTGTTTGAATATTTTGAAATTTCTGGAAGCGTGAAAGGGAAGAAAGATTGAATAGCTATATTTATAGACTATTCGACTTTTGGCTGGGTCAGGGCTTATCCGACTGTCAGATTGACCCAGTTTGGCCCAAACTTGATGGTTGGCCCAGTCCATTCTGTTTTAGCCCAAGGCTTAGAATGTGACATTATTTAAGCCCAAAAGATAGAAATAGATTGCACATAAAGTAAACATCTAAAATTCAGTCATCTGAAAATCCAAAAACTGTAAGTGTTTGTCTGATTTGAGATGAATTCTTGAATTTCTCCCTCTACACGAATGGACCAAAAGCATTTGTGTTAACCAGCAAACCGCTTTGCTCCCCCTAGATAGGAGCATCCGTATAGCTGCACAAAGAACAAACAGCGTGTAATTTTGTTCAAGAAAGAGTAACGATAATGAATTACAGTTTGAGATTCGACATTCCAATCTTAGGCACCAGAAATGTAAATCGGATTTCGTCCAGTGGTTTAGTGAATAGATTAGCCAGTTGATTATCACTAGGAACGTACTGGTAGTTCGATCAGACCCTTTTCCACATTGTATTTCAAGAAATGATACATGATATCAATGTGATTGGTTTTAGAGTGATGGACAGGATTGCAAGAAAGGGCAATTGCACTCTGAGAATCACACAACAGTGGAATCTTAAAGTAGGTAAGACCAAAGTCCCTCAGTTGAGTGCGCATCCACAGACTCTGGGAACAACAACTGGCAGTATCCACAAATTCAGCTTCAGCAATTGATGTAGACACACAGTTATGTTTCTTTGAACTCCAGCTGACCAATCGATCTCCCAAGAAGTGTGCACTCGCTGACGTGCTTTTCCTATCCAACATACATCCGGCATAATCCGAATCGGAGTACGCAAGAAATTCGAATGATGAGTCACGGGGATACCACAGACCAAGGTTAGGGGTCCCTTTCAGGTATTTGAGGATACGTTTCACAGCAAGAAGATGTGATTCTTTTGGATTTGCTTGAAAACGAGCACAGAGACACGTAGAAAACATTATGTCCAGTCTACTAGCCGTTAGATACAGTAAGGAGCCAATCATCCCCTGATATGTTTTCAAATCAACTGCCTTTCCGTTAGGATCAGCAGACAACTTGGTTTTGGAAGACATGGGAGTGGATTTGGACGAGCAGTCAGACATTTCATATTTTCTTAATTAATCATTAATATATTTAGACTGATTTATGAAAATGCCATTGGAAAGTTGTTTGACTTGTAAGCCGAGGAAGAAATTCATTTCTCCAATCATGCTCATTATAGAGTTGCTCGCTATTAGTTTTGAAAACTCTAGATTGTACTGTGACTTTGTAGAGCCAAATATAATATCATCTACATATATCTGGACTAAGATATAGTCATCCTCAATTTTCTTCGTGAAGAGGGTGGTGTCAATTCGTTCCTTTGAGTAGCCTTCACGAACCATATAGGCCGATAGAACATAATACCAAGCCTGTAGAGCTTGTTTGAGCCCGTATAGGGCCTTATCAAGTATGTAGACATCGTTTGGTCGCTTGGGATCAACAAATCCTTCAGGTTGGTGTAACGACCCGAATATTATAATAATATTTTAATCGAGAAATGAATATTATTTTCGAAATTCAACTTGTTAATATTAATAAAGGAATATTATTACTTAAAAGAAAAGAAAAGAAAAGTAATAGAAAAGAAGAGAATATAAAATAAAAGAAAATGAAAATTCTGAAAATTTGGAGATCGCGACGCGACGCGTCTGGGCAGAAAGACACGTGTCAAGGTTGCGTGTGTCAGGCGGTAGCGTATGTCAGTCCGGTGGTGTGTGTCAGTAACGTGGTGACGCGACGCGTTCCTATGTCACGACGCGACGCGTCGGCCAGATTTGAGGGTCTATAAATATAAGCTCATTCCATCCGATTTCACACACACTTCCACCATATCGTTACTCTGCCCATTTTTCGAGAGAAACCAAGTTTAGTGAAAGTTTAAGAGTGTCGGGTTTCGTTGTAGCTCGTATTCGAGGTGCGGGAAGAACGGAGATAGCGTTTTGGGCGTAGTTTCGATCGTGTTTTCGCTTTGGTGACCCCGAGAGGTATATTCTTCTAAACTTAAGCTAATATTTCGGTTGTATGGCTTGATATTCTACATGCATGTCGTTCTAAGCATGTTTTAACGGATTATCTACGTTCGCAACGCGTTGATTGTTGATTGGAAGTATTGTGTTGCATGTGTAGGTTATTCGAGACGGTTGAGGTCGATCTCTTGACGATCCGAGAGTGTAGTTCGTCGAATCTATATTGTGTTTTTATTTTCTGGACTGAGGTGAGTTTAGTAGACTTTTACAAAACCGAGTACATAGACAAAACCTTATTTTCGAAATAAAGATGATAATACATATACCTAAATATTGATTGATGATACATGTCATGTGTACTAAGTTAAATACTCGTTACATGCATGATCAAACACGAAATACGCATGTTACGGTTATTCACGATTTACTACGATTTACATATGACTGCTTACGATTTATTGCATGCATGTATTTTAGTGGCGGGGGTAGTATATGATATTACCTATGTAGCGTATTTGTGGTCCTAGTTGGCATGATCGACCTTCTAGGATTGAAGTGCTAGCCAACAAGAGTCATTTGGTCTTTCTAGACGACTATTTTGACACATGGTATGCGGACACTTCGGTGTTCAAGTACTGGAGTGATGTAGGCCAAGGAGGCTAGATCATACATCACGTGAGTGTGAGGAGAAGCTGAAATACGATCGGCTTTGTTTGGACTCGTACTAGAATAACAACGCAGTACTTGTACTCACACCGTCGGAGTAGCGAAAGCGGAGTCTCGGTATTTATATTCTCGGGTGGGAGTCGCGCCCCGCTCGAAAACATAGGTTGGCCGGGCACGCAAGTAGTGAACCTTGGGTTTTCTAGTGTGGGCTTAGACTCTACAATAAGATCACCCTATTGATATGATTTATGCGATTATGATACGATATGATTTATGCAATATGATTTATGCGATTATGATGCGATATGATCTATGAAATATTATGCGGTATGATTCTGATTATGTGCGATTGACTTTATGAAATGATTTGTGAATATTTGACCCATTTGGTGCTATGTGATCTGCGGGTTCTCGGTACGGGTCAAATACGTGAAGGGTGGGATATGGTATTTATTTACATGTCATATTTCTGCTTACGAACATATTTTATGGCTTTATGATTTACTACTCCTATTGACTTACTTAGCGTAACCTGACACTTGTTTCTTTTGAAATGTGTCTTGTACTCGCGCAGGTGGCTTAGAGGTTGTGGTTCTGCGAGGAGGGTAGTATTAGTTCTGGTTTATATTTTGGTATCAACGAACAATCCGGTTATGTAATAAATTCATAACATTGAACTTGTACTGACTTTTGAATGACTGCGGTCGTAACCCCGTGGTTTACATTATGAAGGATTCGGTAATCGCCTCTATGGCAAAAACAACTATTTCCATTTATGACTTTTAAGACTTCCGCTGCATGTTTTTGCTATTAATTAAAGGTTTTTATAAATGGTGAAATTTTGAAAAATCACGGCGTTACAAGCTGGTATCAGAGCCACGTCGTGAGTGAACTGGGTGCTGAGACTGGCATTTAGACTCATGGCTAGATTGGCTCGTATAGGATTGAACAAGACTTTAAGTGGGGGGAGGTGTGTGACTGAGTGCTTTAGGGATTACTTGTTTGTTACCTATAGGACTCTTCTCTCCTCTATTCGATTTAGAATCTCTCGATCTTCACTCGTGCTAACTTTCTGAATTTCAACTCATCATCGTGTTGTCCTGCAGAAGAAATGGTGGGTACTCGTAGAAACAACAACAACAATGCCATGCCTGAAGCTGGTCAGGGAAGCGGTGGAGCGGGCGGTTGTGCCCAATTATTGAAGAAATTCCCCATGCAGAGAATACCTCTTCAGTTTACCGCTTGAACCACAATTTAGCTGAGAATGAAGGTCGCAATGATGAGCCAGAGAGGACCCATCAAAGCCAGCGCAGTCGCGGTGGTATTGCGCGCCAGGCGCACTTGGAGGAACAACTACGAGCAAGGGATGCTGAGATTGCTCGATTGCGAAGGGAGGCACGAGGTGGAGGAGAGGATGAAAACGAGGAGCGGTCGGTGCATAGTGAGGCAAACAGCGTCTCACGCCCTGAGTTGGAGCATGGAAAGCGGGGAAAAGCGGGAGGTAAAGGAACCTCGTTTGAAAGTTTTATGAAATGCAAACCGCCAGAATTCAAAGGGGGTGAGGACCCACTAGGATGCCTACGGTGGATCATGAAGATGGAGCAGGTGTTTTGCGTTGGGAGTTACACTGATTACAAGCAGGTAAACTATGCGGTCATGCGATTTGAGGGAGAGGCCTTGGAATGGTGGCGAACGATTAAGCGGACGCTTTCTAAAGCCGTGTTAGACAACTTGAGTTGGGAAATATTTACTGATAAGATTAAGATGAGATTCAATAGCTTGGGGGCAAGGGAGAAGGCAAAAAGAGAAGTTTTGGAGTTAAAGAAAGGAAACATGACGGTGGCAAAGTACAATGCTGCTTTCACCGATAAGCTGCAGTTTGCTAGTAGCTATTGTATTACTGAGGAAGAAAAAATTGGAAGGTATGCTGAGGGATTGCCTTTTGATTATCAAGTGGCTGTGAGGATGATGAGAACTCTGGGGGAGGCAATGGATGAGGCAAGTCGGGTTGAGCATGACTTAACCAAGCGTGAGAAGACTGTGTTCAAGAGGGAGGAGAAACGAAAATGGGAGGGACCATCTGGATCCTCTAAGAAGAAAGATTTCCCTCCAAGGAAAGGTTAGAAAGGGGACAAACCCCGTTACTGTACAACTTGCCACTCTTCTCACAAGGGAGAGTGTAGCAGCCACACTTTGAGTTGTAGGCGATGTGGAAAGACTGGCCATAGGTTTGAGGATTGTAAGAATACCGAACCTATATGTTACAACTGTAGGGAGATGGGACACATCAGTACCAATTTCCCAAAACCAAAGGTTCGAGGTGGAGCTCCAGAGAAAAAGCAAGAGGCACTGAAAGCCAAAGGACGTGCCTTCAACATGACTGTGGAAGAGGCCAAGCGCAACGATGAGGTTATTTTCGGAACCTTTCTTATAAATTCTATGCCTGCTAGAGTATTATTTGATTTGGGTGCAAGTAGGTCTATAGTGTCCACTTCTTTTTGCTCTCGTTTTGTGTTACCACGAAGTCCGTTAGAGTCGGTGTTGGAAATTGAGGTGGCGGTTGGAAAACCCGTCACTGTCAAGGAAAAGTACAAAAATTGTGCGGTTGAAATTAACGAAAATATCTTCCCTCTAACACTGATTCCAATGGATCTCGAAGGATTTGATGTGGTTATCGGAATGGATTGGTTATCGTTTAATCGTGCAGAGATCCTTTGTGCCAAGAAAATCGTGTGTGTACCTCTTACAACGGGTGGTTATGCCATCACTTACGGGGAAATGAGGACTTTGTTGTATATAGCGATGCATCCTATTCTGGTTTGGGGTGTGTCCTTATGCAGCGTGGGAAAGTTATCGCATATGCCTCGAGACAGTTGAAGGACGCGGAAAAGAACTACCCTGTTCACGATTTAGAACTAGCAGCGGTGGTTTTTGCTTTGAAGCTTTGGCAACATTACCTTTATGGTACAAGATGTACAATCTACATGGATCATAAGAGTTTGCAACACATCTAGAATCAAAAAGAGCTAAACATGAGGCAACGACGATGGATGGAATTGCTAATTGACTATGACTGCGAAATTAGCTACCATCCGGGGAAAGCAAATGTTGTAGCTGACGCCCTAAGCCGTAAGGAGCCTCGAGCGACTTATCGGCTGGAATCTATTGGATTGGTAGTTATACCTGATATAATCGAGCAGATTCGAGTAGCTTAAAGTGAAGGGTTAAAGGATGAAAACTTGAAAGATGAGGTCATGGTTAAGCAGAAAATGCTGCTTGAAGAGGATAATCGCGGGTTAAGGACTTTCAAGGGACGAGTTTGGATCCCTAAGGTTGGAGGAGTTCGTGACAAGATATTGCGGGATGCCCATCGGTCCAAGTATTCTATACATCCGGGCAATACAAAGATGTTTCGTGACCTGCGACTTAGTTATTGGTGGCCGGGAATGAAATCAGATATAGCAGATTATGTGGTAAGTGTGTTACTTGTTCGCAAGTGAAATCGGAGCACCAGAAACCATACGGGGAGCTTCAACAGCTTGACATCCCCGAATGGAAGTGGGACAAAATCACGATGGATTTTGTTACAAAACTACCAAGGACCCAGCGGGGAAACGATATGATTTGGGTGGTTATAGATCGTTTGACTAAGAGTGCTCACTTCTTAGCAACGAAGGAAAATGAGAAGCTAGAAAACCTAGCTAAACTTTACGTACGGGAAGTGGTAACGAGGCATGGAGTTCCCTTATCCATCGTCTTTGACCGTGACAGCCTGTTCGCTTAACGGTTCTGGCAAAAGTTGCAAGAGGAGATGGGTACCAGGGTACACTTAAGTACAGCTTATCACCCTCAAACGGACGGAAAAAGCGAAAGAACAATTCAAACGCTTGAGGACATGTTGAGGGCCTGCGTGATTGAGTACGGTGGTAGTTGGGATACACACCTACCACTAGTGGAGTTCACTTACAATAATACCTACCATGCAAGTATCGATATGGCACCGTACGAAATGCTCTATGGAAGGAAGTGTCGTACCCCTACTTGTTGGTTGGAACCAGGAGAAAAGAAGTTTGTTGGGCCTGAGATAGTCCAATTGACGGCAGACAAAGTTGCGGTTGCTCGCGAACGATTACGAGTAGCCTGTGAATGACAGAAAAAGTATTCTGATAAAAAGCATAGGCCAAAGACGTTCGAAGTAGGCGAGAAAGTGATGCTCAAAGTTTCGCCATGGAAGGGCATCATTCGGTTTGGGAAGCAAGGTAAACTAGGACCTCGATTTCTTGGTCCATTCGCGGTACTTAAAAAAGTTGGAGATCAGACATACAAGTTAGAGTTGCTAGCGGAGTTAGAGGGAATTCATAATGTGTTCCACGTTTGCTATTTACGAAGGTGTCTGGCAGAGGAGCCGAGTTTACTACCTCTTGAGGAACTTCAAATAGATGAGCATAAAAGGTTAACTGAAGAACCAGTGGCGATCCTAGATCGTAAAGTTAAGCAATTGAGGAAGAAGCGGGTCAAGTTGGTGAAAGTCCAATGAAAGAACAAGCATGGAGGGGATATGACTTGGGAAACCAAAAAAGAGATGAAAGCGAGATACCCACAAGTTTTTGCTTAGTAGATTCCGAGGACGGAATCCTTTTAAGAAGGGGAGAATTGTAACGACCCGAATATTGTAATAATATTTTTATCGAGAAATGAATATTATTTTCGAAGTTCAACTTGTTAATAATAATAAAGGAATATTATTACTTAAAAGAAAAGAAAAGAAAAGTAATAGAAAAGAAGAGAATATAAAATAAAAGAAAATGAAAATTCTGAAAATTTGGAGATCGTGACGCGACGCGTTAAGGGTCGCGACGTGATGCGTCTGGGCGGCAAGACACGTGTCAAGGTTGCGTGTGTCAGGTAGTAGCGTATGTCAGTCCAGTGGCGTGTGTCAGTCCGGTGGCGTGTGTCAGTAACGTCGCGACGCGACGCGTTCTTATGTCGCGACGTGACGCGTCAGCCAGATTTGAGGGTCTATAAATACAAGCTCATTCCATCCGATTTTCACACACACACTTCCACCATATCGTTACTCTGCCCATTTTTCGAGAGAAACCAAGTTTAGTGAACGTTTAAGAGTGTCGGGTTTCATTGGAGCTCGTATTCAAGGTGCGGGAAGAACGGAGATAGCGTTTTGGGCGTAGTTTCGATCGTGTTTTCGCTTTGGTGACCCCGAGAGGTATATTCTTCTAAACTTAAGCTAATATTTCGGTTGTATGGCTTGATATTCTACATGCATGTCGTTCTAAGCATGTTTTAACGGATTATCTACATTCGCAACGCGTTGATCGTTGATCGGAAGTATTATGTTGCATGTCTAGGTTATTCGAGACGGTTGAGGTCGATCTCTTGACGATCCGAGAGTGTAGTTCGTCGAATCTAGGTCGTGTGTTTATTTTCTAGACTGAGGTGAGTTCAGTAGACTTTTACAAAACCGAGTACTTAGACAAAACCTTTTTGCGAAATAAAGATGATAATACATATACCTAAATATTGATTGATGATACATGTTATGTGTACTAAGTTAAATACTCGTTGTGTAACACCGCTTCTGAATTCAGTTGCTTTAATGTCAGAACAGATTTTAGCAGCGGAAAATTTTCTTTTCAAAACAACTAAACAGTTATTTACATTAATTACTTGTCAAAACATGTTGGTGTTACTAAGTACAGGAACCGACCATAGTATCTATTTACAATACATCACAAAATATAAGTGTTCCACCCACAAGGGGCAATACATTCCCATAAGCAACACGCCTCGCAGGCCCTCTAGTCTTTACCTGAAAAGGGAAACATAGTATCATTAGCTACACTAGCTAGTGAGTACATACAATCATAAGCATCAATAGATTAAGTCATGCGTCATTTCATAAACAATCTTTGCTAGCTTAGCATATAGCGGTGTGCTGACAAGATCGGTAAGAGATGTGTCTTGCAGGGTAATCAATCCCGCTCAAAAACTCAGACTAGGGGATCAGACACGACCAATCCACGCTGGTGGGGGAGCACAAGGCAGTCCACCAAGCATCGTTCACAGAGCCAGAGGCTCTACGGGTAATCCAACTACAATCAGCCGATCACCACTCACGTTAAGGCACGGTGGTTCTGCAGAACCTCGATCCGGGATGCACCCCGAATCACCGTTAAATCCAGAAATGACCGAAGTCCTGTTAGGATCCAGCTAACCGGCTGACCTTAACCATGCGTCAGATAGTCTGCAGACAGGTCACATACACATATACGTACATTTGATCCCACGGGGATCCATCATCTTACATATAGCATCTTACAGTTATTCATACGAACATATCATCATATATTAACTTAAGTGGTTCCAATCTGGACCCACTGGCATGCACCTGACACATATTCTAACATCATATTAATCATACATTTACCTTCTCGGACGTACCTGCAAAAGCAAGTCAGTCATACATAGTACATTTACATAGTCACTTAGCAGGCAAGCCTTACTCTACTGAGTCTCATGGTCGTAGGCACTCACCTGAGCTGTTACTAGGCACAGGTATTGGCTTAAGTCCTCTAACAAGTTCACCTAGCATATCACATTGACTTCAATCATTCACATGTGCATTCAATACCTCACAAAACAACATTCAACTTTGGACATTACACAAATCCGCTAGAACTATCGGATTTGGGGGAAATCCGATGGTTCTATCGGATTCATGAAATCCGACACTTCAACCCATGAAATCCGATACTCAACATTTGGATTCCAACACTTATGAATTCCAACCATGCACACGAAATCCGACACTTGCGGATTCTGATACATTGAAGGAAATCCGATACTTCCATTGAAATCCGATACTTATCGGATTCCAACACTTAGAATCTGAAACTATGGAAATCCGATTGACTTACGGATTCAATATTTAAAAGGACTACAAAACATGAAATCTGACAGAGTTGCGGAATCCGACACTTCTATCGGATTCCGACAATTCCTTCGGTTTCCCAATACATGCGGATTCCGACAACTTCATAGTTGCGGAATCCGACAACTTCATCAACTGTGACTCCGATAGCTTCATTTAATCATCTACATAACTTCATTTTGGCTTGCTTTATGCCCAGAACATCATAGAACATCATAACATCATCATAAACACATGAAATCACAACAAGAACACCATTCATGCAAAACCCATTTTCAAAGTAAGTTTTCCATTTCCTTCAAAGTGTTCTTGCATGGGTTCATGGTTCTAACACACTACACATGATTCTAAACTTCTAGACATCTATGAATTCTGTTGCTAACCTTTGAAGATTAACAACGATCAACAGCTTCTTGTTCTTCTTTGAAATCCGAGAGAAAGCACCAAGAGAAAAGAGAGAAAAGCGTTTGCGGTTTTGTATATGTGTGTTTGCTATGTTTGACCAAAGTCAACTAAACACACATATATACTTCTTATTATTGCACAGGTGGTCACCACCTTTCTTCATCAAAGGTTTTCCTAAATATCTAACTATATACATACTTAAAACATACATACATTCGTACATGCATACGTACATACATACATGTAAACATATATTCATTTAATTCAACAAAATATACAAAGTACATCTTATTACAATAGCTACGTACACACACGTACGTACTTAACTATAACTAGGCCCAAGTTGAGGATGTTACACGTTGCATGCATGATCAAACACGAAATACGCATGTTACGGTTATTCACGATTTACTGCGATTTACATATGACTGCTTACGATTTATTGCATGCATGTATTTTAGTGGCGGGGGTAGTATACGATATTACCTACGTAGCGTATTTGCGGGCCTAGTTGGCATGATCGACCTTCTAGGATTGAAGTGCTAGACAACAAGAGTCATTTGGTCTTTCTAGACGACTATTTTGACACATGGTATGCGGACACTTCGGTGTTCAAGTACTGGAGTGATGTAGCCCAAGGAGGCTAGATCATACATCACGTGAGTGTGAGGAGAAGCTGAAATACGATCGGCTTCGTTTGGACTCGTACTAGAACGACAACGTAGTACTTGTACTCACACCGTCGGAGTAGAGAAAGCGGAGTCTCGGGATTTAAATTCTCGGGTGGGAATCGCGCCCCACTCGAAAACATAGCTTGGCCGGGCACGCAAGTAGTGAACCTTGGGTTTTCTAGTGTGGGCTTAGACTCTACAATAAGATCACCCTATTGATATGATTTATGTGATTATGATTCGATATGATTTATGCAATATGATTTATGCGATTATGATGCGATATGATTTATGCAATATGATTTATGCGATTATGATGCGATATGATCTATGAAATATTATGCGGTATGATTCTGATTATGTGCGATTGACTTCATGAAATGATTTGTGAATATTTGACCCATTTGGTGCTATGTGATCTGCGGGTTCTCGGTACGGGTCAAATACGTGACGGGTGGGATATGGTATTTATTTACATGTCATATTTCTGCTTACGAACATATTTTATGGCTTTATGATTTACTACTCGTATTGACTCACTTAGCGTAAGCTGACACTTGTTTCTTTCGAAATGTGTCTTGTACTCGCGCAGTTGGCTTAGAGGTTGTGGTTCTGCGAGGAGGGTAGTATTAGTTCTGGTTTATATTTTGGTATCAACGAACAATCCAGTTATGTAATAAATTCATAACATTGAACTTGTACTGACTTTTGAATGACTGCGGTCGTAACCCCGTGGTTTATATTATGAAGGATTTGGTAATCGCCTCTATGGCAAAAACAACTATTTCCATTTATGACTTTTAGACTTCCGCTGCATGTTTTTGCTATTAATTAAAGTTTTTTATAAATGGTGAAATTTTGAAAAATCATGGCGTTACAGTTGGGATACATAGACTTCCTCCTTAAGGATTCCATTTACAAATGCCGTTTTGACATCCATTTGATATACCTTGAAGTCCCGGTAAGCAGCATACGCGAGAAATACTCGGATAGCTTCTACACGGGCAACATGAGCGAAGGTTTCATCATAGTCAATACCCTCCTGCTGGTTGTATCCTTTTGCTACGAGTCTGGCTTTGTTTCGAATCACCACACCGTCTGAATCTTTCTTGTTCTTGAAGACCCACTTGGTGCCAACAATTGTCTTGTCGTTGGGTCGAGGAACCAGTCTCCAAACCTTTAAGCGCGTGAATTGATCTAATTCTTCTCGCATAGCAAGAATCCAGTCTGCGTCTTGTAGTGCATCAACAGTTCGTGTTGGTTCTATCAAACTAAGAAACCTTGAGAACTGACACACATTTGCTGTGGCGGATCTGGTCTCAATGCTGGCATCTTTGTCTCCGATAATTTGTGTTTCAGGATGTGCAACAGTCCATTTGGTTATATGGGGATGGGATTATCAGCAACTTCATCCTTGGCATCCTGAGGGAAGAATTCATCCAGTTGTTGTTGAATGGATGTTTCACCCCTCAAGAGTAGATGAGTCTGGAATGTGCTGAGGTGTAGTATTCTCGTGGTCCTCTGTGTCAGCATCGTCAGCAGTGTTAACTGTTGAGTTGGATGCAGTGTACCGTTCACCCAAAACGAAGAATGGGTCGGTAGGTGAATTAACAGGTCCTAATGTAGAAACAGTAGCCATTTGTTGTGTGAGTTCAAGGGATTCCTGAACGACATCTGTAGGCCTGTCAACAGGTACACAATTAATTCCAGAGTCATCATCTAAGAAATAAAATATATATTTGAAGTCTGAAGATTCATTTGTGTGAGATACATTTGCAGGCGACTCATGAGATAAAGATGTTGTGGTTAAAGTATCATCAAAAGTCACGTTAATACTTTCAATCGCAACATTGGTTCGTTTGTTTAACACGCGAAACACTTTAGACTCAAAAGAGTAACCTAGGAAAATTCCCTCATCTACTTTGGGGTCGAACTTTCCTAGATTAGCCTTTTCATTGAGGACAAAGCACCTATTACCAAACACATGAAAATGTTTAATATTAGGCACTCTGCCATATGCCAGTACATAGGGAATTTTGTTAAAGCGACGGTGTAAAGTTGTTCGGTTTTGAGTGTAGCATGTTGTGTTGACTGCTTCTGCCCAATAGGAAGGTGGTAAATCTGCGTAGGACAGCATTGTTCGAGCCGCTTCAACAAGTGTTCGATTTCTTCGTTCAACAACCCCATTTTGTTCTGGAGTATAAGCTGCTGAAATTGATGCATGATTCACACTGAGTCAAGAAAGGAATCCAAGACTTTGTTCTTGAATTTGGTGCCATTGTCGGTGCGTATAGTACCAACTCTTCCCTGCGATTGATTTTGCACCTGTTTGAGGAACGAGATGATTGTAGATGGAACTTCATCCTTCGTTCTCAGGAACTTGAACCACGTGTACCTCGATTAGTCATCAACTATCATGAGGATGTACTTCTTCCTATTTCTAGACTGAACTCTCATCGGCCCACACAAGTCCATGTGTAACAGTTGGGGAGATGCTTTTGTACTAGACACCTGTTTTGTAACACCCAAGGTTCGGAAATTTCCGTAATTAGCAACTTTTTGATTTAGTGTGTTTTGGTATTACCTAATTGAGATTAGGAGGTGTTTGGAAACTTGAGGGACTTATGTTGTCATTTTGAAACTAGAAAAGTACAAGGACCATTTGTGCCATTTTGCAAAGTTTATATATATATATAGCATTATTTGATTTTGATTGAGTCAAAGTTGGAAATTCATATTATGCACATTCACGAGAAGCTTAGAGCAGCCAATTTCTGGAGTCTTGAAGTTAGTACAACAAAGATCAAAGTGGTTTCCTATTGATACTAGTTAATCATAAGTTGAAGGTAAGATTTCTTGATTGAATTCTTGATGTTTTGATGGGTTTTATAGTTTGATTCATGGTTAAACAAGTTAGAAGTGATCTATATGAGTTAGTAATGTTCCTATACTGATTGGGGGGTTGGAAAACACCCCAAAGCATGATTTTTATGAGTTTTACGGATTTTTGGTCGAAATCCGCTACTGTAGAGATAAACTGTCGGATTGTCTGTAAGGTACACGGCCCGTGTAGTGTTGAAGGCTGTCATAGGGCCATGTTGGTATACATGGTCGTGTAGAAGTAGAGGTACACGGCCCGTGTAGGTGACGTGGACAACACGGGCCCTGTGGTCATGTATGGTCGTGTAGAATGTATAGGACACGGCCCGTGTTGGGGTACACGGCCCGTGTAGATCCCCTGCCTTGTTTTATTTGTTAAGTGTTTATCTGTTATATATATTGATTATATGATTATATGATTGTAGGGGTTACTATTTGACGTGTACTGAGTTATCTGGCATATATCTGTGTGATACTATTGGCTGAGGTGAGTTTTCTAAACTCTGATTCATATCTGTGATATGTGTGTGTTACATTGCAATGTGGTATATTATTGATCAGAGGATCACAGAGAGAGAGTTGTAGCATGCTGCTTTGTGCAGTAGTTGCTACGGACAACATTTTAGCCTTCTGGGCGGATGCTAAGATGGTGCAGTATTGTGTCCATAAGAACTGTTACAGCATTCGTATATGTGTATGCGCATGTTTATATGATTTATAGTTTAGATTTCTCACTAAGCTCTCGTAGCTTATCAGATACTGCTTACTGTTGTTTTGCAGGGCGTGATTCCTCCAAAGGCAAGGCCCGAGTTTGACAGTGGATGTTGTATGAGGAAAAATTGTGTTTTGAACATAACACCTGGTTGTATTTTAAAAACAAGTCTTTTGTTGTAAATATCAGATACCACTCTTTTGTATGAACTAGAGGGTTCAATATCACTTTGTAGCTTCCGATTTTATATTAAAACTCTTTTGATTCTAAAATAATTCTATTTTAGAGCTTTATTTATATTTAAGAATTTGGGGCGTTACAACTTGGTATCAGAGCCACGGTTTGAGAGATCTGGAGGTGTGTTATGCATCATCCGGACTTAAACCATGGTTCTAAGGATTTTGAGTCAAACTGGAGGCTTGCAGCTTGGTGGACATACTATGTATTGCATTGAGAACATGCTAATTGTTTGTGTTGTTATGATTGGTATTGATATACCTGAGGTGTTAATGATATTGATGTCAGATACGTGATGTTTTATATAACATGATATGCTAGTGATACATTGCCTAAGCCTGTGAATCGAGACTTTTTGTGATAAAGTTAAGATCAAATGTGTGTAGTGTGTTATGAATAATATAAGGGCCCATATTATTATAGACACATGATACATGTTAGAACTTGATGGAATTATGAGGAATCTTATGAATCGGGTGAGGGGTACTTGTAAGAGGTAGTACACTTGAGATTATAGATGCCTTAGTATGTATAGAACTACTTTGGATCTGAGTGTACTGAGATATTGTATGTACTTGAGATTGTTTGATATAGAGGATAGTGTGGTAAAGCTACCTTATGTCTTACTGCTTTATCTATGCTACCAGGATGGTAAACACTAGAGGTTCTCGAGCTACGGATCGTCATGAGGGTGGTCCTAGTAACAGACAGTAGGGAGTAGATATTAGTGCAACTGGTAGGAGGAGGCCACCTGTAGCCCGTAATACCCAGACAGATGAAATCCATAACAGAATCAAGGGTTTGCTGAGGCTGAACCCAGAGTGACTATTGCTGAAGAGATTGGTAAAGCTTTGGAAAAGGCTATACCGTTTATTGTTACCCAAGTGGTAGAGAATTTGAAGGATCATACGGGAGAGGCCGTACGACAAGAAGTAGCAGCTGCGTTAGCTGGGAGGAAAGAAAGAGTTAATCCCCAACCGCAAGTGATTATCAGAGATGCACCAAAAGGGTGTACTTTTAGAGATTTTGCTGCATGCCAGCCACCGTTGTTTCAGGGATCCACTAACCCGAGTGTTAGTTAGAGGTGGATATCAAAATTGAAAGGAGCATTCCATAATTGCTCGTGTGCTCCAGAAAATAAGGTGAGGTTTGCCTCAAATCAACTGAGGGGTGCCGCCAAAGATTGGTGGGACCTAGAAAAGAAAATGAGGGGTAAAACACAGATAGAGGCCATGACCTAGGCAGAGTTTAAAGAGAATACTACAGAGCAGTTTGTTCCGCAATCTGAGATCGATCGAACAGTTGATGAGTTTCACAAGTTGAAAGAAAATACAGAAACCCTTCCAGAGATTAATGCCAAGTTTCACGAGAAGGCATGGTTCTATCCTGACTATGTAGCTAATGTGAAAATGAAGATGTATCGCTACATGATGGTTTTGAAGCCAAGCATTAGAGAATTCATTGATTCGAGTAAACATCAAACCCTGAAGTCTATGATGGATGTTGCACGAGCTAGAGAATTGGAGTTAGAGAGGCAAATGAAAGATAAAAGACCAGTGGAAGGATCAGCACCACAGAATAAGAGGCCGAGAGTAGATTATGGGGAGAAGAAGGAAGCACCGAGGGTGCGTCAGAGGTGCAAGAATAGTCATTACGGGAACTACCAGACAAATGTAGTTCATTGTTTTAAATGTGGCAAGCCAGGCCATATGGGTAAAGACTGTCCCAGTTCGTTGAGCGTATGTTTTCATTGTTACCAGCCAGGTCACTAGAAAGCCAACTGTCCTCAACTGTCTACATCCAACCATTCAACAGGTTCAAGAAATACTCCATCTCTACCTCCAGTGCGTATTTTTGAGAATAAAGAAGTAAAGAAAGAGGATACTTCTAAGAGCAAGGGGAGGGCCTTCCAATTAACTGCGGAGGAAGCACAGAGGAAACCTGATGTGGTTACAGGTACATAACTCGTAAATTATCTGCCTGCTCTAGTATTATTTGATTCGGGTGCTAGCAAATCGTTTGTATCTCTTTCTTTCTGTAAAAATTTCGAGCAAGTATGTGGTAAACTGAATCCCCCTCTTGAGGTGGAAATAGCTGATGATATATTTGTGCTCGTGACTGATGTGTATAGAGATAATGTGCTAGAGATAGACTCTGTTAGATTTCCAATTGAGCTTATACCTATGCCTATGTGAGAGTTTCAAGTGGTAGTGGGAATGGATTGGCTTGGGCGTTACCAAGCAACCATTTTGTGTGGGCAAAAATTGATTCGAGTTCAAGCCCCAAGTGGGGAAGAACTATCAATTTTTGGTAATAGAAAAGGTGAGAAAATGTGTATGTGTTCAGTGACTAGAGCTCGGAAATACCTTTAGCGTGGGTACACAGCCTTTTTAGCTCATGTTATTGATACGAAGTTAGAAAAGAGACAGGAGAGTGTGGATGATGTAGCAATTGTACGTGAGTATTCTGATTTTTTTCCAGACGATCTGCCTGGTATACCGCCTGATAGGCAAGTAGAGTTCAGAATTAAATTAGTACCGGGGGCTGCACCGATTGCGAGAGCTCCGTATAGACTTGCACCGCCAGAGATGTAGGAATTGATGAAACAGTTGCAGGATTTATTAGATAAAGGTTTTATTCGACCTATCAGTTCACCATGGGGCACTCTCATTTTGTTTGTAAAGAAGAAAGATGGTACATTTCGAATGTGTATTGATTATCGTGATCTTAACAAAGTGACTGTTAAGAATAAGCATCCTTTGCCCAGAATAGACGATTTGTTTGATCAGTTGCAAGGGGCGTAATGGTTTTCAAAGATTGATTTAAGGTCGGCTTATCATCAATTGAAGGAACGGGAGGAAGATATTTCTAAAAATGCGTTTAGGACGCGGTACGGGCATTTTGAGTTTGTAGTTATGCCATTTGGTCTTACAAATGCACCTGCAATATTTATGAATCTTATGAATAGAGCTTGCCGTCCGATGTTGGACAAATATGTGATTGTGTTTATTCATGACATTCTTGTATACTCAAGGAACCCGACAGAACATGAAAGACATTTAAAGAAAGTTTTAGAGACGCTGCGGAGAGAGAAGTTGTATGCTAAATTCTCCAAGTGTGAATTTCGGATTCAAGAGGTACAATTTTTGGGTCATTTGATTAATAAAGAAGGAATTAAAGTTGATCATGTGAAGGTCGATGCAGTAATGAAGTGGGAACCTCCGAGGAACCCTACCGAAATCAAAATCTTTTTAGGGTTAGCAGGTTATTACAGACGATTTATTTAGAATTTTTCAAAGACTGCAGTTCCATTAACCAAGCTAACTAGGAAGAATGTAGAGTTCGTATGGGGAGATGAACAAGAGGTTGCGTTTTCAACTCTTAAGCAAAGATTATGTGAGGTACCTGTTCTTGCTTTGCTGGAAGGAATGGAAGATATGATAGTGTTTTGTGATGCTTCTTATCAGGGGTTGGGATGTGTTTTGATGCAGAGAGGTAGAGCTATTCCTTATGCTTCTCGACAGCTTAAGCCAAATGAAATTAATTACCCAACTCACGATTTGGAGTTAGCAACAGTGGTTTTTGCATTGAAAATCTGGAGACACTATCTGTACAGAGTGAAGTGTACTATCTATACTGATCACAAAAGTTTGAAATATTTTGTGGATTAGAAGAATCTTAATATGAGGCAGAGAAGGTGGTTAGAGCTCATAAAGGATTATGATTGTGAAATACTTTATCACCCGGGAAAAGCCAATGTTATGGCAGATGCTTTGAGCAGGAAGTCGGGGTCGGTACTTATGAAAAATGAGTCGTTACGAATGATAGTGACTACACCATTGTTGGATGTTATAAGAGATGCTCAGCTGGAAGCAATTAAGGAAGAAAACCACAATAAAGAACGAATTAAAGGGCAAGTAACTAATTTTGCTAAGGATAGTCATGATTTATTCTTATGTTGTGGACGAGTGTGGGTACCTAATCATGGAGAAGTCAGACAAACTCTTTTGAGTGACGCTCACAGATCTAAATTCTCTATTCACCCGGGGGCGACTAAAAATGTATAAAGATATGAAAGTGGAGTATTGGTGGCCAGGTATGAAGCGAGATGTGGCTAAGTATGTAAAGAGATGTCTTACGTGTCTGCAAGTGAAAGCTGAACACCAAAAACCACATGGAAAGTTACAACCTTTGGAAAACCTGTCTGGAAATGGGAGAATATTTCTATGGATCTAATCACTAAATTACCTAAGACCCCTAGAGGTTACGATGCTATTTGGGTGATTGTGGATAGATTAACCAAAAGCGCACATTTTATTCCCATTAAGGAAACTTATTCTTCAGAGAAATTATCAGAGGTGTATATGAAAGAAATAGTATCTCATCATGGTGTGCCAGTATCTATGGTGTCAGATAGAGATACTCGATTCACTTCTAGGTTTTGGAATAAATTTCATGGAGAAATGGGGACTAAGCTTCATCTTAGTACAACATTTCATCCACAGACAGATGGTCAAAGTGAGAGAACGATTCAAACTCTAGAGGATATGTTGCGCGCGTGTATTATTGATTTTGGAGGGAGTTGGGATTCTTCTCTACCACTTGCAGAGTTTTCTTACAATAATAGTTATCATTCTAGTTTGGGAATGCCGCCTTATGAAATGTTGTATTGTAGAAAGTGTCGGACTCCAGTTTGTTGGGGTGAAGTGGGTCAGAGAGAGTTGGGAAGTACTGAGGTGGTACAACGTACGACAGAACAGATTCAGCAGATAAGAGATAGATTGCTAGCAGCTCAAAGCAGACAAAAGAGTTATGCAGATAAACGAAGATCACCACTGGAGTTTCAAGTGGGTGATTATGTGTTATTAAAGGTGTCACCGTGGAAGGGAGTAATTAGATTCAGATAGAAAGGCAAGCTGGGTCAGAGGTTTATTGGACCATTCAGAGTTAGGGCTCGTGTGGGTAAAGTGTCATACAGACTGGAACTTCCAGAAGAGTTATCCAAGGTACATAATACCTTTCACGTGTCTCATCTTAGAAAATGTTTGGCAGACGAGTCTGCGTTTGTGCCACTGGAAGATGTCTGTGTTGATGAAAAGTTGAATTATGTCGAGCAACCTATTGCTAAACTGGAAAGAAAAGTTAAAGCTCTACGTAATAAAAAAATTGGATTGGTTAAAGTTCAGTGGAAACACCGTAAAGGGTCGGATTATACTTGGGAACCGGAGGATGAGATGATACACAACTTGTTGGTCCCAAAGAGGGCGAACAAGCAACCGATACAGTGTAGAAGGGGGGGGGGTTGAATACACTTTAAACAATCAAACAAATTAATCAAATGTATATTCAATTTTCAATCAGTACAATAACTTTTATCACTCTCTAATCAAATCAACAGGATGATTTGATATTACAAAGATTATAACCTCAACTCTCTCTAAACACTCTTGAATCACAAACTAATTGATGATCGAATTTCTTGTTAAAACTGATTAACAAGAACTCTTGAAAACTCTCTCCAACTTTGAACTTACAAAGTTATCGCAACACACGCGTATCAAGTATCACGATCACACGTACGTTTTGCAACTTATGCAGTCTTGCAACTTATGCAGTCGTCGTTGTGTATCGCATATCTATTCTCGTACACACGTAAGAACATCTAAACGTATTCGTTCGTATTTTTAAAACCTAGAAGAATGCTTATACTTATACTTGATATATCTACGAGTAAATCGCAGTTTAAAGATAGAACTTATCTTTTCTTTTAAACCGTAACAAACTCCTGAATTAGAACATATCTAATTAATTTTGTTTGAGATTTCTATCCATCTAATAGATAGTTTAAATTAGGTTTAGATATCCTAATTTAAATGTCGTAGATATGGAGAGCTTATAACAGAATTTAGAACTTACTTAAATTCTGAACTGACTTCTTACGCTGAGCTGACATACTCAGTCTTGACCTTGTCAAGCTGACTTCTTGAATCTTGGATTATTGAATCTTCAAGTCTTCAAATCTTCAAGTCTTCAAATCTTCGATAGTTTGTCTCATCAAATCTGACTATTCTAAACATGGGACTAACAATCTCCCCCTATTTGATGATGACAAAACATTGAATCAAATAAGTTATAGGTTAATAGAATTATGTTGAACCACTCTGGAACTGACCAAAGTTAGTTCTTGACATAAGTATTGAACTAATCCATACTTATTCGCGTATGTTGAACTTACAAGTTATTTATGTTACAAATCTATTGTAAGACTTGTATTCTAAGTATTTGAATATACAAGTACTTAGATTCTGAACTTATCAGAAGTAATTTAAGTTCTGAACTTACAAAACTTATATTACTGAACTTATCAGTTTACAATTGAACATATCAATCATCAGCTTAAACTTACAAAGCTGTCTGTTTGAACATATCAAACATAATTTTTGAACATATCAAATAATAAAGCAGTTGAACATATCAAACTTGATTTTGTATTTATGAACATATCATTTACATTTTAGCTTAATCTTTATGATTAGCTTCAGCACACTTAGTGCTAACTAAAATATAGAACTAATCTATTTACTCAACGTAATCTTCAACTTCTAACCACATATCAGAACATTTAAGTTCCTAAATTGCAGCTTTCTTGATAGCATCAACCATAATTTCTTCACCTTCTGGCATTTCTTTCATCTCAGCTTTTCTTGATCTGATTTCTTTGTTGAGATGATATCTGAATACTGAGTTCTAAATTGAGTCATCACATAGAATTCTCAAATACATAATCAATTCCAAATTTGCCAAATGAAGATCTGTTACTTTCAAGAAACATTGATTACCTTCCACATCAAGATACAAGAATCCTTCCAAAGGTTGAGTGATATAAGTGTTCTCTCTGAATTCAACTTCCTCTGGAACTTGTAAAATGATGTCTCTTTTAGCTCGCTGGCTTGCTGCTCTAACTCTTGCAGCTTTGCCTCGATTAAGAAAGGTATCAATTTCATCAGCAGGAATCTCACCTAGCTGATCGATTCTTATGAAGATTGTCTTAAGCACATCAACTATCTCTTGTCTGATTTGACTCTTTTTCATCTGCTTGATAGTTGTGGCTACTGTCTTCAACTCTAAGAATCCCAACTTGTACAGACATCTCATATCTAGACCAATTTCTTGTTTGTTGTCTAATACAAAGTTGATGATTACCAATTCTCCTTTTCTACTCAGTGTAATTGATTCAATCTTGTTATTAAAATGTGTTCTTGTATAACAATGCCTTAGATCTACATCTGAGTAGGGAATTGGGGCAGCTCTAGGACCAGAATAATCAGCTTCAGTTCCAGCTCTGGCAGCCTCAGCTTTAGCCTTTAATCTTTGAATTTCAGCTTGTCGTTGCTGCTCTTTTATTTCCTCCACTGTTATGCCTAGTTCTTTAGCGATCTATTGTAACATTTGCTCAGCAAGTATGTCACTGGCTTTTTGTGCTGCATTAGCTTCATCACTTGAGTCAGATTCATGTGCAACTAATTGAGACTTACCCTGTTGCTCTAGCTCAGGCTCAGCAATGATGACCTTTCTTTTCTTTGCTGAAGGCATAACACTTCTTTTCTTTCTTTTTACCATCTCAAACACCTTACTCTTCCCTTTATTTATTTGTGAAGTTGGAACGGACTCAACTTCAACAAATTTTGGCAAATTAGCTTGAGGAAGTTTGGTGTGAACAGCTTGAGATGTTTCTTCAAGTGGAGTTTCTAGTTGAACTTGTGAAGTTGTAGTTATTTGGACTGTTGGAGCCTGTTGTTGTTGAGAAGGCTGATCTACAGTACTCATGAACTGATCATGAGCTTGTTCAAATTGTACTTCCTCTGTATGCTCCCCCTCAACCATATCATCATGCTTCTTTGATTCTTCCTCCCCCTTTTTGTCATCATCAATAGGGGAGGGTCTGAGTTTGAACATGAAGCTTTCCAAGTTGGCAACTGAAGTTGACAAATCATTAAGTTTGCGCATCAACTTGGCTTTGTTAGCTTTCCTCTTTTTATGCAAGAGCTCAAACTGGGATTGTAGATAGTCCATAATGACTTTAGCATCGGTAGTCATTAGTGTGGGCTCCGCAGGTATTCCTCATACTTCAACGTCCTCCTGTCCAGTGGAAGAGTGTATTTCCACCGTAGGAGTGGTTGTTGTGTGTTCCTCAATCGGTAAGGATGTGGGTCCCATATCCAAAGGTTGGTGAAGACCTATGGAATCAAGGGGGCCAAAATGGAGACCCTGTAAACCTTCCTGGTGTATGAAAGGTTCATTGACAGGTCGTGCGAGAGTGTGTAAGAATGGAAGAGAAGAATGACCAAGTTCGTGAAGTATGGTAGTGGGGTGAGCTAGGCTTTATGGTGAGGAGGGGGTAATTGACCCTGGGGATTGGTCAGTATTTCAATGTTACCTTCATGGGGTTGTGAAGGCACAGAAGTAGGCTCTCCCATGGCACTAGTAAGTATGGGCTGAGTAGACACCATACCCGGTATAGGCTCAAGGGTTGAACTGAGCATAGAGGTTGGCACCTTAAGATAAGGTGTCTCCCCCTCAACTCCTGCCGGTGGAGGTATCAATGTGATATCAACTCCAGTGTCCTTTTGAGGTGAAGGACCACCTTTGGCAGTTTTCCTTGTATAGGTGTAGGAAATATCCTTGGTAGCAGTGGGCTGACCAGGGTTGGCTGTAGAATGTAAAATAGATGGAGATGTTCGAAATAGAGGAGAGGGGTTAGACTGAGTTGGGCTTGACTCAGTCCTATCTCCTAAGTTTGGAGATGGAGAAGTAAAAGAGAGAGAAGGAGATAAGGGTTGAGAAATCATACCTGCTGCACCTAGCAGTGGAGACTCAGAGCTAGGAAACAAACTCCTTTGCTCAGAACTCCAGTGGAGGATGAAATTATTTGATTACGAGGTCTGAACTGAGTCCTAGGTTGATCAGCTTGAGGAGACTCAGCCTCAGACCCAACATCACCACCCACTTCTTCCGCAGCTTCCTCCTCTGTCTCAGCTTCACTTGACCCAGGAGTTGGAAGTTGTACATACGCCCTCATCTGAGCACTCAATGTAGGGTGCCCAGGGAAAATGTCATGGGCGAACATCCTGTAGCTGAGAAAAGGAGTAGGGATTGACTCATATTGAGCATTATATCTTCTACCCAACCTGTCCTCGATGACCATGGATATGAATCTTGCAAAGGGTACAATGGTTTCCCTTACGTTCTTGGTCACCAATGACTTGAATGCCTCAAAGATCAACTCAGCGTAATCCACTCGTCGATCATAAAATAAGTTGTATAATAATTGCATTTCAAAGTCATTGACATTATCTAGGCCTCCCACATTGTATCCAAGGGAACGAACCATAGTGGATACCATAAATCCCCATGCCGTCTGGAAAATAGATTTCCGTATGACGCCAATCATTTGAGGATGACCCATTAAGGGTAAAACACTCCGTGATGTTTCCCTAGAAACCGTCGCTTCATACTGATTATGAATCGGGAGATGAAGAATTCGGTGGAGACAGTTTGCATCAACTTCGATCGCCACTTGTCCACTTAGGACTGTGCCCCGTATAACCGGTTGGGTTACATCGAGTTTACACATATACCAGAATTCCGTGAGAAGTTGAGGGATGAGCACAGCAAGTCCACGAAGAAATGCATGTGCCAAAGGTCCCTTGCGAATGTAGGAAACCCACTCCGCATATCCCCTTCCAATTTTGGACTTTGGAATGTCGGTACATGCGATGACGTTGTGTTGTTTGTAGGTGGGGAGTGCATTGTTCTTGAAATTTCCTCCACGGATCATTTGTTCAGTTAGATTTAGAGTATACCCCTCCATTGAAATCGAACTTATCGAAATGAATTGCACTTAGCAGTAATAAGCACTTAGCACTGAACTCTGCACACATCAACGTTAGGGTTTAAGAGAGAAGAATATTTTGGAAGTTTAAACGAAATATGATGAACAATCTCTCTTATTTATACCTTTTCAATGGAAGAGAAAAGTTACCGTTATCTGAGGGTAAAAAAAATGACCATTACCGTAAAAACTTCTACGCAGTTTGTTACAACGCCTAAATTCATTGTTAGTTACCCAAACGCACACTGTTATATTAAAATATATTTTTATGAAGAGAATATATCATAAAAAATTCTAAACGACTGACGTTTATTTACCGGACACACCGTAAATATGTTGGACTTACCATATTGTTAGGACTAACCTAGACTTGTGGAGCTGAACACACTTTGAAACTGATTACTCAGCTGATCTTGAAAGGTCAGCGTATATGGAGTATTCAGCTGATCCTGAACGTTCAGCTTATATGAAGCACTCAGTTGATCCTGAACGTTCAGCTTTTGTGAAGCACTCAGCTTCAGCTTAAGCACTTAGCTCAGATTTTGACACACAGTCAACTATAGCACTTAGCAAATATTAAACAGAGATAAAGAATGGAACATACCAATTAAGGGTTGAGCATTCCAAGCTTGCCGAGTAGAGTTGTAAATCTTGTGCCTTCAATTGGTTTTGTGAAAATATCCGCAAGCTGATCTTCAGTTTCAATGAAGACTAACTCTATCTTTCCCTTTTCTACAATATCTCTGATGAAGTGATGTCTTATTTCAATGTGTTTGGTTCTTGAGTGAAACACTGGGTTGTGAGTAATGGCAATAGCACTTTGATTGTCACAAAATATGGGAGTCTTTGAATAATGCAGATCAAAGTCCTTCGGCTGATGTTGCATCCACTGTATTTGAGCACAACAGCTCCCTGCAGCTACATATTCAGCTTCAGCTGTTGAAATTGCCACTGAGTTTTGTTTCTTGCTCATCCAGCTAACTAATTTTCCACCCAAAAGTTGACATCCTCCAGTAGTACTCTTTCTATCAAGACCACATCCTGCGAAGTCTGAATCGGAGTACCCTATCAGCTCAAATCCTGATCCTTTGGGATACCACAAACCTAAGTTTGGTGTTCCCTTCAGATACTTGAGTATTCTTTTAATAGCTAGCAAGTGTGATTCCTCTAGATCAGCCTGATATCATGCACAAACACATGTGGCAAACATTATATCAGGTCTACTTGCTGTTAAATAGAGTAATGAACCTATCATTCCTCTGTATGTAGTCTGACATACAGACTTTCCATCAATGTCCTTGTGAAGCTTGACATTGTGTAACATTGGATACTTTGCGGGATGGCTTGAGTCTAATCCATATTTCTTAATCAGATCAAAAACATACTTGCTCTGATTAATGAATATACCATCTTCTTTCTGGTAAATTTGAAGTCCCAAAAAGTATGTCATCTCACCCATCATGCTCATTCTGTATTGATTAGACATTATCTTGGAGAACCAATCACACAGATCTTGGGTTGTTGATCCAAAGATAACGTCATCCACATAGATTTGAACCAGAATGACATGTCCTTTGCTCTTTCTTATAAAAAGAGTTTTGTTAATACTTCCTCTGACAAAATCATTTGAGAGCAGATAGGTGGATAGTGTATCATACCAGGCTCTTGGAGCTTGTTTGAGTCCATACAAAGCCTTGTCCAACTTATATACATAATCTGGATGTTTAGCATCAATAAAACCAGGGGGTTGTTTCACATAGACCTCCTCCTGTAGTGCTCCATTTAAGAATGCACTTTTAACATCCATTTGATACACTTTAAAGTTTTTGAAGGTTGCATAGGCTAGGAACAACCTTATAGCTTCAATCCGTGCAACAGGGGCAAAGGTCTCATCATAATCAATACCTTCTTCTTGTCGATACCCCTGAGCTACTAGCCTTGCCTTGTTTCTGATCACTACTCCATCCTTGTCCATTTTATTTCTATAGACCCACTTAGTGCCTATAATTGTTTTTCCTTTGGGAGTAGGGACAAGGGTCCATACCTTATTTCTTTCAAATTCTGTCAGCTCCTCTTGCATAGCTTCAATCCAATCTTCATCTTTCAGAGCCTCTTCAGTCTTCTTTGGTTCCATTTGAGATAGAAAACTATCGTAGGCAGCATAGTTTGCATTTGCCTTAGATCTAGTTAACACACCATCTTCAATGTTACCAATGACATCATCAATAGGATGATCTTTTAATACTTTAAAGGTTGTTGTGGGAGACTGAGGTTCTAGGTCTGATTCAGAGCAGTGTCTCTCAGGCTGAATCGGACATACTTCTTCAGTCTGAGTAGGAATTGAAAGATCACTTAAATCTTCAATCTGACATGTACCTGATGATTCACCAAGATTCTCAGGCTGATTATCGTCAATATTGATAATTTCTTTCAGTGATGCACGCTTGTCAGATTTACTTTCATCATCATCAGAATCATCCATAACATACATGGGATTTGATGTGAGATCTTCTTTACTCCTTTCAAGCTCACTCAGACTAACCGAGTCAGCTTGAGCTCTGTTGGATTCATCAATACTTGTCTCATCAAATGTAACATGTATTGACTCTTTAATTACCTTTCTTTTAAGATTAAAAACTCTGTAAGCTTTGGAGATTGAAGAATATCCAACAAATATCCCTTGATCAGCTTTGGGTTCCAACTTATGGAGCTGATCTCTTTGGTTTAGCACATAGCATGTTGAACCAAAAATATGGAAATATCCAATATTGGGTTTTCTGCCATGATACACCTCATAAGGTGTTTTACCATGTCTTTTCACTATAATAGATCTATTATGAGTATAGCAAGCTGTACTTATAGCTTCTGCCCAAAAGCTCAGTTTGAGCTTTGCCTCACATAGCATGGTTCTGGCAGCTTCAATTAAAGTTCTGTTTCTCCTTTCAGCAACTCCATTTTGTTGTGGAGTTCTTACAGATGAGAAATTTTGGATAATTCCTTTCTCTTCACAAAAGCCTTTAAGGGTTGAGTTTCTGAACTCAGTCCCGTGATCACTTCTGAGTTGTTTAAGAGACTTACCCTTTTGCAACTCTTCTTGTCTTATGAAGCTGATTAACTCATATGCAGCTTCACTTTTAGCTTTTAAGAAGATTACCCAAGTGAATCTTGTGAACTCATCAACAATCACTAGAGTATACTTTTTGCCACTTAGGCTTGGGGTGCTGATAGGTCCAAATAGGTCCAAATGCAACAAATGCAATGGTTCTGTGATTGAGAAATTCTGTTTGAACTTGAAGGATCCCTTATGATGTTTTCCCATTTCACAGGCTAAGCAAAGTTTGTCTTTAGCAAATGTGATTTTAGGCAGACCAGAGACTAACTCTTTGCTAGACAACTTGTTAATATATTTGAAATTTAAATGAGACAGTCTTTTGTGCCATAACCAGCTCAGCTTGGGAGTTAAGTCAGAGTACAAGCAGGTTTCAGTTGAAGGATCTGCGGAGCTGAGATCTAACAAATAGATATATCTCTCTCCTTTTGCCATTAATATTGGTTTTCCCTTCTTATCATAAATTGTTCCTACATGCTTTCTGAAGGTGACTTCATAATCCTCATCACACAGTTGACTGATACTTATCAGGTTGTGTTTAAGGCCTTTAACATATGCTACCTTTTTTAAAGTGACTTTTCCAGCAGTTATCTTCCCATAACCTTTAGTCCTTCCTTGAGAATTATCCCCAAATGTCACCTTGGGTCCTTCATTGTTTTGGAATTCACTTAGAATCCCCTTGCTTCCTGTCATGTGCCTTGAGCATCCACTATCGAGATACCACTTGTAGGAGCCCTGCACATGATCAACTAAACTTATTAGTTTCTTTTTAGAACCCACTGTTTGGTGGGTCCTGAGGATGAGCACTTAGCTGATCCTTTGGAGTTTGATTTATCAGTTCGAACAGATTCTGGGTCTGTTTTGGACTGATCATCCTTTTCATTTTCAGGTCTAAGATTGGTACTTACACAATCTTTGGCCTCATGACCTCTATCACCACACTTATAGCATTTTCTTTTATAGATGGGTGTTTAGGTGATTTCTTTTAGTTTTCCAACATTAAATTTGGATTCAGATTTAGGGTCATATGATGTGGATAACCTTTCAATCCTCTTCGACAATTTGTCTACTTGATTTTCACTGACTTTGGACTTACCTTTGTCAGCTTTATGGTTACCTCTATTTGGTGAGGTCTGACTTACAGATAACTTCCTGTTTTTAGACATTCTTTCATGTATAACTTGAGAATTATGTCTTTTTGAGTTGACATGAGATATTCTATCAAAAACAGTTGTTCTCACCGGATTGTAATCCAATCTTTTGAAAACTAACTTACAGTTTCTGTTGGATCTTGAACATTCAGCTTGATGATTTGAGTGAATAACTTAAGGACTTTGGATTGGTCTCACAAACTTATTGGTTTTGACCTGTTTCCCTTCCTTGTTCCTTAAGAATTTTCTTAGGAGTATGTCATCTGATTTCATCGTTTTGTCTTCAAGACTGACTTGATCTTCGATGATTTCAGCAGCAGCACTATAATCTCCCCCTAGTACTGCTTTTACTTGATTTGGTATCTGCTGGTTAATGCACTTTTCTGCTTCTCTTGATGACTTACACCAAGATTCACAGATTTTTCTTAGATTATCAGCTTGTTCTTTTGATTCTTGCAATTCTTCACTTAGAAGTTTGTTTATATGAAGCTGACATTCATAATCACTTTGGATCTTTTTACCAGCATTTAAGAGAGTTTTAGAGTGTTTAAGTTCATCTTTTAGTTTTGAAATTTCAGTTTTCAAACTAGATTGAACTGTGAGAGAGGTTTTGAAGTCATTCAACAAATAGTTGAACATTAGACATTTTTGTTCATCAGTGTAAGAGCTAAAGTTATTTACCTTATACATTGAGGCAGGATCCCAGTTACTGGTTTGCTTACTCAGCTTAGCCGCTTCTGCTAGATCCTCATCCAAGGAACTGTCTTCTAACTCATAGTCAACTTGTTCCTCTTCATCCTCAATGGCCATCAAACACCTATCTGGCTCATCATCATCTGAAGTAGATGATTCAGTATCCCAAGTTTCAGCAAGGAGGCCTTTGGTGTTTTCATCTGGCTTGCCTTTGAGTCTTTGATATTTCTTTTTATATTTATAAGCTCTATAGGCATTCTTGTCAGCTACTGAAGCTGATTCTCCCTTCTTTACTCTGCACTCAGCAGCTATGTGTCCTATGCTCTGACAGTTATAGCACTTAGCTTTCTTAGGATCAAAATTAGACTTACACTTTTGCTTCTGTCAGATTGACCCCTTCCTCTTCTGAACTTTCTAAAATTTCTTGCTAACATTGTCATTTGTTCAGTAAGAGCATCCATCTCTTCATCATATGAACCAGAGTTAAGACGTACTTCCTTAGATTCAGATTCAGAGTCAGTCTCAGCTTGAGACTTCTTAGATCCCATCTCTTCAGCAATTAATGCAAATCCAACATCGTTTATAGATTCTTTTAGTTGTTGCTGGGCCACTATCTTCTGTTCCATGATCTGTTGATGATTTAGAAGGAAACCATAGATAGATCTGAGATCATATTTTCCTAAGGTTCCTCCAGCATGAAGTGCAATGGTGATCTCATTGAATTGTTCTGGTAACACATCCAAGAACTTGAGTACCAACTCATTCTCATCTTTCTTGACACCTACCAAGATCAGATCATTTATAAAACATTGAAATCTGGTAAACAAATCTGCCAGAGTTTCATTCTTTTTAGCAAAGAAAGTTTCATAAGAACGACTCAGATTTGTCTTCTTATGTTGCTTGACCAGGTCAGTGCCTTCATACGTGACACTGAGAGTATCCCACATCTATTTTGCATTTTGGCACCTAGCCACAGTATGCAGAAGAGGGTTTGTTAAAGCATTTGCTATAATGCTTTGTGCCTTGTCATCGAGATTAAACAGTTTACGATCTTCATCGGTCCAGGATGCTTCAGGCTTGGGAGTTTCTCCAAAAGGAACAGTTTTGTCAGTGGCAGTAATATGGATCATTGGTATGATTGGGCCATCTTGAATCACGGTACTCATCCTGTGATCCACAGACTTCAGATATAGCATGGCTCTAAACTTCCACATAGGATAGTCAGTGCCATCAAAGATAGGACACCCTTTGGCCGCCATTGTTGGTATGTGACTTGATTGCTTGCTAGTAGACATCTTAACCTCTTGATAGCGGATCTTGATCTTCAACTTATGAAGAAACTTGCTCTGATACCAGTTGTTGGTCCCAAAGAGGGCGAACAAGCAACCGATATAGTGTAGAAGGGGGGGGGGTTGAATACACTTTAAACAATCAAACAAATTAATCAAATGTATGTTCAATTTTCAATCAGTACAATAACTTTTATCACTCTCTAATCAAATCAACAGGATGATTTGATATTACAAAGATTATAACCTCAACTCTCTCTAAACACTCTTGAATCACAAACTAATTGATGATCGAATTTCTTGTTAAAACTGATTAACAAGAACTCTTGAAAACTCTCTCCAACTTTGAACTTACAAATTTATCGCAACACATGCGTATCAAGTATCATGATCACACGTATGTTTTGCAACTTATGCAGTCTTGCAACTTATGCAGTCGTCGTTGTGTATTGCGTATCTGTTCTCGTACACACATAAGAACATCTAAACGTATTCGTTCGTATTTTTAAAACCCAGAAGAAGGTTTATACTTATACTTGATATATCAACGAGTAAATCGCAGTTTAAAGATAAAACTTATCTTTTCTTTAAAACCGTAACAAACTCCTTAATTAGAACATATCTAATTAATTTCGTTTGAGATTTCTATCCAGATAATAGATAGTTTAAATTAGGTTTAGATATCCTAATTTAAATGTCATAGATATGGCGAGTTTATAACAGAATTTAGAACTTACTTAAATTTTGAACTGACTTCTGACGCTGAGTTGACACACTCAGTCTTGACCTTCTCAAGTTGACTTCTTGAATCTTGGATTATTGAATCTTCAAGTCTTCAAATCTTCAAGTCTTCAAGTCTTCATTCTTAAGACCTATCTCAGCTTAAAAATCACCGAGTTATCTAGTACTTACATAGAAAACTCTATATCTGTTTATACGCTGACTACTCAGCTGAAGCAGACTAGTCAGTCTATAACAGACTTACATAATTCCTAACTCTTAACCTATCATCTATACATATCGATAGTTTGTCTCATCAAATCTGACTATTCTAAACATGGGACTAACACAACTACCCAGAACTCTTCAGCAGTTGATTTCGGGGACGAAATCGATTTCAAGTGGGGAAGAGTTGTAACACCCAAGGTTCGGACTAAAGTTGTTGAGGTACCCATTGTGTAGTGGGTCCTTGTTTGTTAGCAGATGCAATAGTATTAAATGATGTTTCAGGTAATGAGGTTTTTGCTTGTGCTTTGGGAATCCAGACTTGTGTGGACGTTTGGGGCTGGGACGGTGATGGTGTTATAATTTCTTTGGATATGGCGGGGGATGTGCTTTTGATGTAACTATTGGTAGTTCAATTTCCACCCGATTGGAGGCCTTTGGGAGTGAAACATCATCGTCAATGTATACATTTTGTTTCTTTGGGTTACTCGTGTTGTTTAGGGCTGTTTTGGTCTTGGTGGTTTCACGTTGAACAGTTGTCTGTTTATGCTGTGAGGTTTGAGTTTTCCGTTTTGTTGGATTTGTGCATTGTGATTTGATTTCAGCAGCATTTTGATGGGCGTGATTCCAGTTATTAAAGTATCTGCGATTTGGCGTCCATGAAGTGTGACCATTGGTGGGATTAAATTCTGAATTATGCTTAGTGGGCGCACTGTCATTGTTCATTTGGGATCTTGCTCTGGGAAGCGTTTCTTTCGCCAATAGGTAATTTTATTACCTTTTCTGTTTATGAAAGAGGCTTGTTCATGATCTGATTTAAAAGATTTGTAATTTGGGTTCGGTTTAATGCCATGGTTCTTTCGGTCTTCATCATACACACAAGGATAAGTACAGTATCCATCAATACAATAATCATTCATGCAAAACATTTCAATTTTAACAGAATTAACTGGAGTTTGAATAGATTTGACATGTGGAACAGATGAATCACTACAAAATAACAAATTTGTTTGTTTATTGAAGTTTCCGGGGTAAATCAAGCAATCTGCGTCCCTTCTTCTTTTCTGACTTCTTCCTCCATCCCAAAACAGGTTTCTTCTCGTTCTTCACATCGGCACCTAGATGGACACTTGAGTTAGAAGTAGACATTGCCAATTGATCATTCTTGGTTGATTTGGAATGAGAGTGAATTGTTTGTTTCTTGATTTGTTTTGTTTTAGATTGAACAGATCTTGATGTACTTGTCTTATGTGATGACCGTGTATCAATTATTTTGGCTTTTCCCTTTAAGTTGGTGGACTCAATTGTTTGTATTTTGAAAAAGTCGTTCTCAAGTAAATTGAGTTTTTCGTGAAGTGCGAACAATGAATTTTCCGATTTTCTGCATTTTTCACAATCTTTACCAGGGTTGTTAAAGACAAATCATTTGCAAATGTGTTGAATTCTGAATTTGTAAACGAAAAACATTCACCTTTTTGCACGTGTGGAATCAGGGTATCAGACATGCTTGGAGCATCGGAATTATGTGATTGGGCATTTTCATTTACAAGTTAGTCGATCATGTTATGAAGAATTGCATTCTCAAAGTAAAAAATGATGGATCTATGGAGAAGTTCATGTTCAACTAATTCAAGATGTCGCTGTAGATCCATGTGAGTGATATAGACGCGAGGCTCGGGTGGGGAATCCAGTATTGATGGCAAGGATTCCATTTCTGGTTGAGAATAACTTTGAAAGTAGTCATCAGAGATTGTGGGTTTGAAGGCTTCGGTTATGTATGACTGATTTAGGCTTTCGTAGTCATATGAAGTTGAAGCTCTATTTGTGACGCGTCTCTTGTGTTCCTCCTCGGCAAGTTCATCGACTTGTCCAACGAATACCATTTTCTCAGTTAACCCTAGATTCATGATTTCAAAATCGTATAGTTGTTTAGCATTTATCCTATCACTTATATGTGGATTAACATAACCTAAACCTTCGTATGTCCATTTTGAAATTTTAACATCCTTAGGTTTATTTGGAAAAATGGTTTGAGCAGTTTGATCTCTTTTAATTAACAAGTCTTCGAGATCCTTGATTTTTTAGTAAAGCTGACATCATTCCTTTTGTAAAAATTTAAAATCTTCTTCAACTGAGACCTTGACCGCTTTTAAATTATGAATGGTTACCTCGTTTTCACTTCTTAAGGTGTTCAGTTCATTTTCTTTTGCGGTTAGTTCTAATTGAAGATTGTCTAAGTTAGATGTTGATTGAGTTTTGATTTTATGTTCCAACTTAGTGATTTTTCGGTTTTGTCTTTCGATGTGTTCAACTAACGTTTGTGCATACTCAATGTTTACCTTTCCGGGGACACCAACATCATCAGTCTGAATTTCTTCAAACTCATCATCACCATCAGCTTCATTGTTACCCTCATCATCTGAGGAATCCTCATCTTGAGCCATCAGACAGAAGTGTGCTTGATCAGATCCATCATCATCTGATTCATCAGTATCGGTCAAGAATTGATCCTCTTCTACCAGCATTGCTCTCCCACTCTCCTTCTTCTTGGTCAGCCGCAATTTGTTTCTGTAGTATTCGGCATCCTTTGTCTTTGGCTTCCTGCAATCTTTGATAAAATGCCCTGTCCTACCACAGTTGTAACATTTCTTTTCCTCCTCTTGAGGTTCTGCGGGCTTATCTGTTCTTCTCTTCTCTTCTGGTGCGTTTCCCTCACTTTTCCTTGGGCCGAAGGTGTACCGTTGTCTGTTGCTGGTCTTTCCATACTTGTTTTGGAAGGCCCTTGTGATCAATGACATGGCTTTCAGTACGGCCTCCTTCTCTGAGATCTCTAGCTCTCCTTCCGATGAATCAGAATCAACCACAACTTGCTTTCCCTTGTTTCCCCTTGATGACTCTCGCGGTCTTTGTTCAGCCACCAGTGCAACCAGGTCGGATGGTTGCTTCATTGAAAGTTTAGTGAGGACCTCATCTTGAAATTGGTTCAAGTCCTCATAGATCGAGTTGTGAGATACCGCCTTGAGATTCCGATTAACATGCTTATACAAACGAACATGTTCACTCCATTCTGGACCAAGAGCATTGATCTAGTTGACATTGATGTCCAAATCGGATCTCGTCACGCCATGATTCCTCATTTCATTTAACAGTCTGCAGAAACGACTATATGTATCCTGTAGTATCTCTCCTTCCCTGGCCTTGAATTCCCTAAAGGTGTTAACCAACTGAGTTTCCCTTATGAATGATCCCTGTTCAGTTCCCTACATTTGTTGTTTAACTTCATCCCAAATTTCTTTGGCAGAAGTTAGACTGTCTATCTTGGAGTAGATTTCAGCACATAACCCTTGTTTTAAATAGTATTTTGCGTCTTTGTCGGCGCGTGCACGGTTTCCTCAGCAGTAAGTTCTGACGGGAGTTTACGTCTTCTCTCAGCGGCTATTGGTGGATTATTATCAGGAACAGCCTCGATAACCTTTTCAAAGATGGCATAACCATTTAATATGCTATCTTTCATCATCTCGCCATATTTCTCATTGTGTTCTATAAAGTCCATAAACCGTCCTTTCCATACGTTATATTCATTTCTGAAGAGTACAAGAGGTTTAGTGTCTGTGCCGATGGCAAGAATCTCATTGCTGGAACTCATCTTTTCTTGGATCTTTCTCCCTGAAGTAAACTGGTTAGTTTGTTTGTGAGAAAAACTTTGAAAGTCAGATGAAGTGTTTGAAAGTCGGATGAAATCGTGCGACTGTCGGATGAAAAACTTAGGTGACAGTTGGATGGACTAAAGAGTCGAATGACCTAAAAGTTGGATGACTTGAAAAGTCGTATGGCTTAAAAGGTCGGATGGCTTAAGAGTCGCAAGACAGTCGGATGGTCCAAAAGTTGGATGAACTTTCAAGTGTCGGATGACTTTTGAAAGTCGGATGAGTCAAGTGTCGTATGGAGCAAAAGTTGGATGAATCTTGAGTCGAGTGTCGGATGACTTTTAAGTTAAAAGTCGGATGAATTTTGAGTCAAGTGTCGGATGGCTTTTAAGTTAAAAGTCGGATGAGCTTTGAGTCAAGTGTCGGATGTTCTTAAACAGGTCTGCTTGCAGGCGCAAGGCTCTATCCTTGGGGCCGCAAGAGGGCTTCAAATGGTAGGTTCGAAGTATGCTTACGGGCACAAAGAAGTGCCTTTGCATCCGGAAGCGTTGCTTCGCGTTGATGGTTTAAAGGATGTCTTCGAATTAGCTTCGAATCATGCTTGATGGCGTAAAGACCAATCTTTGCGGCCATAAGTAAGGCTTCGAATTGGTGGGTTGAAGTGACTTCGAATGGATGGTTCGAAGTGACTTTGAATGGCGCTTACGGGCGCAAACAATGATGCTTGCAGGCGCAAGCAATTGCCCTTATGGGCGCAAGGGGGTGTTTTACAGTAACAGTTCATAGATTGTTTGACTTCTGTGTTGTTACGTTTAGGAGGTCGATGTGGCCTTGTAAGTTGACTTAAGGTTCCTTTAGGGGTCGCTTAACGCAAATAACGATATTTTAGGTGAACCTGACATGTACCAGATCCAGAGCGAAATATCTGTTGGTTATAATCTCTACAAGTGAGTACCGACTTTCATAAGTCTAAATAGAGGGAGACTTGCTTGCTAGTTGCCTAACTTGATTAGTCGGATACTGTTGTATGTTATATGTTGTAGTTCTGATTCAGAAATGCTTAAGAAGGAAGGTTTGAGCCTTACCATGTTATTTTAATATGATATGCCATGCTTGATACTTGTTGATCATATGATGTATGCATGCCAGCGAATCCAAATTAGAGCCGCCTAGTTAAACTTGATGATATATATGTTATTGGATCCAGATTGGGTCCGCCTTATTGAACTTATTGTTATGCATGCTATAGGACCCAGATTGGATCCGCCTCGTTGAAATTTTGAATATGCATGCTTATTGATTGATCCTAATTGGATCAGCTATGTGTATGTGAATTATTTGTGGACTTCTTGTGGCATGGTTAAGGTCAGCCGATGTGGCTGGATCCCAGGGGACTTCGGTCATAATTCGGGATTAACGGTGACTCAAGGCTGTAATTCCGGGTCGTAGGTTCTGCATGACCGCTGTTCCTTAATGTGAGGAGTAATCAACTGGTTGTAGCTGGATTACCGAAGGAGCCTATGACTCCATACGATGCTTGGTGGACTGCTGTATGCTCCCCCACCAACGCGGATGGTTGTGTCTGATCCCCCGGTTTAGGTTGTTGAGCAGGACTGACTATCCTACCAGATATGACTCTTACCGATCTTGACAGCACACCGCGATGTGAGAGGATAGTATTGATAGCTAATTCATGTGTTATGTGACTCGCTTTATTGATATTTGTGATAAGTTAGTACTCACTAGCTATTTTATATAGCTAATGTTGCTTCGTTCATCATTTTTAAAAGTAGAGATTAGGTGACCTGGTGAGATGGGTTGCCTGCTGATGGTTGTACATATTTTGGGAAGGAACATTTTTTAAAGTCGTTGTCTAGATTAACACAAAACCAGTTATTCAGGATTTTGGATTATAAATATCTGTTGTCTAACTTTGGATTAGATTTCCGCTGCATAATCTAATAGCATCTGATTTCAAAGGAACCCACACGTATTAAAGATGCAAAATTTTACTAAACTCGCTGTTTTATGAAAACGGTGTTACAAATAGGTATCAGACCCCAAGTTTGAGGGAATTGGATACTTGAATGAGTATTCAATCTCAAACTCGGGCCCGACCATAATCAAGTATTCCTAATGGGGTTAAGTGTGAGTGTTCCATGATTGTTACTTGTTGTAAGCTAACTTATCAAGATGATAAAGTAACTATATTAGTGTATTGAACACTCTTCTCTATTGTATAGAAAGTTGAGAAAAAGATGTCAGCACAACACGATAATATTGAACAGGCTCTAAAAGAGATGGAGGATGAGACTTCTCATATACCTCATCAAGCTGAGGATGCACGTTCTCAGCACCATTCCGAAGGTGGTAGACCTGAGCTAAATCAGGAGGCGTATATAAAGCGCCTAGAGGAAGAGCTTCGTATAGCAAAGGAGCTCTTGTTACAAACCACCATGGGCAGAATGCATTAGACCTGTTCATTCAAGAAGTTCTTGTCTTGCATACCTCCGATGTATAAGTGTAGCGACTCCCCTCAGTTACCATGCAGTGGCTTTGGGAAATGAAGCAGACGTTTGAATCATGTGAATGTGAGCTGGAGTAATCGTGACATACGTAGTACGTATGTTGAAAGGACACGGCATTTTCTGGTGGGATACCGTGAAAGTCTCTGTTAGTATAGAGGTGCTGAGTGCTCTGTTGTAGGAGTAGTTTTCTGAGAAGTTGCTAAAGAAGTATCGCATTAAGTATGATATGGAGAGAATGGAGCAAGAATTTAATAATATCTAGGAAGGACATAAGTCAATGGAGGATCTCATCACTGCTTTTACTAACAAGATGAGATCCGTTCCGCATCTGATACCAGATGAGAATGCCAAGATAAGAAGGTTTGTTGGAACCTTACATTGGAGTTTCGGCCCAATGTACGAGCGGCTGTTAATCTGGATCGGGCTTTTGAAGTAGCTCGACAAATGGAGGGAGATCGTATCCAGTTTGAGGGTGAATATGCCAGTGGGGGTTATTAGAGGAAGTTTCAGCCATCTTATAAATCAGGTCCTTCAAAAGGATAATCCTTTGGAGGTGGAAGAACTGATACTTCCAAGAAGCCGAGACCTGACACTCCTTAGTGTTCTCAGTGTCGTACCTATCATTCTGGTGAGTGTTCTAAAGCAACCAGAAGATGTTTAAGGTGTGGGCAGAGGGGGCACACAATGGCTGAATGCAGATACAAGGAAGATGTTTGCTACCGTGCCATAAGCCCGGTCACAGGATGGTTGATTGTCCTGACAGACAGAGTTCAAGAACAGGCGGATCTTCAAGGGAGCAGAAGAGAGATGATGCGCCTCGCGCAAAAGGGAGGGCATTCCAGATGACAGCAAAGGAGACAAAGGCAGCGGGGGATGTGATCACGGGTACATTCCTTATTATCTATACCCCTGCATGTGTGTTATTTAACTCAGGAGCTACTTACTCCTTTGTCTCTATGTCTTGTTGTAATAAACTGCAATTACCTATTTCTACAATGACTGATCCACTTAAAGTAGAGGTTGCAAGTTGTAAGATAGTCTTTGTGACTGAAAGTGTTCGCGTGGCTATCATTGATATTGATGGGAATAGTTTCCCTATCTCATTTTTCATTATGCCTATTGTGGGAGTTGATGCGGTAATTGGGATGGATTGGCTCAGCAGTCGAAATGCGAGATTCTCTGTTCCAAGAAGATGATTAAGATTCCTTTATCCGAAGGGTCGTATGCTATAGCACGAGGAGAGAGACGAGAGTCTGACATTCCTGTCATTTCTGTTATTAAAGACCAAAAGTCTGTCGCAAAAGGTTGTGTCTCCTAGTTAGCATACGTAATTAATGCCAAGATGGAGAAATGACCGGTCCAAGATATCAGGGTAGCATCTGATTACCTCCAGTCAGAGATGTCAAATATAAGATAGAACTTGTTCCAGGAGCTACTCTAGTGGCTAGAGCTCTGTATCGTCTTGCTCCTTCTGAAATTTGTGACATGATGACTCAAATTCAGGAGTTGCTTGACAAAGGCTTTATTCATCCGAGTTCCTCGCCGTGGGGAGCTCCAATGTTGTTTGTCAAGAAGAAGGATGGAACCATGCATATGTGTATAGATTACAAGGAGCTTAACAAGCGAACTGTAAAGAATAAATATCCTCTTCCACATATAGATGATATTTTTGATCAATTGAAGGGAGCGACTTACTTTTCTAAAATTGATCTCCGGTCAGGGTACCATCAAGTGTGGGTTCATGAAAAAGATATTCCGAAGACTGCTTTTCGAACCCGCTATGGTCATTATGAATTTTTGGTGATTCCATTCGGCTTAACCAATGCCCCTGCCATCTTCATGGATCTAATGAATCGTGTGTGTCGTCCATTTCTTGATACATCCGTGATTGTCTTTATTGATGATATTCTTGTTTATTCAAAGACTGAAGCTGATCATGAAATGCATCTTCGTCAAGTTCTCAAAACCCTTAAACGGGAACAATTGTATGCTAAACATTCTAAGTGTGAGTTTTGGCTTAGGGAAGTGCATTTCCTTGGCCATTTGATTTGTAAAGAAGGTGTCAAAGTAGATCCAGCTAAGGTGGAAGCAATGATGAATTGGGGAGTTCCTCAAACAACTTGAGATTAAAAGTTTTCTTGGCTTAGCTGGCTTCTATCGGTGGTTTATCCGCGATTTCTCTAAGCTTGCGGGTCCTTTGACCAATCTGACTCGAAAAGATGTAGCTTTTGTGTGGTCTGAAGCTCAGGAGAGAGCCTTTCAGTCTTTAAAGTGGTGGTTATGTGAAGCTCCGATCCTTTCTTTGCCTAATAGTTCGGACGACTTTACAGTTTATTGTGATGCCTCTTACGCGGGGTTGGGTTGTGTCTTGATGCAACGTGATAAACTGATCGCCTATGCTTCTCGAAAATTAAAATCACATAAAAGGAACTACCTAACTCATGATCTTGAGCTTGCTGCTGTGGTGTTTGCCTTGAACTTGTGGAGGCATTATCTTTTGGCACAAAGTGTGTAGTTTGCACTGATCACAATAGTTTGGAATACGTCTTTACCCAGAAAGAGCTCAATATGAGGCAACGCCGCTGGCTTAAGTTAATTAAAGACTATGATTGTGAAATCCGTTACCACCCTGGTAAATCCAATGTCGTAGTGGATGCTTTGAGCCGTAAAGGACCATCAGCATAAGCAATATTTATGAAGATTACAGTGGTGCTAGATATAATTACAAAATTGAAGGAAGCTCAGCAGATAGCATTACGAGAAGACAATCTGAAAGCTAAGACGATGAAGAAGTTGAAAGACCATCTGAGTGAAGATAGTCATGGGTTGAAGACTTTTCAATCTAGAATTTGGGTACCACTTGTTGGAGGTAATCGTGAGTTAGTGTTGTAAGAAGCTCACAAGTCCAAGTTGTCCATCTATCCGGGAATCACAAAGATGTACTTTGACTTAAATACGTTGTACTAGTGGCCTACTTTTAAAAGAGACATCGCTTCCTTTGTGAAGAGATGACAGATTTGTGTGCAAGTTAAGACGGAACATCAAAGTCCATATGGCAATCTGCAACAACTTGAAATTCTAGAATAGAAGTGGGATCACATCACAATGGATTGTGTTACAAAGATGCCCAAGACGTTCAGAGGACACGACATGATATAGGTCATCGTTGACCGGTTAACTAAAAGTGCTCACTTCTTAGCCACGAATGAGTTTGCATCGTTGACTCATTTGGCTCAGCTTTATATCAATGAGATTGTGTCACGTCACGGTCTTCCATGTTCTATTGTTTGCGATCATGACTCTCGATTTGTTTCTAATTTTTGGCAAAGCTTACAACATGAGCATGGCACTTATGGTTCATGTGAGCACTGCTTATCACCCACAAACGGATGGCCAATATGAATGAACGATTCAGACCTTGGAGGATATGCTTCGTGCGTGTGTACTCGAGTTTGGTGATCATGGGATTCTCATCTCCCGTTGATTGAATTTGCTTATAACAATTCTTATCATTCTAGCATTGGAATGCCACCTTACGAGATGCTCTACGGGAGGAGTTGTCGCACTCCAACTTGTTGGCTTGAACCCGGTGAAAAGTAGTTCGCCGGACCTGAGATCGTTCAGATCACATATGATAAAGTTAATGTGACACTTGAAAAGCTGAAAGCGGCTCGTGACCGGAAAAAGATGTATGCAGATCCCAAACACCGCCCTGTTACGTTTGATGTAGGAAATCGTGCTTGAAAGTTTCTCCTCGGAAGGGCGTCATTCATTTTGGACGTAAGGGAAAATTGAGTCCACGTTTCATAGGCTCATTCAAAGTTGTTCGTAAAGTCAATGACCAGACAGTAACACTTGAACTAACGCCTGAACTTGTTGGCATCCATAACACCTTTAACATGTGCTATCTACGCAAGTGCAACGTTAAAGATGTTGTGGAGATAATCACTTCACCCTAATAATCAACTTTGTCTATCTGAAAACATAGAATTTGATGATAACCAAACCCTACTTTCTGTATGACTTAGAAAGTATTCAAACATGTGTTGTTTGAATCAGATTTATGAAAATATGCTAAGTATGGAAGCATCAGCTAAACATCATCCACTACTCAAAGTATCAGCCAAAGGACATCAGCTGAGGAATATCAGATGAAGAAGCAAGTGAAGAAGACCATCAGCTAAGGAGAATCATCTATCAGTTGAGTGAAGAATTCTGATCAGCTGAGTGTTTACACCATCAGGTGATCAAGGATCTTAATCAGCTATACCATCAGCTGAGTGTATATTAGATAAGCTGAGGCCCAGAGCATCAGCTAAGTAAGTATTTCCAAACACAAGTTATCTTTTTACGAAAACTAATGTATTTAAATGATCAACTAAGCATACTTGATCAACTGATCATATCAATACATGAGCTTATGCCTTCCTAGTATAACTATTGATCAACTGAGCATCTATATGATCAGTTGAGCAATAGGTATCAACTGAGTCCTTGCAAAATGATTAACTGATCTATTCTCTCAACTGAGTAGTGAAAGTGATAAAGTTCTTAGTACTTTTTTTTAGCTGAGTCGAGCAAAATGTCAAATCTGCTCTTTCTTTTAGATTGTAAGTTTCATATGCAAAAGGCAGAACATGTGTTGTTCTATTATGCCTTAGATCTTTGTTTGTAAAAGTATAAAGCACTTTTTGGATCAAGTATGAGACAAAAAGGTTTGATCTTATCCTCTGGAAAAGGAGAAAGATACCTCAAAAAAATGAAGATCCCGAAGATGTGTTTCAACAACTAAGTATGGCTAGCAATTCCATACTTGGTAAAGTCAAATATAGAAGAAGCATGGCTGTTGTTTAAAGTACAAGAATGGAAAGGGAAAGACAGTCTTACAAGGCAAAAGGTGTGGGATTTAATATTTTATATTGTGAGTGGGTTGCACTTTTTTAGAAAAGTACATTTACTTTTATCAAACACTTTATTAAAGTAACTTTACTTTTCACCTACTAACTTTACAATTAAAATAGTATATTTCCATACACTCTTTGTCTCCTTCCTACATGTAACCGGAGGTCCTTGCTTCTACAAATATTCATGCATGGTGGACATGCAAAAATAAGCTTCTACACAACACAATAGCAATCTCATCTGTTGAGAAAATTCGTAGAGTTTAGCAATTGTATAGAACCAAACTTGTTCATGTGTGGAACACTCCTAAACATTAGTTGTTTTAGAGTTAGTTTGTCTATGTGTTAGACAAATTAATTGCCACCTTTTATTGTACTTAGAATTTCCGCTTTTTGTAATAACCGAACTTTCGAAAATAAATAAAAGAATGTTTTATTTAGAAAATGATGTTTGTGTTGGATTATGGATTTAACTATGGACTAGATTGATTTAATTGGGCTTGAATGAATAATTGGCTTAATGGACTAATGTAGGTAATTTATTTGGGTTAAGCACTATTGGGCTTAATCAATTGGAGAAATTGTTAAAAGGATCATCACGTAATGTTTCCTATCTCAATATGGCATTGTAGATATCAAACTTCTCTTGTTTGAATGATTATAGAACCAGTTAGAATATGGGTTTTGAGGTTCTGGGTTTATGAAAGAACCAGGGAAAGAATGTGAGATGTGAGCTCTTAATAATTGATGAAATGTATTTAAATCTTGAAGAAAGTGTTTAAATAAGTGGAGAAATGTTTTATAACAAAAATGAAATGAATTGGTTGAGTTTTGAAAGAACTTGATTTTTGGCCATGGAGCCTGAGAAATGAAAATGATGAGCTGACAGGGATGACAGGTGAGTAATCACAAGTGAATTAGTGAACTAAAGTCATGTGACTAAGACTGCAGACAGGTGAGTACTCTTACTTACAACCTAACTGATGATGCATGTGATTATGACATGTGTTATGAGTTATATGTTTCGATATGATTTATTTAATGATTAGACCGTTCACTTCGGTGACGGGAATGATAAGACCGTTCACTTCGGTGACGGGTATGATGAGACGGTTCACTTCGGTGACGGGAATGATGAGACCGTTCACTTTGGTGACGGGAATGATGAGACCGTTCACTACGGTGACGGGAATGATTAGACCCTTCACTAAGGTGACGGGAATGATGAGACCGTTTACTTCGGTAACGGGAATGTTGGGACCGCCTACTACGGTAGCGGGAATGATTGATGCACCATACGTGAAACAAGTTGATGACGTGACAATTCAATTTGTTGTATATAAAGTACTCGCTAAGCTTCGTGCTTACAGTTGTTGTTTAACCTTCTTTTCAGGTGATGACCACGGCGGGGCTCCAGCACGCGGTTGATAGCTCATTTCCCTCATGCTTCTGCAATGTTTTGAACTAATTTGTATTTAATGATGTATTCCAAGACAATTACAATTGAATCCAAGCTTTTACGAGTTTTCACCTTGGGTTGTAAACTGAGTTATACAATGTTCTAATTATGATAGATTATTAGTCGTATGTTTTAGTGATCGATTATTTATAAAAAGAAATTTTGGGACGTTACAACTTGGTATCAGAGCCGTGGTTTAAGAGATTCTAATGTGTTTCCGCGTGTTTGAACTTAAACCTTGGTTCGTGAAAGATTTTAGTCAAAGTTTTAAACTTTTTCAAATGTTAAATGTTACTATGAGCTATCGGCTGGAGCTAGTCCGATTGGTCACACGCGAGTACAAGGTATGAGATTATGATGTGATGACTATGATAACTTAGATTTTGAATTTGAACTACTCTAGTAGAATTAAGACAGGATGACATGATAATGCCTACATGATGTCTGACTATATGCTTGATGAGATGATTGATACATGGCCCAAGCTAGTGAATCGGGATTCCTAGTGGTAATGACCAGATCCAATACGTGTAGCGTGTTTGTAATAATAGGGCCCATATTATTATCTACACACGACACTTGTTGAAACTTGTCAAAATCTGAGGAATTTTGTGGATCCGGTGAGGGGTACTTGTAGAGATAAGATGCATGTAGCTAGGGTGCCTTAGAATGACTGGGGTTGCCTGATAGTTGTACTTATGACATGAAATACGTGAAATATGAACTGATATAGTGATGAGGACTATGTGCCAATGCCACCTGTTAATTAAGTGCATTGTCTATACATCCAGTATGGTGACTACATGAAACCGATCTGTGATACCGACGGGTTTTGAAAACCCACCTGATGGAGAAGTGTGACGGGAGAGAATGACCCCCGTGCACAACCAGTCTTGAACCAACCTGAAAACGTGACTCCGGAGAACGTCGTGCCGGAAAATGTAATGGATGACGAGGAATATAGGAATGAGGCTATGACAGAATTGGTGACCACTGTGGTTAACAACACGCTGAAAGAACTGATGCCTAAGATCGTGGAGGATCTGAAACAGGATATGGGAACTATGATTGACCAGAAACTGCGAGCCCTATGGGCTGCAAAGGAAGCCACTACGGCTGTTGTTGTCGCTCAATTGGTAGCACAAACTTCTAATCAGGTGGCCCCAGGAGTGACCTTCATGGATTTTTCTGCGTGTCAGCCGCCTGTGTTTAATGGAGTACCAGACCCGGTGCGAAGCACCCGATGGGTCTTTGCGATAGAGGGAGCCTTCTTTACCAGCCGCTGTGCTGAGGACTCGAAGGTTTGGTTTGCTTCTAACTTCCTTAGGGGAGCGGCCAAGGATTGGTGGAATTTGTTGAGGAAAATGAAGGGCGAGGCGATTACGAGAATGACCTGGGAAGAATTCACAAAATTGTTCTATGAGGAGTATGCTCCCAAGGTTGAGGTGGAACGAGTGATGGATGAGTTCATGAAACTCAAGCAAACCACTGAAACGGTTAATCACATAACCGCGATATTCAAAGAGAAATTACTGTATTGTCCAGCGTATGCAAGCGACGAGAGGTTGCAGATTCACAGGTATACGCAGATGCTGAGGGAGGATATTCAGGAGTTTTTATCGAATGGCCAGTATGCTACACTGGACCAGCTGATTGAGGGAGCAAGGAAAAGAGAATTGTACTTGTTGGAGAGGAACAAGAAGAGGTCCGCGGAGCGGGCTGCACTGGGAGGAAATGCAAGCAGACAACCATTCAAGAAACCGAACGTTGGTAGTTTCAAACCCGCCGTTAGGAATTCGGGGGCAAGATGCGGCAAATGTGAAAAGGGGCATGCTGGGGAGTGCCGAATGGGAACCGTGAACTGCTTTTTGTGTGGTAAAAGCGGACATTACGGGAAGGATTGCAAGGCTAACTTGAACATGTGTTTCAGGTGCAACAAACCGGGACACCGCATGGCAGAATGCTCGGAAGCAGCAGGGGGCAGTGGGAGGCCTGCTTGGAAACCACCGCTCCGGATCACTGACGGGGATAAAGGAAAGAAACCGAGGCTTCAAAGCCTTGGGGGCGCGCATTCTTGGTGACTGTGGAGGAGACCAAGAAAGAGCCCTATGTGATTGCAGGTACTTTTATTGTTAACTCTCTGCCTGCACTTGTATTATTTGATTCCGGGGCAAGTAAGTCCTTTGTATCTTCTACTTTCTGTAATAAATTTGTATAAGCGCCGGTGAAGTTAGAATACCATTAGAGGTAGAGATAGCCAATGATAAGGCTTTGTGTGTTACCACGATCTATAGGGATAATGTAATAGTGATAGATGATGTACAGTTTACTATAGATCTGCTACCGACTCCCATGCAAGAGTTCCAAGTGATAGTGGGAATGGATTGGCTAGGGTGTCACCAAGCCAACATCTTGTGCAAGCAAGGGATTATACGGATTCAGAATCCAAGTGGGGGAGAAATCTCCATCTATGGTAAACGATAGAATGGATTGACGGCATGTTGCACTGTGACCAAGGCGGCAAAGTATCTACGTAAGGGTTGCGCGACCTTCATAGCTCACGTGGTTGACTTGAGGATGGAAAAGAAGAAATTGACAGTTTCCGATGTACCAGTAGTGTGTGATTACCCGGAAGTATTTCCGGAGAAACTGTTGGGGATTCCGCCAGACAGACAAGTAGAGTTTAGAATAGACCTAGTGCCGGGAGTGGCACCTATCGCCAAGGCACCATACCGACTAGCACCGCCAGAAATTCAATAACTGATGTCACAACTTCAAGAACTACTGGATAAGGGCTTCATACGCCCAAGCAGCTCACCGTGGGGAGCACCGATTCTTTTTGTGAAAAAGAAAGATGGAACCTTCAGACTGTGCATAGATTATCATGAGCTCAACAAGGTGACGATCAACAATCATTATCCGTTGCCAAGGATCAACGACCTATTTGACCAACTCCAAGGAGCGGCTTGCTTCTCAAAGATAGACTTACGGTCGGGATATCATCAACTCAAGGTCTGGGAGGAGGATATAGCCAAGAAGGCTTTTCGCACGCGCTATGGGCACTTCGAGTTGGTCGTCATGCCTTTCGGTCTCACAAACGCGCCGGCAGCATTTATAGATTTGATGAACCGAGTCTGCATACCAATGTTTGACAAGTCCGTGATAGTATTCATCGATGACATCTTGGTTTACTCAAGGACGGAGGCCGAGAACGAACTACACCTACGGGAAGTACTCGAGACCTTGAAGAAGGAGAAGTTGTACGCAAAATTTTCCAAGTGTGAATTTTGGCTGAGGGGGGTCCAATTTCTCGGGCATTTGGTTAATCAAGAAGGAATCAAGGTCGACCCCGCAAAGATCGAGGGTATGATGGGAAACACCGAAGAGTCCAACGGAGATCCGAAGTTTTCTAGGGTTGGCCAGCTACTACAGGAGGTTTATTAAGGATTTTTCGAAGATATTGGTGCCACTAACCAAGTTGACAAAGAAGTATATTCGTTTTGAATGGGGAGATAAGCAACGAAGCATTCGAGACCCTTCGAGGCAAATTGTGTGAAGCTCCGATACTGGCCTTACCGGAAGGAATTGAGGACTTGGTAGTTTATTGCAACGCGTCCCATGTGGGACTTGGCTGCGTTTTGATGCAAAAGGGAAAAGTCATTGCCTACGCCTCACGACAACTGAAACCGCACAAATGCAACTACCCTACTCATGACTTGGAGCTAGCGGCCATAGTGTTCGCGCTCAAATTATGGAGACATTATTTGTACGGAGTCAAGTGCACGATATATACAGATCACAAAAGTTTGAAGTACTTCGCTGATCAAAAGAATCTGAACATGCGCCAGCGGAGATGGCTAGACCTACTCAAGGACTACGATTGTGAAATCTTGTATCATCCGGGAAAAGCTAACGTTGTAGCAGACGCGCTAAGACGTAAGTCAAACCATGTACAGTTGAATGTGAAATGCTTAAGGATGACCGTTACAACTGTTGGAATATGCCCGCTGACGCAAACGAGTTAATGGCACTACCGATGAGGTATAGGCCTATTGGGTCACACACCAAGTATTGATTCCGGCAACACGATCAAGGAAAAGAGAGGAAAAGGCCAAAATGGGTTTTAGCAGGATCGTACACGGGCCGTATTACTGAACACGGGCCGTGTCCAGTCCAACATACACGAGGCGTATTAGCCCAGTTCAAGGTCGTGTAGTTTGGGTCTACACGGGCCGTGTAGATGAACACGGGCCGTGTTGTGCCTGTTAGACATGGGCCGTCTTAGCCCAATTGGGGCCGTGGACTTTGGGCCTACACGGCCGTGTACGTCTCCTGTAACGGTAGAATTAACAGCCTTAAACACTTAGTTTAATGGTGTTAACTTCTAATAATTATGGTAGACAAAGAGGCTACGAGTTATCTGCTCTAAGTGAGGCCTTTTGCATACACTTTTTCTCGTGGTTGATACTAGAACTCTCTCTCACTTGTTCTTGGTGTTCTTGAGCACAAGAAGCAAGAAATACACACATTTGGTGGTTGTTTTGGTGATTGTCCATCAACAAACTAGCATTTGGGAATCAAGGAAGCTTGGGGTGGACAACACTAGAGGGATTCTATTTTGGGTTCTTAGCTTCTTGACAAGAAAGGTTTTCTTTGTGACTTGCATTGAGGTATAAATCTTTCTTCCCATCTTGTTTATCTTTTAGTTGCAATTTCATTGTTAGATGTTGGTCCATGGGAAGTATTCGTTGTTTGGCATCGTTTTTGTTATATACTTTGCTTCCGTTGCTACTTGATTTTGCCAAATGAATACCTTCAACAACTTCACTATTCGAATCGATCTCAGCAGCCCAAAGTGAAGCAATCAAAGAGGAAAACCAGAAAACCGAGAGGGTAAAGGGGAAATTGGCGTTGATGGTTAAGGATAGCCGCGGGTTGTGGATCCGTTACGGACGAATTTGGCTAACGAAAATCACAGAAGTCCGGAATCTCATTCTTGATGACGCGCACAAATCAAAATTTTCTATACATCCGGGAGCCACGAAAATGTACAGAGACTTGAAAATGGACTACTGGTGGCCAGGGATGAAGAGAGATTTGGCTAAGTATGTCGAAAAGTGCCTCACATGTCTACGAGTGAAAGCTGAGCACCAGCGACCGCATGGTAAATTGCAACCGTTGGAAATACCCGTATGGAAATGGGAGCACATGACTATGGATCTGATAACGAAGCTACCTAAAACACCAAGAAACTATGATGCAATCTGGGTAGTGGTGGACCGATTAACGAAAAGCGCCCATTTCATACCGATCCGAGAAGCTAGTTCGGCCAAGAGATTGGCTGATATCTATGTAAAGAAGATAGTTTCGAGGCACGGAGTGCTGGTAACCATCATTTCTGATAGGGATGTACGATTCACATCCAGATTTTGGGGCAAGTTTCATGAGGATTTGGGCACAAGGGTTAACTTGAGTACAGCGTATCACCCCCAAACTGAAGGACAAAGTGAGCGGACAATCCAAACGATGGAAGACATGCTAAGAGCGTGTGTGATAGACTTCGGGGGAAGCTGGGAGTTGTACTTACCCCTAGCGGAATTTTCGTATAACAACAGTTACCATGCGAGTATCGGTATGCCACCGTACGAGATGTTGTATGGTAGGAAATGTAGAACCCCGATCTGTTGGGGCGAAGTTGGACAAAAGGAACTTGGCAACATGGACATAGTACAGAAAACCTCAGAGTATGTACAACAAGTTCGTGAACGACTTAAAGCGGCTCAAAGTCAGCAGAAGAGCTATGCGGATAAACGGAGATCATTACTGGAATTCCAAGTTGGTGACTATGTGTTACTAAAGGTATCTCCGTGGAAAGGAATAATACAATTTAGAAAACGAGGAAAACTGAACCCAAGATTTATTGGGCCTTTTAAGTTATCGCGAGAATTGGTAAGGTAGCGTATCGTTTGGAGCTACCCGAGGAGTTATGAAAGATACACGACACATTTCATGTGTCTCATCTAAGAAAGTGCTTAGCCGACGAGTTGGCGTTTGTACCATTGGAGGACATCACCATAGATGAGAGGCTGAACTACATCGAGAGACCGGTTGCGATCCTCGAAATAAACATCAAACAACTACGTAGCAAGCAAGTGGGAATGGTAAACGTGCAGTGGGAGCACGGCAAGGGTTCGGAGTGGACGTGGGAGTCCGAAGAAGAAATGAGAAAGAACTACCCCGCAATGTTCGAATGAAGACTTCGAGGATGAAATCCTGTTTAAGTGGGGGAGAGTTGTAATAACCGAACATTCGAAAATAAATAAAAGAATGTTTTATTTAGAAAATTATGTTTGTGTTAGGTTATGGATTTAACTATGGACTAGATTGATTTAAATGGGTTTGAATAAATAATTGGCTTAATGGACTAATGTAGGTAATTTATTTGGGTTAAGCACTATTGGGCTTAATCAATTGGAAGTTGGGCTTAGGCCTTTATAAGAAAGTATATAAAAGGGGGTTTAGGGCACGGCCCCCAACACTTAGTTACTGTTCCATTCTTTCAAAAGAAAACCATTGTGTGTGAAAACTCTCTCGAGAAGCAGAGGTGGAAGGCACCAAGAATCATTTGTGAACTGGAGAAATTGTTAAAAGGATCATCAGGTAATGTTTCCTATCTTAATATGACATTGTAGATATCAATCTTCTCTTGTTTGAATGATTATAGAACCAGTTAGAATATGGGTTTTGAGGTTCTTGGTTTATGAAAGAACCAGGGAAAGAATGTGAGATGTGAGCTCTTAATACTTGATGAAATGTATTTAAATCTTGAAGGAAGTGTTTAAATAAGTGGAGAAATATTTTGTAACAAAAATGAAATGAATTGGTTGAGTTTTGAAAGAACTTGATTTTTGGCCATGGAGCCTGAGAAATGAAAATGATGAGCTGACAGGGATGACAATACCCTATGCGACCTTTGGAGCCTTCATGCGACTTACATGAAGGTTCATGCAACTTTCAGTTGAAATATATATGATATCATGGGACTTTCAAATTAATATATGTGAATCCATGCGACTTTCAGTTGACACGTATATGGTTTCATGCAACTTTTAGCTATCATATGTAACCTCATGCGACTTTTGATACACTATGCGACTTTTGATACACTTATGCGACTTTTGATGACTTGTATGCATTCATTTGACTTACCTGATGTCCCATGCGACTTACATGTTGTTCCATGCGACTTACCTCCATGCGCCTTTCATACATGAATACACCATGTGACTTTCATACATGTCATACCATGCGACTTTCATACATGTCATTCCATGCGACTTTCATACATGTTATCCTCATGCGACTTTCATGTATGAGACCCCATGCGACTTTCATGTGTATGACCCCATGGGACTTAATGTATGAGACCCCATGCGACTTTCATGTATGGAACCCCATGCGACCTTTATGTGTGGAACCGCATGCGACTTTCGTGTATGGAATTCCATGCGACTTTCAGATATATAGATATGTCAATGCGACTTTCAGATATAGATATATGTTCATGCGACTTTTGGTGGGTATATGTTAAACCCATCCGACTTTGAGAACCTTAGGTGGTCCAACTTATGAAACTCAGTAACGGGGTCCAACGCGAGACCCGACTGAATTATGAGCAAACAAACGAGGGATTCGTACACGGTATTGATTTAATTAGACCTATTGTAGGTGACGGGTGATTGGCAAGTAATCACAAGTGAATTAGTGAACTAAAGTCGTGTGACTAGCAGACAGGTGAGTACTCTTACTTACAACCTAACTGATGATGTATGTGATTATGACATGTGTTATGAGTTATATGATACATATGATTTATTTAATGATTAGACCATTCACTTCGGTGATGGGAATGATAAGACCGTTCACTTCGGTGACGGGAATGATGAGACCGTTCACTTCGATGACGGGAATGATGAGACCGTTCACTTCGGTGACGGGAATGATGAGACCGTTCACTTCGGTGACGGGAATGATGAGAGCGTTCACTTCGGTGACGGGAATGATGAGAGCGTTCACTTCGGTGACGGGAATGATGAGACCGTTCACTACGGTGACAGGAATGATGAGACTATTCACTACGGTAACGGGAATGTTGGGACCGCCTACTATGGTAGCGGGAATGATTGATGCACCATACGTGAAACAAGTTGATGATGTGACAGTTCGGTTTGTTGTATGTAAAGTACTCGCTAAGCTTCGTTCTTACGGTTGTTGTTTAACCTTCTTTTCAGGTGATGACCCCGGCGGAGCTCCAGCACGCGGTTGATAGCTCATTTCCCTCAAGCTTCTGCAATGTTTTGAACTAATTTGTATTTAATGATGTATTCCAAGACAATTACAATTGAATCCAAGCTTTTACGAGTTTTCACCTTGGGTTGTAAACTGAGTTATACGATGTTCTAATTATGATAGATTATTAATCGTACGTTTTGGTGTTCAATTATTTATAAAAAAAATGGACGTTACACTTCTAGTACATGTAATTCTTGATTCATATCAATAAGAATTATATAAAAGTATAATGGTGTTACTTTAAATTTTAATAAGCTAAAGTTTGTATTCAACACCCCCCCCCCTTCTACAAACATTTGTTGTTGCGTACTCAATCTGGGACTAACAGAAGAAGATCAGATCCTTCCATTGCAAAAACTAAAGGTTGACTCTTCTAAATGACTCGTAGAAGAACAAGTTGAAATACTTGACACGAAGGTCAAGAAGCTACGTTAGAAGATGATCAAATTAGTCATTGTAAAGTGGAAGCACAACTTGGGTCCAAACCTGACTTGGGAAACCGAGGACGAAATGAAGACAAGATACCCTCACTTGCTCGTCGCGGAGCGGATTCCGAGGACGAAATGCTCTTAAGGGGGTAGATTTGTAACATCCTCGAATTAGGCCTAGTTGTATGTAAATTAATAATAAAATACACATGTTTTAGTTGTTGTGTGAAGTTATAAACGTAGTAGTAAAGTAAATGAAATAATTAATTTGTGAACGGTTTTAAGTAAGGATTACGAAAATATCCCCGTTAGTCTAAACGGGTAAACGAGGGTCAAGTTGTAAGTTGAAAAGGGGAACAAGATACCCCTTGTGGATATACTTGAAAACAAATTCGGTCTTGATTTTGTGTGTATACCCACGTTTCATGTTTGAAACACAGACACTTTCATTTGAGAAAGCTTCTTGTGTTCTTAAGCTCTTGAAGAGAAATTGTGCAAGGCTGATTTCCAGCAGCAAACAAGGCTACTGTTGTTGGTAATCTCTACTTCATCTTCTTTTTTATCTTCCTTGCTTGTAAGTTCATATTCTTAGTTTTCTAGTTGAAGGTCAAAATTAGGTTACGCTTAAATTAACTCAATGAACCGAAATTAGTACTTCAGATTGTTCCTACAGTTCATATGAATGGATTGGAATATCAAACTAAGCTTGAAATGGTGATCTTGATCAAGTTCATGAAAATTGGTTTAAATGGGTCAACTGACTAAACCTCATCCCAAATCTTGTGTAAGCTGTTAGAAATGATGAAATGAATGTTTTTAGACTCATATGGATGTTCCCCATGAAGTATGAACAATGGAAATCATTTAGAAAATCGTTTGATGAAGTTTAGAAAGAAAACAGTCGAAACATGGGGTTGTAGCTCAACCTGTTCTGAAACAAGTCTGCTTGCGGGCACAAGGCTCTATCCTTGTGGCCGCAAGAGGGCTTAGAATGGCCGGTTCAAAGTATGCTTGCGGTCGCAAAGAAGTTCCTTTGCGTCCGTAAGCGTTGCTTCGCATTGATGGTTCGAAGGATGGCTTCGAATCATGCTTGCAGGCGCAAAGACCAATCTTTGCGGCCGTAAGTAAGGCTTCGAATTGGTGGTTCGAAGTGACTTTGAATGGATGGTTCGAAGTGACTTCGAATGGCGCTTACGGGCGCAAGCAACTGCCCTTACCAGCGCAAGCATCAATGCTTGCGGCCGCAAGGGAGTGTTTTACAGTTCACAGATTGTTTGACTTCTGTGTTGTTACGTTTAGGAGGTCGATGTGGCCTTGTAAGTTGACTTAAGGTGCCTTTAGGGGTTCCTACTCTTGTTCTAGTAATAATGTGTCGTGTGTACAAACGCTTAACGCAAATGACGATGTTTTAGGTGAACCTGGCACGTTAACAAAGCCGGAGCAAAATATATGTTGGTTATAAGCTCTACAAGTGAGTACCGGCTTTCATAAGTCTCAATAGAGGGAGACTTGCCGCCTAGTTAAACTTGATGATATATATATATGCTATTGGATCCAGATTTGATCCGCCTTGTTGAACTTATTGTTATGCATGCAATAGGATCCAGATTAGAGCCGCCTCGTTGAAATTGTGAATATGCATGCTTATTGATTGATCCTGATTGAATTGTCCGCGGACTTCTTGTGGCATGGTTAAGGTCCACCGACGTGGCTGGATCGCAGGGGACTTCGGTCATAATTCAGGATTAACGGTGACTCGAGGGTGTAATTCCGAGTCGTATGTTCTGTAGGACCGCAGTTCCTTAACGTGAGGGGTAATCAGCCGGTTGTAGCTGGATTACCGAAGAAGCCTATGGCTCCATAACGATGCTTGGTGGACTGTTGTATGCTCCCCCACCAGCACGGATTGTTGTTTCAGATCCACCAGTTTGGGTCGTTGAGCGGGATTGGCTATCCTGCAAGATATGACTCTTATTGATCTTGTCTCGCTTTATTGATACTTGTGATAAGTTAGTACTTCCTAGCTATTTTATATATCTAATGTTGCTTTGTTGATCCTTTTTACAGGTAGAGATTAGGTGGCCTGGTGAGATGTGTTGCCTGCTGATGGTTGTACATATTTTGGGCAGGGACACTTTATGTATGTTATATTATGTTGTTTATGATCGGTCGTTGTCTAGAGTAACACCAAACCAGTTGTTTCAGGATTTTAGATTATAATTATATTTTGTCTAACTTTTTGATTAGATTTCCGCCGCATAATCTAATAGCATCTGATTTCAAAGGAACCCACGCGTATTAAAGACGCAAAATTTTTCTAAATTCGCTGTTTTACGAAAGCGGTGTTACACACATGACAATCTGAAACTGCTACACATGCAACCTACAATGGGTTTATGAACCCATGATCAACATTATCTCAAATATAGTACTTCTAATTTTTTGCCCAACATTGACGACTACCATTTACCATTCTAAGTCTATATATGCATTATAAAACACTCAACACTCTTTTACATCTTTCAAACATGATAATGTGTCACAAATTACAACATAAAGTTGGATACATTATATCCTTGATTCTAGTTTACAAATCAATTGTCTTTCCTCAACCTTTTGACCTATTTATCAACTTATTTAGCTTTTGAATTATAAAAGTATATTAAAGTACATCCTTTAAGCTTTAAAATAAGATATAATTCAGCTTCTAATTCTTTATGAGTGATTTTATTTGATTTTTAGAAAAAAACACACCATTTGAGCAATAACATACCGGTTGTGACAAACTCAAATTTTGACCCATTAAACATACAATTTTACCATGGTGTCTAAATAAAATTTAAAGTATACATCTTCAGATTTCAAACCACATATAATACACCTTAATTAATGGAGTGATTTTATACAAATTTTTTAAGAAGACCCATGTCTGCTGCCTATTATGATAGCCTTACACTCTCATGTAAACTATAATCTAAAACATCATTAAACACAAAAAATTTCAAGGTTTTGGACATAGAATTGTAGCTGGACATTTTAAGGATGATTTGACGTCATAAAGCTCAAAACCCCTCTAAGGTTGATAAAAATCGAGCTCTCCTGCTGCATGTGCTCCTGTCAAGAAAACACAACACCCTTTTCATCAATAGTTCTCCCTACTTAATCACCTTCTTAGCCAAGGATTAACACTCAAAAACACCATCATCATCAATCACACCCTTACAATCTTCCTTGGTTCCGGCCAAAAATCTTATCACAAAATCAAACCAGAACATGATAAAGATCATTCAATTAGGTTATGTGTTGCCTTGAACTTGAAGAACTCATCCGGCTCTTGATCTTGGCTAAAGCTGTAACGCCCCAAATTCCAAAATTTAAAATATTAAGATCAAACACATATAAGCGTTCGCATCTGAAAGTTTGAAATAAAAGCGGAAGCAATACTGATTTGAAATCCTGATGTATCAATAGATACGCACATAAATACTGTCACAAGTTTGGTACTAAAAACTTGATGTTTACAAACCAGGCGTTAAGTGTTTCAAAGAGTTTATCAAAGGTAGTCAAACCGAAGTTTTGCCCTTGTCTTTGCTAAAAACCGGCAAAACATTTTAAAAATAGTATCTGATAAGCTACGAGAGCTTAGTGAGTAAACCTGACTAAACATCATATAAACACACGTATAAAATCATATGAAGATAATACACGTATGTCTTGCAATCAATGCTAGCCTCTGGTTCTAGACCCAGGGCAGCAACCTAGGTCACAGTACTGTACCATAATTGAGCCTTACTGGACGTAGCAGTAAGCACCCCACCTCTGAGACTTACTTCACAAAGCAGCAAGCTTATACACACATATGAATGACATTACATGTCAGTAATCTGATATAATAGCATACATGCTGTAGATATGAAGTGAAGTCTAGAAGACTCACCTTCTGATTGTAATATCATGAACGATCAACAGATGTCAATGATACAGGTAATATACCAATCACCTCCTATATAAACAATACAAAATATCACATAGGGCATTCTGATCTGAAATAGGGCCTACACGGGTCGTGTATCCCTATACGGGTCGTGTCCCTTATATGCTACACGACCTAAGCTGGCAACATGGCCAGTGTGGTCTAATCACCCTACACGGGCCGTGTACCACTCATGCTACACGACCATGTAACCTTACATGGCCCTGTGACCGCCTTTACTACCACACGGCCGTGTACCGCTACACGGGCCTTGTACACTACAGACCAGCAGACTGTTCTTATCAAGAACTGTCGGATTTCACCAAAAAAATCCGTTAGCTTCATCATAAATCGACTAGAGGTGTTTTCTTACACCTCCTAACACTGATATACATAATCTAAATCATATGAAACATCCCTAACATGATTCCACCATTGAATCATGTATTTAAACTCACCAAACCTTATGAGCAAAGGTTTAAATCTTACCTTGAGTTGAATACTTGCTATAGATGCTTGTTCTACATATTACTTCAAAGAAAAGGAGTGTTGCTATGCTTTTGATCTTGAAATCGTTTCTAGCAGAGAAGATTATGAGGTGGTGGTGTATATATATATATATATATATATATATATATACTTTCATCTATTGACACAACAGGTCCCTGCACTTAAACAACTTATAATTTGACGGTTTTAGCCCCTCTAGTTTAAAACCACATCTTATCACGTATATCCATTTATAACTCGTGTATCACTTTGTACATTTCTTGTATAAACTTAATAATAAAATTCTATGTGTTATAAAAGCTTCATCAGAGTATAAATTTCTATTTTTTCTCTGTTCTAGGTCACTATGGGGCTGCCCTAGCCCTAACCCACGAGGCCTAAATGATAAAAATGGTAACTTCCCTTTACTCCTCATTGTTTAACCAACTTAACACTTAACACCCCTTTTATCTTGTTTTGTTTTAAAAATGACCCCTAACCATCCAAACTTAATTTTAAAAGGTCTAATTACATTTATTTATTAAAATCTTGTCCAAGAATTCTTAAAAATTCTCAATTAAACATTAAACCTAAGAATTGATCAATTCCTTTGAACTTTAAAACTTTAATAATGTTATGTTTTAATATATTGATATTACTCGTAATAAATAAACTCATAGGGTCACACACAAATAAGCAAATGAATATTAAAACTCATAGGGTCACATACAAATAAGCAAATAGATATTAAAAGTTTTAACTATGATTTAAACACGTTTTCAACCAATATATTAACATTGAGAATTTTATTAGTTAAGTGAACTAATAATTTCGTACCAATATATATATTTATATATACATAAAATATACATAATATGTATATTTAAATATCTAAATTACTAGTAAAAGAGTATTAGTGATTTATATATTTATTATGTATGAAGAGAAATTTCTTAACTTGAGAATCTTTCGTATCGTAACTTAGGAATATTTCTTAAGTATGAAAATAAATTGTACATTCTTGAGGAACCCGTCCTTAAGGAACTTCCATCTACTACAGCCAAAGCCTTAAGGATGCTTGGGTGAAGTGTTTCGATGACTTGATTGAAACATCATGCCTCATGTTGGCTACTATGACTCCACATCTTCAAACGAACTTGGAGGAACATCATGCTTCGCCAAGTTAAGGAAATATTCCAAAAGCAGGCAAAGCAAGAACATTTTGGGGTCACTTGAACATTCCATGCATGCAAAATGGAGGAAGATCAATTTGTTAACAAGTATGTGCTAAAGATAAAAGGCTACATTAACTGACTAGCAAGGCTTGGATCTTACAATACAAAAGAGTTTGCACAAGATCATTAACTCCTTAATGATCATATCGTGATAAACTATAATATGAACAGTTGAAAGAAAACTGTGTGAGAGTTGCATGAGATCCTAAAAGCTATTGAGAGTAAGATTCCAAACAAGACACCTCAAGTACTGATTATTCAAGAAAAGAGAATAAAAAAAAAAGAAACAAAAAAACTCTAAAGGGAAAGGCTAAGTTAAAGGATAAATTAGAAAAGGCAAGACTCCTACACCCAAGAAGTCGGGAAAGAATCCCAATGATGACCCTTATTTCTAGTGGAGGGTACTTAGACATTGGAGGAGCAATTGTCCAACCTACATGGCTGAGTTGAAGAAGAAGGCTTGCGAGGCTTCAAGTATATATATGATTGAACTAAGGCTGACAATTTTTGACCTGCCACGAAAGATGACCTAAACCCGACATGAAAAAAGTGACATCAACCCGAAATGGGTCAAAAGCACCCGAAATGGGTCAAAAGCAGGTCGACACGAAGTTGACACTAAAATAAACGGGTCAGGTTATGGTCAACACGACAACCTGAAAATGACTTGTATAAGGGCAAAACTATAAAATTATAAAAAAAATTAATACTTAAAAATTAAATTTCAAAAAAGAGATTGTTAATTCAAATGAAGAAGTGACATCTTAGTATAAAACCCGACAAATAAAAATACAAAATCTTTAAAAATTTAAAACTTAAATGAACAATAAGAGATTTAAAGCTAAAACAATATTATATCATCTTGGTATTTGTTATTTTGACTATATGGTTTTGTAATTTTAACATTTATCTACTTGGTATGAAATACTTTAATATTTTAGATTAGTAACTGTAATTAATGATGTATTATTTTAATTTTATCGGTTGTCTAATAACAATATTTATTTACTTGGTAGAAGCATAGTAGATTATATTATTTAGTATGATCATTTATATAACTTGAATCAAAAATTAAAGTTAAAATTCGAATTTAACTGAAACAAACCCGCATCCATAGTTCAAATATGATTGAAACGAATAAAGTGAAAGTCTAAATGAAAATCATATTCGAAATTCATATTGAAGTAAAAATGGAATTAGAAAATTTGAAAACGAAAATCATATACTAAAATCGAAAAAAATTCCCAAATACATTTTGGAGAAATAGGTCGACACGAAACACAACTAGAAACCGACACAAAAAAGTGACAACTCGAACCGGATTGAGAACTCACATTTGTAATAATGTACAGGGTTGAGAAGAAACAAGCTACTACTAAAGTCAGTCAACTGGATCTCTGTATGGGCAACGGAGCAAATATTGCTATTGAATCCTTTAAAGCTTTGAACTCTTATTACTAAATGGTCTGTATTTAATATTAGACAATTACAGGTATTAAACTAAAACAAGTGTGTCAATCAAAGTTTTATAATATTTAAGGTCAAATGTTATATCTATTATTTTCTTAGTTCCCCACCTAAACTGGTATAACTCAAATGTTGGGCTTCAGAATTTTCTTTTTATAAATTGATGTTTACAAATACCAGATATGATAGATTTGTTAACTGAAATAAGGTGATATGAAACATCAGTTTCTTTTAAATTAGAACAGTGAAATACTCTATATCATGCTCATCCTTCATTTTTCTCACATCTTTTAATTAAAGAAAAGGATAATTGCACCCCCTATGACCTAAAAGCCAAAGAGGACCCTGTGATGTGATACGATGTGTATGGTTGTGATACGATGTGTATCGGAAATTGCATTCTGTGAGAAAAGTTGTGACATGGGAATTAACAACAGTCTTAAAAAATACTCATCTTTCTCCAACTTTTTTTATTATAATATGTTTACACGTCACAAAGAGACGGTGCGTGAGTGAGATAGAGAGAGTGAGAAAAAAGAGAGCCGAGGAACCAATGCGGGAAGTGTATAGCGACGACAAATGAGGGTGGTGTTCCAGGTAGGACAGACTGCATGCGCCACCCCAGCCACGAAAAGTGGGGTGGCTCCATACTCTGCATGCCCTAAACACAAGTGTCATCACCCCAATTTGCCAATATGTACCTTAAAAAAATGCTTCATTGATTTATAATTAACATGGAAACACTTGTTTGCCTTTACTCGGTATTTTGTAGAATGGCATAGGCATTCCCACAAACCTGTATGCTTGAATATATATAAACTGCTTAAACTATAAAATCATATATTAAATGCATTTTTGGTTCCAATGTCAGATAAAATAAATAAATCAAATGAGTAAGGATTAAACTTATATCAAAACAAAACAGGCTCTATATAAACTGCACTTCAGCTTAAGCATAACCTATTTACCAAATATTGACATCCCAAACAAGTCTTGAAGTCTAAACGCAAACAACCCATCATTTACCAACACCAAACAAAAAAACTCGAAGAATATGTGAAGATCAAATTGATTGGCACGCCATCTATGGGCTACAATTGATGAAACGATAAAAACTCTGTTTTCTAACAATTTTTTATGCTTAAATACACATAACTTTCTCTAATTGGTTCATATTGTGCGTGTAGCTTGACTTATACATTTCTTTTTCGTAGTAATACGCCACTGCGTTCTCGAGTTTAAAGATGTGAGAAAAGGGAATAGAAGAAAAGGAAATCCTTTCCCCGCAGATCCCACTTGTGAAAGAAATAGATTAAATAAAACTTGAGAACACTACTTTCATTGGTTTCTACCTAAATCCCTTCCTTTCCCTTGTTAAAAACACTCAGGAAATACAGCAAAAGCACTGTAAAGATCAATTAGCAATATTTTGGGCTATAATCGGGGGTGTTCTAGGAGATCCGAGAGTATTGTAACTTGTAAGTAAGAAATACATACTCAATTAGGTGCAAAATAATGTAAACACTGATGTTATAAGAACTTTCTAATTGAAATGGAAAAACACAGGTGTTCAGAACCTGAATCAATGGAGAGAATGTACTTGAAAGCAATTTATCAAAAAGATTGGATTTTATACATTATACTATCTAACATATGTTAGGAAGATGAACAGTAACTTATTTCATATCTTATTTATAAAAGATTTATGAAGTCTGAATCTAAAATTGCACTTGACAGATTGGTAGGTGCTCCATCTCATAAGTTCATAACAAAAATCAAGAACATGATTATACTCAAATGTAATTCACACGAATTAATATCAAATTGGACGTATGTATCATAAAATCACATGATTTTATTAACTCAAAACCCAAACAGGTACTTCAAAAGTACAATCAAAACAGAGAAATACAAACCCTAAGTTACGATAGCAGACTATGTTTCCATATAGATTCAAGCGATTAAAGTCGACTAATACTCACAGACGATTACCAATCAAACGGGGCTGAGAAGCTGAGAGATTGAGGGTTTAGGCTCAGAGTTCATCCCGATGATGATGATCAATGGTATGAATCCGTAGTGAGTGATGACTTTAGCCTTTTTCATTGTCCATGTGCTCCATTCCTTCAAGAGTTTTGATGGTGAATTATCGTTCGACGGCTTTGATCCTTTGGTTGATTTCCCTTTAGGTTTCAGAACAATCTTCGACGACATGATTTGATCTTTCTCCTCCTGATCTCTGTGTTGTTACGTCGGCGTTCTTGGAATTATAGGAGCCCTAAAGTTGTGTTGGTTAAATAAGAGGATGGATTGGATATTTATAGCCCCATTATCAGGCCCAAAAAAGAGAATGTTTATTGGGCTTTTTGAGTTCTAATTTTATTCACATGAATACATGATGTTAAATTGATTGAAATGTAAAATGAATTAAATTATCTCATTTTCATGTTTAATTATCTCATTTTATGTAAAACCTTCGGTGTTAAATGGGGTTTGGTAGCCCTGGGCTTCTAACACAGTGGTAGAGGTGCACAAATACCGGATAATACTATAACCGGATCGGATTTTTTCGTGAACAGTAAAACCGGTTTTTTTTAACCGGCTCAGATAATATCCGGTTTTTAATCAAATATACTATATCCTGTCTAACCGGTTCGGATAATACTATAACCGGATATTTGAAAAACCGGTTATAAAAAAACCGATTTTTTTGTGCAATTTTTTAACTACATTTCCTATAATATATACTTACAACAAACATATATATAAAAGAAAATTCAAATCCGACAGGTTTTTTTTGCGGTTAAATTAACCGGTTTTTCTATAACCGGTTTTTTATCCGGGTGAAAATCCGGTCCAGCCCAAAAACATATATCTGGTTTATACTATCCGGTTTTCAAATATCCGGTCCGGATAAAAAAAATCTGGTTTTTTGAAAAACCGGTTTCGGATATTTTTTCGTTCAAATCGGATATTCGGTTTTTTTGTGCACCTCTACCTAGTGGTATGGATGTGTTTGCCCATAATCTAGGTTTTGGATTTCAGTTCCGATAAAAAGATGTAGAATTAGGAGTAGATTAGCGAGAGTGTGTATATTATGTTGCTACCATCACTAGTCACTGACGCCGCCACCACTAACAACTACCTCCACACAATCATCTTCGTTGCCACACACAACCAACCTCAATTAACATCGCCACCCACAGTCGTCATTGACACCAACATCAGCCTTCGCCACTGTAAGTTGTCACCAACACTATCGATGTAGCTAGCACTACTGCTATAGGTCATTGTCACAGCTAACACAACTGATCGTTCCTACGACCACCATCGTCATCACCACCCGCCTTTGCCACCGACCATTCTTGCCCCCACCACTACAACAATGCTATGTATCACCATTGTTACCACCTGTAGCCAATTATGTTTCCTACCACGACTATCTTCTTGGTCTTGGCCAGTGGAGTCGGTGATGGCAGCAAGTAGTGTTAATGACGATCAATGGTGGCGGCAATGAATGGTGTTGGTGATAGCGGATGGTGGAGGTGGTGGCCGGTGTTGGCGAAGGCTAGTAGTGGTGTCTATGAGGGCAACATGTGTGGTGATGTCCGGTGGTGTTGTTGGGGAAGGCAGCAAGAAGTGGTTATGGCAATAGTGGGGTTGGTGGTGTGCGGTTGTTGATGGTGGTGGTGGCCGGTGATGTTGGTAGTGATCGGTGGTGGTGTTTGTTGGTGTAGTGTGCCCCAAAAAGTAAACACGTGTCATAATATCCAATGTTATAAGACACTAAAGGATCGAACTAACACACTTAATTAGAACCATTATTAGATATTACTAAGTGTTGTGTGAGTGTGATTAATTAGAGAAATTAATATGGAAGAATAAATAATAAATAGACAATTATTATTTACAAGTAAAATTCAATTAAATTTTAGTTTAATATTTAAAGGTTTAGCGAGTATTTATAATAACCCAAAGCTTAAGGGGTTTTTAATAGGTTTTTTCATAAACAAGTTTAAAGGTTAAAAAAAGATATGATTTGATCTTAATAAGAATTAAACTTGTATTCAGAATTGTTAAGGATATAAAAGGACAACTAATCACGATTAAATCATAGTTAACCTAAGCCTAATAATCTCCCCATAATAACGGTATTTCTTTTCATCAAGTGTAATTATTTTGTATAAGAACTATCATGCTGGATTATGTTGATTTCTAAGTAAGTGATCAATTTATGATAAACCCCAAAGAGGGAGGACTAATTATGACATGGTGAAACTAATGAATGGTATTTGAACTCAATAAGGGAACAAGGCCTAAGACTAGAATCATCTTAGCCTCATTCATAAGGGAACAAGGCCTAAGACTAGAATCATCTTAGCCTCTTTCATATCTGATGTGTGTAAAGTGTGTGGTGTGTTCTGGTGTGTGTAAACCGGCGACTCATCAAGAGGAGAAGTGGAAGCATATCTCATCAAATCAATTGATTAACAAAGGGAAATCTCACTAGGTAATTATTCCTACACCTTTGTGATTGATTGTAGATCATTATCATGATAGATGATTGAAGTTTCATGAGGTTATGTGAAGATTTCAAATTGTTGTTCGAACCCACACAAAATCGAGAGGTTTAAGTGATTTTTGAATTATCAAAACTTGTTTTAAATCCAATTGTTCGGTAGGGGTGATTCCATATGATGATAGGGAACTGTGGGGATTAGAACGAATTTTCATCGAGTTTTTAGGGGGTTCGGGATTTAAATTATAGTCGACATGGCTGTAGAACCTTCATGTTCAAATGAATTGCAAAAGTTCTTCAAGAACTACAATTCGCAGATTAACATATGATGCATTTATAATTGGACCTCGATCGCAAAATGGTGTCATAGGCCTAATCGCAAATTGGCCAAATGGTCTAATCTCAAATCGGTCAAGTGGGCTTAATAGTTAATCAATGTTGAAACATTAACTAAATGTGTTTGCTGCTAGAAGAGAATCTTACGGATACGTAATTAAGTCTTGTTGATCATTTCTTGTATTGTATCCAAGTGAGTTACACTAGCTTATACATTATATTAGTATGAAATGTACATGTATTGTATGCGTGAAGGTTAACTTATATGTTTATATGTGAAGTGAAGGGTTGTGTTACATTGTGGTGACAACACAACTCCGGTTTAGTTAGACATGTGAAATGCTTGGTACGCCTTGGATAGTCAATTGTGACCCAAAGTGTGAAATCTTCTTCGGTGCACTACGTCGGTATTATGTGATTGAATTTATAATCATGAATTGTTATGTGATTGTGCATACCTGGTGTAGCGTGTAGGTCGTGTGCTCGTTAAGCTTGTATGCTTAGGGGCTGTTTGTTTGCTACTTAATGGAACCATTCAACGCTAAGCTTCAGCATTCAGCGTGTTTGATTGCTACCTCTGAATAAAGACTGTGCTGAATGATTTAGCATAATGCTGCTGAATCATTCTACATTAAAGTGCATTCTGAATCATTAAGCACCAAGTATTTTTACCCTAATACTCCTTCTTTCACACTTTTATCTTGTTAAACAATCATATCTTATCTTATCTTATAATATAATATATCACTATTAAGGTTAACATAATAATTTGCATCATTCAGATTGTTCATTCAGAACCTTTATCAAACAGCATGTCACATTCAGAGACAAATTCATTCAGAGTCTTTGAATTATTCAGACCACATAATCATTTAGTGCTTAATTATTCTATTTTAACAAATAGCCACTTACTGTTGTTATTTCAATTCTTTTAGGATATGAACGTGGGAAGGCTCTAGCAGAGTAAAGACGACTCATCCTCTTCAAATGTTTTCCACTATCTATTTTTCAAATTGAACAAACATATGCAACTATATTTGTAATGAACTCTTTCGTTTGGTTGAATATTTGTAGTTCTGGGTGTGGAACCTCGCCACAAATTTTGATTGAATTGATAGGATTTTTATTACTCATATATATATATATATATATATATATAGGGTATGGATCAGCGGAAAACATTTAAAAATGCACAACAAAAAGGACAAATCATGACCGTGCAATTGAAATGGAATCAATGGCCAAGATTAAAAATAGTCAATACACGTTCAATCTCGGAAAAAAAGATGGGGGCGATTTCAGTATTACAAGGGAGAAAAAGGTGAATGGAAGTGATGGAAATTTCCATACTTCCAAAACCGTCGACCGAGAAGTAACCGCAGCAAGAGTTTGCAGCAATCACAGTGAACGATGAGCAGCTTACGAGGGGAAGGTAAAGACCAATTCTTTCAAGGATTTGGGAAGAACAATACTTGTTTTAGGGTTTTAAACAAACTAACAAGAGAATATATATGCAGGAAGAAGAAGGAGTGGGAGACTACAAAATGCGTGGAGATTGAGACCAATGGCTAACAATAATAATCAAGAACCCATGGTAATCGACATCGACAAAGAAGACAAAGATGAGTTACCTGAGGCGATTGTTGCAAATGTCACACTGGAAAACGAAGAAGGTAATGGTGCTAATTTTCTTCCCTGTTAAGTTCGAGTTAGGAAATGAAAAATTCACAATGCTACATACAATTTAGGGCAAGTTAGTTGACTTTGATTTGTTACTCACCAGCTCCTAACGAAATCCGGGCTATCGCATAACACTGGATTTTGATTTCACACACAAGGCATTGCATTCATACTTGGGTCCCCCAAATTCTATTTAGGTCAGAATATATACATAATGCAATATAGGATTTAGGGCAAGTTAACTATTTTTGATCTGCAATTGACTACCTCATATCGAATTATTAGATGTCGATTAACAGTATTAGTGTTGATCTCCACACAAAGTGATGCATACAAATTTTGTGCTGCATACAAACATGTGTTGCATACAAAGACGATACACGAGCAGCAAACAAACACTAAATTAACATATCAGACTAATTTAGGAGTCATATATGTAGGATTGACATGACATACAAGGTTACTCTAAGGTTTATGCATTATTGAAAAATTATTCATCTTTAAATGTAACATACATGTATTATCATCACATCTAATTATTTGGGCAAGTTAGTTGATTTTGATCTGCAATTGACTACCTCCTATCGAATTATTAGATGTCGATTAACAGTATTAGTGTTGATCTCCACACAAAGTGATGCATACAAATTTTGTGCTGCATACAAAGACGATACACGAACAACAAACAAACACTAAATTAACATATGATTTAGGAGTCATATATGCAGGATTGACAGGACATACAAGGTTACTCTAAGGTTTATTTATTATTGAAAAATTATTCATCTTTAAATGTAACATACCTGCATTATCATCACATCTATTTATTTAGGAAAGTTAACTGATTTTGATCAACAATTGACTACCTCCTATCGAATTATTAGATGTCGATTAACAGTATTAGTGTTGATCTCCACACAAAGTGATGCATACAAATTCTGCAAATTATTAAGCTGCACAGGCCATAGAGCCAAAACAAACCACAGAATCAGCTCCAAGTACAACTAACAAATCATACGTTTATATGCAATTATGAATACAATTCTGTAAACAATCGCAACTACACAAGGAATAAAGCCATAACAAAGGGACCGATATGTTCAAATGGGTAACACTTAAAACACAAGCTAAAATTCCAGAACTATATAATTACAATTCACAAAACTAATATGTTTATCTAGATTGAAATACAACTCACATACCCTAACAATAAAGAATTAACCAATAAACAACTGCATTTACAAATAACAAGGCCATACGTTTATATGCAATTATGCATACAATTCTGCAAATTATTAGGCTGCATAAGGGATAAATCCAAAACAAACCACAGAAACAACTCCAAGTACAATTAACAAAATCATACGTTTATATGCAATAATGAATGAAATTCTGCAAACTTCGCAACTACACAAGGAATAAAGCCAAAACAAAGAGAGCGATATGTATATATATGCAATTATGCATACAATTCTTCTGCAAACCATTAAAGGGTAGAAAATCATATACGTACAATATGTAGATGATGCCTGGACAGGAGATTCCGCCATGAACAATAGCTATAATGAGTGAGAGCTAACGAAATGAGACCTCGAATAAGCATACAAAAAATTTGAAAAATGGCGGAAATTTTTTTAACAGATTGTGGAAGTGCCGACCCACGTTCTGTGTTAACGTCTCCATAAAATTAACTGTTAACGTTGTCAAATTTAATAATTACTTTGACAAATTTGCCCTTAAATCAAATTAACCAGATCAACGCTCAGAAAGTGTTCTTCCTGTTCTCTTACGATCATAACTCTCTCTCTCTATATATATATGTATATATATATATATATATATATAGTTTTGGGGTGTTACACTCCCCCTCTCTTTCTTGTTCAAAGCCGAATGCAAAACACAAACACCCTTTCAAGTTTGCGATCGATGAACACACACACACATACACACACACTCTCAAAGTCGATTTCCAACTTTTCCATTTGAAGCTTTTGGTGAAATCTTTGTATGGTCTAGCAGCACGGTTCATGAAAGTGCACTGATGGTGTAAATCCCTCTAGAAATCCGAGTTTCAAGAACAACTTCCAAAGGTATTATTTTAATTCTACTTTGTTTTGTTTTCTTATTGAATAGATTTTATGATAAATTAATCATATTTATTTTACTGGTGCGTGATTAATTAATATTCTTGAACATTAAAAACCCAACAGTGATATCAAAGTCATATATATTCTGGGTAGGAAAGAATTTAGGTTTCTTATGTCATGATGAATAGTTTAAGTGATCAAGTTTTGTTTTTGATCATTAATAATAAAAATAGTAATTTTTTGTTTTCTTCAATCAAAAAGTGATCCATTAAATGGTTTTAATTTTATCATTATATTATTATTCCTTTTCTATTGGGTCTGATCGAAATATAAGAGACCGAGTCGGTCGACGGCGCGATAAGGGCGACGACCCGAGCTGATTAATGGTGGCGATGAGGGCCACAGCCTAAACGTACTAAACGGCATCGGTGGCGGAGGGTTCCAACCGAAGTCAACAAGGTAAAGTCATATGTGAAACTGGGCTTCTGCCCGGTCATTAAGGATGAGCTGGGTTCCAAAACCGGACCGAACCCGAAAAGAATTGAATCTGAAAATGGCCAAAATCTAGAAACGAGAACCACCATGTTTAGATGTAACCGGTTACAGTTCTTCGGTTCCAGAACCCGCAAAACCCGAAATATTAGAAACTTCTATTAAAATCTCTCTTTCTAAGGTTGCATGCTATATATTACATACAAAAAAATATGAACCCGGTTTGATTAATTTATGATTGTTGAAAGGTTATTTTCTATTTGTATACATTTAAAAAAATATCATATGTAAACAGTAAAGCAAAAAGAATTTATAACTATCATCAAAAGGTTATTTTCTACTTGTAAACGATCAATAATGTTAATATATTTCTATCTTTCAAAAAACATTGAAAGATATTAGTGAATATGAAGATCACATAAAAACTTACTTGAGTATCTTCAATAAAGAGGGAACCCAATTGTCCATCAATGGCATTGAACAAGGTAAAGAAAACTTGAAAAAAAACCTTAATCTTCTACACAAATGAATTATGGATTATGGAGAAGATGAAAACTTTTTAGGGTTTGGGCACTCTATCTACATGAAAGGGGGGCTGCTACTCATGAGGGAGATGATGAGGGTTTACGACGACTAGGAATGAAATTATGGAAGAGCAAAAGACGTGAGATTGTGTTTTTAACTTCTTGGTTCTTGTTTGTTACATATTAATTAAGAATAAGATAATTTGAAATTTTGTTTTAAAACGTGATTATCCTTTGATATTCCGATCCAGTTTCGGGTAAAAAAAGAAACCCATTGGAATTGGAACCGAAAGAACCAAACCCGAAAAAAGAGAAAAAATGGAACCGAAAACGACCGTGCTTATGTGTAATTCGGTTTGGTTTTGTACCGGTTCCGGTTCGGTCCGGTCTATATGGTTATTTTGCTTATCCCTACCGGTCATCCCTCTCGGTTCCAGTTTGGGTCGAGGTGTGTTTGTTCAATGATGAGCTTCTGTAACATCCGAAAACTCGGCCTAGTCGTGAGCGGGTCGGTGGTAAGTTAGATTATGTTTGTTTACACGTTTTTTTATATAATTATGTGATTAAAATGATTATTTTATATCGCATGATTTTATTAGTTAGATAAGTTAAGTTTTGTACGAGGGTTGTAGAAAATACCTCGTTGTATGATAATTAATTTGAAAGATTAATTAATCGGAAAACTATATGCTAGTTAGCAGTGTGGTACACTGTGTTTGGAATTATTTAGAAAAGGTAATGTTACTATATTATTTGAATAAATCAATTGTGAATTGATTATGATATATGTATGTATGTATAAGAGTATGTAAGTATGTATGTATAAATGAAATGGATTGTAAGTCCACCTCATGCTTGCTAGAATTATGGTAGAAAGTGAACACGTGTATGATGTTGGAGGAATGGATATGTTTGATTTGAATTAGTCACCTCCTCATTTCTAGAGTCTTATGTGTGTGCGTAAAGTGTGTGTATGTGAAAGCTTTGAGAGAAGACACTTGAAATCTTGAAAAAGAGATTTAAGGATTGATAATTCAAGATAAAGGTTGGTATGTATTTCTTATTGATTATGAGCATCATTCATGTTCGTTTAAAATAAGTTTGATGCTTGGACATGAAGAACTCCATTGTTGAAAACTTGATATGTGGGTTTTGTTTATTTTGATGTTTTAAATGAATTTATTGTGTTCTTGATTTTTATATATGTGATATATGAAGTTTAAACATGTTTTGGTAATGATTTTAGTAAGTCTGAATGACTGTATATGAAGTTTAAACATGTTTTGGTAATGATTTTAGTAAGTTTGAATGACTGGATATGATTATCATGGAAGTTTTGTCGATTGGAAGAAGATGAGGAAAAAGCTAGAAATCTGGGTTTTACGAGTTCGCGGCGCGACAGATTGTAGGTCGCGGCGTGACCAGGTCAATTTATGAATTCGAAGTCATGGTTCAAAAAGGCCGCTCGAAGGCACTTTGCGGCGCGACGTAGTTGGTTCCGATTTCGAAATCCCCATTCGAAAGAGGGCGCTTGAAGTGTACTTTAGTTTGAAGAAGCGTCGCAACGCGACGCATTGGCTGGTCACGACACAACTAGAGTTTTTATGGCCAGAAGCTTTTATTGTTGGATCTTTTGGATTGCAATTTATATGTTTATATTATGTGGATTTAACTTGATGATTATTCTCGATATAAATATATGTGAAGATATATTTATGAATCAAAAACTAATTTTGGTGATAGCTGTGTTTTCAGGCAATACTAAGGCTGTCAATTCGGGTTGGGTTTGTGTTATAAGGTTCGTGTTATAAGGTTCGTGTCATTTGGGCTTGGGTCAGTTTCGTGTCGACCCAATTTCGACCCATTTATTTTCGTGTCAAGTTCGGGTCGTGTCAGTTTTTTTCGTGTAGACCCATTTAGGCCAAATGTCATCGACGAGAATTTTTTCAGTTTTCGAGTACGATTTTTGAATACGGTTTTTGAGTATGATTTTCGAATACGGTTTTCCGTTTCAACTACAATTTTCTTTATCAATATTTCAAATTCCATGCTTGTTTTCCAACGTTCGGCACAATTTTCGAAAATGATTTTCATTTATATTTTAACTTTAATAATCAATGTTCGTTTCCGTTGTATTCAAATTCAAATTCGGTATTTATTTCCGTTTGAATGAAATTTTGATTTTACTTTTTTATTCACTTATATAAATGAATATAATTAAAACTATGATGTATTACTATTCTATACCAATAAATAATGTCATTGAACAACCGAATAATTTAAGATTATTCATCATTAAATAGAATTATGAATCGATCAAAAATACTAAAGTATTACCTATCGAATAATTAAATGTAAAAGTATCAAAATCATATACTCAAAATAACAAATACTAAAATAACATACCATTGTTTTAACTATAAATCTTTTATTGTTTATTTTGAGTTTTTAACGTTTAAGGACTTTGTACTTTTGTTTGGCGGGTTTTATTGTCCTAGAATGCCACTCTTTTATTTGAATTCATAATCTTCTTTTCAAAATTTAAATTTCAAGTATTAAAGAAAATTTTAAAATGTTATAATTTTACCTATAAACGGGTCATCTTCGGGTTGTCGGTTTGACCCTAACCCGACCCGTTTATTTTCGTGTTGATTTCGTGTCAACCCACTTTTGACCCGTTTCGGGTTTGGGTTAGGTTTCGGGTCACCAAGAAACTGCCAACCTTAGGCAATACCAAGACTCAGTGATATTAGACTTCTGAGTGTGACATTCGAGAAAGAAGAGGTGAGTAGATGTAAACTCACGGATGGTAATGGTTATGATTGAATTGATTAATGTCGATGTGTGATGCATATGTTTGCAATTGATAGACTGCTTAGTCTGATAATGGATAACTATTTATGTACTACTTGATCGGTATAAGATTTATGTTTATAATTTATGATGAGTATTTGGTTCTGTTTGAAACCAGCTATGCGTGTAGTTCGGCTCTTAGAGATTCTGTTTGTAACCGGCTATGCGTGTAGTTCGGCTGGTAGAGGTCAGCTATGCGTGTAGTTCGGCTGGTAGAGGTCAGCTATGCGTGTAGTTCGGCTGGGCCTAATTGCAATTCGTCGGGCAGTTGTAGACTCTCTGGTGCATGCGTTGTATCGGAGGGGATCTAACTGTGCCAATTGATGATAGGTTATCGGTAAACCTTTGCTTTGTCCCGCATTGGTTGCAGGTTCGGCAGAACCGCCGGTCCTTTGAACTCTCCTGGATTTGTGTGGCTTGTGTTTACATGCCTGTTTATTGATCGTTGCTTTTTTGCTGTTGTGATGTAGCTTCCTCTCAATTAGCTTTGTGCTAATTCCCCACCGTTGAACTGTTTTTGCAGGTTTTGAGTTATGTCCTTTTTGTGAGTTAAAGAAAAAGTTGACCAGCGCTCTGATATTTATTTTTGGAATTAAAGACGAGCCATGTTTTATTTGTAATACAACCGATGGTTGAGATGATTGTAAATATTTGTATTTATGTAAACTACAATCTGATTATGCTTCCACAGCGAATTTAAAAAAATGTCTTAGATTTTGCGGTGTTACAGCTTCACCCTAGCAAGAATGGATAGTAAAAGGGTTTCGACCTAGTTTTGTTTTCGGTTCCAAGTTTAGACCGAGAAGGGTTTTTGTGCAAACTGGGCTTTGGCGCCATGGTGTGTTCGGCGATTTAGGCATTGGCCCTAGGGTTATTGGGTAGCAATGATGTTTTGGTTATACTCACTAGCTATTTCATAGCTTAACTGTAACGTCTCAAATGTTTTTGTATTCACGGGTAAACTTGTGGCTTTGTGAAGTGGGTAGATGCTTTGAAGCTCTCTATAAACTTGTGGCTTTGTGAGGTGGATAGATGCTTTGAAGCTCTCTATGGTTTTGAAGACAAGTTTGGTAACTTTTGGGAATGGTATTTACTGTACATGTTTTGTTAATGGTCATAGTCGATAGTAGCACCACATTTTATTATAATTCGCAAACTTGTTAAATGATTATTGAACTAACAATTGATGTTTTATAGTGTGCCTTAGAATTGGTTTGTTAACCAATACTTGAATTTAATAAATGATTTTATGTCTTCCACTTTTGTAGTAAATGATTTTTATCTAAACCATGTTTTATGTTTGGTTTTGGAAAGTTTAGATTTGCAATTAACATGAGGGTGTTACACATATTTACTTGTAATAAGTAATAATGGTTAAGTATTGGTCATATTTGCTTGTAATGGATCTACATAGGTAAGTACGAGTCATATTTACTTTTAATGTTTCATATTTGCTTATAATGGCTCATAATGAGTAGATATGAGTCATATTTACTCATAATCGGTCGGTATATGTTATATTTACATGTGTAATGATGGGTTTGTATAAATCATTTTTTACTTGTAATAGATGGTATTGGCTCGGTATGTGTCAAATTACTTTAAGCTTTACAAATTAATGTACATATTCATTTTGAAGTCGGATCCTCTTGAAGCTATTATTAGTAACCCAATGTTTACAGCAAGAATTGTAAAGATTTTTCAATTGTTAGCAACCAAAATGATAACGGGAGGAACGGGGAACAATGAGGATGACAAAAACAATGATGTCAGGTAGTTTATGTTTTATCTAATAATATTTAATAGACGTGAAACAAAAACTAAAATTAGAATTTGAGATTTTGTAATAGTTTGTGGGTTTTATATAATATGCCAATTATCTTAAAATATTAATGTAGTATCGTTATTTTTACTTGTTACAAAAAGAATTATCTTCATTAAAAATAAAATGCTGTAAAAAATTAAATGAGTAATAAAGGCGACATCAATTAAAACGACATAAATCAACATGCACCATAGCAACGACTTTAAAGCATCAGCGACGAAATAATAACGGCTACTTGTCATCCCCAAAAGCAATAGCCAATCAGTGCCTTTAGCTTTTGTCGGGGCTAATACCTTGATTTTTTATAATAATACTTTTAATATTACAAAACATATAAATTATTAATTATCGTAGAAAATGTTTATTCTAGAAATATAATTAAAATGATAATTTTCTTTCTAATTCAAAATAAAACTTAACATATAAAACGTGAAACAATTGCTGATTTCTTTGTCTCAAACAAATTTACCATTACTCCATCAATGTTTAAACAAATAAGGGAATATAACAAAAGGTCTTTAACAATTGAGATGGATCCATAACTTCCTTACACTAAAATTTTAAACTAACAATCAAAAAGTCACATTTCTATCATATGCTCTTGTAACATGTTACACTAAAATTTTAAACTAACAATCAAAAAGTCACATTTCTATCATATGCTCTTGTAACATGCTGACTACATGTCTCCATGTGAGTGACAATGTTTTGCTGTTTAATTATTATATCATTCGTAGGGGTAAACATCAATAATTGTTATAATTAACAGTTATGTTAGTATACTTAATCCATAATCAAATGGTTATAGTGATAACATCAATAACTGTCATCACTGAACTTACACATAATTGTCTTAATTTCCATAATTACTTCCATAATTTCCATAGTTACAGTAATAATATCGATAACTGTCATTACTGAACCTGCACACAATTATTTATCTTAATTTCTATGATTGAAGAAAAAAAAGGATAACGAGGAGGGGTGCCTCATTACTCCCGTAACAAGCGCAACCTACAAAGAGTTCATCACAATGTCTATAACAAGCGTTATGTTGGTTTTGGGGGTAATAACGAGCATAACATGCTCTCACTATTAAGAAACATATAAAAAACATATAGGAGATGGTTCAAACGAGCTGTTTTTGTACTAGAATTGCGAGAATCAATCTTGTCATTCAAGTGGTAAGTGGAATTCATGGATGAAGAGTGTGAGAGATTTGAGTGTGGTAAAGTGCATATAAGAAATTCATGGGTGGACAATCCAATTGAAGGATGGAGAATTTGACGGTTAAGATTGGTTCTCGCAATTCTTGTTAGAACTTTTCCATATATATATATATATAAATATATATATATACTAGCATCATACCCGTGCAATGCTGCGGCGGCAAATAGTTTTTGGCTTACAATATGTCGCTTTCAAGAATGTAATGATATGTTATTTGCGCAATTCAATGTCACGAAAAAGTTTTCTACAACAACATGTCCGTTTTTTTTCAAATTTTCTTTTATTTACATCTAACTATTTTATTAATTTTAAAAATAAATTCTAAAAGACAATAAAATAAGAAAAAGATTTATATTGATGTAATAAAGAGAAGAATTAATAAGATTTAAGAATTATGTTGATGTGGGTGTATAATTGTGTTAGTGTGAGAGAATATATATTGAATAAAAAGTTAAAATAAATTAGGAGATAATAAAATAGTTAAAGATTGAGTGGATGAGATTAATTTAGATTAAATGAAGGGTCAAGATTTTATATTAATTGAATTTTAAGAACTTTTAAAATTTAAGAGGAGAGAGAATGTTAAATGGTTATATATATATATATATATATATATATATAGGGCAAATTGCATTAAAATGCAATGAATTTTGTCTTAGTTATTATTGTATACAATCAACTTTAAAATTTTAAAAATAATACAATTAACTTTCATAATCATCTCATTGTATGCAAACAACTTTTTATATGTCTGTTGTTTAGTTACCATTGTGTACAAATGAACTTTCACATAACTTTCATAGTATACAACAAGTTACATACAATATGAAGATTATGAAAGTTTGTTGTATTATTTTTAAAAAAAAATCAAATTGATTGTATATAATAGCAACTAAGACAAAGTTCATTGTGTTTTAATGCAATTTGACCATATATTTATATATTTAATATCTTTAGTAATATTGTTATATTAATGACGCTCACTACTAAATTAAATGTGAAAAACGTGGTTTATTTACATTCAGGCTTCGAAGCAAGAAGCATGATAATCATGAGGTTATAAGTTGGTTCTATAATAAAATATCTATTGTTATTCATACCAGCCACACCTCAAAAGAACATGCTTGTCAAAATCAAGATTAAGTTTATATATATACTTGAATGATCAAAAAGTTTTTAACTTTATTACTTGAAACGTTCTATAAAAAGTTTATTTAAAATTATAGAGTTATGTTTTATATTAAGATTTAATATTATAAATAGTTCTTTAACTAATAACAGATTTGGTCACTTTTTAAAAAAAGTTACAAATTTTATACTTTAACTATGATTTTAATTGTTGCAGAAGATGAGACTATTAACTAGATCAATTAACATTTATAAATTGACCATTTTAACTATTTCCAGCTTCAGTCTTTATTCTTGCATATATGGTCTTTTTATGAATTGACGACTAATTTTTTATAATCCTTATTATTATTATTGAGTTGTGTTCAATAAAGTTCATGTAAAAGACATAGTTATAAAATTATAATATTCAATCATAGGTGATTCAGTATAATCACATGTGATTTGTGGATCACATGTGAATTACGAAAATACCACTCTGTCTAAAATTTTAAAATACAATCTGGACCATTGATGTAATTGATGCAAATGCTAAAATTAGTTGTTTAGAACTATGAATTAAGTATGGACTATATTGAATATTCTTCTATTATTATTACTATTATTTTATTTTTATAATTTGTAATCCACAATTCTACATCACCATACTCTATCAACATATAATGGTCTTTTGGTTTCTTTTCCGAAGTAATCAAATGTAAGGCTATATTGGTATAATATAATCAAATTAGCATCCTCACATACACCTTGTTTTCTATTATTTAATAAACACACACATGCTATGTTTTTTTCTTTGAAAATAATAAGCAAACAAATACATCTTCATCTTCTGTCTTTGGATTTATATATATAACAATCCACACACATCTATAACTATTAATAAGTATGTTATTTCTATTTTAGTCTATTAATTCCATCTTAATCAACTAATCAAAACCCATTATTCTATCAATTTTTACATGTTAAAAACAAACAATTTGGGCAAGATACATAAGCTGATAAGCGGATAAAACCCGAAGACCCTTTGTTAATTGGGCATCCGCTTGATCCGATTTTTATAACCCGGTTTTCAAATTCCATTTCTTCCTTTTCTTCTTTGCAACATGCATGAATGATACCCGACCCTAACAAAAAAAAAACCTCGGTGTACACTCCTTGCAATAGATTCAAGCAATCATACAGTTCGTAGGTATCGATTTTCTTCTTCTTCTTCACAAGATTTTCTTCTTGTGTCGGTACTTTGATACTGTTCTTTTACTTTGGACTAGGGTTTACTATAAATCAATGTAGGAAAACTATTGTAAGTCATCATCAAATTATCTAAACACAAATGTAGATCTTATTAATTAAAAAAGTAGTTTTTGCAAATCAATGGACTAAAATGAGACCTAAAAAACGTGTTCTAAAAAAATAGTATAATATATCGCGGATGCAGAGTGATCTGGCGTAAACAACCTTTTGCTGAAAGAAAATAATATAATATAGAATTTTATTTAGTATAAATACTTTTTTTTAGTATAATGTAGAACTTATTTAGTATAAAAACGTATTATGAAAAAACACACTATTTTACTAAACATTCCTATAAATCTTACAAGTTTATTTAGTACTATATAGAATTTATGCTAATATAAACTTCGTTAGCAAAAATAAATTAATTAAGATGTAGATAAGGGTCCAACAAAAATCACACCTTAGTGTCTAAAAAAGCATATTTTAAAGGTAATTAATTTACATACAATTAGAATTTGTCATGCAAAATGACTATAACTACTATACCTTCTTAAACTAATTAACTATTTTTTATATTTATTATTATCGATACAACCAATTTTGTTGTCTTTGACATCTTCTTCACTATTTAAAAACCCAACTTAACACAGAAGCAAAATATCCTACCTCTTTAACTATTATAACTCAACTAACTTTTTATACTATTGTATATCAATATAAATATAATTATGTATGTATGTATATATATATATATATATATATATATATATATATATATAATTATGTATATATATAATCATGCAAGTCCAAGTTCCAAATCCTCATAAAAGCTGTCATTGAGGTAAGAAATGTGAACTACACACTTGACACTACATATCCAAAAACATGTCACGAGGATACATACTATACAAAAGAAAACCAAGCACTTTTAATGAGTTTCATACCCCACCCCCATCCCTACCCTACCCTACCCTACCCACCCACCCATCCATCCCCTCTCCTCCAACCATCTCATCCTATAAGTTTGAGCTTTTAAGCAAAACCATGCTTCATCTTTCAGTTCTCTTGGATTCTTCAATGGCTTCACCCTTCCTTCTCTTGATTTCCATTCTTACCATCAATTATTCTGCTATTTTACCTTTTGCACTTAAAGTTCATCTTGGTGCAGACACAGGCCTCAGTTTGGTTAGCTTCCTTATTATCCAGTCACTAATTTGTTAATTATTTTTTAGTTATATATTTTTAATCCATATTCCTTTTCCATTTTCAATATATAGTCAAAAGTTTGCAGCAATAAATGTGAATCCTCCTTCTGCAAAGGTACATATATGACTACCCATGAGTAGTTAAATACTTAAATACCATTGCCTTCCTTTTGAAATTTAATTTTCTAATTTTGGAAAAATTACATGGTATATATGTATATATGTATGCATGTTTATTGACAGTGCCACCATTGCTGAGATATGGAAAGTATTGTGGGATATTATACAGTGGATGCCCAGGAGAGAAGCCTTGTGATGAACTTGATGCATGTTGTATGAAACATGATGCCTGCATTTCAGCCAACAATAGTGAGTATTATTCTCAAACTACTGTCATGTTCTTTTATCTCTTCTATAAAAAAATTTATATAAATATAAATATATATTAGTTAAAGAAATAATATAAAAATTTTGGTTAAAATTTGGTTGATGTTTAAAAGTATATATAGCTTTTGATCTAACCATAAACCCAAGGGCGGACCTAAGTGGTCCAGAATGTCGGCATATGCCACTAGTCGGCCGAGCATATGACATGGAAATTTCGAGGTGTTTAATACGGTGCTACTAGTTAAATTTTAGGGTGCCACAAGTTATGAATGATTTCATGCTACGATAACTTGATTAAAATTTTATTTTATTAACATAATAAATCATAGTTAAATACACATTTTTTTTGTTTTTAAAATATATTCTTTTGAGTTTAAAAGACGAATTGAGCTATTAATTAATAATAATATACATTTGGCCAAAAAACATGGACTTGCTCTTCTGGGCCGTTGTTGACATCCAGTTATCTATCTAACAATTTAAAACCGATTAACCCGAACCAAGTAACCCCAAAGCCGAAAAATCCGAAGAAAATCCTAAATTTCCATTTATTTTATTTCTATCGTTATATAATGTTACCGGTCACTAAAAATTCTGGGTTCGTTATCGCATAATTATAAACCATTGCTAAATGTGCTTATAAGTAGAAAAAGTATATATATTAAAATATTAAATTGGTAGACATAGAAATCATGGGAATCTAATTATATGGGAATCAATGGTATATGCTGTAGAGCAGGCCTTTTACATGATATAGTTTTTCTAATACTGTATGTCTCTTGAGTCTTGTTGGACATTCATACAATAATTAATTGCTAACATTTTTACTAAAATAACATAAAAAGACAAGAAATTCCTATATTTGAATGCCTCTCCATGGACATTCATACAATAATTGCTCTTTTTTTTAAAATAAAAATATCTTAAACAGACAAAAAAAATTCCATTCTTGAGTTTTATCCATCTTGCAACAGAGTGACACAATAATTTGTATTTTGTTTTAGCTTGAGAAAATGTTTGGATGTATGAAAATTTTATTATATATATATATATATATATATATATATATATATCTTTACAATCATAACATAAGGAAGTAATATCTGCTTGGAAAATTATATATGGAGACACATATACATACTTATTTATTGCTACTAATTAAATACTTTACCTTCATCCTTTTAGGTATTAAATGATATATCCTATAAAATTCACTTCTTGAATTTTAGTATTTGTCTTGATTAATTTATTAAATACGAATATAAATGGAATGATTTAGTTATTTTATTTAAACAATAAAAAATCTATATATCATCAAAATGATGGAAATACATTTACATAACTCCTACTCAAGGATCCCAATTGCATTAAATATTAATGTAAATGAATCAAATCCATAATTATTATGTATGACATTAGCATGCACGTATAAGAGAATACCAAGAAAAACACACAGTATTTTGGTGTTTTAAAATTCTTAATTATATTGTTTATATACTTATTAGGTATTTACATAATCTACCATATACTTTTAAAAAATACAAACCAAAAGCAAACTCACTATACCTACAATTAATAGTAACACAACTTGGGTCATAACAACAACAACAATCATATTCATTATGTCTTAACAGAGTGTGTGTGATATAAGATGTTTGGTATTGTGTGTGTTGAATATGGTTTCATGCTTTTTAATCACTCTTGGGTTTGCTCATTATTTAAATTCATATCAAGCACCAGCCATCATTAAATTTTCTCTTAATTTCATAAATAAATATAACAACAAATTATATGAAATATTAGATCTTAATTAAAATATAAGTTATTCCTTAATTTTGTTAGTTTTAATCACTTAATTTATTTGACAGGGGAAAGTTACCAAACACAATAAATAATCACCAAACTCCTTTTCATTGAGGTTTGGAGGTTGGGATATTAATGTCACCCTCTTTACCACTTCCTTTTAAATTATAACTCAACCGACACTTTCATGCATTATTTATAATAGTTAGAACATTAGAATAATGTGCAATTCGGATTATCCAATCTAATATTATATTAGTGTAATATCATATTTTCTTTCGTTCTCTCTTTCTAACCCAAAAGCTGGTATAGCATAGCAAAATCTTACCACACTTTGTATTTTTATTTTATATTATATATATGTGTGTGTGTGAGAGAGAGAGAGAAAGAAAGAGAGGAGGAGAGAGATAGAGAAGAAGGAAGATCGGATTGAAGGACTTGAAATAGTCACCCGATCACGTTGTATAAGGGGGGAGTACCTGTGTTTTGGAGGAAGCTGATCAACCAGAAAGCCAAACTGAAGGCTTCAAGACAGACCATACGCATGACCTTATAGTTGTTTTTAACTAAATTTATACTAAGACTCATCAGAATTTATGAGTTTATTGTTACAATTTAATTATAAATTTATTGCTTTTCAAATATAATTTATGTTAGAAACTTTGACCAATATCTTTTTCCGGCTTGCTTGCATTACTCTTCAAATTAATTATTGTACAAAAAATCCTAATAATTTTCTGTATCGCATGATAAGCTATGAGTAATATCTTTCTTCTCTCTTTTGACATGTTAGCTTCATATCAAATTCTAATATATTTTAATATTAATAATGAAAACATAAATGAATCTACTTGTACAATTCTAACAATCTATTTAGTTAAAATTAAACTTCTAATATAAATAAAAAGATTTATTAAACTTCTAACTAATTATTTAATAAAATAAATTTAATTACTCAAACTTAATCATTCATTTAATTAAAACTAGAATTCTAATTTTGACCTTTCTTAATTAAAATTATTAGAGAAATTTTATATATGCCTTTTTTAAAACACATATATCATATTTTACGCACTCTAATTTATAAATATCATATTTACCATTTATAACTTTCAATGCTGCATATTTAACCAAATTATTAATTTTATCATTTTAAAATATTTTATTTAATTGTAACAATAATGTTAATGGCTTATACAAGAAATATAATTACGTCTCTTGTATTATGATTCCACGTTTCTAATATAATGTCTACCCTCAACATTGCATTGACAGTTCCACTGCTGGTCTAGGTATTGATGTCAGTTGTCGTCATTTTTTAAATTTAAATTTATTTCGTGTTTTATAACTATTTAATAGCTTTTTATTAATATTTAATATTTATTATTTTTTTAAAACCAACCGTGTGTCACAAAGACATCTAAACTAGTATTTTTTTTAATTGAGTAATCATATCTTTTTATTTAATCAAAATTAAAATCAATTTTTATTTAAAATTTTTGACTTCTAATACTATAATGAAATATATATCTTGCATCTAAGTGTTAAAGATTTGGATTTCTTGGTTGTTGAACACATGTTTTAGAGCACTACATTATTAAGACGAAAATGACACGGTAAGCTTCAAGCTCCTGGCAATTGGCAACGATAATTGCGTGACCATAAGTCAATTCAGAAAGTTATAATTTACAAGAGTCACATGTCATATGTTCGGTATCTATAAAATTTACTGTTCCTTTCAACAACTTGAAACTGGTAGTTTGTAATAGCCTCAACCCGCTACGTTGAGCATTTAACTATCCTTTTCTCTATCTTTTTTTTTTCTGGCCATGTAGTGCCTTGATACTTCTTATAGTCGTTGCCTAGTTCCTATTGTAAAACTCTCCCAAGATAACTACATGAAACAAAATCAAGATAGTGAGTTCTAACAAATACATTCAATTCAAAAAGGAGTCCAAGAATAATCAAGTGAACTCCCGCTTAATTGGTCATCTTTTATTATTATTATTATTATTAATTAATTACTTAATTAATTAATTGTTTTTGCAGACAATTACTTGAGCGAAGTTTGTAACAAAGGATTGCAGGGGTGTGTAGAAAGGTTCAAAAAATCAGGGAGCAAGGCGTTTAAAGGCAACACATGTGATATTAATGATGTAACTAAAACCATTAGTGCTGTTATGGATGCTGCTGTACTTGCAGGCAGATATATCCATAAACCCTAATATTGGCTACAAATTCTAGCTACTATCACAATGAATGAAGAGAATCTAGCATGGCATAAAGACTGGTTGATGTTGTTGATCGATGATGTGAAATGGAAATATAAACACAAGTTTGTTATTCTTTTAGGAATAGTACCGCATTTCGATCACTTCTTGTAACCCGATATTATTCGATAGAAATGACAACATATGTTCATCTCATGAGTACGTAAGTGAAAAAGAAGTAAATTACAATAAATTCTAGAGAAAAAGATGATTTATGCCCATTTACTTTGACCTAACAATCCTCTTTGCGAGATTGGGAGAATATGAGCCTTTTTTAAGCAGATTAATAAAGTTAATTACATTTTTCATCCTTGTGATTTGGTAGATTTTACGGTTTTGTTCCATGACTTTTAAATTTTCCAGTATTATCCCAGAATAACGAAAGCTTCTTCACTTGTAGTGCTTGATCAAACTAAAATGACCAAGTTACACCTACCTTCTTTTAGCTTATTTTATCAAATTTTAACTTATTATTAATGATGATGATGATGTTGTTGTTGTTATTATTATATACCAAACCAAACCCTCTCCCGCTCTCAATCTCTCTCAATCTATCCTCTCACTCGGTGCTTACCACCGGCACCCATTGTCATCGGAGAAGACAACTAGCCGGCAACAATTTTCTATCTTCCTCCCATTTCTCTACATTGTCGGACCATCATGTCCTTCCATCTCTACTTCAAATAAGACCCACTGTAACACCGGAAAATCATAAGCCATTTTTTTTAAATTTTCATTGCGGAAGCTTTAATTAAACAAACTTATTTACATATAAACCAATATTAACAAATGTACAATACATGTTCCGGAACCAACAATAACTACATCTGTTTGGTGTTACAAAAATAACTAGATCGTCTCTTTTTAAAACAACTTATCAGAGTGAGGTCAACTCTTCCTTCTACAATCACAACACGAACCTGCAAAACATCAACTGGGGGGAATTAGCACAAAGCTAAGTGAGTAGAGGCTAAACACCAAAAGCAAACATTCACAATCAATATCAAAGCATGTAATCACATATCCAAGAAGACCGGCGGTTCGGCGCAGAACCTACAACCAATGCCGGCCAAAGCAAAGGTTTACCGATAGCTCTCTACTGAATTGGCACAGTGAACTCCTCCTCTGAAGCAACATATGCAACAGAAGGGCTACCACTGTTCAACGAACCAGTAGATGAGCCCAGCCCAAGTCCACGTATAGCTGACTTCTCAAACGCAACTCAAAATCATCCTAAGAGCGCGTATCGACCAAATAGTCATGCAGCAGATATCAACAAACAATAACACAATCAACAGTTCAATCAATCCAATCTCAATCACAATCATGCATCACATCAATAACATTAACTGTAATTTTTACCATCCGCGATTAACGTCCACTCACCTCACTATCAGCACGAACTCAGATGTCTAATATTACTGAGCTTTTATTACTGAGCTTTTATATTGCCTGAAAACACAGCAATAACCAAATCAGTCTCAATCTCATAAATTTATCTGACCACATATATTTATAATTCATTCATCAAATAAACAACAAACAATAAACAATCACAAGTCCAAAACATGAAATGTCGGATTTCCAAAACCATCGGATTTCCCTCTATCAGATTTAGGAATCCGACGGATTCCAAAACTGTCGGATTTCTGAGGCTCGGATTTGGGTCTCGGTTTTAGGAATGTCGGATTTGACTTAATCGGATTTCAAGCTCTCGGATTCTAGTAGTTCCGGATTTAAGTGTATCGGATTTGAGTATAGGTTTTCAAGTCTCGGATTTAGCATGAATCGGATTTAAGGTACCCGGATTTCAATCCCGGATATACAAGTATCGGTTTTCATAGCTTTCGGATTACCAAGTATTCATAAACAAAGTATCGGATTATGGTATCCAGTTTCTTGGCCATAGGATCGGATTTTGAGTTTAGCAGATTTGGGTATTGGTTTTTATGAGTGCCGGATTTCAATACTTCCGGTTTTCATGTTCTCGGATTTCATCATCTTCTTGATCAAATCCGCCAACCTCATCACCATCATAACTCAAAAACGCCGAAATTTATAGATTCATCCAAACATTCCAGAAACATGTTTTATCACCTTTAAACACTTATTCATGCATTGAAACATCATATAAACATATAGATTATAAGAACACACAAAAACCGACCAAAACTCATGTTTTCTTCAAAAACCGATTCTAATGTTCTTCATAAATTTTCATGTATAATCATTAACAATCCTACCCAAACTATCATATAAACACATCAAGTATATGTTTAACCTTTAACTTGAATTCGAAATTGAACCTAAGAAATTCCGATTCTTTCTTGTTCTTTTTCTTCTTCGGCAGAGAGAATACACAATACACACACTTTCACTTTTCTCAATTTTAGGTAAGTGAATTTATAATCTATGCTAACCACGTTTACATCAATTGAAGCAGGAGGTGGCAATCACCTCCTCATTTACGCACACACATACACGTATACACTCACATACATGCATACTTACATACATACAATTTCTAACATGCATACATACATATAATTACTCTTAATTAAATCAATTAACATTTAATTAATTAAATAATTAACTACTTAACAAATAAGCACATACCACAAACCTGCTAATCTCCTAGCCCAGGTTTGCAGGTGTTACAAATTTCTCCCCCTTAAGAGGATTCCGTCCTCGGAATCCCTCCTTGCTCAAACAACCGGGGATATCTTTTTCTCATCTCTGCTTCAGTCTCCCAAGTTAGGTCAGAACCTAAACTGTGCTTCCATTTGACCAACACCATATGTATCTTCTTTTTTCGGAGCTTAGTCACCTTTCGATCCAACAGTTCAATAGGTTCTTCTATCAATCTCTTCTTTGAATCAACTTTCAGTTCATGTACGGGGAGAATCTGGCTTTCATCTTCGACCTTGCATTTCCTCAGATAACAGACATTGAATGTATCATGAATACCTGCAAGCTCTGCTGGGAGATCCAGTGTAACTGTCTGATCGTTAACTATCTGACGAACGCAGAAGGGACCAATGTAACGGGGAGCCAACTTCCCGCGTTTACCGAAACGAATCACGCCCTTCCACGGAGAAACCTTCAAATACACTAACTCCCCCACATTAAACGATACTGGACGACGTCGTGGATCTGCATACATTTTCTGCCTATCTCTGGCAGCTTTCAACTTATATCTGGCAATAGCAACCTTGTCAGCAGTTAACTGAACAATCCCGGGCCCTGCAAACTGCTTCTCACCAGCCTCTAACCAACACGACGGTGTTCGGCAGCGACGGCCGTATAACATTTCGTACGGAGGCATCCTAATACTGGAGTGGTAATAATTATTGTACGCAAACTCTATCAACGGCAGGTGTGAATCCCAAGATCCACCATACTCAATTACACTGGCACGTAACATATCTTCGAGTGTCTGTATGGTTCGTTCAGTCTGAGCGTCAATTTGGGGATGATAAGCTGTACTTAAGTTAATTCTCGTCCCCATTTCCCTCTGTAAACTCCTCCAGAAGTTAGAAACAAACCTGGAGTCTTTGTCAGATACAATTGACAATGGTATACCATGCCTCACAACAATCTCATCAATATACACTTGAGCCAATCTACTCAGAGAAGCCGTCTCAAATGTAGCCAGAAAGTGAGCACTCTTCGTCAGTCGATCCACGATCACCCATATCATATTATGATTCTTCTGAGTTCGCGGAAGTTTTGTCACAAAATCCATCGCTATATGTTCCCACTTCCACTCAAGAATCTTCAACTCCTTCAAAGATCCGTAAGGCTTCTGATGTTCTACCTTCACCTGTGCACAGATATGGCATGATTCAACAAAATATGCCACATCTGCCTTCATAGTAGGCCACCAGTAAAGCACTTTCAAATCGTTATACATTTTAGTGCTTCCTGGGTGTACTGACAGTCTCGACTTGTGTGCTTCAGTTAAAATCAACTTCCTCAATTCTCCAAGCATAGGCACCCACACACGAGTCTTGTATAACTTCAATTCACGAGAATCATCAGTAAGTTCATCCTTACACTTTCTCATTAGTTCAGTCTTCAAGTTTTCTTCTTTCAGAGCTTCCAATTGTGCAGACTTCAGTCTATCCACTAAGTCTGATACAATCTCCATACGCATAAACTGGATAGAACTTCCCACTCCCTTACGGCTTAAGGCATCTGCTACCAGATTTGCTTTCCCAGGGTGGTATCGGATCTCGCAATCATAATCTTTTATCAACTCCGCCCATCGTCTCTGTCTCATGTTCAGTTCTTTCTGTGTAAACACATATTGAAGACTCTTATGATCGGTACAAATCACGCACTTGGTGCCATACAAATAGTGTCTCCACAGTTTAAGGGCAAATACGACAGCTGCCAGCTCCAAATCGTGAGTCGGGTAATTCTTTTCATGAGGTTTCAACTGTCTTGAAGCATATGCAATCACCCGATCCCTCTGCATAAGTACACATCCAATCCAGCAAACGACACATATCAATAAACAATAAAGTCATCTGATCCACTTGGCAATGCAAGGATAGGAGCCTGACACAATAACTGTTTCAACCTCTAGAAGGCTTTATCTTGTTCACTACCCCATACAAACTTCATATCTTTGCGATTTAACTTAGTCAACGGACTCGCAATCTTGGAGAAATCTTTAATAAATCTACGGTACTATCCAGCTAACCCAAGAAAGCTCTTTATCTCATACGGTGTCTTTGGAGCATTCCAGTTCATCACTGCCTCTACCTTTGATGGATCCACTTTTACTCCTTCATTACATATAACATGCCCCAAGAATTGAACTTCTCTCAACCAGAATTCGCACTTTGAGAACTTAGCAAACAATTGTTCTTTCTTAAAAGTTTCCAGATCCTGTCTCAAATGCTGTTCATGTTCCAATTTAGTCTTTGAATATATCAGGATATCATCAAAAACATACCAGTTATAACGTCATCTGTGGTAGTGACATCATCCACAGTCATCTTGAATGCCCGACCCTCAGCAGTAGGTCGGTTCTTCCTTTTCTGACCTGCTAAAGATGATCCCCCAGCTCCTCCCCCTCCTGACCCCGACCCTGTCTTTTTACTCAACGGGCAATCACCCACTCTGTGCCCCTCTTTATGGCAGTTCCAGCAGACACTCCTTGGCAGTCTACAATTCTTCAAATCATGGCCAAACTGGCCATACTTTACGCATCGCATTGTCTGGGGCGTACATTGCCCGTGGTGATAAGATTTGCACCTATTACACCAAGGTGCCCTCTGAGTAGACCCACCTGAAGTAGGCCTCCTATTCTGCTCCCCCTACCTACTACCACCACTCTGTCCTCCCTGTCTCTGTTATGTGTTGTAATGTTCAAACCTCAACTTTTGTTGGGAAATTTTCTCCTCGCTCAGTCTGTTCCTCGCAACAATATCCCCTTCAGCCGATTTGGCTAAAGTGAAGTCCTGGGATAGTGTGGTAGCCCACCTAGTGGCACTACGGAGATCCAGATGTAGAGCCTGTAACACCCTGATTTTCAATCCAAATTTAAACTTTTCCAAATCTCAATTTAAAACATATTTTGTACAAGACTCGTTAACTTATTGCGGAAGCATTGCAATATTCTTTAAGCATTTCAACAAAATGCAATAACATTTCAACAACAAACTTTATCAATAAATATATCCTAAAACCTTTGGTGTTACCACAGTCAATTTCACGACCATAAACAAAAGAGTAGGAAATCCAAGATTACCAGAAATGCAACCAAATCAATACTATGCCCAAGGCTTCTACCTGCCTCACCAAGGTCTCTAAACATCCTACGGATACAAAACATTTAGCACACTGGGTTAGCTATACACATAGCTAGTGAGTACAACTAAAAACATTTATCTTTTCAAAACCAAGTCATCATCTCTTTGAAAATACGAGTTTGGCATTAAACATACTTTAAAATCATACACATAAGCACATAAGGATGTGGGTCTGTCCATTGGGCCAAAATGTCTCCACGTGGTAGCTAGCCACGGACAACACGTGCCCTCATGGGGGATAACCACATCACCCCGTCAAGGTGGGGGATGCACGGAGCAGTCCACCATACAACGGTTATCTGGAGTGTAAGCCCTGTTCACCAAATCCACTCGTATTGCCCCGGGTTCAGTGGCTCGTCAGCCCAGTGAACCCACACGGTCATGATGGCTACTGACATACCCCTCCACTCTCTGCACCGATTCCTCAACCACCTGTATATCGCGGTTCCTCAATTGCCGAAGCCACATGAACCTGTGCACGTCTCAATGGCTAGGAACCATATGGTACAGAGTTCACATCACACAGTGGTCCGGACCAAATCACATACCCCAAAGGGTCACATAAATCACATGCCATAAAGGCGAAGTATCTCAAGCAATCAAGCTTATCACAAAACACATAAGTGTCACAATTCATATCACTTGAGCATAAATGCTCAATAAACAATATCACATATGGCATCTCTATGCCCACAATACATCATATGTGTAAACACGGTTTTTTTCATTAATTCAAAACCATATTTGTTATTTCAAAATCAAAGCTCACTCCTACATGGAGTATCATGTTTCAAAACCATCAAGTAAAGCACAACATTAACATAGACCATCTCCACAATGGAGCAATGGTATTGTTTTGAAAACCATTTTTCTTAAAACGTGTCATATATCGAGTTCATAACTTTCACATTCTTTACATTCAAAAGCTTCATGAAACATTTGCCAATCATAGAAAACATTATCGAATAAATCCATAGTTCCACATCCTTTGATTCATCAAGTTTCATCAACATTTGTCAAACAATCAAAACACAAACATGATGACTTGTCACTTTAACAAAAATTGGGTATCCGCAGGGTGTACTCACCTAAAAGGTTTGATGAGGATCACCACCTAAACTAAAGACAACAAGCTTACAAGAAGCTCCAATAAATTCTCATATCTAAACAAGAGCAAAAATCATTTACCACTTAATCATTATTACTCAAATGGGTGACCCAAGTTTCATCTATGGTTATACAATGTCCAAATCTTCTATAAGACTCGTTTTCTAATCGCTCGACAATGCAATAATGTCCAAGCCGAACAACCCATATGAACATAGTCCTAATTGGGATTAAGGAATATTAATATACAATAAAGATGGTATTAATGCATACCAAGATGCTTAAAGGGAGTTTTAGAGTTCAAACTTATTGAAAGTTGAACTTGCTTGCATGAAAACATTATTCAAAACTGACCCTTATGTATTGTACAAGAATTTTCCCATTTAAACCATTTGATTTAGCCTCTAATATCTGAAAGTAACTTAAATTAGACTCAAAGAGCTTTCCAACGATATATTATATCACTTCTAAAGATTTTTCTTTGATTTTATATGATTTTTACAAAACTGGCCATATTTTACAGCTGGGCTTGCGGCGCCAAACATGATCCTCACGCCGCGAGGAAATCTCTGGAACACCAAAACTCACCCAAACGATGTCCTCGCACCGCAAGACACCCCCCTCGCGCCGCGAGACATCTGCAGGTCAAATGTTGCTTATTTTCATGTCCAAAACTCAACTTTTGCAACCCACATCAAACTCAAACAAGTTGGACACTAAAAATGGTATCAAAACAGACCCAAAGACACCATAAACAAGAATCTAACATAAATCATATGAATCAAACTCAACTTGATGGGTTTTGACCCATTTGACTTAAAAAGTCAACTAATCAACAACAATAAATCATCCTTATGGTTTCAAAGCGTAGCATCATTAGCCCCTAAAGTTCATCAATTATACACATACAACCCCTAATTCACAATATTAATAACACCGAATATTTAAAGCTTTAGCCATTTGTACCTTATGCATTAGTAATTATACATCATGACCAAATATTATTAGATAACTATAATCACTCTTGAAATTGATAAATTTTCCAAATTATCCCTAATATACCTTCATTTATTTAACCCGCAAATAAAACAGCTCTTTAACCAATAATGATGATATTTAAAATTTTGGAATATTACAGAGCCCTAACAAAATGAGCAATCTTTGATTCTTCATCTGGCACCCAATGTTTAACAAATCGCATTTTCTCATTGAACTTCTTGATCAAATCATCGACAGTCATGCTCCCTGTCATCTGCAAATCCATAAACTCCTTCTTGATTTTGGCAATCTCGAAGGTACCACAGTATTGCTCGCATAGTTTCTCCTAGAATTGACTCCAAGTGATGCTTTCCTGCTGCTGTTCTGTGAAATAGCCGGTAATTGAATCCCCCCAGACCATGGCATCTCCTTTTAGCATCCTCGATGCATATTTCACTTTCAACTCGTTCTCGCAATTACAGGCATCAAGTGCCTTCACCATCTCTCTCAACCAGTTCAGGGTGATGTTGGGATCATAACTCCCTCGGTATTCAGAACGCTTGCAGTCTAGAAATTGCTTGTACGTACACGGTTGTTTATATCCTGGAAACGCAGATGGATAAGCTCCTAGTTGTGGGTACGGGTAGTAGAATGGTTGTTGCATCATTTGTGTCATCGGTGGCAAAGGTGCTGATACTGGTGGTATGGTTGCCTGTGTGGAAATCGCAGTTGGTACATGGGTTAGTTCAGGTTGATTAAATCTTTGTTCCATGTTATGGACCTTATTTCTAAGATCCATCGGTTCATTTTCCAGTTTGAAGATATATTCACTTTGATCCTCCTCTTGCTCTTGGCCAGACGTTCCAGCTTGATTTACATTATCCAAATCTTCAATTACTGGTGCCTCTGCTGCAGCTTGGGTCACAGGAGGTAGGATGGGAGTCTCTCTCAACCATAATCTGTTACAATCACATCACATCATAGATCATTAGCATAAACCGTTAGTACTCAAAATACTAACTACTACAAGCAACTCTAACTCACCCTAATTCCCCCGAAGGAAAGCTTGACCCGTCACGAACCAAGATTTGGGAATGCAATACTCTAGCCGTGCATGCATCGCCAAACCTAGGCTCTAATACCAAACTGTAACACCGGAAAATCATAAGCCATTTTTTTTAAATTTGCACTGCGGAAGCTTTAATTAAACAAACTTATTTACATATAAACCAATATTAACAAATGTACAATACATGTTCCGGAACCAACAACAACTACATCTATTTGGTGTTACAAAAATAACTAGCTCGTCTCTTTTTAAAACAACTTATCAGAGTGAGGTCAACTCTTCCTTCTACAATCACAACACGAACCTGCAAAACATCAACTGAGGGGAATTAGCACAAAGCTAAGTGAGTAGAGGCTAAACACCAAAAGCAAACATTCACAATCAATATCAAAGCTTGTAATCACATATCCAAGAAGACCGGCGGTTCGGCGCAGAACCTACAACCAATGCCGGCCAAAGCAAAGGTTTACCGATAGCTCTCTATTGAATTGGCACAGGGAAATCCTCCTCTGAAGCAAAATATGCAACAGAAGGGATACCACTGTTCAACCAACCAGTAGACGGGCCCAGCCCAAGTCCACATATAGCTGACTTCTCAAACGCAACTCAAAATCATCCTAAGAGCGCGTATCGACCAAATAGTCATGCAGTAGATATCAACAAACAATAACACAATCAATAGTTCAATCAATCCAATCTCAATTACAATCATGCATCACATCAATAACATTAACTGTAATCTTTACCATCCGCGATTAACATCCACTCACCTCAATATCAGCACGAATTCAGACCACATATATCTGACCACATATATTTATAATTCATTCATCAAATAGCAATAACCAAATCAGTCTCAATCTCATAAATATATCTGACCACATATATTTATAATTCATTCATCAAATAAACAACAAACAATAAACAATCACAAGTCCGAAACATGAAATGTCGGATTTCCAAAACCATCGGATTTCCCTCTATCAGATTTAGGAATCCGACGGATTCCAAAACTGTCGGATTTCTGAGGCTCGGATTTGGGTCTCGGTTATTAGGAATGTCGGATTTGACTTAATCGGATTTCAAGCTCTCGGATTCTGGTAGTTCCGGATTTAAGTGTATCAGATTTGAGTATAGGTTTTCAAGTCTCGGATTTAGTATGAATCGGATTTAAGGTACCCGGATTTCAATCCTGGATTCACAAGTGTCGTTTTTCATAGCTTTCGGATTACCAAGTATTCATAAACAAAGTATCGGATTATGGTATCCAGTTTCTTCGCCATAGGGATTTTGAGTTTAGCGGATTTGGGTATCAGTTTTTATGAGTGTCGGATTTCAATACTTCCGGTTTTCATGTTCTCGGATTTCATCATCTTCTTCATCAAATCCGCCAACCTCATCACCATCATAACTCAAAAACCAGAAATTTATAGATTCATCCAAACATTCCAGAAACATGTTTTATCACCTTTAAACACTTATTCATTCATTGAAACATCATATAAACATATAGATTATAAGAACACATAAAAATCAACCAAAACTCATGTTTTCTTCAAAAACCGATTCTAATGTTCTTCATAAATTTTCATGTTTAATCACCAACAATCCTACCCAAACTATCATATAAACACATCAAAGTATATATCTAACCTTTAACTTGAATTCGGAATTGAACCTAAGAAATTCCGATTCTTTCTTGTTCTTCTTTTTCTTCTTCGGCAGAGAGAATACACAATACACACACTTTCACTTTTCTCAATTTTAGGTAAGTGAATTATTAATCTATGCTAACCATGTTTATATTAATTGAAGAAGGAGGTGGCAATCACCTCCTCATTTATGCACACACATACACGTATACACTCACATACATGCATACTTACATACATACGGTTTCTAACATACATACATATAATTATTCTTAATTAAATCAATTAACATTTAATTAATCAAATACTTAACCACTTAACAAATAAGCACATACCACAAACCTGTTAATCTCCTAGCCTAGGTTTGCGGGTGTTACATCCACCGTTGCCGCCATCTTGACCTTCTACCATTCCTTCAAGTTAGACCATTGTCACCACCATGATTCAATGCATCAACTTTTTCATAGCATGACGGTGGTTTTTTTATCACAGGGCTTCTTGCTATTCCTAGGTGTGGTATAGGGTTCTTTTTTTTGTTTCTTGTTCTTCTTATCCCATTGCGTTTCTTGCGATTTGCGATTGAGGGTTCATGAGTTTTTAGAAATCACAATGTGTTTCTTGCGAGTTGCGGCTTAGGGATTCTTGGAGGTTTATAAATGTAGAAGTATTAATTGATTCTTGGGCTGGATTTTCATTATGAGGTGGATTATTTCTAATGCAAGATCTAAAACTTAGGTGATGCATATCGGATTAATTGGAAAATAAATTACCAAAATCTAGTATCTTTTAAGAGTTTAAAACATCTAGAAACTTTGCTCCTAGTGTACCTGTTATTCCCATGGTTAGAAATGTTAGATTTAATGAGACAAACCATAGCTATGTATAGATGATAGGTTAAGTTTAGAAATTATGTAAGTCTGTTGTAGACTGACTAGTCAGCTTAAGCTGAGTAGTCAGCATACAAACAGATATAGAGTTTTCTATGTAAGTACTAGATAACTCAGTGACTTCTAAGCTGAGATAGGTTCTTAGGATGAAGACTTGAAGACATGAAGATTCAAGAACTCAGCTTGACGATGTCAAGTCTGAGTAAGTCAGATCAGCGCCAGAAGTCAGTTCAGGAATTTAAATAAGTTATAAACTCTCAATATCTACGACATTTAAATTAGGATATCTAAACCTAATTTAAACTATCTATTAGTTGGATAGAGATCTAAAACGAAATTAGTTAGATAAGTTCTAATTAAGGAGTTTGTTACGGTTTTAAAGAAAAGATAAGTTATATCTTTAAATCACGATTTGTTTGTAGATGATCAAGTATAAGTATAAACCTTCTGATATGTTTAGAAGATGTGATGCATAAGTTGCAAACGTATGTGGGTTCGTATTACTTGATCTACGCGTGTGTTGCGATAGCTTTGTATGTTCAAAGTTCAAGAGAGTTTCCATTGTGCTTGTTAATCCGTTTTAACAAGAAGTTCGATCATCAATTAGTTTGTGATTCAAGAGTGTTTAGAGAGAGTTGAGTTTGTAATCAGTGTAATATCAAATCAATATGTTGATTTGATTAAGATTGAGATTGTAATCATTCTGTTTGATTATTGAATATATCTTTGATTGATTCGGTTAATCGTTTTAAAGTGTATTCAACCCCTCTTTTACACTGTATCGGTTGCTTGTTTACCCTCTTTGGGACCAACAACTAGTATCAGAGCAGTTTTCTTCATAAGTTGAATATCAAGATCCGTTGTCAAGAGGTCAAGATGTCTGCTAACAAGCAATCAAATCATATTCCAGCCATGGCGGCAAAAGGGTGTCCTATATTTGATGGTACTGACTATCCTATGTGGAAGTTCAGAGCCATGTTGTTTCTAAAGTCTGTAGATCACAGGATGAGTACTGTGATTCAAGATGGCCCAATCGTTCCCATGATCCACATTACCGCTACTGACAAAACTGTTCCCTCTGGAGAAACTCCCAAGCCTGAAGCATCTTGGACTGAAGAAGATTGCAAACTGTTCAATCTTGATGACAAGGCATAGAGCATCATAGCAAATGCGTGGACAAGACATAAGAAGACAAATCTGAGTAGTTCTTATGAGACTTTCTTTGCTAAGAAGGATGAAATTCTGGCCGATCTGTTTACCAGGTTTCAATGCTTGATCAACGATCTGATCTTGGTAGGTGTCAAGAAAGATGAAACTGAGTTGGTGTTCAAGTTCTTGGATGTGTTGCAAGAACAATTCAATGAGATTACCATTGCTCTTCATGCTGGAGGAACCTTAGATAGATATGATCTTAGATCTATGTATGGTTTTTTCCTAAATCATCAACAAATCATGGAACAGAAGAAAGTGGCCTAGTAACAATTGAAAGAATCTGTCAATAGTGTTGGATCTGCATTGGTTGCAGATAAGAAGAAGAAAGGATCTAGAAAGTCTCAAGTTGAGACTGACTCTGAGTCTGAGTCTGAGGAAGTAAGTCTTAATTCAAACTCAGATTATGAAGAGATGGATGCTCTAACTAAACAAATGTCTATGATGGCAAGAAATTTTAGAAAGTTCAAAAGAGGAAGGGGTAAATCTGACACGAGCAAAAGGGGTAGGTCTGCTTTTGATCCTAAAAAGGCTAAGTGCTACAACTGTCAGAAGATAGGACACATAGCTGCTGAGTACAGAGTTAAGAAAGGGGAGTCAGCTTCAGTAGTTGACAAGAATGCCTACAGAGCTGATAAATACAAGAAGAAATATCAAAAGTTCAAAGGCAAGCCAAATGAAAACACCAAAGGTCTTTTTGCTGAAACCTGGGAAACTGAATCATCTACCTCAGATGATGATGATGAGCTAAATAGGTGTTTGATGGCCATTGAGGATGAAGAGGAAGAGGTTGACTATGAATTAGAAGAAAGTTCCTTTGATGAGGATCTAGCTGAAGCTGCTAAGCTGAGTAAGCTGACCAACTGGGATCCTGCCTTAATGTACAAGTTAAATAATTTTAGCTCTTACACTGATGAGAAGACATGCTTAATGTTTAACTATTTGTTGAATGACTTCAAAACCTCTCTTACTATTCAAACTAATTTGAAAATTGAAATTTCAAAATTAAAAGATGAACTTAAACACTCTGAAAGTCTCATAAATGCTGGTAAAAAGACTCAAAGTGATTATGAGTGTCAGCTTTATATCAACAAACTTCTAAGTGAAGAGTTACAAGAATCGAAGGATCAAGCTGACAATCTAAGAAAGATCTGTGAATCTTGGTGTAAGTCATCAAGAGAAGCAGGGAAATGTATCAACCAACAGATACAAAATCAGGTAAAAGCAGTGCTAGGGGAGATTACTGTGGTGCTGCTGACGAGATTGACAAAGATCGAGTCAGTTTAGAAGATAAAAGTGTGAAATCTGATGTTATTCTACCAAAAACATTTTTGAGAAACAAGGATGGTAAGCAGGTCAAAACCAATAAGTTTGTGAGACCAACCCAAAGCCCCCAGGTTATTAATGCAAGCCATCAATCTGAGTGCTCTAAATCCTAACGGAACTGTAAGTCAGTTTTCAAAAGGTTGGATTATAATCCTATTAGAACAACTGTCTTTGATAGGATAACTCATACCAACTCAAAAAGACATAACTCTCAATTCGGTTATGAGAGGACTTCTAAGAACAGGAAGATGTCTGTAAGTCAGACTTTACCAAATAAGGATAATCATAAATCTGATAAAGGTAAGTCCAAAGTCAGAGAAAATCAAATAGACAAACTGTCTAAGAAGATTGAAAGGTTATCCACATCTTATGACCCTAAATCTAAATCCAAATTTAATGTTGGAAAACTTAAAGAAATCACCCAAACACCTATTTTCAGAAGAAAATGCTATAAGTGTGGTGATAGAGGTCATGAAGCCAAGGATTGTGTAAGTTCAAATCTGAGGCCTGAGAAAATAGAGGATGATTAGTCTAAGAAGGACTCAAAACCTGCTCAAGCTGATCATGCAATTAGCCTCTAATGGATCAGCTAAGTGCTCATCCTCAGAACCCACCAAACAGTGGGTTCCTTAAAGAAACTAATATGTTTAGTTAATCATGTGCAGGGCTCTTACAAATGGTACTTAGACAGTGGATGCTCAAGGCACATGACAGGAAGCAAAGGATTCTAAGTGAATTCCAAAACATTGAAGGACCCAAGGTGACATTTGGGGATAATTCTCAAGAAAGGACTAAAGGTTATGGAAAGATAACAGCTGGAACAGACACTTTCAAGAAGGTCGCATATGTTGAAGGCCTTAAACACAATCTGATAAGTATCAGTCAATTGTGTGATGAGGATTATGAAGTCACCTTCAGAAAACATGCGGGGTCAATTAAAGCCAATATTAATGGCAAAAAGAGAAAGAGATATCTATCTGTTAGATCTCAGCTCAGCAAACCCTTCAACAGAAACCTGTTTGTACTCTGACTCAACTCCCAAGATATGTTCTATGGGCATATTAATTAAGCCATGTTCTATGGGCTCATCAAACCATGATAAAAACAGTAATGGAGATACCCCTTTAGCCTAACCTATGGAACATAAGCAGTAATACCACCGGAAATTAGGGTCCCCACATGGATGCATAGAAAAGATTGAGGAAGAAAATAACAGTAGTGTAATACCCGAAATTCGAAATTAATGAAAAGGTATTTTAGTGGAATATTTATTGTTACTTTAATATATATATATATATATATATATATCTACCTATTTTATAAAATCACCTTTATCCCTCTAAAAGTGACACTTAGTCTTTAAATAGTTATAAACTATTCACCTTTTTTAAAGTCTTTTTTGCTACCTGCTACTATTATACTTATCTCCTCTTTCATAGTATTTCTTTTCTTCCATAGTATTTTTTTGTATGTTTCCCTGTGCATCTTACTCCTCCTTTAACTTGAGGTTGCACATAGACTAAACCCTTCTCACTTCTTCCTCACAAATGGGTGCTTACATTAATGTTTTTTTGTAGCTCTTTCTTTATATTTGCTGATTTATAATACGACTATGGAAAAAAGAGGTACTTATATTATATATTGCACTCTTTATGCTGGTATATTTGTATATATATAATTAACCAATTAAGATATATGTAGCTTATAGATATTTCGGTTCTAATACTAACACCAGGGAATCTTTTCATTTTCTTTTTGAAGTGTCTTTCTCTAACTCATGACTGGCATCCAATACATGATTTGCATATCTTTGTAGTACTTGTAAACTAATCCCCTAATATATGCTAAAGGTTTATGTGCAAATTGTTTGACTAATCATTTCTTCAAGGTCACACATGATATCACTCATCTCACATGTTCATGTGCAAATTGTTAGACTAATCTTTCAAATAGAACTTTAAATAAAATATAAAATTAATGTAGGTGAATTATGAAAAAATTAACAGTTGTAACTTAAGCTCTACCACGAGAATTTTTTTTTTATCATTGTCGTGAGGGTAGTGACATTTATTTTTGAAGCGATTATTGTATCAATAATGCAGGTAGGCTTGTTTATCACCACAATTATGCCAATTTCACTTTTTGTTTTTTTTTCTAAGTATGTATCTTTTATAGAGATGCATTGGAGTAGATAGTAACTTCTGACCTCAGACAATTACTTCCTTGGTGCACAAGCAGAGCCAAAATTTCTAATATAAGGACACAACACATATTTTTTAAGAGAATAAAGGAACATAAGCTGTAAGCACTATCTTATCTATATGTAAATGCAACTTTGTTTTCGATTCTCCATTCGGTTTTGTTTTCAATTTTCCATACTCATAATAGCTTCTTTTAACACAATATGAAACTTTTACAAAGCTTGCAAAGAGATTGTTGTCTCACCTTTTCAATTCCTATAAAGAACGAATTTCAAATTTGGAATTCTAAACGTAATGGGCTGTGCGTAGCACAACTTAAAGATTTGACTAGTATATATATATATATATATATATTTATGAGTGGGAAATTTATTAAAGTAGTTTGGGCTTGTATGTTTAAAGCTAATAAAAGTTTTTAGTTATGAATTGGACTTGAGATTGGGAATTGGGCTTAGGCCCACAAGAGGTGTTACACATGAGTATAAATAGGAAATTAGGGCACAACCCCCAACGCTACCTATCAAATCACTCTTCCATTCATTCAAGAGTGTAGGTGTGTGTCGTGGGTGCCATCTTCGAAGAAGCAGAGGAAGAAGGAAGCTAAGTTCATTTTGGAACTTAAGAATTTGTCAAGGAAATCACAAGTTAATATTCCTCAATTCATTAGAATCATGTAGACACTGAATCTTACTCTGTTAAGATTATGGTTGGATGCTTGAAATCTGGGTTTTTAGGTTTTAGAATGCATGAGATAAACCAGGAAAAATATTTAAACAAGAACACTTAATAAGTTGATAAAATACAGATTTGTATTAAAAGGAAAGATTTATATAAGTCGAGAGATGTTTTGCAACGAGAATGAGTTAAATTGATTGAGATTTGAGAAAGCTTGATTTCGTCTATGGAGTTTAGGCATGTAGCCATGCGACTTACATGAATGCACCCATGCGACTTTCACATGCGTATACCCATGCGACTTTCACATAGATGCAGGTACCAATGCGACTTTCATATGAGTACAGGTATTCATGCGACTTCCACATGTGTGTATGCATGCGACCTTTGTATGTATGTGTGTGTTCATGCGACTCCTGCATGAATGTGTTTGTCCATGCGACTTACTCATGTTCATGCGACTTGTGTAGAGATATGACCATGCAACTTATACATATACATAAGTGAACATGCGACTTACATAAGTGATTATGGGTGAGGGTTAAGTTTCACTTAAGCTTCTATTTGTCCATGCATACCGTGTGAAAGTGTTTAAAATTGGATCATTTTTTTTAGATTTCTTATTCCATGTGCTTGAAAGTGATTGAACAACATGAATTAGGTTGTTTTCTGTTATCTATGTTAGAAAGTAATTGAGTGTTGAAAAAATGCATGAGTTAGCATATTAATAGCCCGTACTTATATGAGAGATTGAGCCTAGTAGATGTCAATTTGACTCTGTATTCATTTGTTGTGAGTATGTCTGAATGCATTCATTTTAGAACTTGTGTCCAAATGCTTGTCCAAACCACCATAATGAGTGTACTAGACTATTGCACCGAGAGAGGTCGTCTTTGTGTTTAGCCTTTTGTTTTTAGCCACTTTCTTTGTTCCTTAGATAATCTAATTTTTAGATTATTTAATTTGTCCTACCTTTATTTTCGTAGTGCTCATTTTTAGCACTCGATACCCTAGTTAGCCACTTTGAGCCAAACCTTTTCATTCGTTAGCCACATTGTGATCCTTTTCCGTTTTAGCTTTCTTTTTGCCTAAGTCAAAAGTCATAACTAATTTATCTATGATACTTAGTTTTAGTTTGTTGTTTTTGTCGTACATACACCGCGTAGCGGGATATGAAATTTCATTATGTCCTCTAGTTTATCAAGAATATGATGTATGCACGTTGAAAAAAAAAACTAGCTGAAAATAAAAAAGAAAAAAAGTGAAAAAGAAAAAAAGAATGAAGATATCAGTTACATGACGTGCTTTAGTCTGCAATTTTTTAGTGTTGTCAGATATTGAGATGTGGTTTTTTGTTCGTCTTTTCTAAGTATTTGCAGTGCTTAGATAAGTTTGGTTTCACTTTATCTTAGTGAACTGTGTGTCTTCGCCAAAAATATTCTCTTTAGTTGGTTTTAGTTTGAATAAAAGCAATTTAGATAATATCAGTTATGGATTTTGACTATATTTTTTAGCCACTTTAAATATCCTTTTTCCTACCCTAACCCATAGCCTAAACATTACCATCCTAAAGTCCTCTCGAAAGTCTTAAGTCCTCTAGTGGTGCAGATTAGATTTAGATACAAGCATATGATAATGGTGTATTTCATGACATATGTGTGTTTACTAAATATATTCACCCTAAACACTTTGTGTGAAGAGTGTATCCTAGTGAGAATGCAAGGTCATGTAATTTTAGAGATGCTTGATTATTTCTGATATAGCTATGGAACTCATCTTATTTATGTCGGTAAATTGCTTCATTGTATATGGATAAGGATGATGAATTTAATTAGTCTAGTTCGAGTATTTTTCATGATAGTTTGCTTGGGGATAAGCAAAGATTAAGTGTGGGGTGTTTGATATCGTCTAAAATATGCATATCATTTATATCCGATATCTTATTGTTTGATTGAATTATTATGATGAATTGGGTTAATTATCTACTTAATTTATTATAATATGTGTTTTAGGGAACTTGGAAGAAGAAATAGAGAATTTGATGAGAAATGATGAAGAAAAGAGAGAAAAACTGACAGCTTTGACACCTATTCAATGTTTTGGTCGTACCTCATTCATACGAACTTGAAACAAGGTGATTCAAAAAGCTACTGTAATTAGAGAAAAGAGGCCACAATAATATTATGTTTTTGAAATTTTATTAGGCCGAGAAACAGAAGTAAAAAAAAGAGGAAGGAACAATTATATGGGTCATGAAGCCTAACACAATTAAAAGGAAAATATGACATGGGCTTTTTATCTCAAAGTGGGGGAAGGCAGCAAACAAGAAAATAAGAAGGGAAGAACACAAAGTTGATGGTTGTTGAATTACAAAGTAAGAGATATTTCATATATATATGGCGGCTGACGTTCTAATTAATTTGAGAATGTAAATGGGCCAAGAATGAATCATGTGGGCTTCTTATCAAATAATATAAGGAACTATTAGGCATGAGAGGGGGATATATGCGAATAGCGGTAGTCGACGAGCGAAGGAGGGAAAACATGCAATAGTTTTAGGGAGCAATCTCGAGAGGAGTGGCTACAACATCTGCAGGGTTAACTTAGTTTGTTATCATCGGTCTATAATGATTTGCAATTTATGTTTTTCTTTGTTTTTGTTTTCTAACTCGTCTATGAGTTAGTCCTTTCTTGTATTTACTGTGATAAACGAACCCTGAGTTTTGATTTGTAATCTTTATTTCTAATATATGATCTGGTTTTGTTTATGCTTAATCACGAATCTTGAGTTTTTGATCTTAACTTTTGCTGAGTAATCTGTTAGATACAGTTTGTACATGCTCTGAGACAACGACTTGCATGTGTATTTTCTTCTGAATTATTGTTTGCTTGTTCTGAGATAATGACGTTTGCATTCAATAGGACATATAACTTTTGTGAGACAATGAGGGTTAAGATTATTCAGTTATATCATAGCTAAAAGTTTGATTTCAATTCACCATACAACGAGAGTTAAGTGTGTTTTGGAAAAGGTTAAGTCGTAATCGGATTAGTAGGACTAATGGTTGTTGGTTCGAACGCCCTTAGAAACGTGTCATATTAACTATGTTTATAACAAATTAGGGGGAGTGATTCATTAGTGAATACAACTCTGTCAACTAATTTCAACTTCTTGAAATTGTTTCCATATTTACTTCTTTAATTCAATCCTTTTTGTAGTGGTTAGATGCTAGATTTCAAAAATCCCTTTTCACTTTAAGGGATTTTAGTTTAACTCTGTTCCCTGTCAGGGTCTTGCCTGTTTTACTGCTATACGATCGGGTGCGCTTGCCCGTTAGTGTGTTAGTCAAATACGGTTAGATTACTGTTTAAATTTAAGACTGATATTCACGTATCAACTTGCTCATGCGACTTACATAAGATAAGAAGCCTCCATGCGACTCTCGCATGAGAACACCCATGCGACTTTCGCATGAGGGTGTCCAGGATTTGACCCTTTTGGGACTTGGATCAGGTGACAGTTAATTAAAGGGTGTCCACAAGAAAAGTCACAAAGTAAGAACTGAGTAACGAGAACTGTTGACATGTGAGTATTCTCACTTATGATGTAAATAGACTACGAATGTGAATGCATGCATATAAATACGTGAATAACTATGAGTTATGAGAGAAACATGATTAGACCGCTTACTTCGGTAGCGGGTATGAGTAGACCGCTTACTTCGGTAGCGGGTACGAGTAGACCATTTACTTTGGTAACGGGTATGACTAGACCATTCACTGTGGTGACGGGTATGAGTAGACCATACACTTCGGTGTCGCGTACGAGTCCAACACTTCAGTGTTGGGTATGTTAGACCGTTGTGACGACAAGGGTGAGTTGAGACGTCCTCGTAGACAGGTATGATGAGACCATTTACTACGGTAGTGGGTATGAGTTGTGAGCCATTATCTGAACTATTTGATTTGTAAGTAGTATAATCGCTAAGTCTTGGACTTACGGTTGTTTTAACTCTTTTCAGGAGATAACCGCGGCGGGGCTCAAGTTCGGCGTTGATAGCTCATTTCCACATGCTTCCGCGGCTTTAATGATTTAGTTTTAATAGTAGTAGTTTCGGTGACAAACAATTACGACGGATGTAATTTAAAGAATGTTGTATACTATTTTAATTAACGATTGTCACGCAATTACGTTATCACTTATTTTATCGATATCAATTTATGAATGAAGTGTTTTATTTAAAATAAAATAAAATTTTGGGACGTTACAACTGGCCTTTGTTTCAACCTAGAAGCCCTGAGTGAAAGAACAGAAATTTCTTTACCATAAGAGAGGCTAAATACAAGCGCAAAATCGAGCAATACTATAATAGAAGGGTCCAAAGCACAACGTTCAAACCAGGGGACTATGTCCGGAGGTAAAATGAAGCTAGTCGGGCAGAAGGACGGGGAAAGCTAGGGCCAAATTAGGAAGACCTCTATAAGGTTGTAACAGCACATTCAAACAGTTCCTTGAGTTGCAAGACATGAACTAAAGGATGCTTCCACGCACCTGGAATGGAATGAACCTAAAACGGTGTTATCTCTAAATTAACATATCTTATGCACACTTTTGAGTAAGTTCAGTTGATGAACACAAAATAAGAAATTCCTTTTTCTTTTGAAAAATCTATGTATTTTCCGGCTTGCACTAACATGGAAGTAGTCGTTACCTTGTTAGTTAGCCAAATTTTTGATGTATTATAATTTAAGTTGTCTATACTTTGTTGTCAACCAATTTTGTGACATATTATGATTTGCAAGGGAACTTGATTAGTTATTTAATGTGAAATTACAACAAAAACTAAACAAAACAAAAATATACAATGAAAACCCTCATAACCAGGAAATTATGAAAACACTCATAAGAAGGAAGTTATAAAAATGTTTATAACCAGGTAGTTATAAAGATGCTCGTAACTAGGTAGTTACAAAATTCAAAGTGATGACTAGGAAGTCATAAAGAATTTAAAACCAAAAAGGTGTAAAAACAAAATTCCTTATAATTAACTAGAAGTCAGGGAAACATAAAATCTTCATAACCAAGAAATTATAAAGACGAAATGGCAAAGACAATTACATTCAAATTATTGCCAAATGTTATGACCAGGTAGTCATGACTAACCTACATATGAATAAAAGGTAGAATGAAAATATTAGCGGAACTAATAGCAAAAAAAAAGAGAAGGGGGGGGGGGGGTAGCAAACAAAAAAGCAAGCCATCTACGAAACAAGCAACCTGGATTTGAACCCATTTGTCACAAACGTTCCCGCAAAAAGAAAAGTATAACATAACAAACAACCATCAACCTTCGCCTACATCAAACAGCTAACTACGCATACATGTTTGAACAAACAACCAAAGGAAGTAAGTGGAAACAGACGTCATATCAACGGACACAGTCGGTGCGTTAATAGAAACAACACTATCCTCAGCATCCAGGGCCTTCAGAACTTCCACAGAAGCGTGGGGATGAGCAACAATCACACGAATCACTACAAGAAAAATGGCTTTTTGTGGCAACACATTTTCGTCGTAAATACTCTAATTGTCGCCCCAAAAGGTTTTTTGAGGTGACATGTCGCCTCAAAAAGTACGCCGCAAAAAATTTGTCCCAAAAACTTATTTGCGGCGAAAAATCGTTAACATTCTCTAGTTCACAAGGCCTTTTGCGGCGACATATGTCGCCTCAAAAACTTTTCGTCTCAAAAAGTCATTTTTCTAGTAGTGAATAAAAGGAACGTTTGCACCAAATCACTCAGAGCCTCTCCCAGCTTCCTTTGCGCCTCCTGCTCAAAATGCAAAGAACTAGATATGGGAAGACCCCGTTTAACACATCGTTCACCAGCAACCAACCCTTTCTATTAACATGAAAGAAAGCTCTTCTTTTGAACAAAACCCAAAAGATGATAGATACTCGTAACTCTTATGAAGCTTGTCAAGGAAATACCCAAATCATTCAAAAATCAACCACGACTTTTCTTTCGATAAAATGCCCGTCTCATGCTCCAACATATCTACTTTCTCACGAAGATGGATATTTCCCCTCCACACTTAACCAATGCAGCTTTCTTCAAAGATGATTCTCACTCTTTCAAAAGAACAGCTTCTTTCCCATTAGCGGCCAAGAAACATTCCCCAGACTCAATCTTATCCTCCAATTCCCTAACTCTCTGACTTTGCTCAACAGAATTGTAGTAAAGAGTAGTCCATATTTTCATAATTTCAAGAGCAATAAGACACAACTGAGATAAAAAGAAATATAGATGTTTCTTCAAATAAGAATTAGACACACAAGACATTCTCCTTGCTTCAGCGGGGTAGGAATGGATTCCAACAGATCACAACAAGCTTTGGAAGTGTGAAAGAGTGTTTTGTTCTTCAACTCAAGAAATGAGGGGGCAAAGGAAGGAGCTCAGAAATAGACGTAGATAAGTCACCTTCAGAAAAATCATCTTCTTCACTGGACGACAACTCGAGCACAGAACCACCATCATTCTTTATGGAAATAGACTTCCCCTTCACGTTGGGCGAAACATGCTTTTCGGAGACTTTAACCGGCCTTCTTTGGGGCGATGTTAGTAGGTTCTCCACCATAGCAAGGAGGCCTCTCCTCACATTCTCCTCCTTCCAAAGCAATGGATTTTGCTTTCGGAAAACCACAGTCTGAGGTGGCCTTTTTCCCCCATTCGCTTGAAGAATCTACCCCAACGCCCACAACGATCTTTCTTCTAGAACCATCAACCGAAGATGATGCATCTCTAGATCGGCGGAGAATCCTTTGACCTACTGAAGTATCCCCTTCCACAGTAACAGGCTTAGTCCCAGCTTCACTCGCTCCATTAGTTTCTTCTTCATCAAATTAAGGGAGTTGAAGTAAGTCGAGCATGTAACACCCAAGATTTGGAAATTTCTGTAATTAGTAACTTTTCGATTTAATGTGTTTTGGTATTGCCTAATTGAGATTAGGAGGTGTTTAGAAACTTGAGGGACTTATGTTGTAATTTTTGGAACTAGAAAAGTTCAAAGACCATTTGTGCCAATTTGCAAAGTTATTATATATATATATATAGAAGAATTTGACTTGTTGAATCAAAGTTGGCAAAAATATCATCTACACTTTCACGAGAGCAATTTAGTAACTGAGTTTCTTGAGTTTTGAAGCTAGTACAAGCAAGAGCAAGTGGTTCCTATTGATATTAACTTATGACAAGTTGAAGGTAAGATTCTTGATTGGATTCTTGAAGTTTTTATGGGTTTTTAGAGTTTGATTCATGGTTAAACAAGTTAGAAATGATCCTAATGAGTTAGTATTGTTTCCTTTCCGATTGGGGTGTAGGAAAACACCCCAAAGCACGTTATTTATGAGTTTTTCGGATTTTCAGTCGAAATCCGCTACTTCAAAGATGAACTGTCGGATTGTCTGTAAGTTACACGGCCCGTGTAGTGTTGAAGGCTGTCACAAGACCATGTTGGATTACATGGTCATGTAGGAATAGAGGTACACGACCCATGTAGGTGACGTGGAAAACACTGGCCATGTGGTCATGTGTGGTCGTGTAGAGTGTATAGGATACGGCCTGTGTGGGGTTACACGGCCCGTGTAGATCCCCTGCCTTATTCTTTTGTTAAGTGTTTACTTGGTATATGTATTGGTTATATGATTATATGATTGTAGGGGTTACTATATGACATATACTGAGTTATCTGGCTTGTATCTGTATGATACTATTTGCTGAGATGAGTTTTCTAAACTCTGATATGTGATATGTGTGTGTTACATTGAAATGTGGTATATTATTAATCAGAGGATCAGAAAGAGAGAGCTGTAGCATGCTTCTTTGTGAAGTTGTTGCTACGGACATCATTTTAGCCTTCTGGGCGGATGCTAAGATGGTGCAGTACTGTGTCCATAAGAACTGTTATAGCAATCGTATATGTGTATGCGCATGCTTATATGATTTACAGATTAGATTTCTCATTAAGCTCTCGTAGGTTATCAGATACTGCTTATTGTTGTTTTGCAGGGCGTGATTCCTCCAAAGGCAAGGCCCCAGTTTGCCATTGTATGACGAGAATCTGTATTTTGAAACCTAACGACTGGTTGAATTTTGAAAACAAGTCATTTGTTGTAAATATCGAATATTACTCTTTTGTATGAACCAGAGGGTTCTGGATAACTTTTGTAGCTTCCGCTTTTATATTAAAACTCTTTGATTCTAAAATACTTCAGTTTTGAGCTTTACTTTTATTTAAGAATTTGGGGCGTTACAGAGCAAATCCATAACTACAACAAAAAAATAAGTAAAACAAAGGAAGAGATTAAATAAATACGTACACAATTAAAGATGTAAGTTAAACACAAAGGTGTTAGCCTTAATGGTTTTAAATAAATATTAGTAGTGTATTATTTATTATGTGACATAATTATAATTGTATAAATTGGGGTCAAGTATTTGGCCACCGGTGAACTTAGCCGCCACCAAAAACTGCGGGTGACAGTTTTGGCGGGAGTAACCACCACCACCCTCAAGTATATATATGTGTGTAATACAAACAGATTAGTAGTTCGATTTCTGAGAATTTAGAAATAAAGATTAAGTGATTTAAGTTCGATTTCTGAGAATTTAGAAATAAAGATTCAGTGATTTATATACCATACATGCTTCCTGTGTTTCTATATCAAACCTGTGTTGTGCAATCTATTGAACAAATGGCTTCATCAAGTTCATACTATCGCTGGAAAGCAAGACCATGTTGAAAATTAACATGGTATCAGAGCAACAGTCGATTACTAGGAAAGGCAATTGAGGACGTGAAGGCAACATATCTCAAATCTGGGATTGAAGACATGAATTCGAAATCAAAGGAAAACATGGTGTCGACAGGAAGCGATTGGTGGGAATTAAACAAGGATACGAAGGTATCTTTGGATCGTTTCAACAGAAGGCTTTGGTATCAACGAAGGATCGAAGTCTTGAAAAGATTGGAGCGACTAAACATGCATGATGCTGATCATACTGTAAGTAAATCCCGAGCGTTTACTTTGTCATCTAGACAGATGAAGAAAGCACGATGTTATATATGTTTTGTACGAGGGCACATGTACTGGAATTGCCCGAATAAAAATAGGAGTTTTGATTTCAAGAAAAAGGGTACCATGAAGACGAATTCAGTGAGAATGAATGGACAGAAAGATGCGAAGATGGCTCTATGGGACATGTATAACAAGAAAATAATTCCAATACCAAATTGGTTAGTCATTGGTTCAGACGAGAGAGGTTGGAATGAATTGTGGTACATATCAGAGGAATTTCCAAGGCACATGACATCGAGTATAGATCAGTTTGTGAACTTCAAACCGGATCAATAGGATCAAGTAGTACTAGTGAGAAGGGACTGAAAGTTGAAGGGTTTGGAGAGGTGCATGTATCAACCGAAAGAAAAGTTTACGTAATTCCAGGAGTATACTACGTACCAAATGTTGGGTTCAATACATTAAGTCTAAGCCAGTTAATATTGCAAGGTTTTAGGGTCAGAATCAAGGGTGCGAAGGCTGTGTTGGAAAGAGCTTTTGAAGAAGAGTATGATCAAGAAGAATCCAGTGATAGTGATAACACAATTGGCATGGATGGGCTGTGCAAGGAGAAGGAAGACAAAAATAGTAAGTGTTTTACAAATCAGCCATATGATTTTAAAAGTAAGAATGAAGATTTGCAGGAATTGGATTGCATTCAAGAGAAGGCAATCAAAGAAGTATTTAAATTTTACGATTCATATGATATATTATCAATAGAGGAGGCTTTAGATGGTAAAAGGAATGAGAAAAAACCAACCAAAAACGAATTTGATAGTTTAATTGGCTTCATAAAGATGGTTAATGAAGATGAGATCAAGGAAGGTTGTAAAAGCTTTGTTAAAAAACATTTCGAAAATTTAGTGAGATGGTTTTATGAAGATTGTTTAGATTGTGGAGAAAAACAGATTCCAGTCAAGATAAATGGAATCGAAATTTGTTTGTTGGATGTTTACTTGATTGTAAAAGATTTTGGTGGTCACTCATATGTGACTACAAGGAATCGATGGAAAGATGTGGCAAGAGCTTTGGGTTTTTCAAATGAATTTGCAGAAGGTATTAAGAAGGTGTATGCGACACACCTTGGACTTTTGGAAGCTTATTATGATGTGGCTACAAAGTACTCGTTGGACGAGTTAGCACCATTGGCTGGCTGAAGATGGAGCAGGTGCGAGAGAGGATGTGGCTGGAAGTTTGCCAAAGAAGATGAGATACCTGGTTGCTGTGAAGAAAACAAGTTAATGGAAGAACTTGAAGAAAGCAACGAACCTGCAGATGAAGAACCCGTGAAGGAGGATGATTGCTGCATGGATGGAGATGATGATACCTTCATCATTGTAGACTAAAGTAATCAAGCCTCAAGAAGACAAGATTAAAACCATTAGGAGGGAGAATGTTAGCCTTAATGGCCACCAGTGAACTTAGCCGCCACCAAAAACTGCCGGTGACAGTTTTGGCGGGAGTAACCACCACCACCCTCAAGTATATATATGTGTGTAATACAAACAGATTAGTAGTTCGATTTCTGAGAATTTAGAAATAAAGATTCAGTGATTTATATACCATACATGCTTCCTGTGTTTCTATATCAAACCTGTGTTGTGTAATCTATTGAACAAATGGCTTCATCAAGTTCATACTATCGCTGGACATCAAGACCATGTCGAAAATTAACAAAAGGAAACCCCCTCATACCCATTCCTTTGTGCATAAGAATAGGTTGTTTCCCGGAGAGGGTAGAAGGAAGACTCAAGCCAACCACCACCAAAACCTCTTTAGGAAATTAAGGTACGAACCCTAATAGGATTTGACCTTAATAAGTAAAACAGTTCGACATCAATCTCATAGTCATGAGGTATGGGGTTTGTAACAGGAATATTCCTCTCCCTCTAATGCATCTTAAATGGAATCACATAATCCTTAACCCCTTAAGGTCATCAGGGTAGCTAACCATGCAGGTTATAGAAGGAATTTTTCTTTCTTCATTCCGCTATCCAACCGCCTGCTCGACCTAATTTAAAAAATCTATGGAACAAAGAAACCGAAGGAATGCCACCTAATGCACGAAAATGGATTTCGAAGCTAGTAATCTTCACGATACCAAGAGGAGAAAGTTGGGAGATATGAACACGGAAGTGTTTAACGACAACCAAAAAGAACTTTGAAAATGACAATCGTAGGTTCCCAAAGTCAAACCAATCAATATAAAAATCCACATATCCCCATGGCTAGTCTCTGATGGTCTTAGAAGGAAGAGGGTAAAGAGGATCTAGCGCAACATTAATATTGTACCAAGAACAAATGGCTCTCATCTACGGTAGAATACATGGAATCAATGTTGACTTTCGACGACATAGGAGAAAGCCTAAAATAACAACTTGCGAGAAAACCAACGGGTGGTGAAGACGAAAAGAGGTGGAGACGAATACATGGAATCAAGGTGATCGGAAACCAGCAAGCCCTAAGGTGAAGACGAAAAGAGATAGAGAAAAAGGGTAAAGCATGCCAGAATACCTTTTCAAATATTTGAAAACTCATTTCAAAAATTTAAATCAAAAGTGAAGTAACCATCACATCACAAACACCGTCAAAACATCATTATGCCGCCTCAATAACACTACCTAGGTAACTACTCCCAATGCATTTAAAATCCAACACAGTCACTACTATATCACATAAAAAATAAACGGAAGATGAAAAATAATAATAAGTCAATAGAAATAAACATTTTCTACATACCATAAGTCTGATTCTCCTTTTTCAAAGTGAAATAAAAAGACATTTCCTTTTCTTACAAATAAGCACAATTAGGGACTTAATGATGTATGATCTGAACCACATGCTAACGGAAGGATGAAGCTACGTTCGGATCAGACACTACATCTAATAAAATAATTTGAAACACACATACCTAGGCAATATCCTGCCATACTTAAAGAGATATGCATTTAATGCATAAACGCTTACACCTCCAAGCAGGGCACTAAATGCGCAACCCTAACAAGAAATGGTTATTACCATCGGTCCCTCTTGTTAACCATCGGGCAAAAGAACGATTGAGCTCCAACTTCACCTCTATATATGACACAGCATACACATGTAAGTGCAATAACTCCTCATTTACTTCAAAAAGAAAGCATTCTCTTATTCTCTCTAACTAGTCATGTGAAATAAATTCTAATTCGCACGTCCAAGCTTGATCACAACTTCAAAACTCGTGGCGAGGCTAACATTAAGCTCGTTGGAATCTTTGATACCAACATTTTAAAAATTGTATTAATTAAATTAATAAAATATTAAAATTGAAAACCCGAAAGAAAATAAAGGAATAACGTTGTCAATTTTCAAAAATGAACAGTCTATTGTTTTTCACAAACACGTTTTCTATATATTTATACTCAAAACCAAAAATGAAAAACCCAACTCCTTTCCATATAAATTAAAAATAATTTTTCAAAACTCAATTACTAAACGCAGTGACTTAAAATAAGGATGACAATTTTTGACTCGACAAAAAACGCGACGACAATTTGAAATGAGTCAAAAACATGCTGATATAAACTTGACACAAAGAAATAAGTCAGGTTAGGATCAACCAAACAATCGGAAAATGACTCGTATAACCCATTTAATGCTAAAACAATAAAACCATAAAAACATTCTTAATTCTTCAAATTTAAATTTAAAAAAATAAATCAAATGAGGGAGTGGTATCTTAGCAAATAAAACCTATCAAACAAAAGTACAACAATTTAAACTTAAAATAAATAATAAAATATTTAAAGTTAAAACACTATTACTTCATTTTTGTATTTGTTATTTGACTATATGGTTTTAGTATTTTGACATTTGTTTACTTGGTATGTAACCTTTAGTATTTTGGATTAATTTCTTTGTAATTGTATTTAATGATGTATTCTTTTAATTTTATTTCTTTGTTAATAACATTATTTATTGGTAGTTGGTAGAAGCCTATACATTATATTGTTTTCGAAAATTTATTTATATAAGTTGAATCACAAATAAAATCAAAATTCAAATCAAATTGAAGCAAACACCGAATTCATAGTTCGTATCCAATCCAAATGAATATTTAATATTAAAATTAGAATTTAAACGAAACCCGTATTCGAAATTCGTATCAAAACAAACAAGAAATTAGAAAAAACTGAAAACGAAATTGTATATGAAAATAAAGAATAAATATTTCTAGAATACATTTAGCATAAATGATTAACGGGAAAATGGGTTGACACGAAATTTGCATGAAGACAAACAACAAAAACATGATAACCTAAACATGATCTGAATTGCCAGTTTTAACTTAAAATATGACAAAACTAAAGATGGCATGGCTGAAAGATAAAATTTGTGGACTTTGATCCGACATAAATTGTAACGCCCTTTTCTTTTAAATGTGCAACATGTAAATTCTTATAAAATTAATTTGTAACACCCGGAGTTCGAATTTCATGATTTAATAAATTAAACTAGTGTTACAGTTTTAGTGAATTCCTAATTAAGATTAGGAGGTGTTTAGAAACTTGAGGGGTTAAAGTTGTCAAAACAAAAGATAAAAGGTTGAGGGACTATTTGAGTAATTAGTCCAAAGATGTGTTATATATAGCCAACTTTGACTAGATTTAGTCAAAGTTCTCATTTTAAACTTGTAAACTCTCGTAGCTTATGAGTAACCCATTTTTCTCTCAAGATTTGAAGCAAGAAACTATAAACAAGTGCATACAAATGAGCCTACCTTTCATACCAGCTTGAGGTAAGATTGTTAGTCAAGTTCTTGAAGTTTTTATGGGTTTAGTTGCATAATTCAATGGTGAATCATGTTAGAAGTGATTTCTTTTGAGTACGCTATGTTTCTTTACTGTATGGAGAGTAGGAAAACACCCCTAGCATGTTTTTAGTGAGTTTGGATCAGATTTGTGGCCAAAACAATGTCTGTAAGGAAGAACAGTGGGCTGGGTCTGTAAGGTACACGGCCCGTGTAGAGTGGAAGGTGGTCACAGGGCCATGTTGGTATACATGGTCATGTAGAGTTTGAGGTACATGGCCTGTGTGGGACTACACGGTCCGTTTAGGTGATTTGTCAACACCGGCCATGTAGCCAAGGCATGGTCGTGTAGCATGTAGTGTACACGGCCCGTGTAGGTGACATGGACAACACTGGCCATGTGGCTAGGTCAGGTCGTATGGTGAGTAAGAGACACGGCCCGTGTAGGTCCTGGACACGGGCGTACCTGGGTAGGGTACGGGCGTGCCCATCCCCTGTTCAGTTTGTTAAGTGCTGAGTTTGATTATGTGATTAATACCATGATTATATATATGTAGGAATTATAGTTTGACGTGTTCTGAGTATATATGGCCTAACTCTGTGTGGTATTAATTGCGGAGGTGAGTTTTCTAAACTCTGATTCATATCTGTGATATTTGTGTTACATTTCAATGTGTTATATTAGTGATCAGAGGATCACGGAGAGAGTTGTAGCATGTTGCTTCGTGCAGTAATAGCTACATACAGCGTTTTAGCCTTCTTGGTGGATGCTAAGATGGTGCAGTACTATATCCATAAGAACGGTTACAACATTCGTATATGTGTATGCGCATGCTTATATGATTTACAGTTTAGATTTCTCACTAAGGTCTTGTAGCTTAGCAGATACTGCTTGTTTTTGTTCTGCAGGTTGTGTTAGCACCAAGGCAACGCCCCAGTTTGACTGTTGATGATTGGCTGCTTAAAACGTATTTTGTAATCATAATGCTCCTAGTTGTGAAATGGAATCACTTTCAATTTAAATGCGTGCATAATTTTGATACAAACCCGAGGGTTTTATACGAAATATTTTATTTGCTTCCGCTAATAGCAAGCTTGTTGGGAACTGCTCTTGTTATAATCGTGGTGGTACCACTTTTTGTATGAACCAGAGGGTTCAAATATATTTTGTGTTTCCATCAGCTTATTAAATTCTGTTTTTAATCAAATAGCTTTGGTTTAAAGCTATCTTTCGAGTTTTGAAAATTGGGACGTTACATAATTTTTGATTTATTACTCTACTAAAAGGGCAATAACCGGCTTAGGTATTAAATAAAAATAATTTCCTTTGACATTGCACAAAAACTCTCCATGTTGTCCACGTAGAAGCCTCGTCTGCAATAATACCTAAAAAGTAATAAACAACAATAGGAATGAGCTAGAAAATCTAGTAAGCGGCCCACAAAACACTCAAATCATAATAATTAGTATGTAAATGAAATCTCATCATATCACGCAAAATGCTCTCGTGGCACACTAGCGATAGTCTTACATTCACATATCTCTCAATGCCGGAGAGCACTAATGATAGGCTTACATTACCCGAGTGATATTGCGACACACCAACAATAGTCATACATGCACATATCTCTGGACGCTATCGAAGCGCAATGACGATAGTATGACATCACTCTGCATGCTACTGCTGCGCACCAGCAATAGTCTTACATCATTCACAATGCTCACATGGAGCACAATTAACGCCCGCGAAGAGCACAAATAACTCTGTTGATCATGAGGAGCACAAATAAATATAGTAACACATGCTACTATCATGTACAAGTCAGTGTACTTACATTATCTCATTTATATATATATATATATATAACACATACTATTTCATCACACACAGAACCACTTTGGCAATTTATAATGATCACAATTACAACTACACATGCAATATTTGGTACTCTAATTATACTCATACTGTTGATTTATTTCGTCATGGTGTAGGTATATATATATATATATATATATATATATATATATATATCTACATATTTGCATCTCCTCTACTCAATTCTTCATCTTTTACTTGTTTTTATTTCATAATTCTATTTATATATATAAATATATATAGACATAGTCTATCATGTTTTCTCATATTTGTATACATACATATACAAATACAATTATTCTTATATTTAATACTTTGTTATGTATCTCTCAAGGATGCCACTCTTCTCATATGTCAATGTTTTCACTTAATGTAAATAAATATATTTATAGAGTATCTCTATGTAAGAACTCATTTTCTTTAATTATGTAATTATGTATATTGAAAGTCCTTTGTTGTGTAAAAGATGAGTAAACAATGAATACTTGAAGTAAAGATGATGAAGTTAGTATGAACAAGTATGAACACTTTGCATGAACTTGAAGATTCTCTCTTGAATATAACTTGAACGTAAAGTGCAGAGAATTCTTTATTACAAAGAGTTACCTTGCAAACTAGGTTTGCAAAGGTTTAAATACAAGTAAGTACATGGACTTTGAAGCCACATGGGCCCAAAACTAAATAGTTAAACTAGACTAGAAAATACATAAAGAAAGTGGGCCAAGCCCATACAATGAACTAGTCTAGAGACATAAAGATTACACACAAAAGAACACAAGGCAAACAAACTAATTAATATCTAACAATATCCCCCTTTTGTTGCCTTGTGCTGAAGCAGGTATTTTTCATCTGCTTCTCTGACCTAGGAGTCTTTCCCAACTCCAGATATTCTTTCTTTCTTGAATCTTTTCCTCCAACTGATCTGCTATTCTGGTCATTTTTACCAATTCTGATTGATCAGGCAAGTGACGGTTTCTGAAGCATGTTCTACGGAATTTAGATATGCATATTTGAAGCGTTCCGTCAGAATATGCGCTGAGCTCCGAAAGTCGAAAGAATGCTTTGTCTCCGGTAAGATTTGGCATGACGAAACCATCGGCTCCTTCATAGTCTTCATCAAATTTTTCTATAGTAGTGTATTTTCTGTGTTTGTCTAGCTTGGAATGCTGTTGGTTAGGCCTTTGAAGATTTATCTTTGCAAGATCAGCCTCAGCACCAAGCTGTAGATTGTGGGTTCTGCACAGAATGATCTTCTTTCTCATGAAGTCTCTGATGACTTGGAGAGCCCTTTGTTCTTCAATATTCTTTTCAAGCTTACAGGCCAACTCATCTTCCATATGTGTTATATCTCCCAAATTAAAAAATCTAAGCTCGACCTCGTGAAATGTATACCTTTTCCCATCTGCTCTGGTTACATGGAAGTGAACCATTTGGTAGTTGAGGAAGTTACGCAAGTACACGAACTCTATCTTGACGATTGGATACTTGGAGGCTACTTGTTGTTTCTCGCTTGTATGGAAGGTGGCGGCGAATCTGACGGCTTTTTCATGCTCTTCTGAGTTTATCACATACAAATCATCAACCTCTCTGACAGTCTCTGAGAAGATACCTGGAATTCTTTCTTCAAGATACGGAGTATTTAGCCATTGAGTGGGCCAGCGAGGTTGGTCTTTTTCCAGAGCTTCTCTAGGCCTGATGTTTCTGATATTTGGCCTTTCTGCTATTACTCTCTCGTGAGTGGCCAAGGGCATAGGTCCTCCATGATAAGTTGCAGGTACCGGCCACTCACCCTCTTTCTGCTCAGATTCTTGAGGTTGCTGCTAACTTATAAGATCGATGGGTGCGATGTTGAATTGCCCCTGTTTAGGTGGAAAAATGTCAAAAAGCTCCCTGTTTACCGTCGTAAAGACCTTACGTATGTTGATCAGTAGAGTCTCTTCTACTTCCTCAGTAATTGGCCTTTTGCCTTTGGATTTTTCAGTTGACGATTCAGGAAGAGAGGATTCTAGTTCTTTTGAGTGTGTTTGGATTTGTGGGATTTGGATTGATGTAGTTTGGATTGTTGGGAGGATTGTTGGGGTTTCTTGTCTTTCCGTCTCTGACTCTGCCCCTGACCCGCTTCAAATTCAAAATCTGCCATTCTAGGCTCAGTTGCAGGCTCCGTTTGTTGTTGTTTACCGCACTCCCACTGCCGCTTTGACCCTCTAACGGCTTTGACACTGGGGCGGCTTTAATTCGGAGTACGGTGCTTTGAGCCCCAATGTATTGCCGCTGCCGCTTCTCCCCCTCATAATGTCCTGGATCCTCAGGATCATTATGCCTACGCTTGCGAGAATCAGATTGAGCTTTGCAGGACTCCTCCACGACTTCCAGCCTTTTGCTTATATTTGAGACGGTGGAGGTTAAGGCATTCAAGGCTTGTAGGACAGGATCTTGGAAGGTGGTGGAGCTGGAGGAGGAGGGCTGGGGTTGTTGTTGCAGTGCTGCAAGTATGGTTGATTGTTCAGGTGTAGGATTGGCAACACTGTTTAGTTTCACATGGAGGAGGTCCTTGAGTTCATCGATTGAATAATCTTGCTCAATGACAGTAGGTGGGCGGTTTTCCAGGGCTCGTATTTGGGCTCCGAGGGAGTTGATTTCAGAATGGAGTTGTGTGTTGACATACTCCCTTAGGCCAGAGTCAGAAGAAGAGAACTTAGCGTTCAGGAAAGATCTAAGCTCTGGTGTAACCCCGACCTCACTAAGAGGCTCGGTTGGCACAGGTCTAAGAGACCCGTGGCCCTCACGCAGTGTTGGCAAAATTGTAGCACTGGAGGGACTTCCGCTCGATCCTCGCGTTACCTCTGCAGTAGAGGCCTCTACGGGCGTTCCGGCAACGTTACGAAGACGTGCTAGTGCTGATTGTGTCCTAGCAAAAGATTGGAAATCAGTCAAGGTTGGTGCTAGACTCGATTGTGCAATGAAAGAAGATGTGGACGGGGGAGGTGGTCCACTGATTTCAAAGCCAGCAAACTCCAAACGAGTTGCGGACTGCATATGTGATAAATCTCCGTGCAATGAAACTACTTCCATTTGAATGGAAGTAGAGTGGCTGGTGGGGTGAGGTGCATGCACTGGTGGGATGCCAGCGTCTGTTTCAATACCAGCCGGGTAGTGGATGAGGCTTCCCGGCTTTCTTGGTCTGGGGTACTCTCACCCTCATCTTTTTCTTTCTCACTTACACTATCACTCACCACAACATCTACTTCTTCATCTTCTCTTTCCATTACCGGTACATCACCAAAGGTGGCAGATATGTCAGATAAATCGTGATGGATGTCCACTGGATGATCAGATACTTGTCGCGTGCCAGTGGATTCAGCACGGACTGGAGAAGGTCGTGGGCCAAACGAGATTGATTGCCCAGAGGAGGATGATTCTGTTTGAGTCCTTTCTGTGGAGGACTTATTCTCTGATTCGGCATGGGTGGAGGCCTCTGAGTCACTAATAACAACACTCTCGCTTTCGTGTGTCTCTTCTCCCTCACCACTTCCACCGCACCTCTCTACTGATTCTTCCCTCTCAATCACAACCCTGCTCGGGGCACCCCTGCGCACCCGAGCCCTAATACCGCTAGGACCCTCACCAGGTGCTACTGCTCCCGGGGCAGGTACAACCGGCTCTGGTTGCGCCGGAGGAGCAATCCTATTAACTCTCATGTATTCACGCACTGCCTCACTTTCCTGATTTAGCATTCGAAGAAGGGCAACAGGCACGGTCATGGCTACGATATCGGGGAGGTCTCTGATTTGTAGGAATTTGGCGATGCATTGTACTTGGACCTGCGGGCTATAAAGTCGTCGAGGGATGGTGTGGTAGGTTTCCAGGTCGGTGGCGATGAAGATGGTCAGGAATCGTTGAAAGGGTATAAAGGTTTTCTGGCGAGTGGTGTCCTTTTCTTTAACCAAACGAACGATCTCTTCAAATATGATGGTGGCGTAGTCTAAGTGGCGGTGGTAAGTAACACCAGCCAACAGTAGTAGGGAGTAGTAGGATCCGCCATCGGTGCCTCGGTGAATACTAGTAAGGGCGCGGGAGATGATAGTAGCAAGCGTCTGCCAGAGAGGTGCAAGATTTGTCACTCTGAACTGGTGAATTTGTTTCAGCTCTCCTTGATATCCAAGACCTCTGATTAGGTCTAGTACTACATCAACTCTAGGATTTTCATCAAAGTCAGCTTTGTCTGGATAGTGATCAGCAACAGGTAGGTCGAGTAGATTTCTCAGTCTGATAGCAGAAAGAGTTGTGCGGATATTCTCAATTCGGCCCCGGAGGCACTTGTGTCCCAAGCGAGTGACACCTACAGTAAAGGTATACCATAGTTGCTGCAGGTAGATTTCAGGTACGTGGGTGGGTGATGTGTTTGGGTTTTCAGTGATGGCCTGGCGGAGAGGATAGGCACGGATAATTTCAGTGATGATAGGGATTTTGGTATCAGTGGCTAGGTTAGAGTACACATTGTTGCTCAGTGTTTCAAGCCTGTCAGCAACAGGGACTAGGCTTTCCTCGGGAAGGGGTTGGTTAGCAGTCATCTGTTACAGATCAGATTAGTATAAGAAAAGGACAGATAGTGTCTAATGCACATGTGAACTTATGAATGAATGTGTGTATTATAGTCGAATGCACATGTGAATGTTTGGTTTTGACTTTGACCTTGACTTTGTGACTTATGAAATTTGAATCAAGTCAAAAATTTTCTAAGTGTTGAAATTCAGATGAACCTAAATTGTGCGACAGTCGGATGAGGTGAAAGTCGCATGAGGTGTAAGTCGCATGAAACATTTAATCTTGAAAGTCGCATGAGTTTTAATAGTGAAGTGAAAGTCGGATGTGCTTGATTCATGCAAAAGTCGGATGGTTTGAAATATGCGAAGGTCGGATAACCCAAGTTGCATTTAAAAGTCGGATGAGCACATTCTATGCGAAAGTTGGATGAACAAAATTCATCCAAAAGTCGGATGGCATAAAACTTAGTCTTTTCAGTGTAATTTTGTTTCGAAAGTCGCATGGTGTAAAGTTATCCATTCGAAAGTCGCATAGAACAAAGTTCATCCGAAAGTCAGATAGACCAATTTCATCCGACTGTCGGATGGCATGAAGTCCATGTGAAACAGTTGGAGAGGAGCTTTTGTGCTGGACACCTGTTTGATTTTGTGAGATGCCCCCTTCACAGTGCTCACAGGGGTGCTCTTTTTCAAACTTCAGTTTGGGCACTCCGCGAACCAAATCACCGTTGACTAATTTGTTGATATTCTTGAAGTTTAGGTGAGATAATTTGCGATGCCACATCCATGTCAGTTCCGATGAGGCCTTGGACAGAAGATATACTGACTGTTTTCCTTCCAGATCTGCGAGATCAATGGTGTATAAATTTGACCTTCTGGACCCAGTCAGTACCACATCACCGTTTTCAATCTTAACTAAGCAAGTTTTGGCCTTGAAGTTAACTTCTAACCCCTTGTCAGAAAATTGCCCAATACTGAATAGGTTGTGTCCCAATCCTTCTACATACGATACTTTGCTTATTTTTATATTTTCCTTGATAATGTCTCCAGTTCCCATTATTGGTGCCACGTGGTCGTTTCCAAAATGAACATTTCCCGAGTATTTTGGGACATAGTTCGTAAGGAGACTCTTTTCGCCCGTCATATGCTTCGAGCAGCCGGAGTCCAGATACCACCGGCTAAATACCTGCACATTAAAGAGAAAATTTGTTGAGGTATCCATTGTGTATTGGGTCCTTGAATGTTAGCACAAACAACAGTATCACATGTAGCTTCAGTTAATGAATTCGTTGTTAGAAAGTTGGGAGTACAAACTTGTGACACTGTTTGTGGTTGAGATGGTGATGGTGTTATGCTTTCTTTGGATATTGCGGGGGAATTGGTTGTTCTGGATGTGGTGACAGATTGTTCAATTGCCACATGACTACAACCTTTTGGTAGTGAGACATCATCGTCGATGTATTCACTTTGTTTCTTTGGAATTCTTGTCTTGGTTGTTTATGTTATCACTTTTGTGGGTTTATATTGAATTGTATGTTGTTTATGCTGTGTGACTTGAGTTTTCTTACTCAATTGATTTATGACAGTTGGTTTGACAGCATTTGAATTGGCGTGATTCCAATTGTTGTGGTATCTGCGATTTGGAGTCCATGAAGTGTGTCGATTGGTAGAATTTAATTCAGGATTATGTTTAAAGTACACACTTTCATTACCCATTTGGAGTTTTGCTCTTGTCGAGCGTCTCTTTCACCAATAGGTGATTTTGTTACCTCTTTTGTTTGTGAAGAAAGCTTGTTCATGAGTGGATTCAAAGGATTTATAGTTTGGATTCGGTTTGATTCCTCGTTTCTTTCTATCATCATCATACACACATTTGAAGGTACAATGACCATCCATTCAACCATCACTCATGCAAAATATTTCAGTTTGAACAAAATCAAGTGGAGTTCGAACAGGTTTAACATTTAAGATTGACGAATCATTACAAAGTTACAAAGTTGTTTGTTTATTAAAAGTAGTTGGATAAATCAAACACTCTTCGTCTTGTCTTCCTCCGTCTTTCTCCTCTGGCTTCTTCCGCCATCCAAAAATCTGTTTTCTTTCGCTCTTCACATTTCCAACTAGAAGGACATTTGGGTTAGAAGTAGGCATTGCCAAACTATCATTCTTGGAACAAGAGAGAGTTGTTTGTTTCTTGATTAGCTTTGTTTTAGATTTGGATGGTTTTGAGATATTTTTCTTCCGTGATGACGGTGTATCAATTATCTTAGCTTTTCCCTTAAAGTTAGTGGATTCAATTGTTTTCATTCTGAAAAAATCATTCTCAAGTGTATTAAGTTTCTCATGAAGAGTGAACAATGACTTTTCTGATCTTCTGCATTTTTCACAATTTTTACCAAGATTCATTGGGAATACATCACTTGTATGTATGTCGGAACTTGAATTTCCAGATGTTGAACATTCACCTTCTTGCACGTGTGGAATCGGGATTTTAGACGTGCTTATGGCAGCGGAGTTTTGTGATTTGGTATTTTCAGTGGCAAGGTGATCAATCAGGTTATGAAGAATTGCCTTTTCAAAGTCAAAGATAATGGATCTATGGACAAGCTCAAGTTCAACTAACTCAAGGTGTCGTTGTAGATCCATATGAGGGATATAGATGCGAGGCTCGGGTGGAGAATCTGAGATTGATGGTAATGACTCCGTCTCTGTTTGGGAGTAGCTTCGGAAGTAGTCATCAGAGATTGTAGGTTTGAAGACTTCGGTTATGTACGACTGATTTAGGCTTTCGTAGTCGTATGAGGTTGAAGCTCTGTTCGTGATGCGTCTCTTGTGTTCCTCCTCGGCGAGTTCGTCGACTTGTCCAACGAACACCATTTTCTTGGTTACCCCCAGATTCATGCTTTCAAAGTCGTATAATTGTTTAGCACTTATCTTGTCACTTATGTGAGGATTAACGTAACCTAAACATTCGTATGTCCATTTAGAAAATTTAACATCCTTAGGTTTGTTTAGAAAAATGGTTTGTGCCGTTTGATCTCTTTTAATTAACAGGTCTTCAAGATCTTTTATTTTTGAGTATAGTTGACATCGTTCTTTTTGCAAAAACTTAAAATCTTCTTCAGCTGAGACTTTGGCTGCTTTTAAGTTATGAATTATTACCTCATATTCACTTCTTAAGGCGTTCAGTTCATTCTCTTTTGCGGTTAATTCTGTTTGAAGATTGTCTAAGTTAGATGTTGATTTATTCTTGATTCAGTGTTCCAACTTAGAGATTTTACGGTTTTGTCGTTCGATGTGTTCAACTAATGTTTTAGCATACTCAATGTTTACCTTCCCAGAAACACCTGCATCATCATTGTGTGCTTCTTCAAATTCAACAGCCCATCAGCTTCATTCTCATCCTCATCATCTGAGGAGACTACATCATGAGCCATCAAGAAAAAGTGAGCTTGATTAGTACCATCTTCGTCTGAATCATCTGTGTCGGTCAGAAATTGGTCTTCTTCAACAAGCATCACTCTCCCACTCTCCTTTTTCTTTGTCAACCGCAGTTTGTTACGGTAGTACTCGACATCTTTGGTCTTAGGTTTTCTACAGTCTTTGATAAAATGCCCTGTTCTACCGCAGTTGTAACATTTCTTTTCCTCTTCCTGAGGTTCTGCGGGTTTGTCAGTCTTCCTCTTCTCATCAGCTATCATCCCTTCACTTTTTCTAGGTCTGGATGTGTACCGCTGTCAGTTGTTGGTCTTTCCGTACTTGTTCTGGAAAGCTCTCGTAATCAATGACATAGCCTTCAGTACTACATCCTTTTCTGACATCTCCATCTCTCCTTCCGAGGAGTCGGAGTCAATCACAATCTGCTTCCCCTTGCTACCCCTTGATGATTCCCGCGGTCTCCTTTCAGCCACTAGTGCAACCGGGTTAGATGGTTGCTTCATTGAGAGTTTGGTGAGAACCTCATCTTGAAACTGATTCAAGTCCTCATAAATCGAGTGGTGAGATACTGTCTTGAGATTCCGATTAACATGTTTATACAAGCAAACATGTTCACTCCATTCAGGACCAAGTGCATTGATCCAGTTGACATTGATATCTAGATCGGATCTCGTCACGCCATGATTCCTCATTTCGTTCAACAGTCTGCAGAAGCGACTATAAGTGTCCTGCAATAGTTCACCCTCCCTGGCCTTGAATTCCCTGAACGTGTTAACAAGCTGTGTTTCCCTGATAAATGACCCTTGCTCAATACCCTGTATCTGTTGTTTTACTTCGTCCCAAATTTCTTTGGCAGAAGTCAAACTGTCTATTTTTGAGTAGATTTCCGCGCATAGCCCTTGTTTCAAGTAATATTTTGCATCTTTTTCGGCGCGTGCACGGTCTTTCTCTTCTGCAGTTAATTCTGATGGGAGCTTCCGTCTCCTTTCAGCAACAATTGGTGGGTTGTTATCTGGAACAGCCTCGACAATTTTCTCAAAAATGGCATCACCGTTTAAGATGCTGTCTTTCATCATTTCACCATATTTTTCATTGTGCTCTATGAAGTCCATAAACCTTCATTTCCGTACATTGTACTCATTTCTGAAAAGTACTGGAGGTTTAGTGTATGTTCCTATGGCAAGAATTTTGTTGCTTGAACTCATCTTTTCTTTGGATCTTTCTCCCTGAAATAGAATGGTTAGTGTGTGTGTGTGAGAAAACTTGTGAAGTTGGTTGAAGTTTTTGAGAATGGAGTGAGGTTATCCCACTGTCGGATTGCTTGCTTGTGCGACTGTCGGATGATCCGAAAGTCGGATGGATTAAAGGTTATTGGATTTGTGTTTCTGTGACTGTCGGATTGTGACTATCGGATTTTGGTGACCTTAGGATTCTGGATGCGAAAGTCGGATAAACTTTGGTGATCCGAAAGTCGGATGAGATTGATTGTGATCCGAGAGTCGGATGAGGTTTTCAGTCCGAAAGTCGGATGAACTTTGGTGATCCGAAAGTCGGATGAAGCTAGTTGTGATCCGAAAGTCGGATGACTTTTTCAATCCAAAGGTCGGATGAACTTTGGTGATCCGAAAGTCAGATGAAGTCTTGAATTGAAGGTCGGATGAGTTTTCAAACCAAAAGTCGGATAAGACTGATGGTCCGAAAGTCGGATGAAATATTGAATCTAAAAGTCGGATGAGACTGAAGTTGTGTGCCTTTTAAAAACAAGTTCGGATGAACCTAGAACAGGAGTCGCATGACCTTTGAGAGAGTCGCACAACAGTCGGATGAGCCAAAGTCGGATGAGCTAAAAGTCGCACGACTGTCGAATGGGTAATAATCCAAAACTTGCAGGTCTGTACTCTGTTATCGAACAGACTGCTAAATTTGCCCAAAACAAACTAAAAACTCACTAAACTTTTGTTTTGACCTTTCCTTCAACTAGAAACACTTCCCTTTACTGATTTCAACCCAAAACAACAACAAATTTTTTGAAAATTTGATGAAACAGTAGAAAACTCTAAGAACTTGAAGAACACTAAATTTTCAAGAACACTACCTAGATGTTGTTTGTTTGTCCTAAAAACACTTAAAAAGGTTTTATACTTCTTAAATACTTCTTAGATATAACAAATAACTTGAAAAACAAGAGATTTTGGCTAAATGGGTTTTCTTCTTTCTAAGCTTCACGCAAGCAAGAACAGAAGCAACTTCTGGGTTTTGTTTCTCACACACAGATGTTTCTTTAAGGTAATGTTGAACCAATCTAGTAGGGAGTTGGATCTGATACCAATTGAAAGTCCTTTGTTGTGTAAAAGATGAGTAAACAATGAATACTTGAAGTAAAGATGATGAAGTTAGTATGAACAAGTATGAACACTTTGCATGAACTTGAAGATTCTCTCTTGAATATAACTTGAACGTAAAGTGCAGAGAATTCTTTATTACAAAGAGTTACCTTGCAAACTAGGTTTGCAAGGGTTTAAATACAAGTAGGTACATGGGCTTTGAAGCCACATGGGCCCAAAACTAAATAGTTAAACTAGACTAGAAAATACATAAAGAAAGTGGGCCAAGCCCATACAATGAACTAGTCTAGAGACATAAAGATTACACACAAAAGAACACAAGGCAAACAAACTAATTAATATCTAACATATATCATCCTCGCTTGTTTAAACCTTCGTAGACCACTTAGGTTTACAAACGATACAACATTAATTATAATTGTACTTCAATGTATATGATTAACTATTAAATATTATTCCATAATCTTTTCTTTCTTATATTCATCCCGTTTTCGCATCATATTTAATCACTTATAATCATTTCTCGTTATTTAGTATAGTATCCCAATACTCCAATCTCAGTCATAATTATGTATCTTTGTCTCACATCTCTTATATACAATTATACTAATCTCTGCTAATTTTGTGTTTATCTATATATTCTTACAAACTAGGTAATAATAAATCTCTTGATATCAACATATAATGACAATCATGTAATAAATATCACTCTAGTATTTTATATGTGCAATTACAGGTAATTAATATCTCTAAGTAATTAATATCTCTAAGTACCAAGTTGAGGTACTCACTTTGTTCCAAGATGTGTGACTATCTTTTAACGATGTCTTTAATCCGTATTTCAACCGATAACTATAGCCCAAGCATTAACACATGAAAAACAACAAAACAGTTTGCCATAGACCTAGTCGCGCCAAGACTTGTATGGTGTCACATCGTGATTTGTAGGATGTGCTCGTGTATGGCATCGCGTCGTGACGCATGAATAGACCGAAAATGCTGTTTGCTCTGCAGAACTCAATCCGACACAAAACCATTCAAATCGGTTCCTAAATGTTTCCTAACACTTGCAAAGGTTTTTCTGGGACCTTTTTAACACCTTTTAGCATCAAACTCACAATCAAAACATCAAAATCTAAGAATTTAACCAAAAACTCAATCAAAATAGATAAGAACTTACTTGGTTAATTCTTGATTTCCAAATGATTGGTTTTAATCTTCTTTTGCTAAATCTTCAATCAAAGTTCCAATTCTCACATAAGCATATTTGGTTTATTTTCAAGTTTCTTCTAGAGAATAATTAAGCTGTGTGTGAAAGAAATGAAATAGGAAAGAATATGAAAATGGACTGCCGACCTTAGGGTCGGTCCCTTCAAAAAACGGGTATCCCACTCCCCTAGCCCACTTACAATTGATCCATATGATATATATATATATATATATACACTAGTATCATACCCGCGCAATGCTGCGGCGGTAAATAGATTTTGGTTTACAATATGTCGCTTTCAAAAATGTAATGATATGTTATTCGCGCGATTAAATGTCACGGAAAAGTTTTCTACAACATCATATCCGGTTTTTTTCAAATTTTCTTTTATTTACATTTAACTATTTTATTAATTTTAGAAATCAATTCTAAAAGACAATAAAATAAGAAAAAAGATTTATATTGATAAATTAAAGAGAAGAGTTAATAAGATTTTAAAAATTATGTTGATGTGGGTGGATAATTGTACTAGTGTGAGAGAATATATTTTGAATAAAAAGTTAAAGTAAATTAGGAGATAATAAAATAGTTAAAGATTGAGTTAATTTAGATTAAATGAAGGGTCAAGATTATATATTGATTGAATTTTAAGAAGTCTTAAAATTTAAGAGGAGAGAGAATGTTAAATGTTTTATATAGTAGTATAGATATAGATATATCCCCACGAGGATATATTTGGAATTATTATTTTAAACCATTTAATAATTTATAACTTTTATTCATTTTCCTCATCTTTTACTCATCACCTCATCTAATAATTTTTATAAAATTTGGGATGTTACAAGTCTCCCTAACTTGTTTCGATTTTGTCCCCGATATCACTCTCTCGCTAGGTTTTCTTGAAATAACAATAATTGGGGGATAAAACCCCCATCACATATTCGACTCACTACTAGTTACTGCACCTACAAATCTTTCGATCAAACTCTGATGTGTATATACATTTATATACTTTAATTCATAATTCTTCATCATCATCATTTACGTCATATTCTTAACATTTTGAATGAGGGGATTCCCGATGTCTGTTTCAAACCATATCCTTCATTATTAACACATTTATATATCTTAAATAGGTATACGTTCTCTACCGGTACTAAGAAAGGATCATTTTGATATCCTCACTCTTTATACTAGAATAATACACTCATATGAAAAGTAACATCCGTTAATAACACTAATCATACCTAACTATCTATTGGATTAAACTTCTGGCCTTTTGCCCGACTTTTCTACTTCACAACATTCATGGGTTATGGTCTACAAGTTTAAAATTTTGAAACCAAATTTTGATAACTAGAAACTAATTCGGCTAACATAGTTAATTTAGACGACTAAGTCTATTAGAACAATCTCTTAAATTCAAATTGCATTTCGTCCATTAATCTTCACAAATTTTATTTAATCACGGAGATAAAAATATCTGAAATTGGCCTACTTACACTTATAGGTAAGGCTGGCAATTTCTGGGTCGTCCTGAAACCCGACACGAAAAAGTGACACGAACCCGAAACCGGTCAAAAACGGGTTGACACGAAATCGACACGAAAATAAATGGGTCGGGTTAGGGTCAACCCGCCAACCCGAAAACGACCCGTTATAAGTAAAGCTATAACATTTTAAAAAATTTTTTACTACTTGAAATTTAAATTTTGAAAAGAAGATTATGAATTCAAATAAGAGAGTGACATTTTAGGACAATAAAACCCGTCAAAAAAAAGTACAAAACCCTTAAACGTTAAAAACTCAAAATAAACAATAAAAGATTTACAGTTAAAACAATAGTACATTATTTTAGTATTTGTTAGTTTTACTATATGATTTTGATACTTTTACGTTTGATTATTTGATAGGTGATACTTTAGTATTTTTGGTCGATTCGTAATTCTATTTAATGATGAATAATCTTATATTATTCGGTTGTTCAATGACATTATTTATTTGTATAGAATAGTAATACATCATAGTTTTTATTATATTCATTTGTATAAGCAAATAAAAAAGTAAAATCAAATTTTCAATCAAACTGAAATAAATACCAAATTTAAAGTTCAAATACAACGAAACAAACATTGATTATTAAAGTTAGAATATAAATGAAAATTATTTTCAAAATTTGTGCCGGACGTTGGAAAACAAACATGGAATTTGAAATATTGATAAAGAAAATCGTAGTTGAAACGGAAAACCGTATTAAAAAATCGTACCCGAAAACCGAAAAAATTCTCGTTGATGACATTTGGCCTAAATGGGTCGACCCGAAGGTCGACACGAACCCGACACGAAAAAAACTGGCACAAAAATAAATGGTTCGAAATTGGGTCGACACGAAACTGACCCGAACCGAACGACACGAACCCGACCCAAATTGACAGCCTTACTTATAGGCATTAAGCTTCTTTATCATTTCATATAAAATAACAGCACTTGCTTTATTAAACTAACATTTCATCACTAAATAATAGTATATAATTTGAATTTACTTTGGAGCTTTAATTTCATTAGACCCATGACCTTAGTTAATCCTATTATTCATATCAACATCCGGTACTTTTCTTAGCCTAAATATTTATCCTTGTTCTACGAATATAAATAATTATTACGATAAATACGGATATTCTCGATCTCATCTCTTATTTACTTTGTGCTCGTTTCACTAATCATCATAACGTTATTTAAAGCGTTTATTATTCATCTCAACTCTAGTTTATGTAAATCATATGTTTAGTAATCAAACTCTTATTATCACTACTACTATCACGGTGGTTCATACAAGTCATATTATCACTATTAACTATTTCAATTCTTGCAAAGTACTCCCCCACTTGGAATTAACTCATGGTATGATTACAATATACGAATCATAGATAAATCAATCACTTACACAAAAGTCATCATTTATTCCAGCCCACTTTAAAGTCCATAGTACATAGGAATAGGTAAACACTACACTTTCTACTACAACAAAACATAAAACACTAGAAAGGAGACTTCTACTGAATTCTGAGGGCTAATTTAAAACTTCAAACAAAAGTCATTCCACATCATTTGGGCCACTAAGAAGATTCATGCCCATACTGGGCATAGTCATAGCAAAATGATCCCAAAGATAGACAATCCTTATAATTGTGTCATGAAGCTCCACAAGTGTAACAATCTTTAGTCTTATACTTAAACTGTCCTATATGGTTTTTACCACATGTTTTACATCCTACCCCTTTCTGCGATCCTCCGGTTTTAGTTTCTACTTTCTCCTTTTTCACCTCATTTACCAAAACATCTTTTAGTATGTGAAACTCTTCCTTGACTGTGCTCCTCTTTTCAATCTTCATAACTAATGGTGGCATATATGTTCTAAGGGATCTGCCTAACTCATCGGATATACAATCCTCATAAGGTGCCTCGTAGGTATTGCTCCATGTCTTTTCCCATAAAGGGATATATGATCATCAATATCTCATACAATAACCACCTTAGGGTTTTCTTCGGCCTCTTTAACATTTACAATTCTACCATTTATATTCTGATTCATTTTACTAAAATAAAACAATTCATGGCCAAGCATGAAAATAAAAACACAATTCGCATCTTCTTTTAATTCTTTATCATACTCCTCATTTCATAAATACACTTCAAGTCTCTCCCTGCATTTGAATAGTATTATATTCACATGTACTCATGTCTTTCTAGTAATTTGATAATCTCCATCCACTTTGCGTTAAATCCTCTTCTCATAATCTCTATAATAATTACGCACACACATACCTTTTGTATATTATATAATTAAACCACTTATTCTATTTTTTATTTATTTCATCTATTCCATGACCGGAACAGGGGAAGATACACCTTACACCACAATTTTGAGAAGAATTTAATGAGACATGATCATCTTACTTCTTACTTGTATTTTAATTTATGTCAACTTTCTCGATTAGGCGTATATGCCTATGGTTGACCATCAAGCATCCTATTATCTACTCTTAATTTGGTTTTGACCGCTATACTCATTTTTGTTCTTAGATATTTGCTCATTACTGCTTTTACTCTCATAGTCAATAAAAATATTTGAGTAGTATAATAAATACTACGAATTTCACATTTTGTTTAAAACATCTTTATACTCTTGTGAAATCCTTTATATATTTCTCATTATATATAATACTTTCAACACTACATCTATAATCTATTTAATATATCTCTTTTGATTTCAACGTACACTCTCTCTTTTATCAATATATTTCAGCACAATACATTATTGATAGTATTTTTTAATATACGTTATTCACACTTAGTTTTACGCTTAGTTAAGTTCCATATCATCTTTGTTCTTTGTTTCTCTTAGTAAGGCATATAATACTTCCAGTATTATATCTATCATTTATCTCATACCTCATTTATTTATATAAACATTAACATTAGCTCTTATTCACATATCTCTCTAATATTCACACATTTACCCATCACTTGATTTATAGAAAGTTGTTGGTCCCTTAAGGTAATTAACAACTTGATACATAAGTGTAGAAGGAGGGTTGAATACACAACTCAACTGTATAAAAATATCACACTCAATTTCAATGCTTTTATTAATTAAACCAAGATTCAATACATGGAAGTAATTAAATCTCAATTCAACTCACTGATTAAATTTTAAGTCTCTCTTTCAATCTAACAAACTAATTGCTAGAACCTGTTTTATTGTTTCAACTTATAACAGAAAACAATGATCTCCTAAACAACTCTGAACTTATAACATATGTGTATGATTGACTCACAAAGCATGTAAGTGGTGATTCCCCTCTTAACATAATAAGAAGTTAACTATATACTACTTCTACAAATAAACATCTAATCTAACAAACTAAGACTTAGCTCCTAATTTAAAGTAACTCATCTATACATCCGCATAGATAACTTGGACAACCATATCTTCAATCTTGAATACTCAATCATGAATATTAAATCTGGAATCTTCTTATACAACCGTAGATAGGGAGTGAAGAATTTAAAACACATTTAAACTTTTGTGAGGTTAACTTTCCTCATATGTCGGGTTACTCAGCTTGAGACTCATAAATAAAGCTGAGTATTTTGACCACACTTTGGTTTTCTATGTAGATACACACACATATATATACTCTTACTTATCTTAACAAGTCATTCAAGTTATAAGCTGACTAGTTAGTTAGTCTGAGAGACTAAACATAATCTTTAACCGTATGTTTCAAGCTTTATTTTGACTCATCAAATCTAATATATGAGGTCATTTGACTAACTTACAGTGTGTTATTCTTCATAAAGTAGGAGTGTTGTGTTGTTCACTAAGCTTAAACTTAACGGTTGTCATTCATATCTTTTTAGGTTCCTCAAGAAAAGACTTGACAAGGGAAAGCTATGGCGTGACAACATGGAGGTAGTGTTTTCCTAAATTGATATGAATGGTGAAAAATTTATGTGACGTGGAAGTAGTGTTTTCCTAAATCGATTTGAATGGTGAACAATTTATCTTTTAGCTTGTGTTGATTATAGAAATTAAAATACCTAATTTTGTATGAATGTAATTATAGTTCCGCGGTTGAATATTAGATTGTTAATGCTGGTTAGTGTTATATTTTTTAAAATAATAATAATTTTGGGACGTTACAGTCATGCTAGATATAACAGTCTTTAACATACCATGTAGCTTAATAGGAGATTTGTTCATGTTATGTATGTGACAAATCATAGTGAACTCATCATATGCAACGGGAAGGGTAGATCCATACATAGCTCCCTCCCAAAGAGAAAACCCAAGCTCTCTAATCGATCTGCTTGTGCTTTCATCCGTAACATATGGACGCTTGGAGCATCTCCTTATGTTTTTGGAACATCTCCTTCAACTAGTTAATCATACCGAAAGCACCAAGATTCTCCTTTTTCTTTTGCAGCTTGGAGCTCATGGTACTCAACATGATATAAGTTTCCTCATTAGTGTCTCTAAGACATTTTTGATGCAATTTATTAATACCCTCGTTAAGTTAGCCAAAGATGGTTCTGGAGGGGCTTCTTTAATGGTCTGCAACTTACCCTCATGATGCAAGACAATCCTAAGTTGCCATGACTAATCCATAAAGTTTCTACCATCGAGTCTCTCCTTCTCAAGGAAAACTCTTATTGACATTTTACTCGTGGTAGTGTTGCTCATAGATGCCATCTATTAAAAGAAAATTTAGTTTTAGTTAGTTTCATTAATCCCCATGAAAATAGTTACCTAGGTTTTTAAGAAAAATAATTACATTAACAAAGCTAAGAATCATATTTCACTCTATAATGTGATGCGTTCACATCCGATCACATGACAAACCTATTTAAGCTAGTAACTATATTACCGATTGTAATCAACTAGGTTAATAAGGCCGCGCTTTGCTACGGATTACCTATATTCAAGTTTTAGTTACCATTGTATACAATAAATATTTTATTTTAAAAGAAAATATTTTATAACCCTCCCATTATATGCAAGTTGTTGAATATAACAAAAAATATATGAAAATTCATTTTATACAATGCTAACTAAAAATCATATGCAGAAAAAGTTATTTGCGTACAATGAAATGATTATGAAAGTTGATTGTATCATTTTTTAAAAAATTGGTTATATATAATGATAAATAAGACAAAGTTCATTATATTTTATATAATTTATCATAAAAATCAGAAATAGTTTTTTAAAATCAGAAAAGTTAAAAAGTATTATAAATTATAAAAACTAATAATGAAATTAAGAATAAGTAAAAAAGAAGCAATATAATTCAACTTCATGTCGTATAAAAAATCTTAAAAAACTAAATTTTAGTGGATATTAGTAATGATATAAAAAGATTTTAAAAAAACGGGGTAGTTGTCTTTAACAATAAGAGGGAAAAAAAGTAAAATAAAAATGTTAAAAAAGTAATAAGAGGAAAAAAAAGTAAAATAAAAATGTTAAAAAAAGTAACAAAAAATTGGGGAAAAAAATGCAAACCCTAAGGTTAGAACTTGAGACATCTTGGATAAGAGGCAAAGATGTTTACCATTCAAGCTGGGAAAGAAGTTGTTAAATAAACAGAAGAATAAACATATATTATGATTCGGCGCATTTTAGAATTACCCATCTATGAATAGTGTTTTGGCGCACGATAAGCCCTTGGCAAATGTATATATTTATAATTATTACAGCTCTTAGATCTTTATGGGGATCCATTGACATCCACTATGTTAATTGACATGTTTGATCCTTTCACACCAATCTTAAACCAAAATTCTTGACTGACTCATGCTAAGCTCGATTATCTTTCAAAAATTTGAATTGTAAACCGCCCATCAAAATACATGGTGGTACTTTCAACCAATTATTGTCTAGTGCTAAGCTCAACAACCAACTTTCCAAGTTTTCACACTCACATTCCATATAGCTACACAAGGAATAACTCATGTTAGGCTCGACAATCATCTAAGTTTCATTCAATTCGTGTGGTGTCATCTTCGGATGACGTGTGATTTACATTTAAAATACATGATTTTGTTTCCATTTTAATAACCATATAGCTTTGATAAACAAAATAAGTGGCAAAATTGATTTCCACTTTAAATATAATACCAAGTTTATATTTCTTTATTAATCATGTAGCACGAGAGTGGTAAACTATATTTAGCAAACTCTTGTGATTTTATTAAAATTTAGAAAAACAATTCTAGCATGTGAAGATCTTAAACAACCATGTACAATAAAATCACATGGTGCAAGCACTCAAATATATATAGATGGTAATCATGCCCAAAAACCCTATGGATTTTCAATGTGAGCCAAAACGAGGAAAACAAGGTCAACTAGGGACAAATTCCTAAAGATCTGTCGTGTGTGCTCCTATTGAATTCGCCACCTCCACTAGGCCTCTCGGACCCGTGATCACCAAGACATCACCGTCGTAATTCCCGACGGTAGCCTTTGGTCTTATAAGTACAAGTGCACATGAAAAAGGAAATGGCATGCAAGCCATGAAAATTCCTAACTTCTAGTACATGTACAAAGGACATACAATGGCATGTAAGCCACAATAATTATTACAAACCAATGTGACCTAAGTCTCCGAATGAATGAATAGACATATTTATCACAACCAAAGATCACAACACATATGTTAAGGGGAAAATGATTACCAATACATGCAACTCAGATCGATGAAAGCAACTAAAACATGGCATGCCACAAATCCATGTAAATAATATTTTGATTAAGATTATTTCTAACAACATCAAAGGCACCAAAAAAATAATCCTTGTACTTATGCATTAGTAACACCAAACCATGTTCGATGAAACATATTCATGTATACACATGATAAATATATGCAAGTATGCATTTCATGTCAAAGTCATAATACAAAGACAGGAAGACAAGAACTACAAAAACCCAGTACAAACTATATGCATTTCATGTGAGCCAAAATATCATGAGACTAAACAAAACTAGACTCTAGTAGTCTTGAAACAAAATGCTAAAACTGAAACTTATTTTTCTTTTCAAAACAAAAAATAAAACTATCGCATAGAGCTACAGGACTTACGTAGGAACCTACATGACCCGGGAAGCCCCTACACAGCTCATGAGGCAGTTTCATGTCTTGGTTATGTAAAAGCAATTCTTCATGGCCCGTGAAGAAATCTACACTACTCATGAAGAACAAAAACCCACAATACACCGATACTTGACCCATGCCCCCCTCCATGATCGTGTAGGACTTCACAGCTCGTTTAGAAATGTACATGACGTGTAAAGGTCTATTGGACTATGCAGAATTTGAAATTTTATTTTTCAATTCATCATGTGCAAAACTGTTGGCTTTTAAACGAAATAACAACAAAATAACCAAAAATTCTTGCTTTATTTCGAGTTTTCTGATGTATGAATCCCTATCTTCTATTACATATTTATAGGGGTGAGTTATGGCCGTTTTCTGGTGGTTTTTTGTCAACTCACGGCGGCGGTTGGCGGCTGACGGCCGTCGGCGGTTATCACCTGTGGTGGGGCTATATACATACATAAAACTAAGTAAATACAATAATAAACCTATACTAATATTTTATAAATCAAGATTAAATATTTCTCACATTCTCCCCCTTAATCTTGATTATCCTGAAGTAGATCTTTAACTCCGAGTACTTGTCTCATGATGACGAATCTTGTTCTTGCCAATGGTTTTGTGAGTATGTTAGCCCGTTGTAAATATACCAACATATTCAACTGCTATGTCATTTCATTCAATGTAGTCTCAAATGAAATGATATTTAGTATCAATGTGCTTGCTTCGTCCGTGAAATACTGTATTCTTCATGAGTGCGATTGCTGACTTGTTTTCCACATAGATTGTGATCTTTTGTTCTTCGTCTTCTGTAATCTTGCTAAGTAATCTTTTTAACCAAAGTGCTTGTGTTGCCGTTGCTGTAGCTGCAATGAATTCTGATTTGTATGACGATAATGCTATTGTTCCTAGCTTCTGAGTGTTCCAACTGGTACGTGAATTTCCAAAATAGAAAATTATTCTTGTTGTGCCTTTTTCTTCTTGTGTATTGACACCATAACTGTTGTCACTGTAACCTTGTATCTTGTTTCCTCCATCATGTATGTAGGTTATACCATAGTTCTTTGTTTCTTTGATGTAACACAGTATCTGTCTAATTGCTTTCATGTGTCGTTCTTGAGGTTTCTATATAAAACGGCTAAGTAACCCCTCAGGTTAACTTAAGATCTGGTCTTGTATGTATTGAATATCGCAAACGTCCTATTATGTTTTGATATTCGGTGGCATCAATATATTCTTCTTGTGTTAGTTTCGTCAATTTGAGTCCCGGCTCTATAGGAATCTTTGTATCATTGTAGTCGAGCATTCTTGCATCTTTGAGTATATTATTTGCGTAGCTAGTTTGCTTTATTGATATTTCTCCTTTGCGTTGTGTAACTTCAACACCAAGATAATAAGCGAGTAAACCGAGGTCGCTTATTTCAAATTTGTTGTTCATTTGATCGTTGAAGTTATAAATTTCTTTCTTCGAATGTACCTGTGATTATTAAATCATCAATATATACTCTTACTAACAGAGTTGCACATTTGTTGGTTCTTGTGTAGACTACTTGTTCTAATGCGCACTTCTTAAAACAAAGTGTATTGATTATTTTCTCTAACTTTGTGTACCATGCTCTTAGAGCTTGCTTCAAACCATAGAGTGCTTTTATTAGTCCGTACACTTTTCCTCCGTCTCCTTCTTTTATGAATCCTTCTGGCTGAAATACATAAACCTCTTTCCTGTAATTCTCCATGTAGAAAAGTTGATTTTACGTTGAGATGATGTACTTCCCATTTGTTGTATGCTCCTAGAGCCAAAATTAACCGAATTGCTTCCATTTGTGCTACTGGTGCAAAAACTTCATCGTAGTCTATACCGTGTTCTTGAATGTATCCTTTAGTTACTAGCCTTGCCTTGTACTTTAATATCCTTCCATAAGCGTCTCTCTTTTTCTTATAAACCCACTTTAAACTAATTGCTTTGTGCTCCTTTGGTAGTATAGTAAGTTTCCACGTATTGATTTTGTTAATGGAGTCTATTTCTGCTTCCATTGCTTGAATTCATTTTCCGTCCATTGCTGTTTCTATGAAATTCCTTGGTTCATCTTTTAACAACAATAACTCTTCTGTTTCATCATAGATATCATCTAATATCTCATCCGATCTGTTGTAGACATCATTCATAGGTCTATAACATCTTTTGGGTGTATGATCAATTCTTTCACGTTCTACTAAATCTGGTGACTCCGGTGTGTTGGGAATTTCATCATTTATGTCATTGATGTTGGGTGTGACATCATTATCAGAGATGTACCGATCTTCTTGAGGTTTATGCTCTATAGTGAAGTCAGTCCATTCTGGCCTATCTAAATCATAATTTGCGGTGTATTTTCCTAATTCCATGTTTCATTCTCTTTGAACCTTATGTCCCGACTGACGTGTATCTTCTTCTTTGTTGGATCAAATAACCAATATGCCTTTGATCCTCGTGCACTACCCAAATATACCATTCGTACACTTCTGTCATCCAACTTTGTCAAGTGTTGTGATGGAACTTTTGCGTATGTGATGCATCCGAAAATCCTGAGATGATGAAGACTTGGTTTTCTTCCTTTCAGTGCTTCATATGGAGTGATGTCCTTAAGTGATTTTGTTGTAGTACAGTTTAGTATAAATATGGCATGTCTAACTACTTCTGCCCAAAAGTTATATGGCATGTTTGTTGCTTTCATCATGCATCTTGTTGTTAACAATATTGTTGTGTTTCTTCGTTCCACCACACCGTTTTGTTGTGGTAGGTATGGTGCAGTTAGTTGCCTTGCGATGCCATTGTCTTTGCAATATTGTTGGAGTTCTTTTGATGTGAATTCTTTTCCTCTATCTGTTCTAAATATCTTCATCTTGACTCCAAGTTCATTCTCCACCCTTTGTTGGAATTCTTTGAAGATTCTAAAAGCCTGATCTTTTAAACCTAGAAAATATTTCCACATATATCTTGAGTAGTCATCTACTAGCAAGAATATATACCTTTTTCCTTGAAGGAGTAGGCGGTGATATTGGACCACATAGATCTCCATAAACTAACTCCAATGATTCCTTTGATCCTGACTTCGCTTGTTGTAGGAAAGGTGCTTTGTTTTGTTTTCTGATTAAGCAAATATCACAAATATTTGTTGTAATCTTCATGGATGGTATACCATAAACCAGTTCCTTCAAGTTGATTTTCTTTATTGAGTCGAAATTCAAGTGACCTAATCTTGCATGCCATAACAATTCTTTATCATTTAGATTTAAATAAACTGGTTTACCGATGTTCAAGTTTGCCTTGTATAACCGATTCTTCGATCGTGTAACTCTCAGTAAAGTTTTATTGCTTAAGTCGTATAGCAATAGCAGATCTCCTTCCACAACTATCTTGCAACCATATCCTTTGTTCTTTATTTTTGCACTCCAATATTATGGAACATTTTCATCTGATTTCTACATATGATCCATCTCCAAATCATACATTTCCTACCATCTTTTCGTCAATCTCTTTGAAGTGATCTTTGACTCCTGTCATGTGGTTGCTGACACTATTGTCTAAGTACGAAAGATTTTCGTCTTTTGTGGTCATCTTGTTTAAAACAAGATTCTTCTTTTCTTCTAGTAAACCTGTGTGATGTTCTTCAACCGTTGCCATTAGCAGTGTTGGTTCCAAATCATCCTCAATAAGGTTTGACCGCTCCTTTTCTTGTACTTTTTGTGGACAATTCCTTGAATAGTGTGTATACTTGTTGAAGTTATAACATTGTACTTTACTCATACGAGGAGTAAATTTCTTTGATTGTTCACAGGGTTTTCTATACTTTTGTAGTCCCCTCGTCCTTGTGAGTGGTTAATTCTGACACGTCCACGTCCTCTTAAATATTGCATTCGATCTTTTTGTCATGTGAATATCAAGCCTTCTTGAATGTCTGAAGATATTTCTTTCTTGTATTTCAATCTTTCTTCAAATGTCTTTAGTCTCCCAATTGCTTCGTGTAAACACATAATACCTAAATTTGAGTATTGCTCAATGGATGCAACAATCTGAAGAAATCTATAAGGTACAACATTTAGTAATTTCTGTACAAGAGTAGAGTCTTCATAAGTTAATCCTAAACTTGTTGCTTTGTTGATAATACCCGTCAATTTTGTAGTGAATGAATCTATCGATTTATTTTCCTTCATGTGTAACATCTCAAATTCTGATTTGAGTGTTTGTAATTTCACATGTTGAACACTAGTGACACCGGCTTGTCTTGTTATTAGGGTTTCCCAAATTGCTTTTGCTGTCTTGTACTTAGATTCAAGAAGCAACTGATCTTCCGGTAATGCTTAATAAATATAGGCAATTGCATTCTTGTCTATATTTTCATCAACTTCATTTGTCGATTCATTTTTTATTGCTTCCCATAACTTATTTGCTTCCAAAAATGACTTGCATCCAAATTGCTCAAGTTGTGTAATTTGTTGATTTTAACATCCGAAATTTGAAATGGGTTGAAAAACCTATTTCCATGCACTTCTTTATTCCTTTTTTACTATCTTTGCTTTCTGACATAATTTTATAAAAATTTTAAAGAAGATTTAGTCAACTAAAAAAAATAAAGTCCATTTTAAAAATTGAAGTTTTTTTTAGTTAAAAAAACTTTATTAAAAACTTTTCTATTTTTTCTTTTTGTTTTAAAAAAATATTTATTTAAAGAAGTTTTAAAAAGAGTTAAAAAAGGAAAGGAGATAAAGATAAAAAATAGGGCTTTATCCCTTTTTCTTCAAATGAATGGTAGCCCTTGCGTTGCTCCCTGTGTTTGACGACGAGAAAAAAAAAGTGGCCGGTGCCTCCTTTGATTTTCCAGTTGGTTTGCGGCCCCGTTTGTGGTGGCGTGCGACGATTTTCTTCTGTTTATTTTCGTTGAATCCTACTTCGACTTCTGTTCGAGTGGCGGTTTATCACCACCGTACGGTTTGTTCTCTAGTTCGTTCCTCCGAGGAGGTACGTCTCCCTTTTCCGATAAGGGTGCCAGAATGGCGGTAGTTTACTTCAACAGGGTATCCAAATGTTGGATTTTTGGCGAGTTCTCCGATTTTGATCTCAGTAGATGATGAAACTTTGGCGAGCTCTGATACCAAATGTTGGCTTTTAAACGAAATAACAACAATATAACCAAAGATTCTTGCTTTATTTCGAGTTTTCTGATGTATAAATCCCTATCTTCTATTACATATTTATAGGGGTGAGTTATGGCGGTTTTCTAGCGGTTCTCCGTCAACTCATGGTGGTAGTTGGCGGCGGATAGCTGTCGGTGGTTGTCACCGGTGTCAGGCTATATACATACATAAAATTAACTAAATACAATAATAAACTTATACTAATGTTTTATAAATCAAGATTAAATATTTCTAACTAAAACTTTTGTAGAGCTAGATACCACTATTGAGCTATGGTGGTAAGCCAGAAACGTAATGGAAGCAACAAAACCAAGCAAACATGTACATATAAAACTTACTACTACCACATTCTACCAAATGGATCATTTCTACAAAAAGGTAATGCAACAAAAGGATGAGTGGAAGTATTAAAAACTTTTTTAGAGCACGCAAGGTAGTGATAATTGAACTTGTTGAGGATGACTAGGGTCACAAAGTAGTTCCCCTCTATCAAATAATCCACCTCCAAACCTTTGAGTATTGGAACAACACAATGTCAGCTACTTGCACCAAATGCTTAATAACACTTAAGAACAAGATGAAACTCTCTCTAAGCGTGTATACGTGTTTATGATAAGAACTAAAATGGGAGATGTGTACCTTGACCTTTATGAAAGTTTCTTTAATGACAGTGCGTACTACAAGAAATCTGGGCAATAGGGGTGACACCAATAGGTGCGACATAAGGCAATAGGGGCGACACCTGGTTATGTGACGCCTATTGCCCTATGTCGCCACTAAAGCCAATTAAAAAAAGCATGCAATCTTTCCCCCTCAAGCCCCTTTTCACTTCCCGGTCTTCAAAAACACAATATCGAGACCTGCCTCCACTCGCCTGCCACTGCCGCCACACCTTACCGACATTTCATCTTCCTTCCTCACCTCCACCATCAGGTATGTTTATTTTCAAGATCTTGTACCCTGAACTAATTGTTAAATTTGATGATAATTGCTGTTTAGGGGTTTGAAGTTTGCTTATTTTGTTGCCAACTCTTGTTATAATCTTGCTAATTAGAGTTTTTGATATTGATTTTGTTATTTTGTGAGGTGTTCTTTGATGTATTAATACTACAGTGAGTGGGGTGTGTGTGTGTTGTGTGTGTTATGTTGTGGGTGTGGGTGTGTGCTTTGTTTTGGCGCAAAGATTTATACACAGTTCCACTCTTTGGTTAATCCACCTCGATGTAAGTTTTTATGTAAGTATTCCTCGATCGTCTTAATCCATATATCTCCTTCATTGATTAGAATCTTCATATGTATTTTGAATGTTGCCTTGTCCATCAAATATTTCATTCTTAACTAGGTTGGTTTGATTTAGTAAACCGTAAACATAAGAAATAATATTTGATATATTAAGATGAAGAAGGAAAGGATTTAAGTCTTTAATTTGTTTTTTAAAATCTAGTTTGGAGAAAATATGGGATCATCTTGTTAAAATTTTGTGTTCTTGACATTGAATATTTGTATGCTTTATTCCATTTATTTTAACCTCTTAGGATAAGACTTATTAATGCAATAGAACAAACAGTTAAGATCATAAAGGATATGTAGTTACAAAGTAAAGCTATAGAACAAACAAAGCTCTAAACTTATATAAACTTCGAAGTTGAAACTACTCAAGAAAATATCATATTGTTGATTGACTAATTGGGAAATAAATTTATTATAAAGACTTTACTTGTAGTAGACCAAATAGGTTCCTTTTTTTATCGATTTCATTGAGTGATATATATATATATGAGCCACTTTTTCATATACCCTTGATCTGCATTCCAACACAATACCACAGGTTCTAAAATTAACTCTTTTGAATTCGTTTTGTGTGTACTCATAGGTGTGTAAAGAATAATTTGGAGCATAAGAGGCATATTCCTTGTATACGTGTTAACAATTCTTTGAGGTACTTTATATCCTTAACATGGATATTTTACCATGTTTGTAAAAAACTTATGGTTTTCATGTTTTTTCTTCAGCTATATATCATATGTTTTTAGACATAGTGTATTAAACATTTATGGGGTAATGATTATCTAAACAATCGGCTCGAACGGCCCGAACCCAACTAATTAGAATTGTTATTATGGTTGGTTCACCAATTTGACTAAATTGGTTTTTATGTATTAGTGAATAGTTTTGGTATGATATAATTGTCATTATGTTAATGGAGTTGAATGTTGGTATGATACTAACATTGGTTATGTATTTCTTGCAGTTTTGAGTCTTTATGTAATTATGAACTTAAGTAAGTCATAATCTCTAATTAATAAAGTCACAAGCGAGAACAAATTAGCTTATTAAACTTCATATAAGATAGAAAAATAAGTTAATCTAAACTAGCTTGGACTTTTGGTTTTTGGCTGAAATTTCTATTTATAATGATTTTATTATGTCTATATTTTGTAACATATTATTGATTGTACCCTGTGTTTCTCTTCCAGTAGGATTTCTTGAATCTTTTTCATTTGCTCCCCAATAGGAAAAAGCATGTAACCATCCTTGATGATGTTAGCGGTATCATAATACCAGGAAGGTGAGGATGAAACAAACGAAGCAATCAACAATTTGTTTCGAGTATCTAATCATTTTTTATCTAATGATCACCACGTTAGTGGTTTACCGGATAGTTGGTTAGGAGATTGTTTTATAAAATTTTTATGAATAACACCGATTAGACCGTGAAATTGTTAATTTCATACTTATGGAATCCAGTTCTTGTGCACAAATATTTTGTTCAGGATCACATTACTTTTGGGTCCTTCAAGTTCCGGGAAGACAACATTGTTATTGGCATTAGTTGGGGCCTTAATAAGGAGCTTAAGGTAAATTTCTTGTTTATAGGTGTTCTTCAATTTTATTGAAAAAAACTTGAGAAAAAATGGAAGGAAATTAATTAAGAGTTAATTTAAAAAATGGTCCTTTAACTAACCACGAATTGCAGGTTTAGTCATTTTTTTGAAAAAGTTGCAAACATCGTCCTTTAACTACCATTTTGTTGCATGGGTAGTCCTTTCTAACGGATTCCGTTAACTATGTCCGTTAAATCAAGGGTATTTATGTCTTTTTACCATTTTCTAATTATTAATTGGTTTAATCATTATTAATTTTTTTAAATACATATTTTCTCTCATTCCTTTCATTAAAATAGACTCTCTCTCTCTCTTGTGTTCCAACCACCAAGAAACCACCACTGCCACCGCCCACCTCTGCATCACCACTGCATCATCCGCCGCTGCCATCACCATCGCCCACTTCGTCGTTAGCTTTACCACCGCCACCAAGAACAAACACACACACACACACACTCTCTCTCTCTCTCTAAAATTCCAACCACCAAGAAAAACACCACAGCCACCTCCCACCTCCACCTTTTCCATCACCACCACCACCACATTCGTCGCTGCATCATCACCACCACCAAGAACTCACTCATACACACACACACATACACACACACACACACTCTCTCTCTCTCGCCGGACAGATCTACACACACACACTCTATTCCAAATCTACACACACACGGTTAGAAATATGAACACACACACACACTATGTTACAGATCTGCACAGACACACACATACACACTCAATCAAAAACCTAAATTGTTAACAAAACTCCCAAAAATCAAACCCCTTAAAAATCCTAAGTCTAAACACACACACCAACAGATGTGAACACACACACATACTCAACACATACACATATGAACAGATGGTGGCTCTGTCGTAGTGATGGAGATGCCGATATCGGTGATGGTCACCGCCTAAAATACCGGTCAGCGTCGAAATCAAAACCCTAAAGGATTAGAAAGCACTCAGAAATTGGAACCTAAAACCCTAAATGTTGGCGGAGATGGAGTAAGATCGTGATGCGCATACGGTGGTGGCGATAGTGTAAGGCCATGCTGCACGATTGTGGTGGAGATGAGAGGCGGCAACGGTGGTCTTTTGCGGTGCAGGTGGCAATGGTGGTCTTCTCATGTAGGGGGAGGTGGTGGCAATGTTAGAGAGAGAAAGTAAGTGAGAAAGAAAGGGTAGGGATGTGTTTATTAATAATAATGATTTTATTATTAAACAAGTAAATAAAAAATTAAAATAAGGGTATAATAGTCAACATACAAAAATTAACAGACATGGTTAACGGAAACGGTTAAAAAGGACCGTATTTGCAACAAAATGGTAGTTTAAAGATAGAATTTGCAACTTTTTCAAAAAAAAAAAAGACTAAACCTGCACTTCGTGGTTAGTTAAAGTACCATTTATGAAATTAACTCATTAATTAATTTATAATACTTAATTATCTTGTTTCGAATTAAAAGTAATTAATTTTTAAATATGATATAATTGTCATATTGTTAATTTAGTTGAATGAGATAGTCATTGTTTTGTTTATGTTTTAAGTATGGGTTTAAGTGTTGTAAAAATATATGTGTTCAAGCGCGTTTTGATATATTCATTGTTTGAATAATTGATTAGTGTGTGTGATGTGTTTAAGTATGGTTTGATATATTAATTGTTTGAATAATTGATTAGTATGTTTTGATATATTAATTGTATGTGCGTATGAATGTGTTTGAGCGTGATTCTCTCTCTATGTGTGTGTATACACACACACACACACACATATATATATATATATATATATATATATATGAATGAGTTTAAGTGTGTCATATATATGAATGCGTTTAAGTGCGTTATATATATGGATATTATTTTCTTCAACGGCCCATAATAAGTCTTTATGAGATATATCTAATTGAGTCATAATTGATACGTGTGGGTTCTATATACTTTGACTTTAGTTGTTTAATAATAAATGACTAATATTTATTTTGTAGCCGGAGATTGAAGTTATTCTTAGTAAACATTCGTTTATAGCGAGAATCGTGAGTGCCCCAAAGTGATTACGGGTCGAGATTACGGGGAACGAGAATGACGATAATGATTTATGTTTCATATGTTAGACTTTGTTTTTTGTAAAACAATTACTTAAAACAAGTATTATCCTTTGGATGTGTGTATTATGAATTTCTATCATTATTGCATATTTTAAAGAGAATTTATTTGCATTTTAGAGGGAAATTTTTTTTTTAAAAAAGCAATAGCAACGACGGTATTAGAGGCGGCATAGAGTAATAGGGGCGAAATAATAGATGCGACTTGGCAAGGCAATAGGGGCGATACTATACGGGCGACATCCCCTAAAGGCAATAGGGACGATATTTGTTGTTCCTAATACTCCTTTTTTTTGTAGTGATCCCCAAGCACAACCCCAAAGTCGTCCATAAATGTCCAAGCTAGCCAAGCAACGACTTTGACACACGTTGGGTGTAGCAATGTCTTAATACAAACAAAACTGTTGTGAACTACATGACCCGTGTAGATCTACACGACTCGTATAGAACCTACACAACTCTTGCAACTCACTCACCCATTCTCTCTTTGTTTGCGCCGTAGGGATCGATGCTTGGCGTATAAGCCAATAGACCCATGTTTCATCAGTAGTGATACCGACATGAGCATGTCTTGGCAGTCTCTAACTAACTATTTTTGAAAATTAAGTGCATTTTATAAGCATTTTATGCATATGTAGAACATCACACAAGGCACCAATGATGCACGTCAAGCGACACACTTATATAGTGGATAAGGAATAGGTGTGTTTGATCCCTATTGTTGTGTTCATTATATTTTAGTGAAGTTTAGTTTTCATATGACAATAGTCTAAGTTTAGGGTAACTATTGTAAATACACAAGGGGTATAAATACAAGTTTGTATGCCCTAATTTCTTAAGCAATACATTATAGGTTTTACCAGCCATACGTTCTTGAGCGTCTCTCGATTCCATTCATAAGATCATTCAAGTTCATACGATTCATTGTGGTATTGCTTCTCTATTGATTGATACCTGATACAATTGTGACCTACAAGGTGTATCCCGTAATGAGTTCTTGACAGAACTATTTTTAAATATATGGCTTAAATGTTTGATTAAAACTACGTTTTCACTTCCACATTTTGTTAAAAAGCATTTATTTCTACTAAAAGACTCCTAACATATAGTACCCTTATACTCGTTTATTGGCAAGGATTAAAACACGAGAATTGTCCAAAGATTCAGTAGAAAAGGAAGCACATACTTTTACTGACAATTGAAATGAATGAAAGATCACATGGCTCATATTTTTACGACATAATTTCAAAGTACCATCACCAGTTCACCACCATCTGTTTAAAAGATATGAACTTACAACAAACTATTACAAAAGCTTCCATGCTTTGCCTCCATTCATATTAAACTTCTTTAGCCTGCCAAATATCATGACTGCGATGAGAACTAGTTTCCCCTGGTCACTCCAATTTCCCGAGAAACCGTACCACTTATTCTCACAATTTCCATCTATTTTTAGTCTACGATCACAACTGTAGCCTGTCGAGAATCCAACATTTCCATACGCACTGCAATAAGATTAAATCAGCTATTATATGTACGAAGGTTGTTTAGAGTTTAGACTTTAGTTGCAATAAAGGAAGTATAAACTTATGCGATTCAAATACACGGTCCGACATGCTACCAAATAACATATGAAGCATGTTGTACTTCTGCTTGAGTTAAGTACATGATCACGATCTGCTGAAAAAAGGAGAGCTCTTAAAAACCTATGTTCCAAGAGAACGTACAATAGCTAGCATTATCCTACCACACCAATCACACCGTGTCAATTTTTTTCTTACACTAATTAACCCGTCACTCAGCTGCATGTGTGGTACTCTTCACTACATGGATGAGATTGGCCGCTTCTCAGTTTTCTTTTGTTTTTATGTATTTGATTAGTTCGTTGAGTGACATTATGTTTTAAATTAATTTGGCGTGATGGAAAATGGTAGGAAATAACGGACCATTATTAAGTGGTGGATTAAATAACGAGAGTAGAAAGCTAATCTAATAATGGGAAGTGGTGGAAAGTGACCTAAACTGTAATTACACGACCATATATTTATTGAATTTAACCTTCACACCAAATTGGTTTATTAAAAAGAATTTTCTAATCAAACATATATATTCATGAAGATAACATAGCATTTTCCTAATTCACCTGTACTTTATTTTTTTTTATTTTTTTTTTTGCATATTTCCTAATTGTAACATGCTACATATTGATCTTTCAAAAGTTACAAGGTAATGTATTAACTTGCTATAGCGGGTCCGTTAGATGCTCAAACGACTCCATGCCAGTTCCGCTGACATGCATGGGAGGTGATATGGCAAGGGACAATAAATTTTAGATTTAAAAATAATTCAAAATCAAACTAATATTTATTTTTAATATAATAATAATAATTTTGTGTTCCAATGTATGCTTTTGAAGATTAAAACTTAATGATGTGTTCTTTGTTTCGAGATATGTACTTTTGATGGAAATAAAGTCCATCTTCATCTTCACGCTCACCCTCATTTTTTTCATCTCAAGTTCGTCTTCATCTTAATTTCATCTTATTTAGCATGAGAATGGCTTAGGAGTTTAAGGATACATCATGTGGTAACTTTTATCAGTTTGATATCTTAAATGGTAAGTTTCAAGTACACTATACGTAATAGCGAAATATGAAACTTAGATAAATTTCCTAGAACTAAACCCATTTACCACAAAGCTTGAGTACTTGAAATGCAATCTTAAAAATTCATTTGCATCATCAAACTTGTAATCGTATCTTAATGATTCATTAATTCTTTACATGCTCCATATGCCACTAAAAATGGTTTGACTCTAATTTCTAATAATACCATATTCTTGTTCAAACAACTAAAAAAATATCAAATGACATAAAAACTTTTTATAATGACTACTATTTTGTGTGTGTGTGAGAGAGAGAGAGAGAGAAAGAGAGAGAGAGAGAGAGAGTAGAGAGAATTTTGATACCTTATGACTTCAACCACAATGTTTAAAACATTGAAGTTGAGGGGATCTTGAACCATCTGTTTCCTCTCTGTTATGCAAATAATGATAATGAAGATAACCAAATAAGAGAGTTGTGAGAAGATTATCTTATCACTAACTTTGCTAATTCTTCTTCTTCCTTGTTCACAACTCTCTTCACCTAATGGCAAAAATGAGGTATATGGTGGAAGATACCTGCAAAGGTTAAATCATAAAACATGGTTACACACACAGACACACACACACTCTCTCTCTCTCTCTATATATATATATATCAAGATAACTTTGGACAACAAATAGAGCATATATGATAAACGGTAAACTAAAATCTAAACGATGAAGAGAAATATAAACTAGCTTTACTTGGATCATATAGCAAGTAGGACAATATTAGCATCGCATCACAATAATCAAGCTAGTAAACAAAAGGCAGAATCATTATTGGAGGCTCAAAATTAAAGATAGCTGAGTTACCAAACAAATAAAGTTCGCATTTTGGGAATTCCATTGTTAACTTTAGTCTATTTCTATTCCAAACTTTTGGAATCAATAATGTTCTTATGTTCTGGCTTCCAACTTCCTTGGTTCACGTTTTGAAACTTTACCATTCTCTTGTAAACAATTTGTAAGTATCAATATGCTTATCACTAGGCCAAAAGAAATTACTTGTGATCAAAGTGTTACCTTTTTTTATATATTGAGTAGCTTAGCTCGTCAATAAGTCGAATTATTTCAGAGATGTCTGTCTATACCAACACCAATTACTTATTGTGGTTTTGGTATGATAGGCTTTCTAGGAGTGCTATATATAGAAAATGTAGCTTTCACATAAATTCATGTATTCATTAATATAGGGCATATGTATAGTTTAAATACCTGAACTTTTGAAAAGTATCACATGCGTGGTATAGTAGTTTTAGATGTAGTTTTCATGAGTAGAGATACTAAACTGATTGAGTTACCAAGTTCTTAATGACTACTATACTATGTTTTTACAAGGTCATGTATGAACCTAGTTTACCAAGTTAGGATAATAAAATATATTTTCATTATAATTTAATAGGTTAAGATTTTCTAATGTTTTGGTCAAACAAGGCACATTATCTTCTATCACAAACATGAGAGTGGTCTACAAAGGGACCGGTCATTCTTGACTTAAAATAGAGGGCCCCCTCTTCTGTCTTTTTAGAGAACATGATGGGTTATATTTGACCACAACATGAGAGAGGATCTTAACCCTAATTTAATAAAGTTATGTAAATAAGGCCAACAAAACATGTTATCGATCAGTAAAGAAGATGAGACTAACATCATTACGATGAATAACACCAACACGGCTGGACTAATGCTCGAGAGATCGACAATTGATTCACCAGTATGTCGTGTGTTTACTGCCTGAAACAAAATCCCAACAAGTTTTTGGTATACATTCAAGCCTGTCAAAGAGGCTGAATTCCACTCCAATGACGAAAACAAGATAAACTGAACGAAGATAAAAACAAAGACTGTAATCACAAGAAGGGTTGAGTGTAGGGCAGAAAGAAGATGATGATACCCAACTACTTTGTAGTTCTTTAACAGGTAGCTAGTTTCGGCTTTGCTGATGAATTTTCCAATGGTCCAAATTGAAAATCTCAAAGCCCAAGGGTATAAAGTGTTACCTAAAAGAACTTGAGGGATGAGGATTAACAACAAACCAGAGTTCTTTCGGAATACTAACATGTTTTCATTGGTGGGAACAAATCCACAGCTTGTAAAGGTTGAAACTACGGTGAATATGGAGAAAGTGAGTATGTTTAGACCCTTGTGGTTAAGTATAAGTTTTGCAGATTTGATGACGTGAAGATAGATTAAAACTGAGATTACACCAAGAAATTGGACAAATAATAGGTAAGACAATACTAAAAGTTCAAAGAACTTGAAGGATTTGTACTTCAAATCCTCAGAATTAACCACAGATGTGGTCACTCTTTCACACGGAAAATTATCCGAATCTATATCAAGATTTCCTAAATCATAGACGGTAATGTTATTGAGCTCGAGTTTATTCAAAAAACTGGAATTGGTCTTGTTACCATCTTTTGGAGAACCCTTTTGAAAAAAACTCCGAAGATAGAGAGCAACCATGGAAGTGAAAACCTCGCCGCCAATGAACATAAGAATCGTCAAAGTGACAAGTTGGGTATTGGAGAAAACCTCCATTTCTACAGTGGACATACTGGAAACAGTGGCTGCTGAGACACTGGTGAAGAACAAGTCAATATTTCTAGGGGTGAAAGTGGTGGTTCTTTCATCAAGTGACCGCAGAATAAGAAACCCAAAGGATGAAATAAAGAGAAAATAGAACAACTCTATTGAAAATCGAGGCCAACATGAAGAACCATGAAGTTGATCCAGGATCTTTCGAAAATAGTAAAAAAATTTCATTGTTTATGCTTTTAATCAGGAAATATAATGAAGATCCTGTTAGTAGATATTGACTTAGAGAAGAGTGAGTGATATAAACTATTTGGAGCAAATATATATATATATATATATATATGATGGTGGAGAAGCATTACTGACTGAATTTACTTTGTCATAAAATTCATATATACGATTGTACAGTCAAACCTGTCAAAAACTAGGATTGATCAAAGCTTTCTTTTTATGCATACCACAAAATTCATCATAAAGGTTTGGTGGGTTAATTATGGTACGTACCCTAATACGGATTCCCATTGGCCTCCACTAATTTTTAACACGTCATGTAAGGCATATTACGATTGGTAGGACAAGATATGTTGGCATCAAAACCTGTTTGATTATACGGTTATATGCGTCCCCAAAAGCCGCTAAAATAAATAAAAGAAGACTTAGCTTAAACTCTTTTGAACAGAGAACAAGCTTAATGAGTCATAGCACTCGGAATAAAGTAGTATAAGAATATTAGAAGTGATAAATTTCTATATTGTAGATTGCTCTTGGATATGGTACCATAAAACACGGTATAGGGGCCAAAATCAATTCAAGAGCATAACGACAAAGTACTTTTATTGGTTCACTTTTGTTAGTTTTATAGTTTTAGGTTTGGTTTTTCGGTATGCACTTTAGGTTCGGCTTTTATGATTGAGTCAACACAAACATATGTCACTACAATTAGAAAGGAGGGCTTTAGCTGTGATACTAGGAAGTTTTTACATTTACAAATTCTTCCATATCCTTGACTTTCTTTCTTAAACATACTGTTGTCGGCCATGCTTAAGATTTGATCAAGAACTTTGAGATCTTATTTCTTTAGTAACATTAACTTTTCTCATTAGATCCAAGTTCTATCCTTTTAGTTTTACTTTGCAAGAATAAAAATGTTGATACTTTTACAAATAGAAGATCTAAAGCTGTAAAGAACAACACATGTTTAGCATTTAACTTAAATAATTTATACATAGAAATATAGAAGGCAAGTCAACACTTAACTCATGAGAGTTAATTGCACATAGAAAATTGTTGAGCTAAAACTAAGGACTACTTGGCTAAGCGAGTAACACTACTTAGCTGATCAAATCTAATCTTAAGTACTCGGTCAAATGTCACCACTTTTCTCTGCATCATTTACTATACAGTACAATTAGCTTAGGCTTAGTTGACTCATTCAGTATGATTAGTTCATTGCTAATCTACATGACTTGATTAAAATTACAAGTTTTATCTTAACAACACATATTAAGATAATTTATAGTCTATTACAAACTATAGTTTTGTTATCATCAAATCTTATACATTTCAATAAGATGGTTTGATTCTTGAGTTGAAAGGATTTATCCCTGAAATTCTCAATATCCTCGTACCCTCCCGCATCTTTATAAAGCTTTATCGCATAAGATTTGTGACTTCTATAATGGTAACTTAGCATATATTCAATCCTATGCTTTAACCTACCTTGCGCGAGATCTTCCATAACCTCATCAAGATCAAAATATATCTACAAATTAAAAAAGTTAGACTAGTAAAAATAAATCAGAAATGATCATATGAAATACACATATAAATTAATTTACCCACATATGCTCGAACATGGCATTCTTCTCGGCGAGAGTAATCTTTTCTCATGTCTTTTTATCTAACGTTAGATAAAAAAACATGAGAAAAGATTACTCTCGCCGAGAAGAATGCCATGTTCGAGCATCTGTGGGTAAAGTAATGCCATGTGAATTAATTGTTTAACTAGGATAAGATATTGCGAGTCAATGTAGGTAATATTGGCTTTTTAATGGGTCATGCGGATAATAACGATTGTTAGTGGGTCATTATGACCCAATATGGGTAATATCTAGCCTAAAGTTATTAAATTTATGTATATGTTATATAGTTTGGATTGGTGAGGACGGGTGCTTGCTATGATTGATTTATCAGTTGTTTTGGAAACACATTTGCATGCTTTGATTATTTTTTGTGTATATATGTAATGGTGATATTCGGTAATGTCGGTGATTATCTTTCGTTGCAACTTATATTATAGATTGTAAATATTTAAATAGATATGGGATGCTTCCACTGAGTTGGTTGTTAACTCCTTTGGTAAAAACAGGTTATGGAAACATTATATTTACAGTTGTAACCACGCAGTTTTAAAACTCAAAATTAAATATGAAAGATAAACGGTTATTAGTTAATATGGTTGAAATTGCGTTTTAATGATGGTTTTTATCAACTAAATGAAAGCAATTATGATATATGCTTCTAATGGCTCATAAGGGTATGATAGGTGTTAATGGGTAATTATAACCCAATAACATGTGTGTGATTATGACGCGAGGTTTGTGTGTGTGTGTGTCTAAATTGGTTAAATTGAGTTCTTACAATTAATATTGGTGTAAATGGTCATCATACATCTTACTTGGTGATGTTGAATTCTTTTAATGGTTTATATATGATTGTTTATATGTTAAATTTGGGTTGTAATATATACTTACTATACTTACGTATTCGAGCTGAAACAACAAGTACAAGAGTTGCGTGAACAAGAACAAAGACTTTTAAAGGAAATGGAAGAATCCCGCATGGAAATGGAAGTGTCTCGAAAGTGAGAAGAAGAGATACAAAAGACTACTGATGATCGGTTTAATCAACTATAAGAGATGTTGCTTTTCACATTTTCGTGCTAACCCTCCCCCTCCCCATCACCCTCCTAGTTAGTTATTTAGTTATATGTTAACGATAACTTAAATTCCAAACATTATAACTGTATCGAATGATAACTTAACTCCAAACACTATTATAACTATGTTGAATGTGATGGGATCTCTTATTTTGGTATCAAATGTAGTGTTATGTTTATATTTGTATTGAACAGGTAAATTTTAAAAAAATACAAAAAAATTTATAGTTGTAATATTAAAAATCCGTCGCTAAACCGTCGCTAATCTGTCGCTAATCTACCTGAATTATAAATGCCGTTGCTAATCCGTCAGAAAGGAGGCCGTCGCTAAGCTTCCGTCGCTAATCCGTCGGTAAGTCGCATTTCAAATGTTTGATCAAAATCGTCGCAAAGGGCCGTCGGTAATCCGTCGCTCAATTTCCGTCGGTAACCCGTCGCTAATCTCCGATCTTTTAGCGGCGCCCGATTTCCGTCGCAAACTTAAGGAAACCGTCGCAAAAAACCGATGCTAAGGCTTTAGCGAGGAACATATTAGCGAGGGACACTTTCCATCGCAAATCCGTCGCAAAACGCGATAGCGACGGTTTTGGCCGTCGCAAATCTGAATTTTTCTAGTAGTGAACGGGATGTGACGCCACATATACCAAGTAACATTTCAAATGAAGAGACCATGTGTGTCACCAACTATAGTGGTAGTTGCATCATCAAACTCAAGACGTAGAGGCTCCTTGTTCTTCTCCTACATGGATATGATTACATAATACAACAAGCTTTCTATTACAACAATTATAAGGCTTTCGGTTGCAACTCACCATTAGAAACTTCAATTCACTTGTTGATTGCCGACATTCAAAGGATTGCATGAAGCCGATTACAAGTATGCAACTAGAAACACTATTAAAATGAATGACATCTACATTTTTGGCCGAGACAATGTCAATATCTTCAACACGTCCACTTACTGTCAGATCTAAAATTTATGACGATTAATATTTCCAGCAACCCACCAAGGTTTAGTATTTTAGACTCCTCAAGAAGGTTTTCACATGTAGAACACTTTTTAGCCTGCGTAGCAAATATGAATGCATCTTCTTTGCACCACTCGTATTGTGTGTCAATACTAGTGATTTTATTTCACATATAACTCCCCTTCGAGTATCGAACCACTTACACAGAAAAATACAGTCAAATAATCATGTAGATAATCAAACACAATTATCTCTTCTAACTGACCATAATATTTCTCTTTATTTTCTCCCTCCTATAGAACCCTAGAGTTTTGTGTTATCCCTTTTTCATCACGGGTAAGTACCATAAACCTAACACCATTAAATATGCAAGCGGTTTAAGTAGAGACATGTGTTTGCGCACCCGTTGAAAAACCTGACAACTCGTTGTGAAAAAATGGATTATTTTATATTTGCATCTCATAGACTTAGTAAATATTAATTAATTAATGCGTCTTACTCTTGATATGGTAATGAATGAAATATACATTAATGTGTCCTTACCTTATGTAGGAACCATGTAGGGAATTCAATTTTTACATCACTTTCTTAATATTCTGATTTGATTTCACTACATTGTTGACAAAAGGATACGAAAATGTAAGCGGAAAAAAACAGAAGATAAAAATGTCAAAGACAAGAACACTTACATTATATATTGTCTCACTCTTCACAACTATGGAACACAAACCATTCTAGGACTTTTTGGTCTAATATCAATCATATAAACTATACACGTTTATCTTTTACCATATGAACATTTTCTACTTACTTTTATGCTCATTTGTACTTCTTAATGCTACAAAATCGTTTATTTAAGTGTTTTGTAACACCGCCTAAATTGGAGGAGTCTTATTTTTCATATAAAACAATGGAAGCATTATTAGTAATCTAATAATTTACAACCTATATATATACATAAGTTGCATCACAAAAGTACTACCAAGGCGTTACCAATTCGTTCGACCATTTCACAGTTCAACATATAAACTAAGTACATAAACATGTGTTCCCATAACAAAATGTGACATCTCCAGCAAGTACCCATCCTCACCAGCAAACTAAGAGGGTTAGCTATAACTAGCTAGTGAATAACAGTTAAGTGGAAGCATCATATCAATACTATCATATACATATCACATGCATAACATATTAACAATCAAGTCTACCGTAGCACATTGTGAAGAAACGGTTAGTCAGCAGATATCACATATTGCAGGGTTATAAGCCCGGTTCAGTGATCCTAACCGGGGAAACCCATACTTCCTCCGCGCCGGTGGAGAAGCGGGTAGCAGTCCACCATTGCGTTATCGGGGAACTTACCTAACTCGGGATCAGCGGGTGCTGAGAGCCCATAATAGTGTTGAGGGACGGAGGTTCTGTAGGAACCAAGATTCGTGATCATCGAATCGCCATACATCATAGCTGGCAGCACAAGGCCCCAACTAGATCCAGACAAGCTGGCCCCAAACATCCAACAAAGTATCAGTGCAACATACATTGGCCTACAAAAGCCACAACATAACATAGTTGGACTACAAAAGCCATAGCATAGCAAATTGGCCTACAAAAGCCTTAACATATCAACTTAGGCCTACAAAAGCCATTAACATGCATACATAAATATTTAACAACTCAGTTGGCTTATGAAAGCCTTAAACATGCATAATTATCAAATCTTTAGTTTGTAACATACATACATCCATATAACACTACCGATATCATACTTAGGTTAACTAATATTCGCATGTGGAGTTATAACAGGTAAGAACTAAGGCACTAATGTTTCTGGATCAACTGGTTTACCTAAACAGGGTTTACACGTATCAGCACACACTAAACAAAAATTACCACATGATAGGGTACGGGCGTGCCTGGTTAAGGCACGCCCATGCCTGGCTAAGGCATGGCTGGACCTGAGAAAGGCATGTCCGTACCTTACTATTAGGTACCCCGTGACTGCAGGGTACCCCCCGGACCTTCTAGGGTTAGGCACGCCCATACCTTTCGGAGGTACGACCGTGCCTCCCAGGGTACGCCCTGAGGTATGGGACCAAAACCTGCTGTTTTTGGCCTGTTCTTGAGAGGCACGCCCGTGCCTTTCCATTTGATGCAGCAGGTTTGACCAGAACCTGTTGTTTTCTATCCAAAGCCATTCCAAAACTATACCAAAACATTTCCAGTCGATTTCTTTCATTCATATGTGAAACAACACATCAAAACCAAGCTAGAAACACACTTTTCATACCATTTAACCATCAATTCAAGCTATGGGACCAAAATCACTCTTTTGACCTATTTAGACTTTTAATTTCCAAATTCAATCAAAATCATGTCTTTAATTCACAAAACTGATTGCTATGGTCTTAGAATAAATGTTGAAACTAATTAGGAACATGAAGCTTAATTATTGGTGTCAATTTGAAGTCTTGACCCAATTTACCTAAACTTGAAAACTTGAAGAAAATGAAGAAGAGGCTTACAAACAAACAAAGAGGATGAAGATGATGATGAGAAACAAATTGGAACCCAAATTTAGCAGCAACGATTGAAGCTTATTATCTCTTCTTGAATCTCTCTTGAATGACTAAGCACACATAGAACACAAAGGATGAATGAATTGTCTGTGAATTTGGGGTTTGCATACGTGGGTAAGGAAAGTGAAAGTGACTAACCAACTTGTGGATTAATATTATCCACAAGTGGGTATTTTGTTCCCCTTTCCAAGATACAACTCAACGCACGAGTAACCGTTTTAACTAACGGAGATATTTTTGGAATCCTTATCTTAAACTAATTAATATTCTATTATTTTTATCTATTTTTATTAATATTTTTGTATCAACTCATTAAATAACTATTTTAGTCATTTATACCAATAACTAACAAATATATATTTAATTCCATTTATTTAAATTATTTAACATACCACGTACGCGTGCGTTTTGGCCCTTTCTGAGTATGTTACATGTTTGAAGTCTAAGATATTACAAAGACACTAAAGTATATGAATATGGAGTTTTTGATGTAACAAATCCAAATGTGACATAATACATGCAATGCAACATGATCAACTCGGGAACCAAAGTACACATAAAGTTACGGCATGTAAATAATCAAAACACAACAAGATCATTCTATGAAATCATATACATGCACAAGATGCTAGTTACCAATGTTAAAGACAAGAACACATACATTATATATTGTCTCACTCTTCACAACTATCGAACACAAACCATTCTAGGACTTTTTGGTCCGATATCGATTGTATAAACTATACACGTTTATCTTTTATGATATCAACATTTTCTACTTACTTTTATGCTCATTTGTACTTCTTAATGCTACATAATCGCTTATTTAAGTGTTTCAGGTCTAAGATATTACAAAGATGCTAAAGTATATGAATATGGAGTTTTTGATGTAACAAATTCAAATGTGACATAATACATGTAATGCAACAAGATCAACTCGGGAACCAAAGTACACATAAAGTTACATCATGCAAATAATTGAAACACACAACGAGATCATTCTATGAAATCATATACATACACAAGATGCTAGTTACAAATTTTCAAGCAGACATAAAATCATTGTGTACAAACAAAAAAAATCCCATGCAATCCATGCAAATGAAATCACCATGAAATGTTGACAATTTCTCTTTCATGTGTAGGTCCCTTGCAAAATAAAATACAAATGCAATCTAGCCTTGACTTAGAAATTCATATGGCATATTAAAAAAGTAGCTATCAAATAACCAAGAAAAATTGCTATAAACTATACATGGCTTGCAAATTAATTCTATGAAATCAAATGTCAAGGTCAAAGTTTCATTTGGAAACACTTCATTATTCCTTTACTTATCTCTATTAAACGCGGAGGTTTTCATTGATGATTGGGGCTAGAGAGGATACAAAGGAGATTATAAATATTAGTTGTATGTTCTAAGGCGCATGAGAAGGCTCGTAGAAGGAAGTGGAAGCTCGTGATGGGAAGAATCCACATGTATAACTTAACTATCATTATTCGGGTTTGATTTCCATCCTATTATTCATTACTAATTTGATTTCCATTAGTTGTAACATTATGATTATGGGCTAATCACCCTTTGTTTGCAATTCGAAATGATGAACCCTTGTTTGTTATCTGATTTTCTATAACAACCAATTTCTTATTACATATTGTAGAAAATCATGTCATATAAATGTACAAAGGATTCCATTTTATCATTTTGTAACCATTTACGTATATTAAAGTTTCATTTAAAGATGTCAAAAAACATGGTAAACATTAACCTGGAGCTATCTCACTGCAATCAACTAGGGCTTTACCCTTATCGATCCTCGATCCATTTATAAACAATAAATAGTGTAAGTTTTCACTTAGTGAACATATTACTAAATAAAACAGCTAATTTAAAGCTATAAGCTGTATAACTATAAATTTGTAACAAAAGCTGTACTACTACAAGCAGTGTAAGTTATACCATTGCAAATAAGTGTAACTGCAATACTATAGGTTGAACCAATACAAAGTAGTGTAATTGTATCATCATAAGTTGTACTACTATAAAGAAGTGTAACTTGAACATTATAAGCTATACCACAACAAAGCAGTGTAATTGTAACATTATAAGTTGTACCACTACAAAGCAGTGTAATTATTATACTATAAGTTGTACCACTACAAAGCAGTGTGACTGTAACATTATAAGTTTTACCACTGAAAAGTAGTGTAAATGTAATGCTATAAGTTGTACCACTTGAAAGTAGTATAATTGTATCATTATAAGATGTACCGTTGCACGTTAGTGTAATTGTAGTATTTTCTAACATTACAAACATATAGTAATAGAAGTTTAGTATACTCACCTCACAATTCTAGAAGATTAGGCTCCATTCTTCTGTTGATTAAATCATGTATGTGGGCTCCTTAATCAATAATACTTACTGTATATATAAACTAAATTATGATCTACATAGGCCGTGTAGCTCTAGCCCTACACAACTAGGGGTGTTTACACGTTTGGTGTTGCTTTAGGGCTCTAGACAAGCCGTGTAATTCCACATGCGCCATGTACCCCTACACGGTCTAACTTACATAGGCCCCATAATTCTACACAGTCCATGTACGACGAACATAGCCAGTACTGTTGACTTGTTTGTTGTGTTGACCCATTTAGTCTCAAAGATCGATTTTTGACATATTTGAGTGCTCTTTACACTCGAACAACCTATTTGGTTGTTTATACACATCACTTAAGCATCAAACACTCTAATTTCAATATAAAACCCGAAGAACACTCTAGTTCTAGTGTTAAAAACATAAAAACTCATCAACCATCATACCTTTGATTCAATCCAAGCACTACTTGAAATTTACAGCTGTTCTTGCTTAGTTTTCTAGTCATAAAATTCAAGCCCTCAATCAAAATGAGTATTTTGTGTGTGAATTTGAATGAAAATGGTATATATATATATAACTTTGGCTAAATGACACTTCCAATCCCTGCACTATTTATGTACTAAATTTGGTAGCTTTGGTCCCTATACTTTCTCACACGCATAGTAATATATTTTTATTTATGTTCTCATATATATATATACATATATATATATATATATATATATAGTTAAGATCAAATGAGAACATCTTTAAGATGAGAATAGAGAGAACACTTTTGGGCCTTTAATTCTATTGATCTGATGGTTTAAAAATTGTCACGTTTTTTTGGGTATTTGATTGGATGATTTAAAAACTGGCACGTTTATTTGATTATCTGTTTGACTATATACCCGATGCATCAATGCATACAAAAGTGTTTCTCTATATGCATCAATGCAAACAAATCTTTAAATTGTTAATATTATAGAAATAATTTTGGTTGTAAGATTTAGGATGTAAACTTGACTTTTGGGTGGTTATGGGTGAACATGAATGTAAAGGAAAACCGCTAAATTACAACTTTACCCATGTTTTCATTGTTGTGCATCTTAAAAAGGTTCTCCCTTGAACCTCACCCTATATATATATATATATATATATATATATATATATATAAACTAAATAAAGATGGTATTTAAAACCTTGGGGTCTTACAACTCTTCCCCACTTGGAAGATTTCATCCTCTAAATCTATTGGCTAAATAATTCCGGGAGATTTTGTATATGCTTCTATTGAACCATTACTGTAATGCCTCAAATTCTTAAATAAAGTAAAACTATAAAATAGAAGTATTTAGAACCAAAAAGAGTTTACACAAAAGCGGAAGCTACATTTAACACTGAACCCTCAGGTTCAGTTACAAAAGTGGTATACAATATTTACAACAAAAGACTTGTTTTACAAAATTCATCCGGGCGTTATGTTTCAAAATACAGATTTACTCCCATACAACAAGCTCTGTCAAACTGGGGCCTTGCCCTTGGAGGAATCACGCCCTGTAAAACAACAGTAAGCAGTATCTGATAAGCCACAAGGCTTTGTGAGAAAACTAAACTGTAAATCATATGAGCATGCGCATACACATATACGAATGCTGTAACAGTTCTTATGGACAAAGTACTGCACCATCTTAGCATCCGCCAAGAAGGCTAAAACGCTGTCCATAGCACTACTGCACAAAGAAGCATGCTATAGCTCTCTCTCTGTGATCCTCTGATCAATAATATACCACATTGCAATGTAACACACACATATCACAGATATGAATCAGAGTTTAGAAAACTCACCTCAGCAACTAGTATCACACACATATATGCCAGATAACCCAGTACACGTCAAATAGTAACCCCTACAATTATATATTCATATAATTAAAACATGTACCAATTAAACACTTAACAAATAAAACAAGGCAGAGGACCTACACGGGCCGTGTCCTATGCACTCTACACGACCACACATGACCACATGGCTAGTGTTGTCCAGGTCACCTACACGGGCCGTGTACCACAATCTCTACACGACCATGTATACCAACTTGGCCCTGTGACCGCCTTCAACTCTACACGGGCCGTGTACCTTACAGACAATCCGACAGTTCATCCTTCAAGTAGCGGTTTTCGACCAAAAATCCGTAAAACTCATAAATAACATGCTTTGGGGTGTTTTCCTACACCCCTAATAGTAATTAAACAATACTAACTCATTAGGATCATTTCTAACTTTTTAAACCATGAATCAAACTCTAAAAACCCATAACTATTTCAAGAACTTAATCAAGAATCTTACCTTCAAACTTGTGGTAGCTAGTAACAATAGGAAACTACTTGCTCTTGTTGTTCTAGGCTTGAAAACTCAGGAAATGGCAGCTCTCTCTCTTCTCGTGAATGACCAGAAACAAGTTTACCAACTTTGGCTCAAACAAAGTCAAACTCTTCTATATATATATATAAACTTTGCAATTTGTCACAAATAGTCCTTGAACTTTTCTAGTTCCAAAAATTACAACATAAGTCCCCCAAGTTTCAAAACACCTCCTAATCTCAATTAGGCAAAACTAAAACACGTTAAATCGAAATGTTACTAATTACAGAAATCTCCGAAACTTGGGTGTTACAACTCTTCCTCACTTGAAAACGATTTCGTCCCCGAAATCAACTGCTGAAGAGTTCCGGGTAGTTGCGTATCATCTCATCCTCTGGTTCCCAAGTATAATCCGACCCTTTATGGTGTTTCCACTGAACTTTAACAATTCCAATCTGTTTATTATATAGAGCTTTAACTTTCCTTTCCAGTATAGCAACAGGCTGCTCGACATAATTCAACTTATCATCAACGCATACATCCTCCAGTGGCACAAACATTTCCTAAGATGAGACACGTGAAAGGTATTGTGTATCTTGGATAACTCTTCTGGAAGTTCCAGTCTGTAAGCAACTTTCCCCACATGAGCACTAACTTTGAACGGTCCAATAAACCTCGGACCCAGTTTTCCTCTCTTTCTGAATCTAATAATTCCCTTCCACGGTGACACCTTTAATAACACATAATCACCCACTTGGAACTCTAGGGGTGATCTTCTTTTATCCGCATAACTCTTTTGTCTGCTCTGAGCTGCTAGCAATCTATCTCTGATCTGCTGAATCTGCTCTGTCGTACGCTGTACCACCTCAACTTCCCAACTCTCTCTGTCCCACTTCACCCCCAACAAACCGGAGTCCGATACTTTCTACCATACTACATTTAATAAGGCGGCATTCCCAAACTAGAATGATAACTATTATTGTAAGAAAACTCTGCAAGTGGTCCCAACTCCCTCCAAAATCAATAATACAAGCACGTAACATATCCTCCAGGGTTTGAATCGTCCTCTCACTTTGACCATCAGTCTGTGGATGAAATGCGGTACTAAGATGAAGCTTAGTCCCCATTTCGCCATGAAATTTACTTCAAAACCTGGAAGTAAACCGAGTATCTCTATCTAATACAATAGACACTGGCACACCATGACAAGATACTATTTCCTTCATATACACCTCTGACAGCTTCTCTAAAGAGTAAGTCTCTTTAATGGGAATAAAATGCGCTCTTTTAGTTAATCTATCCACAATCACCCAAATGGCATCGTAACCTCTAGGGGTTTTAGGTAATTTAGTGATTAGATCCATCGTAATATTCTCCCACTTCCAGACAGGTATATCCAAAGGTTGCAACTTCCCATGCGGTTTCTGGTGTTCAGCTTTCACTTACAGACACGTAAGACATCTCTCCACATACTTAGCCACATCTCGCTTCATACCTCGCCACCAATAATCCACTTTCAAATCTTTATACATTTTAGTCGCCCCCGGATGAATAGAGAATTTAGATCTGTGAGCGTCACTCAAAAGAGTTTGTCTGACTTCTCCATGATTAGGTACCCATACTCGTCCACAACATAATAATAGATCACGACTATCCTTAGAAAAATTAGTTACTTGCCCTTTAATTCGCTTTTTATTATGGTTTTCTTCTTTAATTGCTTCCAGCTGAGCATCTCTTATAACATCCAACAATGGCGTAGTCACTGTCATCCGTAATGACTCATTTTTCCAAAGTACCGACCCCGACTTCCTGCTCAAAGCATCTGCCACAACATTGGCTTTTCCCGAGTGACAAAGAATTTCACAATCATAATCCTTCAAAAGCTCTAACCACCGTCTCTGCCTCATATTTAAATTCTTCTGATCCACAAAGTATTTAAAACTTTTGTGATTAGTATAAATAGTACACTTCACTCCATACAAATAGTGTCTCCATATTTTCAATGCAAAAACCACTGCTGCTAACTCCAAATCGTGAGTTAGGTAATTAATTTCATTCGGCTTAAGCTGTCGAGAAGCATAAGCAATCACTCTACCTCTCTGCATCAAAACACATCCCAACCCCAAATAAGAAGCATCACAAAACACGATCATGTCTTCCACTCCTTCTGGCAAAGCAAGAACAAGTGCCTCACATAACCTTTGCTTAAGAGTTGAAAACGCAGCCTCTTGTTCATCTCCCCATACAAACTCTGCATTCTTCCTGGTGAGCTTGGTTAGTGGAACTGCAGTCTTTGAAAAATTCTAAATGAATCTCTTGTAATAACCTGCTAACCCTAAAAAGCTTCTTATTTTGGTAGGGTTCCTCGAAGGTTCCTACTTCATTACTGCATCAACCTTCACAGGATCAACTTTAATTCCTTCCTTATTAATCAGATGACCCAAGAATTGCACCTCTTGAATCCAGAATTCACACTTGGAGAATTTAGCATACAGCTTCTCTCTTCGCAGCGTCTCCAATACCTCTTTCAAATGCCTTTCATGTTCTGTCGGGTTTCTTGAGTACACGAGAATATCATCAATAAACACAATCACAGATTTGTCCAATATCGGACGGCAAACTCTATTTATAAGATCCATAAATGCTGCAGGTGCATTTGTAAGACCAAATGGCATAACCACAAATTCAAAATGCCCGTACCGCATCCTAAACGCCGTTTTAGGAATATCTTCCTCCCGAACCTTCAATTGATGATAACCCGACCTTAAATCAATTTTCGAAAACCACGACGCCCCTTGCAACTGATCAAACAAATCGTCTATTTTGGGCAAAGGATACTTATTCTTCACAGTCACTTTATTAAGTTCACGATAATCAATACACATTCGAAACGTACCATCTTTTTTCTTTACAAACAAAATGGGAGCGCCCCATGGTGAACTGCTAGGTCTAATAAAACCTTTATCTAACAACTCTTGCAACTGTTTCATCAATTCCCGCATCTCTGGCGGTGCAAGTCTATACGGAGCTCTCGCAATCGGTGCAGCCCCGGTACTAACTCAATTCTAAACTCTACTTGCCTATCAGGCGGGATACCAGGCAGATCATCTGGAAAAACATCAGAATACTCTCGTACCACTGCCACATCATCCACACTCTCCTGTCTCTTTTCTAGTTTCGTATCAATAACATGAGCCAAAAAGGCTGTGCACCCACGCTGAAGGTATAAGCTCAATAGGAAATCTAACAGTGTCTATCTCTAGCACATTATCTCTATACACATCAGTCACGAGTACCGACTTATCATCAACTATTTCTACCTCGAGAGGGGGATTCAGTTTACCACATACTTGCTCAAAATTTTTACAGAAAGAAACAGATACAAACGATTTGCTAGCACCCGAATCAAATAATACTAGAGTAGGCAGATAATTAACGAGATATGTACCTGCAACCACATCAGGTTTCCTCTGTGCTTCCTCAGCAGTTAATTGAAAGGCCCTCCCCTTGATCTTAGAAGTATCTTCTTTCTTTACTTCTTTATTCTCTGTAATCCGCAGTGGTGGTAGAGATGGAGTATTTCTTGAACTAGTTGAACAGTTAGATGCAGCCAGTTGGGGACAGTTGGCTTTCTGGTGACCTGGCTAGTAACAATTAAAACATACGCTCAATGAACTGCGACAATCTTTACCCATATGGCCCGGCTTGCCACATTTAAAACAGTGAACTACGTTTGTCTGGCAGTTCCCGTAGTGACTCTTCTTACACCTCTGGCACACCCTCGGTGCTTCCCTCCTCTCTCCATACTCTACCCTCGGCTTCTTGTTCTGTGGTGTTGATCCTTCCACAGGCCTCTTTTCTTTCACCTGTCTTTCCAGCTCTAACTCTCTAGCTCGTGCAGCATCCATCATAGACTTCAAGGTTTGATGTTTGCTCGAATCAATGAACTCTTTGATACTCGGCTTTAAAACCATCATGTAGCGATACATTTTCGTTTTCTCGTTAGCTACATAATTAGGACAGAACCGCGCCTTCTCATGGGACTTGGCATTAATCTCTGGAACGGTTTCTGTAGTCTGTTTCAACTTGTGAAACTCATCAACTATTCGATCTATTTCAGATTGCGGAACAAACTGCTCCGTAGTAATCTCTTTAAACTCTACCCAGGTCATGGCCTCTATTTGTGTTTCACCCCTCATTTTCTTTTCTAGGTCCCACCAGTCTTTGGCAGCACCCCTCAGCTGATTGGAAGCAAATCACACTTTGTTTTCTGGAGCACACGAGCAGGTATGGAATGTTCCTTCCAACTCTGATATCCACCTCTGACTAACAATCGGGTCAGTGGATCCCTCAAACAACGGTGGCTGACACGCCGCAAAATATCTAAAAGTACACCCTTTCGGTGCGTCTCTAATAATCACCTGTGGCTGGGGATTAACTCTTTCTTCCCTCCCTGCTAACGCAGCTGCCACTTCCTGTTGTACAGTCTCTCCTGTATGCTCTTTCAGATGATCCACCACTTGAGTAATAATAAACAGTATAGCTTTTTCCAAGGCTTTACCAATTTCCTCTGCTATAGTCACTCTGGGTTCAGCCTCAGCAAACCCCTGATTCAGCTCTGGAGTCTCATCTATTTTAGCATTATGGACCACAGGTGGCCTCCTCCTACCACCCGCACTGGTATCGAGCCCCTCTCGTCTATTACTAGGACCACCCTCATGACAATCCGTAGCTCGTGAACTTCTAGTATTCACCATCCTGGTAGCACAGATAAAGCATTAGGACAAAAGGTAGCTTTACCACGCCATCCTCTATATCAAACAATCTCAAATATACAATATCTCAGTACACTTACCCTCAGATCCAAAGTAGTTCTATACATACTAAGGCATCTATAATCTCAAGTGCACTACCTCTTACAAGTACCCCTCACCCGATTCACAAGATTCCTCATGATTCCATCAAGTTCTAACATGTATCATGTGTCTGTAATAATATGGGCCCTTATATTATCCATAACACTCTACACACGTTCGATCTTAACTTTATCACAAAAAGTTCCGATTCACAGGCTTAGGCCATGTATCACTAGCATATCATATCATATAACACATCACATATCTGGCATCAATATCATTAACATCTCAGGTATCTCAATACCAATAATAACAACATAAACAGTTAGCATGTTCTCAATGCAACAGTCTGTATCTCCACCAAGCTGCAAGCCTCCAGTTTGACTCAAAAATCCTCAGAACCATGGTTTAAGTCCAGACGATGCATAACACACATCCAGATCTCTCAAACCTTGGCTCTGATACCAAGTTGTAACGCCCTAAATTCTTAAATAAAGTAAAACTCTAAAATAGAAGTATTTAGAACCAAAAAGAGTTTACACAAAAGCGGAAGCTACATTTTTAACACTGAACCCTCTGGTTCAGTTACAAAAGTGGTATACAATATTTACAACAAAAGACTTGTTTTACAAAATTCATTCGGGCGTTATGTTTCAAAATACAGATTTACTCCCATACAACAAGGTCTGTCAAACTGGGGCCTTGCCCTTGGAGGAATCACGCCCTGCAAAACAACAGTAAGCAGTATCTGATAAGCCACAAGGCTTAGTGAGAAAACTAAACTGTAAATCATATAAGCATCTTAGCATCCGCTGTAACAGTTCTAATGGACAAAGTACTGCACCATCTTAGCATCCGCCAAGAAGGCTAAAACGCTGTCCATAACACTATTGCACAAAGCAGCATGCTACAGCTTTCTCTCTGTGATCCTCTGATCAATAATATACCACATTGCAATGTAACACACATATCACACATATGAATCAGAGTTTAGAAAACTCACCTCAGCAATTAGTATCACACAGATATATGCCAGATAACTCAGTACACGTTAAATAGTAACCCCTACAATTATATATTCATATAATTAAAACATGTACCAATTAAACACTTAAGAAATAAAACAAGGCAGGGGACCTACACGGGCCGTGTACCCCTACACGGGCCGTGTCCTATGCACTCTACACGACCACATATGACCACATGGCCAGTGTTGTCCACGTCACCTACATGGGCCGTGTACCTCAATCTCTACACGACCATGTATACCAACATGGCCCTGTGACCCCCTTCAACTCTACACGGGCCGTGTACCTTACAGACAATCTGACAGTTCATCCTTCAAGTAGCGGATTTTGACCAAAAATCTGTAAAACTCATAAATAACATGCTTTGGGGTGTTTTCCTACACCCCTAACAGTAATTAAACAATACTAACTCATTAGGATCATTTCTAACTTGTTAAACCATGAATCAAACTCTAAAAACCCATAACTACCTCAAGAACTTAATCAAGAATCTTACCTTCAAACTTGTTGTAGATAGTAACAATAGGAAACTACTTGCTCTTGTTCTAGGCTTTAAAACTCAAGAAATGGCTGCTCTCTCTCTTCGTGTGAATGACTAGAAACAAGTTTACCAACTTTGACTCAAACAAAGTCAAACTCTTCTATATATATATAAACTTTTCAATTTGGCACAAATAGTCCTTGAACTTTTCTAGTTCCAAAAATTACAACATAAGTCCCCCAAGTTTCAAAACACCTCCTAATCTCAATTAGGCAAAACTAAAACACGTTAAATCGAAATGTTACTAATTATAGAAATCTCCGAAACTTGGGTGTTACAATTACCAGCCCTATTTGTTTATTCCGTATGTTCTTAACTTTTTCTTTAAAGTATTGCTATAGGTTATTCCATGTAATTTAACTTCTCATTAATGGTTACATCTTCAAGAGGGACGAACGTTGACTCATTTTTTAAATACATCCAAAGATGAGACACATGAAATGTATTATGAATCTTTGACATTTCTTCTTGATGTCTAGTGTGTAAGAGACTTTTCCCACTCGTGCAATAACTTTAAAAGGGCCTATAAATAGAAGACCAAGTTTTCCTCTCTTCCTAAACCTGATAACTCCCTTCAATAGTGATACCTTTAGAAATACATAATCTCTAAACTAGAATTCGTCTGCATAACTTTTTTGTCGATTCTGATTAGCCTTTAGTCTTTAACGTATCTGTTGTATGTGCTCGATAGTCTTTTGTACAACTTCTGTACTAACCAATTCCTTCCGACCAACTTCACCCCAATAGACAGGGTACTACATTTTCCCCATATAACATATGGTGGCATTCCAATGCTGGAATGGTAGCTATTATTGTAGGAGAACTATATGTTAGACTTAGATTTGTAGGTTTGAGATTGTCATTTTTGTTTATGTAATTTAATTTGAGTTAACCAAAATAGGGGAGCCATTCTCGGTCATTAGATGATTTAAATCGGTTTTAAGGCTTCCCCTATAAAAGCTAAGCTAGCCAACTTGTGGTTAGCATATCTCTCACAATTGTTCTAATAGCAAAGAGGTCATTTACACCTTTATGTGTGTGCGGTGAGAGTACTCGGTCCAAGTATGCCTCAAATCTCTATTTCCGTCTTTCATTCTTGTCACATTGGGCGTACAATTGGTATCCGAGCCAATCCTTCACTGAATTGGTTCTAGATCTACTTGTTTGATCCGTTTTTTGTTTGAAAAATCGTGTGTGTGTGAACTGTTTGAAAAACCGAGAAGTTGTGTTAATTGGAAATCCATTTTCAATATCTGAATAGTTGTTTTTGTTTGTGAAATGGATTGAATAGTGATCAAAAATTAATTTTTCATCAATTAAAATCAGTTTCACTTGATTTGGTTTAACATTTGATTGATCAGATCAAAAATTTGTGAGTTTTTTATGTTCTTGGTGTTCTTTGAGTAATCTTCAAATTAAATCTTGTTTTTGATCTGTTTGGGTTAGAAAACGATTGAGGAGTTATTTATTTTGATCGGCGAACCTATTGCAATCAATTTCACTTGATTTGAAGCAACTTCTTTTGGGTCTCGATCTGGTGGTCTTCCACAGTTAAGAACAATTGAGAAGTGTAAAGGTTTCATTGAGTTTTTGACACTTCAACGGATTTTTCTTAGTTCAACCGATTTCGTACCTCAACTGGTTTCGGTTTTTGATTCTGTTCGCAAGTTTAAGTATTTTAAGTGTTTAAACAGTCACTTAAGTCCAAGGCTAATTGATATTCTTTTTCAACCAAATTCACTAATACCAAGCACAACCAAACTCTACCTAAATCCGGTCAATACTCAACAGCTTCGGTTAATCCAACTTTGGTCACTCATATAACCGAATTAGGATCCAAATTTCACACTTAATTAATTTAACAGTTTGCTTCAATCAAAATCACACGATCATTCATTCATAACCGACATCCGGTGAATTATCTTCTCAAATTTGATCAACAAAAATTAGGTCAACACTTTCGATTGAGTTTTTCACTTGATTTTAACACCAAGTCCAATTCAAAAGAAGGGAGATCCTTTCAAGAAATTCGAAGATGTCTAATGAGAATTTGTCTTTTGGAACAAATACTAAGTCCCAGGAAGAGAATATACTGTTTGGAAAGGAAGATTCATAGACTTTACTGAGAATAATGAAAAATATGGAGAGCTCATGAAGTTAAGCATACTCGAAGGGGATGGTAAATTTTATTGGATCCTAGAGTCCGACCCAGATAACAACCCACCAATCTTCGAAGAAAGAAGACCGAAAACACCAGGTGAGTTGACTACAGAAGAAAAGAAATGTGTCAAAGGTGATAAACTGGCACGATACTACTTGAGGCAAGATCTATGAGCAGCAATCTACTCGGAAGTAGATAGCATCACTAGGTACTGACCAAGAAGACCTTGATCATCCAAACACTACTACTCAACACTTTTGATAATTTCAAGGCAAAAGAATCCGAATCGCTGATTGGTACCTATGGACGCTTTTGCAAATTGCTGAATGAATTAAGAAACCATAAAATTCACAAATCTGAGTTAGAAACAAATGTAAGGTTTCTTAACAGCCTTGGTACGGAATGGAGGGCATTTGTGCGATTGTACAGACAACTGAACAAGGATTTGAAACCGTGACCTACCATGAGATCTATGAAGAGCTAAACTAGTATCAGGAGGATGTGCTTTTAGACACCACTCCTAGGGTTATAGCTGATCCTATAGCCCTGGTTGCTGCTGAGAAGAGGACAAAAGATCTGTCAAGGTCCTCAAGAGGAAAACAAGCGGTGGTTGTGTCTGACTCAAAAGTCTTAGGTGATTATTCAGAGATAGAAGCTGAGAATGTCATTAAGCTATGCCGTACACCACCAAAGCTTTTAAGAATCACTTTGGAAAAACCAATAACAAGATGACATACACATTTGGGTCCCGAAGGCAAGACACATTCAGGGTGGAAAGGAAGAAGTATGAGAGGCCTGAGGAGAAAAAGGAAGAGGAACATAAATACTACAAATGTGGTAGGACTGGACATTACATAAAAGCTTTTCAAAAGCCAAAGATCAGAGATGCTGCCTACTACAAACAAAAGTTCAGGATTTTGAAGAAAAAGGAGTCTAGAAAGGTCATGATGGTCGAAGAAGACCAGTTCCTCTCAGATACTATTAAGAGGGAAGAAGAAGAAGAGGAAAAAGCACAACTTTGACTCATGGAGAAGTACGACTCTTTAGGAGATGAGTATGAAGATGTAGTTGATGAGGAGATACTCGAACTTGATAATTCTGAGGGTGATGAAGGTGACAGTGAAATGAATGAAGCTGCTGAGGAAAAGGTAAGTCTTTGGTATGCTCAAACATTAGTTGATCACATTCAGAAACAAAAATTAATAATCAAAAAGCTAAAAACTGAACAAAAACTTCAATCACACATCTTAGAGGAACAGTCAATGGATGTTGACAAATACATTAAACAGTGTAAACAAATAAGATCCACATTGACTAATAAAGAAAATGAATTGAACAAACTCACTAAAGAAACAACTAGACAAATCCATGATCTAAAAGCTGAAAAGTGAGTGTTGAAGAAGATTATACGCATCTGACTAAAGAAAGAGCTCAATTGTACACCAAAATCAAAAATCTTGAGGATAAGCTCGTAAAATGGGTCAAACAGACCAACGGTCTTTCCGAACAAACCAAAAGACGTTAAATTCTTTAATCCTTACACATTCGAAGGTCTTGGTTTTGAAAACCCTTACATTCTTCAAAAAATAACTGTAATACCCCAAATTTTGTAAAATTATAAAACTATTTAAAATGCAAGTTTAAATGAAAATTAGTAAAATTATATGATTGTTTATATTTAATTAATGCTAGTTGGAGGTGTGATATATATAAGGTTTTGGTAAATAAATGTAAAGAGAAACAAAGCTTGGGGACTAAACATGTAAATACACACACACACACACATATATATATATATATATATGTGTGTGTGTGTGTGTGTGTTGACTCCAATTCTTGGAGTCAATCTCCCATTTTCTGGAAACAAACGTGGAGAGAGAGGGAGAGATGTTCTAAAGAGTTCTTGCAAGAGAAAAGAGAGAAATCAAGGAGAAGATTGGTTGATTGTGTGATTTAAGCTTTTATTTGAGGAGAAGTGGGTTCTATGAATCAAGTAAGTTCTAAACTAATCTTGTGTTTGATTTCAAGTATTGGTTGTGGTTTGTAGTGATTGTTGGTTGATTATGTTGAAATTTGGCAAATGGGTCAAAATTTGGGGTAATGGTTGTAGTTAGAAATTTTGATGAGTAATCATGTTTGAAAGTGATGATAATTGAAGTTATAAAGTGGTTATGGTGTAGTTTTATAACTTTGGGTTTGATATATTAAGGTTTTAGGGGAAAAGTTTGGAACTTGGAATTTGCAGCAAAGAAAAGAAGAAACAGACATGTGCAGACCCGGTCTCGACGCGACGTGTCGCGTGCAGAGAAGATGGCATTTTCCAGAGAATTTTTCGCGGCGCGAGGTACCCTGAAACCTTCAAAACTCTTGTTGTTAACCCTAATTGTTTGGGGATTGATTCTAAGGTTTTATAAGGGATAAATGGAGTCTTTTTAGACCCGAAAAGGTGTGTAAGGCTAGAATTGAGGTTAGAAACATTGTTTTTGGTTAACTTATGTAAGTTAACCTTATGTTTTGTGATCATAGGTTTATGACCTAGTGTTTAAGCTTTGGTTTGGATGGGATTGTGATCGTTATCACACCCTCCGGTGAGTACACCCTGCGGATACCCGAATTTTGTTATAGTTACAAGTCATCATAGTTGTGTTTTGATTGTTTAGCAAATGTTTGATGAATCTTGAGGAATCAAAGGATGTGGATTATGGAACTGTTTTATATTGTGATCTATATGACTAGCAAATGTTTTGTGAAGCTTTTTGAGTTCAAAGTTTATGTAAATTGTGAAATCATCATATGATGTATTTTAAAGGATGGTTTTCAAAATAAGACCATTTGCTCCAATTCGGGGATGGTCTATGTTTATGTTGTGTTTTATTTGTTGTTTTTGAAACATGATACTCCATGAAGGAGTGAATCTTGATTTTGAAACAACAAACAAGATTTTGAGTAATAAAGATATGTTAACACCTTTGATGTATTGTAGGCATTGAAATGCCAAGAGTGATATTGTTTTTGGAGCATGTATGCTCAAGTGATATGATTGTGACACTTATGTGTTGATTGATAAGCTTGATTGCTTGAGATACTTGGCCTTTATGGCATGTGATTTATGTTACCCTTTGGGGTGTGTGATTTGGTCCGGACCAGTGTGTGATATGAACTCTGTACCATAGGGTTCCTAGCCATTGAGACGTGCACAGGTTCATGTGGATTTGGCAATTGAGGAACCACGATGTATGGGTGGTTGAGGAATCGGTGCAGAGAGTGGAGGGGTATGTCAGTAGCCATCATGACCGTGTGGGTTAACTGGGCTGATGAGCCACCGAACATGGGGCAGCACAAGTGGATTTGGTGAACAGGGCTTACACTCAAGATAACCGTTGTATGGTGGACTGCTTTGTGCATCCCCCACCTTGACGGGGTGATGTGATTATCCCCCATGTGGGCACGTGTTAACCGTGGCTAGCTACCATGTAGAGACATTGTAGCCCAATGGACAGAACCGCATCCTTATGTGCTTACGTATATGGTTTTAAAAGTATGATTGATTGCCAAGCTCGTGTTTTCAAAAGAGAAAAGATGATGACTAGGTTTTGAAAAGACAAATGATTTTTGGTTGTACTCACTAGCTATGTTTATAAATGTTTTGCATCCGCAGGATGTCTGGACGCCTTGGTGAGGCGGGTAAATTCCTTGGGCATAGCTTTGTTGCATTTTTCGGTAACCTTGGATTTCCTATCCTTTTTATTATGGTCGTGAGATTGACTGTGGTAACACCAAAGATTTTGGATTGTATTATTGATAAGGTTTACTGTTGAAAGGTTTTTATATTTTGTTGAAATATTTACAAAAGATTAAAACGCTTCTGCAATCGTGTATAAAGTATGCTCTAAATTGAGATTTCGAAAAGTTTAAATTTGGACTGAAAATCAGGGTGTTACAAGTTGGTATCAGAGCCTGGGTTTGAGTGAATCATGCACTCAAGTTAGTATTTGGTCTTACACCTGGCCGACCATTAAAGGAAATCCATTTGAGCTGGAAGGGGTAACTTGGGTTAGGATGAGAGTTGCCTGAGTGTTAGGTAACTCAAGCGTGTTGCTAGCCCTATGTTACTAAGTTTGACTTCAGTTATGTGTTAAGCCTGATGTAATAGCCTACCTTGGGTAGCAGTTTAGAAATAAATGGTACTGTTGAGTACTAAGAATAGTGGTCCTGGTTCACATTGAACCTTGGATAGTGACAGAAAGCTGTTTGAGCTTGTGTACTGAGTCCTGTATTATGGATAAGTCATTGAGGGATCCTTTGTAAGGATAGACTGGTTTAGAAGGAAACATTTCCTTGATGATATATGAGACGCTTTGAGCACTAGAACGAGAAACTAAGTCTTGACTAAGATTAGTTTCGCCAATAGAAACATGAGATTATGATATTAGAAGCTTTGTTTAGTATGCCTTAATTAATAAGGTGAGTAAGTGATGAAGTTCATAGAATGGAGTTAGATCAGAAAAGTGCCAATTATCCTTGGTTCAAGGAGGGAGGCACCTATGTGTAGTGATATAAGAGATGATTTATTCTATAGAATGAACCCTTTTATGCGACTGTGATTGCGGGTTCGGATCATTAATGGATTTTTGATAGAGTTATCTATTAGTGTCCTCCTATGTGTTGATTTGAGGATTGATGCATTATTTAAGGATGAACCTTACTGAGATTATTGGTTAAATTGTGATGGGAACTAAAGTTATTGTTCCTTGTATGGTAGACTTACTTTGATGAATTATGTTATAAGAGAAATAGTGTTTGTGTGTTTCTCAAAGGAAGCAAGAAACTCCTTTTTGAATCGTAGCTTCTGTGATGAAATAATAGACATGGAGTCCCCTTTGTAATAGTGCAGGTTAGTCCAATTGAGTTGGACTTCTCACTGAAATCATTTATGGATGTTGAGATCTAATGAGTCTCACATTGAGATGTGATGTAGAATGATTAAGTTTGAATTGGAAAATCTCTTAGTTACATAAGCTCTCAAGTTTTGATTGAAAGCTATTAACCACTCTTAGCACTTGTTATGTGCTTAGAGGAGATAAGAGCTATAAAGTTAGTTGGGGGATCCCAATGGTAGTTTGTGATTGAAATAATGTAACGAAATGTTTAAGTAAGGTTGTACATTGAGTAACCTTGTGATTAAGTTGTTAAATAATCTTTGAAATTTTAACTCTCTAGTGGTGGAGACTTTTCTGAAATTAAGATTGTGATGTTATTAATTAGTGATGTGTTCACTTAAGAATATGTGTAACCAAGTCTCTTTCCTTTGATGACTTGGAGAGTTGTGTAGAGGAAAGATGATTGTTAGTATGTTAAGCCTCTTAAGAGGATGGACCAATTACAAGGTCAGCCTTGTAGTATGAAAATTTAAATCATAATTTGATGTGTTCTTATGTATCGGTTTAACCTAAATGGTGGAAATGAAATGATTGAAAGTTTGTTGTAAGTTCATTAAGAACTTCAGTAAGTGTTAATGGTTGAAAATAAGTTGACTAAGTGGCCCGTTTTGGGTAGTGTTGAAAAGAGTTTCTTAATGATTACAGTTAGTTATGGTCAGATCAACGATCCAGTTGGTGTATGAATATGAATTTCATTAAGAACATAAAAATTTCATGTGATATGGTGCTGGGGGTCTATAGATTTACCTTTGAGGTGAAAAATCTTTAGGACCTCATAGTGGTCACCTTTGGAATCAAATGTGATTATTTGGATTAAATAGTTTTGATTGTGTTGTCTTAGAACAATGTGTGGTTTGTTACCTAAAGAGTGATTCACTTGGTTTATGTGAATGGATACTGAAAAGATATTTAGAGATTAGATGAGTTGATCCTGAAAGTGAAGCTCCTATGTATGATGTGAGACATGTCCTCAGACAATGCGGTAGAGTTAAGACTCTTCCATTTCGATGGTAGATGTCCTTGTGACAATTAGTTGGCTTATGTTGTTAGATATAGCGTGGTGCTTTTTGACCACAAGAGATGATTAATTATTCGACCATAGGGAAGCATGCGTCGATGCCGGTAGCTAGAGTTGGTCGAGATCTTTGACCTTGAGAGTTGTTATATCCGGGCATGGCAAAGGTTGTGACCCTAGTTTGGAGTCGCAAGGGTATAGTCCTAAAAGTTCAATTATGGGTCTTTTAGACCAAAAGATGTTTTGAAATTTATGAGGAGACTTAGGGGTGCACGACGAATGGCCTTGCGGGATGAAGATCTCTAGATAGAGTCGTGCTTGCGGAATCGAGCGTCCAGAGGTCGGTGTTTGTGTTATCTAGTGTTGGTGGGTCGATGCGAGCATCGAAGTTTGTTATGAATTGTGAGTTAAAATGTGTTTAAGGTTTACTGGTTCTGATAAACCTTCGTTGGTACTAAGATAGTATTGTGTAGAGATTTGAAATCTTGCATTAGCTATTGATTTGATGGCAAGTATAGCCATTGAATTAAGATATTATGTTTTGAACCCTTAAGTTATGTGACGTGCCATGGCATAATCAGTAAATAATTACTGTAGAAATTTCTGAAACAGAAGTTAGTTTATATACTTTTGGTTATGTGACAAGGTTGTTAAGAACCTTGAGATGTGGTTTGGATCTTTTTTGATCAATTGATGAAAGAATGATTTTATTTTAGTAACAATGGTAAGTTTACCATCCTAATTGGGTGAGTAAGTTCCTAATGGATATGACCGAGTTAAGATATGATATCATGATATTCAATTATGAATAAATACTTTTGGGTGTTACTCCCAAATATTGGAGAAATGATGCAACTACCATTTGATGATCTAGAATTGTCAAGGAATGATTGAAAATGGCATATATTGCAAAGAACCCTTATGAGGTATTGTGGTAATGGAGAGGTGAAAGTTATTGGTGGGTCCCTAATTAGTGTGATAAATAGCTAGCAAGGGGACTCTATGAATTAAAGAATCGTTAATCTTGGGTCACGATATTAAATTCCTGATAGTCCAATTGGGAGTTAGTCTTGAGCCATTTAGTGGTGAGATACTAGGCTATTCTAAAGGTCTAGTTAAATAAATTGAATTTGAGTTGATATAGAAAATTTGAGTTGATATAGAAAAGTTGTATTGATAGGCTATTCTAACCCAGTGTGTATTTAAATGTTTTGTATCCGCATGATGTCTAAAGGGCTTGTTGAGGCGGGTAGATGCCTTGAGCATAACTTTGTTGCATTTTTAGGTAATCTTGGATTTCCTATCCTTTTTATTATGGTCGTGAGATTGACTGTGGCAACACCAAAGATTTTGGATTGTATTATTGATAATTGAAAGGTTTTTATATTTTGTTGAAATATTTATAAAAGATTAAAATGCTTTCGCAATCGTGTTTAAAGTATGCTTTAAATTGAGATTTCGAAAAGTTTAAATTTGGACCGAAAATCAGGGTGTTACAATAACTGCAAAATAATTTTACCACTTTGATAAAGTGGGTTTAGGATTAACCGAATGCATGGTATTTGTTGGTCAAGCAGGAGAGTTAGAAAAGGAAGTAAATTAAAGAAAAATCACAAAGAAAATGCAAAAACCTTTCAAGTGTAAGCTCTTAAAGGACACGTATAACTCTAAGGAAGAACCCAAACCTAAATTCTCAAATGATTACTTCTGGAGCTACACGGATGTTGAAATGGAAGCACAAACATCAAATTTTGAAACCATAAAAAAAGATGAGTATATATTCCCCACATGGAATTACAAAGGTTTGAAAATCTTGAAAAATGGTATTTTTTTGCAAACAGTTATGAGCGAGATTAATGAGTTGTTCTCAGAAGATAAAACTGACGATCTTGAAAAGGTAAATCAATTTTTAGAATATTCGGCTACCACTCACATGTGAGAAATAACAAATTCTTTCTTTGATTCCTTTTTAATTGTATATTCAAATGACTGCTTTCATATTTGGATGATCAAGAACAAGTTCTAGATACTAACGGCAAATTAGTTCAAGCATAGTCCAGAATCCAAGATTTAGAAAGAGAAATCATGCTCATGCAAATTGAAATCAAAAAATCCGAAGAAAATTATTTGCAAAGAATTTAAATCTGAAATCCTAAGACTTGAAACGAATAATGTTCAATGGAATAACATGATAAATGAAATGAAATCAGATTTAAAAAGGAAAGGAAAAGGAAAAGAAACAGTTCGAATCCCCTCTCCTTCCACACCCCCAAAGCAAGAATACTCATTCCACAATCCTTTTGCTTATTCTGCTGCTAACATGAGTGTGTCTTCGACTGTAGCAGTGAAAGGGGTGGAGAAGTCAAGACAAATTTAGAGGAGGAAGGACGAACTGAGTAGACAAAACTGTGGAGAAGGAACGTCTAGAATAAAGAAGGAAAGCTTAGATAATAAAAACACTTTCAATTTATTTTCTTTAAATACCATGAAAACAACTCCATGTAATTCCACTTTGATGAATACAATGTGTTCTTCTATTGAATTCCACTGTATATGTAAAACCCTAATTTTAGTGCGAATTAAAACTTTTTCATTTACTAATAAACATCATCATTGTTCATTTCATTTAAAAAAGGGTGTAGAAGCTTTAACGGATTTACAAAAGATTGGTGTTACTTGTTTTAATTACACGACCATTAATCAATGAATAAACAAAATAAGTGCAACTGTCATGTATATCCAAACAGGTCATATCAAGGTATTTCCAAAAGCTTCTACCCATCTCACCGGCAAATCAACTATTTATCTCCGTATACAAAACATGTAACAACAGAGTTGTTAGCATAAGCTAGTGAGTGTACCAAAACAGTTGTAACCAAATATATAAGTCATCATCACAAGTTAAGCAACATGACATCATCTATTATAGCACACAAGATGTGGGGGACAAGTCCACTAGAGTCGGTGTATTTCATAGTGGCCAACCATGGTCAACAAGTCCACGTGGGGGTGTGTCCACATCTCTGGTCAAGGTGGGGGAGCACAAATCAGTCCACCATACAACACTTATCAAGAGTGAATGCTTAATCACACATATTATAATTGACATGATCAATAACAATAACAAATCACATTGATGCCATGAATGTGTAAAACATATAGTACAAGAGCATTTTGATGACTTATAAGTTTATAAAGCCAATAATGTATCCGCAGGGTACAACTCACCTGTTTGAAGTGATGAGGATCACTTCCTATCCAAAATAAGGCTAATTCACTTTTGCAAGAGTCCTATAATCGTAAAGCATAAGGTTAACTTAGTTAAGTTAACCAAAATTGAGACTCCTTAAGAATATAGACCCAAAACCAAACTTAAACACCTACTTCGGGTCTTAAAGACTCCATTTTAATCCCCTAAAATCATAAGAATCAATCCCCAAACAAATATAGGGTCAAAAGGGGTTAAAACATAGCTTTTGGAAGTTTTAGGCCTCATCACGCCGCGAGGAAAATTGCCTCTCGCCGGCTACAAATCGCTGGAAAAATGGAGTTGCTGAACCAGGCGCCTCACGCCGCGAAGTAGCTCCTTACGCCGCGAGGCAGCGTGAACAGTAAACTGAGAGCTTGATTTCAACACTAACTTCAACTAAAACCCAATTTCCCCATACCATACTTAGTTGTAGCATCAAATAGGGTCTAAACCCTACCAATACAACTCTAACATGACAATATTAAAAAACTTCGATGATCCAAACCCTATTTTCACCAATTCTTCCCATTTTTACTCATTTACTAACAATAAGCACCCAATTCAACATTAAATCATCAAGTACATCAAGTATAGCTAAAATCAAACACAAGTATGAGCTAGAACTTACTTGATCAAACACCTAACTTGATCTTGCTCTTTCTTGACCAAAATCCCAATTTCTAAAAAGAAGAAAAGAAGAAGAAAAAGCCCAACACCAAATAACTTGATTCTAAACACAAAACTAATAACTCCTCTTGATTTCCCTTCTTTCTCTTTGCCAAAAACGTTCAAGTTCACCCTCTCTTACTCTCTACACGTTTATTTCTTTCTTTCCCAGCCACAATGAGGTCTTGACCTCGATAATTGGGGTCAAGGAGATACATATATATATATATACACACACACACACACACAATTAACACTTCTAGTCCCTCAAGTATCTATCCTCTTACACATTGTTCACAATTTAAATTACAATACACACATATACACACACTCAAGCATAGATGGACATATTAATAATAACAATAATGATAATCGCATAAAATTCATTTACTTTTACATAGTTATAAATTCTTTAATTTTATAAAAATTTCGGATATTACATTTCCTCACTCCTGACAATGATTCCGTCCTCGGAATCAATTTAACTAAACAAATAAGGGTAACGGGTTTTCATGTCGTTTTTGGTCTCCCAAGTTAGATTAGGACCTTGGATATGCTTCACTGAACCAACACCAAAGGAATCAAACGCTTCCTTAGATTCTTGGTCTTCCTTTCCTGAATTGCAACCGGTTCCTCAACTAACCGTTTCTTTGGATCAACCCGTAACTCACTGATTGGAAGAATTTGCTCATCCTGTACTTTGGACCTTTTGAAGTTACAAACATGGAATGTGTTGTGAACTCCTTCCAACTCTGGTGATAACTCAAACTCATAAGCTTCTTCATTAACCCGCTTCAAGATTTTGAATGGTCCAATATACCTTGGACTCAACTTGCTACGTTTCCCAAAACGGATCACGCCTTTCCAAGGTGATACCTTGAGCATCATCCTATCACCTACTTCAAAAGTCATAGGTTTCCTCTTTTTGTCTACATACATCTTTTGACGATCCCACGTGGCTTTAAGCTTTTCAAGTGCAACTTTAACTTTGTCTACAGTCAGTTGGACTATTTCTGGACCTACATACTGTTTTTTACCCGGTTCTAGCCAACACGTAGGGGTTCGACATCGTCTCGTGTAGAGCATTTCATAAGAAGGCATACCAATGCTAGAATGGTAGGAATTATTGTACGCAAACTCAATCAAAGGTAGATGATAATCCCATGATCCTCTAAATTCCAGTACACAAGAACAAAGCATATCCTCCAACGTTTGAATGGTCCTTTCAAACTAGCCATCCGTCTGATGGTGATAGGCTTTACTCAGATGAACACGAGTACCAAGTTCTCTTTGAAGACTTCTCCAAATTTAGATGCAAAGCGCGAAACTCTATCCGAGACTATAGATAAAGGTACTACATGTCTAGACACTATTTCGTCTACATATAATTTTTCCAATTTATCCAAAGGAGCAGTTTCGTGAGTAGCAAGAAAATGAGCACACTTGGTCAAACGATCAACTATGACCAAAATCCCGTCATGTCCCTTAGCAGTCTTTGGAAATTTTGTAACGAAATTCAATTGTAATGTGATCCTATTTCGATTCAGGAATTTCCAACGGTTGGAGATTTCCATAGGGTCTTTGATGCTCAATCTTGACTTGTGCACAAATAGAACACTTTTCTACATAAGAAGCAATGTCTACATCCCGGGCCACTAATACAAAGATTTTAAATCATGATACATTTTCGTACAACTCGGATGCATTGTCATTTTGGAGCGATGGGCATCGTGTAGAATTACCTCACGGTTGTTGCCATGCATTGGCACCCAAACACGACCCATAAAGACTTTCAAACCACGACTATCATCTTCTAGACGATCCTTGGTTTTAAGCATTTGCTCACTTTTGGGATTCTCGACTTTTAAAGCCTCTTTCTGAGCCGTTCTAAGTTGTTCCACCAATTCAGATATCATCTCCATTCTAAAAGATTTGTAGCACAAAGTATCCACTTGGGTCTTGCGACATAGAGCATCAGCCACAACATTTGCCTTTCCCGGATGATATCGAATCTCACAATCATAGTCTTTGATCAATTCGAGCCAATGACGTTGCCCCATGTTTAACTCCTTTTGATCAAAAATATGCCGAAGGCTTTTATGATCGGTAAAAATCACACAATGAGTGCCATAAAGATAATGACACCAAAGCTTTAAAGCAAAGATCACCACAGCCATTTCTAGATCGTGAGTCAGATAATTCACCTCATGAGACTTCAGTTTCCAGGATGCATAAGCAATAACTTTGTCTCTTTGCATAAGAACAGAACCCAAACCAGATCTAGAAGCATCACTATACACCACAAAATCTTGCGATCCTTCAGGAAGAGAAAGAACTGGAGCTTGGCACAATAATCTTTTGGATGTTTGAAACATTTTTACGAGTTAATTTGGTTAACGTTTATGCTATCTTTGAGAAATCACGAATGAAATGACGGTAGTAACCCGCAAGACCAAGAAAACTTTTGATTTTAGAAGGGGATTTAGGAGATTCCCACTTCATAACCGCTTCAATTTTAGAAGGATCGACTTTAACGCCATCACCACAGATAACATGACCAAGGAATTGGATTTCCCGAAGCCAGAATTCAGATTTAGAGAACTTTGCATAAAGCTTCTCACGACGAAGGACTTCAAGAACTTCCCGAAGATGGATCTCGTGATTTTTCTCGGTTTTAGAATAAACCAAGATATCATCAATAAAAACAATCATAAATATATCCAGGAAGTGTCGGCAGACTCGATTCATAAGATCCATGAGCACCACAGGGGCGTTGGTTAGACCAAAAGGCATTACTAGGAACTCATAGTGCCCAAAAGCAATCTTTGGAATATCAACTTCTTTAACACGAACTTGATGATAACCCGAACGAAGATCAATCTTGGAGAAATAACTTGCTCCTTGAAGCTGATCAAACATATCATCAATTCGAGGAAGCGGGTACTTATTCTTGATGGTGCTTTTGTTCAACTCCTAGTAATCAATGCACATCCGGAGAGTACCATCCTTTTTCATCACAAACAAAACCGGTTCTCCTCACGCGAGGAACTCGGTCTTACAAATCCCTTATCCAAAAGATCTTGGATTTGTTTCATCATTTCCTGAATTTCTGATGTTGCTAAACGATATGGAGCCTTTACAACAGGAATTGCTCAAGGAATCAAGTCTATTTGGAACTCAACTTCACATACCGGAGGTAAACCAGGAAGATCATCAGGAAATTCATTAACAACTTTCACATCCTCAATACTTTGCTTCTCTTTCTTAACATCATGGACATATGCCAAGAACGACTCACAACCCTTGAGTAAACACTTACGAGCTTTCATAACAGATATGATTTCCAAACCCGATTTACGCTTCTCTCCCTAAGCTATAATGTTCACGACATTAGACAAAGGAATTTTGATTAACTTTTTGGAGCAAGAAATTTCGGCTTGAGTAGCATTAAGAATATCCATACCAATTACCACATCGAAAGATGATATGTTAATGGGTAGCAAACGAATTGGGAAAGAATTCCCATCAATATCCAGAGTACATGTATCATAGACGTCGGTCACATAAATAATCTTGCCATTAGCAATTTCAATATCAAGAGGTTTGGCATGTTTAATAAATGGAAATCTCAGTTTTCAACAGAAAGCACATGACAAAAAGGATCTATTAGCTCCGGAACCAAATAACACATAGGCAGGTGTAAAATTCAATATGAACATACCAGACACTACATCCCCTTCCTCCCGGGCCTCGTCAGCTGTCATTTGGAATGCCCGTCCTTTTGCCTTTTGATGGTACTTAACCTTTGAGGATGATCCACCAGTTCCTCCTTCCTTACGCTACGGGCAATCAGGAATCTTGTGATCGGGTTTGTGACAAATAAAAGAAACATTTTCCTTGATTTTACAGTGAGCTGGATGTGGCCAGGCTTGCCACAACGTGAACAGGCTTTGGTATCTTTGGTGCAATCTCCCTTGTGATGAGACCTACAAGCCTTACACGAACGAGGCTTTAAATCATCACTCTTAGGCTTTGAGGAGGAGAAATGAGTAACTTTCTTCTTTGGCTGACCACTAGAGGACTCAGCCTTCCTCTTTTCACCAACTAACTTCTTGGCTTGCTTTGAAGCCTTGAAGTCATCAAACAAGAACTTGGCCTTTTGAGTGGCCGAAAGAAGAGTTGAACAGTCTCTGATATGAATTTTATACTCAGGTGGTATGGTTTCTACAAAACGCTTCACTTTAGGTTTCTCATCTGGGACCCAAGTAGTCACGAAACTGAGACGTTCATTAAACTTCCGGACATGCTCATCCATAGACGAGTCACCCAGCTTCATGTTCAAGAACTCCCTCTCAAGTCTTTCAAGATCCCTTTCAGTACATAATTCCTTTTGAAACAGCTCTAGGAATTCCTCCCAACCTATCTTATCAACTTCACCCTTAGGCATTGCTGCCTTAATGGTGTTCCACCAAACCAAGGCTCTCCCTTGTAACTGCCTAACAGCATAAGTAACTTTGTGTTCCTTATCACAATCATAAGAGGTAAACGTCCGCTCCATCTCTCTAATCTAACTAAAGGTCACAATTGGATCATCACCGCCCTCCCTTATAAGTAGGGGGTTACAGTTCAAAAAGGTCTTATAGGAAATGGTGGGTTTCCTCGAGATAGAAGCATCATTGGACTCACCATGAGTCGAAGTCTTAGGTGAATCATTGTTCTTTTTCAAATGATTTTCTAACTCCTCGATGCGAGTCAGAAGTTGAGCTATCACGGAAGATTGGTCATTAAGATTACCCGAGTGGGGTTGAGAGTGTTGAGAACCAGGATTTCCCCTGGTTGATAATGCTCTGGAGGTATTTCATCTCCTTCGGGTTGGACAATGAAGAAGTTATCATCATTATGAGCATCTATGCCTCAAATCTTGTCTACTACACATAATTAGACAACAACAAGTAGCATATTAAGCAGAGATTCAACAATTCTAATGCATGTGGAAACAAGGTTTCCTTATCTCTCATACAATTCTCAACTTAACCTATATCCCTACTCGACATGTTAGGATCTTCACTTAATGGTTGGTCTTGGTTTAAGACCAAACACTCCCTAAAGTGCTTGATTCTCTAAAACCTTAGCTCTGATACCAACTTGTAACACCCTAATTTTTTAGTGTAAATTAAAACTTTTCCATTTACTAATAAACATGATCATTTGTTATTTCATTTACAAAAGGGTGAGGAAGCTCAAATGGATTTACAAAATATTGGTGTTACTTGTTGTCTTAATTACACGACCATTAATCTACGAATAAAAAAAATGAGTGCAACAGTCATGTATATCCAAACATGTCACAATAGGTCATATCAAGGGCTTCCCAAAAGCTTCTACCCATCTCACCGGCAAATCAACTATTTATCTACGGATACAAAACATGTAACAACAGAGTTGTTAGCACAAGCTAGTGAATGTACGAAAACAGTTTTAACCAAATAGATAAGTCATCATCACAAGTTAAGTAACATGGCATCATCTATTATAGCACAAAAGATATGGGGGACAAGTCCACTAGAGCTTTTGTCTTCCATAGTGGCCAACCATGGTCAAGAAGTCCACATGGGGGTGTGTCCACATCTCCCGTCAAGGTGGGGGAGCATGAAGCAGTCCACTATACAACAGTTATCAGGAGTGAATGACGTGTTCCCCAAGTCCACTCGTGTGTCTTAGGTTCGGTGGCTCGTCGGCCCATTGAACCATACAGTCATAATAGGTACTATCATCCCTTCCACCCTTTGCACCTATTCCTCAACCACCCGTGTATCTAGGTTCCTCAATCGCCAGAGCCACATGAACCAATACACGTTATCCAAATGGTTAGGAACCATACGATACAAATCTCTAAGTCTCAAACATAGGTCCGGACCACAAAGGCACAATCACAAACGCAAGCAATTTAAACACATATAGTTATTAACTTGCAAGAAGCAACACACAACATCACATGCATTCAAAGCTTGCAAAGCACATATATCATCATTGACATGATCAATAACAATAACAAATCACATTGATGCCATGAATGTGTAAAACATAGAGTACAAGAGCATTTTGATGACTTTTAAGTTTATAAAGCCAATAATGTATCCACAAGGTATAACTCACCTGCTTGAAGTGTTGAGGATCACTTCCTATCCAAAACAAGGCTAATTGACTTGTGCAAGAGTCCTATAATCATAAAGCATAAGGTTAACTTAGTTAAGTTAACCAAAATTGAGACTCCTTAAGAATATAGACCCAAAACCAAACTTAAACACCTATTTCTGGTCTTAAAGACTCCATTTTAATTCCCTAAAATCATAAGAATCAAACCCCGAACAAATATAGTCTCAAAAGGGGTCAAAACATAGCTTTTGGAAGTTTAAGGGCTCCTCGTACCGTGAGGAAAGGTTCCTCGTACCCGCTACAAATCGCTAGAAAAATGGAGTTGTTGAACTAGGCGCCTCGTGCCGCGAAGTAGCTCCTCACACCGAGAAGCATATGTTTCGTACCACGAGGCAGCGTGAACAGTAAACTGAGAGCTTGTTTTGAACACGAACTATCACCAAAACCAATTTTCCAAAACCATACTTAGTTGCAACATCAAATAGGGTCTAAACCCTACCAAAACAACTCTAACATGACAATATTACAAAACTTTGATGATCCAAACCCTAGTTTCACCAATTCATCCAATTTTGACCCATTTACTAACAATAAGCACCCAATTCAACATTAAATCATCAAGTACATCAAGTATAGCTAAAATCAAACACAAGTATGAGTTAGAATTTACTTGATCAAACACCTAACTTGATCTTGCTCTTTCTTGCACCAAAATCCCAATTTCTAAAAAGAAGAAAAGAAGAAGAAAAAGCCCAACACCAAATAACTTGATTCCAAACACAAAACTAATAACTCCTCTTGATTTCCCTTCTTTCTCTTTGCCTAAAACCTTCAAGTTCACCCTCTCTTACTCTCTACACATGTCTTTCTTTCTTTCCCAGCCACAATGAGGTCTTGACCTCAATAATTGGGGTCAAGGAGATATATATATATATATATATATATATATATATATATATACACTCACAATTAAAACTTCTAGTCCCTCGAGTATCTATCCTCTTACACTTTGTTCACAATTTAAATTACAGTGCACACATATACACAAACTCAACGGTAGATGGACATATTAATAATAACAATAATGATAATCACATAAATTCAACTACTTTTACATATTTATAAATTCTTTAATTTTATAAAAGTTTCGGATATTATAGTATGGGAGATGGTTGCCAAGATGGTCAATGTCGGTATCAGTGTGAATATGATACAGACCGAAAAGACTTGGAATCATCCTAAGTGCAAATTTCAAATGAGCACACTCTAATCAAGAATTGGCCACTTGAATAACCAATAATTGTTATAAAATCCACTTCTGGTGTAAAAAGAAAGCTAACACCACTTCACAATCATAGTTACAGACCAGGAACATAAATAATTCACATCTAAATTACAAAAGGTTCAACAAACGTAACTTCCATAACTGGAGCCAAGTAAACGTCAATCAAATGTGGAATGATAATCGGTTCCAAATTCACAAAAAGAAAAACGACTCTTCAAGAAATCAAACACAAGGAGTTCTAAAGCAAGCTTCGCAAATAAAAGGAACTCTAAAATACCAACATGATACATCACAAGTCAACAATGCATAATTAATAACTCAGCCTTTAGTTTTAATTTCCATTATATTTATATAATATTCTTATTGTGATGCTAATTTTAACCGGTAGTCACCCGTAAGTACCTATCATATCATTACTTAAGTTTAGACATCAATACACGCATAGAACAACCAAGAAACTTGAAACAATCCTGTGACGATGCCTTTAGTCCAATTATTAACTTATAACAACAGTCCAAGCATAAACACACGAAAGAACAACAAACATCATATTACATTACCCAGACCGACGCGTCGCCTCGCGACTCAAGACCTGTCGCGTTGCGATGTCTGTGCAGAACCAAGAACAGCCTGCTGTGTAGAATATCAAACTCGACCAAACCACTTTCAAATTGTTTCTAATCAAATTCCATAGTTCACACATATAATATTATAGTACTATAGCCTATCTAACCTACTTATAAACCACTTAAACAACATAAATATAATTCAAACCAGGACCTGCATATTGTTTCTCTTCAGGTTCTAACCAATAAGTAGTAGTACACATCGCCTACCATACAACATTTCATAGGGTGGCATGCCTTTATTCGAGTGATAAGAGTTATTATAGGAAAATTCAATCAAAGCTAGCTGAGAATCTCATGAGCCACCAAATTCAAGTATACAAGCACGAAGCATTCTTCAAGAGTTTGAATAGTCCTTTCGGATTGACTATCAGTTTGAGGATGATACTCTGTGCTTAGATTAACCCGTGTACCAAGCTCGCGTTGAAGACTATTCAAGAAGATAGATATAAATCCTGCATCCAGATCGGAAACAATAGATAGACGAATTCCATGACGAGATACTACCGCATTGATATAAAGTTGGGCCAAACGGTTCATGGGTGCACATTCATTAGTCGCGAGAAAATGAGCACTTTTAGTGAGACAATCAACAACAACCCAGATCATGTCGTGCCCCTTAGATGTCCGGGGTAACTTGGTTACAAAATCCATGGTAATATGATCTCATTTCCACTCTAGAATCTCTAATTGGTGCAAATTATCATGCGGTTTCGGGTGTTCAGTCTTAACTTGGGCACAGATTTGGCATCTCTCAACAAATGAAGCTATGTCACGCTTTAGTGTAGGCCACCAATACAAAGCTTTCAAGTCTTGGTACATCTTGGTGCTTCCGGAATGAACAAACAATCTTCGTTTATGTGCCACTTGTAGGATTATCTCTCGATTACCACCAAGATTTGGTACCCATATTCGGGATTGAAATGTCTTCAAACCTCGACTATCTTCTCCTACTTGACTTGAAAATTTAATCATTGTCTTAGCTTTTAGGTTGACTTCTTGCAATGCTTCATGTTGTGTTTCCTTAAGCTGAGTAATAACATCAGCTACTACAGTGAGTCTCATGAACCTAACTACTCCAGGAAATTTTTCCAATTCAATGCATCAGCTACAACATTCACTTTCCCGGGATGATACTTGATTTCACATTCGTAGTCTTTAATCAATTGTAACCAGCGCCGTTGTCTCATATTAAGTTCATTTTGTGTGAACACATATTGCAGACTTTTATGCTCCATGCATACTACATATTTAGTGCCATATAGGTAATGACGCCACAACTTCAAAGAAAATACCACGGTTGCAAGTTCTAGATCATGGGTTGGATAATTCTTTTCATGTGGCTTCAATTGATGCGAGGCGTATGCAATCACCTTGTTTCGTTGTATCAGAACACAACCTAGACATGCATATGAAGCATCACAGTAGACAATAAAGTCTTCCGACCCATTAGGAAATGCTAGAATAGAAGTATGTATATAAAATACATGTAGATGTATTTTATACATGGTATGACATAACTAGTGTATTCTTTTATATATTTGAAAGAATAAACTAAAATCCTCACATAATTCACAAAGGGGACCCTATTTTGAGCTTACTTGAAAATGGCACAACATGGACATGGTATGGAGGATCAAATGAAGAAGCAAGAAGCAAGAGGGGACCCTCCCCCTCTTGTTTTTCGGCCAAAAATTCAAGGGAGGGGGCCTCTCTCTCTTGCTCTGCTTCTTGGCCTTTATACTCCATGCATGGTCCCTTTTGTGAACTACTTACATGCTACCACCTTTTCTTATTCTTTAGAGAATTATTCTAAGTGCTTAAACTTTGAAAACATCCTTACTCTCTAGTATTGGTTTTCTTCAAGTTAGCAAAGGGTGATACTTAGATACATACTCAAAATATATACATCTAGTTCAAGAAGAAGGACAAAGGTCGTTGCTTGCTTTCTTGAGCTTCAAGGGTTGGAGAAACTAGCATTTCAAGGTGTTGAGATCATTGGCTTATGGATACCTTGGAGGAATTCTCTACTTGGCTTCCCATTAATCAACCACTTCTCCAACGGTTTTCTCACGCTACAAAAGTTGTAGTTCTAAACAACATATGGTTGTTTTTGTTTCTTAAGGATTGCATATGGTGGGGAGTTTTAAAATGTTTAAAATTGTTGTTCATCCTTCCATTGCTAAAATATCTTTTGAAAAACCAAACTAACCCCAACTGTGGTATCAGAGCCACTTATGTATGGTTTTAAGAAATTTTAATTTTTGAGTATGTATTTGTTAAGTAAATGGACAATTTTTCTTTTGTTAGAAAACTTCTAGATTTTCTTATTGGCAACTTGTATATGTTTATATATTTATTTTTTCGATACAACCAAACCACATGCATGTTTGGTTGTAAAAGTTGCCTAGATATCAAGTGTTGATATATATATATATATATATATGTTTGTTTGTATTTATGTTGTGCATAACAAGCGATAGACCTTTTGTGATATGTTGGAAATTCGATTTGGTTGTAAAATTATTCTTTTATTTTTGTATGAAATAATATTTAGTTTTTGTTTGATCTTGTTGTATTTTGTAAGTAGTAGAATAGTTTACACTAGTTTACTTTTATAAAAATGTAACTGGATGTAGATATGAACAAGTTGGAGTTTTCAATTATGAGGGAGACAACCATGGAGTTTTGGAGTCCTTTGCACTACAAGGAGTTTTTTTGGCAAGTAGGAGCTTCTAGTTCATCACCAGAGGAGATTTATGGTCCTCAGTTATGACTTGGTATTTTTTGTATGGCTCACAGAAATACCACTTAGGATAAATGACTTGGTTATGCACTTATACATGTTTTGTGTGTGTTTATGTTTATATTATTATGCATGGTTGAAAATAGGATTTTTGTATGCTTGATAATAATTTTGACATAATATAAATCATACAACGGGAGTTTGATATTTTAAAGTTTAGATAACATAAGATGTAAAATGAATTTTATATAAAAGGGTTTTATTTTAAAGATTAAAATTCATTATGTGAAAAAAAAAATATATTTACATAGAGAAAGGTTCATGCGAAAAGGATCTTATTTGCGAAAAGTGCGAGAAGTGATTTACACCGTAAGATGATCAGATCCATGGCTAATATGACTTATGGCATTTTTGTAAATACTTTAAACTTAAATGGTTATAAATAAATTTAACAAGGGACAAAAATGAGATTTTACAAAACTTAATCTCCTTTAAATTAGGAAATCAATTATTTTATATTTGGGAAGAGAATATATATATCTATCTCCATCTAGAACCCTATTTAGCCTTCCCCTAATCTCCACGTTTCTCTCCCTGCAAAAAACAGCCGCACCCCACGATCTATATTGAAGCTCACCACCGGCCACCGCCACTGACGGCGGGCTTGAAGACTGCCACCGTAGCACCGCCACCACCGCTCGTTTTCTTTAATCGTATAGAAACTCCCGTTGCCGTTATCACCGTCATTAAACACATCGCCTCATCAAAAACAAGATCGGGTTCGTCTCCATCCCCATCCCAGTCATCACCGTGCATTGCCGCTGCCACCATCATTAAACACCATTATCTCCTAATCGAAAACAAGATCGTTCGTCTCCATCCCTATCTCGTTCATTGCCATGCACCGCCGCTGCCGCTACCACCATCATCAAACACTACTATCTACTCATCGAGAACAAGATCTGGTTTATGGTTCCTTCACCGTCGTTATTTTGAAATTAACATCACCACCGCCGCCCCTATTGAGACAACCCCAACAGATTTAACACCTTCCACAGCCTTCTTTTTGCTTTTGCTTTTGTTTTACATTTTTATTTCTATGTTGTACAATCTTTGTTGTTTTAAGATTCTATCAATGAGATCTACAGACTTTGATGGGTTGTTTTTCGGTTGTTGAATCCCTGAAGTTGAGTACCACAGATTTCTACTTGTATTTATAAGGTTTTATGTACTTTTACTTGTTTATCATTGAACAGGCAATACTAATATTGAACAATTTTTTTTATAAATTGTTTATATTTTTAATAATTGGGTTTTAGTTTTGTTTCTCTTCTTGTTCATTATTAAACAACGGAGATGTTTGAATAACTTTTTTTAGTACACTAGTAAAATTGGATTTCTTTATGTTTTATAGGGAAATAATGTATTTAGTATTGAACAAGTAATGGTCCATTCATTTATTCTTGTTTAATATTGAACAAGTAATAGTCTATGCATTTATACTTGTTTATTATTGAACAAGTAATAGTACATATTTAGTTGTTTATACTCTTAACAATAGATTTTAGCTTTATTTTTATTGTGTTCATTACTAAACAAGAGAATTTGAGATGTTGCAACAAATGTTTAGTGATTTGGTTTCTTTATGCTATACAAGATAAATCAATCACTAGCGTTCTATAATGAACATTTGTTAACATGATCGTGTATATTGAAATGGGCATTATATATTTTCTCATAAGTTCCCTTTATACTCGGTTTGAAAGGTTAATTAATGTATTTTAGATAAAAAAATGTGCATGAATTGTGTTTATTAGCTAATATAGTATAAATAATGAAAAACATTTAAATAGTAGGTTGCGTTCAGTAATGAACACCTTGTTAATAATAAAATAGCAATATACGGAAAAAAATGTTAACTAGCGAACATATTGTTGAACCTAAAATATAAGAAAAAACAGAAAAAAACCCATGGTTTATTAGTAAATATTGTGAAATTAATATTTTGCTATAAATTTTTTTTATTGTTTAAAATATAAGAGAGAGAGAAAGATAGCAGAGAGAAATAGATTGGAAATAGAAAAAAATTGGTTTACTATTATGCCTTTTAGAATAAAAAAAATATGATTAATCTAAGCCACAAGATCAAATGCAAATAAGTGGTTAAGATCGCTTCTCGCACTTTTCGCAAATAAGACACTTTTCGCATGAACCCTCTCCTATGTACATATATATATATATATATATATATATATGAGTTTTATAAAATAGATATTTTAAAAAGGGTTTAGTTCATGAAAATGTATCCAACTTGTCATCTTTTGCTATTGTATGTACTGAACTTTCAAACTTACCATTTAATGTATCCAAGTCTCAAAAGTTACCAATTGATGTATCCGGTTACCTAGAGATCAGGTAACCGGTAATTGTTTTTTTTATTTAAAATAATACAACATTTTCCACCTCATTATTATTGCCACATTAGTATTTCAAGAGGAACACTCATGATCTTCATCATTATGATATGAATAAAAACAGAGAATGTTTAAACCATATGAAATCCACATATGAATACTAACAACTTAAACAAAATCGAAATCTTATGTGAAATATATTTATTGAAATCACCAAATAAATTTGTGTTCTGGAACACATTTGAAGCAAGAATGAACACTAAATCAAGAACAAAAACTCAGATTCAAGTGTAAACTCAAAATCGATACTTGCTTTTGAATTCATCTTCAATACTTTTCAATAATCAATACATACTTTTGAATCGATGGTAGACGGGTAAATACAGATCTTTAAACCCTTAAATGAAGAAGAAGAACTTAACCAAGAAGAAGACAATCTTTAAACCCCTAAACGAAGAAGAAGATCTTTAAACCCATAAACGAAGAATACTTTACCTTTGAAGACGAGTATCGTATCCTTGATGATGGTAGACGGTTCGATCAAAAACCCTAAGATTGAGCCTTTTTGAAATTGCAGATGGTGTATAAGAACCATAAATCAAACAAACCGAACAAATCGACCATTTCTGACTTCAAACACAAGAAATCGATATACTAAATCAGGGACAGATCTAAACCACCTTCATATCCAGACAACAGAGGAAAAAAACTTGAAATCAAAAATGAAAACCCAACAATCTACTCCTATAGATCTAGACCCTTAAACAAACACTAATCAAACATGAGGTAACCATCGCAGATCTGGACCCTTCGTCTCCATTCCGTTTACGGTTTTCGAATTGCATGTTTGTGGAACGAACGGAAATCGTGATAGACATGAAATCAGAAATCGAAACCTATATCGTGATGGAGATGAAATCAGAAATCGCCCCCATATGAAATGAAATAAGAAATCGTAGATGAAGATGGATCCATGGAAATGAAATCTGAAATCGAAACCTCCAAATGAGCAGCTTTATTTTTATTATTATTAATATTAATATTATTTATATTATACTATATATATTAATAAAGTAACGTGCCATGTCATAAAAAATATGCGATGTCACCAGCCACGTCATTGTAACCCGCACCACGTCAGCTTATAACTTGCTATAGCAGGTTTGATACATAAAATGGTAAGTTTGGAAACTCCAATACATTAAATGGTAAGTTTGAAAGTTCAGTACATACAATAGCAAAAGGTGACAAGTTGGATACATTTTCACGAACTAAACCCTTTTAAAAACTCAACAAACTCCATTCAAGCTTAATAATAAAATGGTTTTATGACAAGCTAAAATTGGTCGTATTCGCGCGCTCGAAACTACACACGTTAATACAGGATATTAATACTAGTTTAAAATTGATCGCGTCGAGAGTTCGTAAAATATGGATTTTAAGAATACTCAAGACCTACAAAATGTGATTTTATCAAAATGTGGACTTATCAATGTATACATGCAATATTTGTCACACAATTCGTTTTGTTTTATTTAATAAATATACAAAACGATTAAAGCCCTTTTAAAAAACGTAAGTCTATGCCATCCCATTTTGAGACACATGCTTGTTACAAGGATACTCACGTGGAGAGATCACTAGCCAAACGCATGGATTGTTTTTGTAACAACCGAGGTATTTTTCCGCAAATTCCATGAGCGTCTTGGGCCGAAAATTCACCATATTAAAATAGGACGACTTAATCGGAATCTTATTACAGAGAAAGCACTAGCCAAACGTAAGGAAGCGCGAGGCATAGATGGGATCAAACATGACAAAATTGACAATCGTTGTCTAGGATCCCATAAAGATCTAGGAATTACAAACGAGATGTAATTGACAAACGTTACCTACCTTGTTGTTTTAACTTGATGGGAGAGCATTAGCCAAACATTCAAGGCTAAGTTCAACTTGGATCCTAGTCTTTAACAATTAAAGAATTTTATATAATTCTAAAGGGTATTAATTATTAAAGGAATAAATATCAAAAATACTAAATTGAACTTTGTTAAGTTTGTAGATGGCCCTTTACTCAACTACGCTTGTTAACAACTTATCTGATCGTTCCATCTTAGAGAAAGAAAAAATCAATGGTACAAATTTCTTAGACTGGTATCGTCACTTGAGAATCGTTCTTAAGCATAAAATGAAATTGTACGTACTTGAGAATCTTGTCCCTGAGGAACCTTCATTGACTGCAGACAAAGCCGTTAGGGATGCTTAGGTGAAGCATTCCGACAACTCGGTCGAATTTGCATGTCTCATGCTTGTTACCATGTGTTTGGATCTTCAAAAGAACCTTGAGGAGCATGGAGCATATGAGATGCTTTGCCAACTTAAGGAAATGTTCCAAATGCAAGCAAAGCAAGAACGCTTCGACGTTACTCGAGCCTTCCATGCATGCAAAATGGAGGAAGGTCAATCCGTTAGCAAGTATGTGCTAAAGATGAAAGGCTACATTGACCGGATTGCTAGGCTTGGATCTCCCATAACCAACGAGTTTGCACATGATATGATCCTTAACTCGTTGACTAAATCTTATGATCAATTTGTCATGAATTATAACATGAACAATTGTGAGAAATTTGTCTCATAGGTGCATGGGATGCTTAAGATAACTGAGAGTAAGATTCCAAGCAAAACACCTTAGGTCATGATGATTTAGGAATGGAAAATCAAGAAGAAAAAGAAGAACTCAAAGGTAAAGGGCAAAGGGAAAGCAAAGGGAAAGGACAAAGGTAAACATTTTGCCAAAACTCCTACACCCAAGACGGCGGGAAAGGTTCCCAAGAGCGACCGATGCTTTGAATGCGGGGTGGTAGGACATTGGAGGCGCAATTTTCCAACCTACCTCGCCGAGTTAATGAAAAAGAAAGCTGGCGAGACTAGCACTTCAGGTATATATATGATTGAAATGTATACTTTTTCCATTAATTCCTGGGTATTTGATACCGGTTGTGGAACTCACATTTGTGACAATGTGAAGGGGTTGAGAAAAAGTAAGCTACTGAAGCCAGACGATTTGGATCTCCATGTGGGCAATGGAGCAAATGTTGCTGTTGAAGTCCTTGGAACTTTTGAATTACTATTACCAAATAGCCTGTACTTAATATTAAACAATTGTTGCTATGTACCTAGTTTAACTAGGAATATTATTTTAGTAGCTCGATTAAGAGAACCGGGATTCACTTTTGGGTTCGTTGATGATGGCATTTGTGCATTCAAAAACGACATTATGTATTTTGAGGCTTTTCCTCTAAATGGAATATATGAAGTTAATCTTAAAAGATCTCTTGATGATAATTCTATATATACCACTAGCACCAAATGACCTAAGCATGACTTAAGTCAAACATACCTATGGCATTGTCGACTTGGTCATATAAATAAGAAACGCATTGCAAAAATTTAAAAGGATGGAATTTTAAAATCAAACAATTCTAGACCATTTGAAGTTCGCTAATCATGTTTAAATGGGAAGATGACTAAGGCTCCTTTCTCTAGTTCAAGTGAAAGAGCCAAAGATCTATTAGGAATCATACATATGGATGTAGGAGGTCCTTTTAGATCAATGTCTAGGGATGGTGATAGATACTTCGTTACATTCACCGATGATTATAGTAGATTTGGTTATGTTTATTTAATGCAACATAAACATGAAACATTTGAAATGTTCAAGTTGCTTCAAAACGAAGTAAAAAATCAACTCATCAAAACCATCAAGACCCTTTGTTCCGATCGAGGTGGCGAGTACTTAAGCCAAGAATTTATGGATCATCTTAGTAATGTGGGATTATCTCGCAACTTACTCCTCCTACAACACCACAACATAATGGTGTATCTAAAAGGAGGAACCGATCCTTACTAGATATGGTTTGGTCTATGATGAGCTGAAGTACTCTACCTTCGTCCTTTTGGAGATATGCTTTATTAACTACTGCGTGCATATTGAATATGGTTCCAACCAAGAAGGTAGATAAGACATCATATGAGATGTGGTATGGAAAGGTTCTGAACTTATCTTACTTGAAAGTTTGGTGTTGTGAAGCTCATGTACGACAAGAGGCTTCAAGCAAAATCGACCCTAGATCTATCAAATGTAATTTTGTGGGATATCCTAAAGATTCATTAGGATATTATTTTTACAACCCAACTGAGAAAAAGTGTTTGTTTCTAGGCATGCCACTTTATTAGAAAAGGAGTTTCCTTCGAAAGAGGCAAGTGGGAGCAATGTAGACTTTGAAGAAGTTCAAGAACCACAAAATTCAAGTTAGGCTGGCACTAACACTTAACAAACGGTTGTGAACCTGAACAATTGGTTGTTCAAGAACCTACTGAAACACAAAGTGTTCGTAGATCTGGTAGGCCTCATTAAGAACCCGAGAGATACGGATTTCTCGTGTCCAATGATGAGATTTTCTTGGTATACTCTTCTGAGCCTACTAACTACCAAGATGCTATATCGGATCCAGAATCCGATAAATGGCTTGATGCCATGAACATTGAGATGCAGTCCATGTATAAAAATCAAGTATGGGACTTGGTTGATCTTCCTCCCAATATTAAGACTGTAGGGAGTAAGTGGGTTTTCAAGAAGAAGACCGACGTAGATGGAAATGTACACACATTTAAGGCAAGGCTAGTGGCGAAAGGTTTCACTCAAACTCATGGTATTGACTATGATGAGAATTTCTCTACATTGGCCATGATTAAATGTATTAGAATACTTATTGCCATAGCCGCATATGATGACTATAAGATATGGCAAAGGGATGTCAAAACGACTTTTCTAAATGGACACTTAAGTGAAGATGTCTTTATGGTTCAACCTGAAGGTTTTGTAGATCCTAAGTATCCTAACAAGGTGTGCAAACTTAAAAGATCCATTTATGAACTAAAGCAAGCATCTCAAGTTGGAATCTTCGATTTGATGAGAAAATCAAAGAGTTTGGTTTTATCAAACAGAAGATGAACCGTGTGTTTAAAAGAAAACTAGTGGGAGCGAAGTAGTATTCCTTGTCTTGTATGTTGATGACATACTACTCATTGGAAACGACATCCCAACCTTGCAAGACATCAAGTCTTGGCTTAGGAAGTGTTTCTTAATGAATGACTTGGGAGAAGCCACCTATATTCTTGGAATAAAGATCTATAGGGATAGATCTAGGCGTCTTATTGGCTTAAGTCAAAGTGCATATATTGACAAGATCTTGAAATGCTTCAAGATGGAGAATTCTAAGAGAGGATTTTTGCCAATGGCACAAGGCACGGTTTTGAGTAAAGCTCAAAGCCCTAGCACAAAGGAAAGAGCTAGATAGAATGAGTGAGATCCCATATGCTTGTGCAATTGGATCCATCATGTATGCCATGCTATGCACTAGGCCAGATGTCTCGTATGCCTTGAGCATGACGAGCATATACCAGCAAAACGTAGGAGATAACAATTGGATGGCAGTCAATAACATTTTAAAATACTTGAGAAGAACCAAAGACATGTTCTTGATATGTAGGAGTTTGGAAGAAGATCTTTGTGTAAAGTGTTACACAGATGCTAGTTTACAAACAGATGGAGATGATTCTCGATCACAATCGGGCTATGTCTTCGTTATGAATGGATACGCGATTGCTTGGAAAAGTTCTAAGTAAAGCGTAGTTGCAAAATCCACTACAGAATCTGAATACATTGTTGCTTCTGAGGCTAGACAAGAAGCTAGTTGGATGAAGAAGTTCATTGCTGACCTTGGGGTAGTAACAAGCATTCAAGACCCCATAGAGATATTTTGTGATAATGAAGGTGCTATTGCCCAGGCAAAAGAACCTAGATCACATCACAACACCAAACACATCCTCGGGCGGTTTCACTGTTCAAGATATAGTGGATAGAGGATATGTGTGTATTTGCAAAGTTCATACATCTCGTAGATTCTTTTACGAAACCTCTTGCCTTGACTAAGAATGAGTCTCATACTAGGACAATAGGTCTTCGATTTGCAAGGGATTGGATTTGAATTGTAATTTAGTTTTTGGATATTTTGGAACATCATGACAATACCTATTTTATTTGAATGATATATTGGATATGGTCACTTCATTAATATTTGTTGTGTTCTTTATTAGCATGTTTAAATCCATGAATAATTCTTTATTCTAAAACGTCCATAGTCGATTATAACTATTGGAATAGTTATGAATTAAGACTAATGTGAATAGGTTGGTTGACTTTCATTTGTGATGAAAGTAGCCAAAAGGGTTTGCAGCCAAATTCACGGATGTTTGTTAGGGAAAAACATTGGAAATGACCCGCTCTCAAGATCACCTTATGGATATGTGTCATAAGCGAATCTTGAAAAAAGGGTGCTATCTTTGTATCCTTAGACTTGAGACACATATTGGGACTCAAGTATGAGGAGTATCATGCTTTAATATGGTTAAACGCTATCTTTACTGAGTAGTTATAAAGGCCATTATTAGGTATGCAATGAGTCTTATAAGAGACGGGGGAGAAATTTTAAAGAAAATTGAAAATTCACAAAAACATTAAAATATGATTAAAATACAAAAACATTTTATCTATTTTGTTTTATTTCAAAATATTAAATCCAAAAATATTTTTGTTGGTTGTTGATAAAAAGAAAATTCCAAAAATATTTTTCATATTTTTAAAGTTTTTCATTCGAAATGACTAAAAGTCATGACCCTCCCAATTCGAAATTCCACTTCGAATTCGAAATGGGTGAAGTTCTCTGACTTCGAGTGCATTCTTGTGTGCAAATTCGAAATATCAAGTTTTAAGTATGATTGCGAATTCGAAATAGGAGAAGTTATTGACTTCAAGCTCACAAATTGTCCTTCGAATTCGAAGTCTCAATCTCATGTTGACTTCGCATTTGAACTCTATCTGTCAATGAAGACTTCGAGCGCCCTTACTTCCGTAATGACTTCGAACTCGAAGTCCACATATCCAAGAAGGCTTCGAGCGCCTTTCTTGGCTTTTCATTCGAAGTCTTTGAACTTCGAATTCGAAACAGTGAACTACTAGTTCACTTTGAGCGCCCATTCAACAAAGTTCCTTGGCATTCGAAGTATTCCCACTTTGAATTCCAAGTCTTTTAAACTCAAATTCGAACAGTTCACTTCATTTCACTTTGACCGTGTTTTCCTTTCGAAGCACGTTCACTTCGAGCGCCCGACATTTCGAATTCCTTTACACTTTGAGCGGCCTTTTACTTAGATCCATAAATAGTACCTTCGCATCTTGTTTCTTCTTCACGCTTTCTTGAAGTTCCTTCATTTAAACGCACTGGTTACTCCTATTTTTGAACTTTGATCAAATTTGCTACCAAAATTTGCAATGTTTGTGTTTACGTTGCTCAAAACCATAAGGTATACATCAAATATGTGTACAAATCATGTTTAATCAGAGTTAAAACCAAAAATTCGAAATAAACTGTGTAACTCGGAAGACCTGTTCGAGAACTTTAAAGGACTAGTTCGACGTATAAATGATGTGGTTAATGGTTATATTGTTTGCGATGACCCTTAGGGACACTTGAAGAAGGTTTTCAAACAACAAAAACTTGAAAAACCAAAAATGTGTTCTTCATGTTTTTCGGGTAGATGAAGATTGAGGTTTGATTTCAAAATTACTTCAAATCTTCATATTATGGACCTAACTGGAAATATTTTAGTGTTACAAATGTGTTTAGATCAAGGAATTCATTTAGAAACATGTGTCAAAACATATTTTTGTTAACATTAAATACCACTTTGTCATTGTGATTTTAGGAGTTATCATTTTTTTGAAAATTTTCAAATTTTTTCAAAGAGGTCAAATGAAGTCAACTTTTGATTAAAAGGTCGAGTTTAATCAAAGTTGGACAATTTTTAAAGCGTGGGATATCCTTGTTTGTTACCTGTTCACAATGGCTAATCTTTTTATTGTTTTAACAGGATCATGGCTAATGAGGAAGATGATACTGTCTCATACCATTCATCGACAACTAGCCTTAGCCATAACCCAGATGATAAATTCTTAACCACTAAAAAATTCATTTCCATGCTCTTACATATGACCCGTCTACCTCTGGCACTTACGTACCTGAAATGTACGTTCAACTGTTTTAGCATACGGCCCATATTCATACCAACCCATACACTGGTCGTGTGTCCGTTCGTGGTGATGTAGACCACTTCACTAACAGCATAACCGATAGTCGGTTAAGGGAGATTTTGAGGCTACCCACTGCTGGGAGCAGGCCTCCGATGACTGAATTCCAGGAGATTCCGGATGAATCTACGGCCTTGGAGGGCATAACAGCTATGGGCTACAACGGTGACCTGCAAATGCAGTCTTCTTATAAACAGGCTAACCTTCATCCACTTTACTATAATTTCATGACTATTTTACAGCAGTGCCGGACTCCAAAGCACACGGGATACGAATACCCAAATTCCAATCAGATCAAGCTCCTATTTGCAACTGCTAATCACTTACATGTGGATTATGCTAGCTAGTTTTCTATGATCTTATGCAGTCAGTGGAAGGAAAAGCATCTGATCTCAAACGTGTTAAATGCATATTTTTGCCCTACGAGCGGTTTCTACCCATGAAACGTTGTGGGGAAAATATGGAGTGAATCCAGCTTTTCTAGAAGGTCGTATTCCTTCTCAAATCAGTGATAGAACACCCCCAGAGCTAACAGATATTGATGACAATCAAAGGAGGAGATATGAGCACATACTCAGTGAATAGAAAACTCCTAGAGATCAGATCATCTCCAAGTATCCAATTAGCAAAGTGCTCAGAATTTCAATGCAAAGATCCTTCAAGTACAAGTTTATAGTGTATGATGTAGAAAGAGTTAATGGGCAAAGGATCTCACTGAATGAAGCAGACTTCAGACATCTTAAACTCCATGACATAGAGTTTATATATGAGGAGCTGTCTACCAAAATCAACAAGTCATATGAAGAGCAACAGGGAAGAGGTGCTTAATGAGATATATGAAGAGGTTTATTTAGTTCGTCCAGGAGCATGATATGCAATTGGGAGCTGAAAGTAATCAATTCAAAGTCAACTTGCTCAGACCAGTGTAGAGCCATCCACATTTACAAAATCTAGAAGAGCTAACCGTTATCGACGAAAATCATACAAAATTTGCTGGTCATAGAGGTGTCATATTTAGAAATCAACAGAAACGCAAAGTCTTTATCAGAATGGTTGATTTGATGTCATACTCTGATGGAAAATTGAATATTCTACATGACAGGCTTCTTGAAAAGGCTAACAATGAACACTCAACTTTAAATGAAGCAGAAAAGGAAGGGTTGAATAGATTTGTTATAGCTATCATGCGTACATTGGATAGCAGGTGAGCAATATGTTTAGAAGATTCAGAATCATAGAACCATGAATCCATGCAAGCACCGCCTTGAAGAACATGAAAACTCACTTTCAAAGTGGGTTTTGCATGAATGGTGTTCTTATTGGGATTTCATGTGTTTATGATGACTAGATGATGATGTTATGATGTTCTAATGAGTTCTGGGCTTGAAACCAACGAATTCAAAGTTGTTAGAATGAGTTATGTGTGTCGGATATACAAATGATGAAGCTGTCGGATTCCGATACTATGAAGGTGTCAGAATCCGCATGTGGTGAAAACCGAAGGATTTGTCAGAATCCGATAATAGTGTCGGATTTCATGTCGTGTGATTCCTAAGTACCGGATTGTATGTGTTGGATTTGGTGATGGCCGGATTCCAAGTGTTGAAATCCGACAGTATCGGATTTCAATTCAAAGAATCGGATTTCCAAGCCTCGGATTCCCTACTATGTGTCGGAATCTGCAAGTGTCGGATTCTGTGTGCATGGTTGGAATTCCTAAGTGTTGGAATCCGATTGATGAGTATCGGATTTCATGATTAGTGAGTGTCGGATTTCATTATTATGTGAAGCTCCGGTCCTTACTCCACATGAAGGTTCGGAGGACTTTACAGTATACTGCGACGCCTCTTACACGTGTTTGGGTTGCGTCCTAATGCAACGTGATAGAGTGATTGCCTACGCTTCTAGGCAGTTGAAATCACATGAACGGAACTACCCAACCCATGATCTGGAGCTTGCTGTTGTTGTGTTTGCACTAAAATTATGGAGGCATTACCTTTATGGCACGAAGTGTGTTATTTGCACAGATCACAGAAGTCTCCGGTATGTCTTTTCTCAGAAGGAACTCAACATGCGGCAATGCCGTTGGTTAAAGTTAATAAAAGACTACGATTGTGAGATCCGTTACCATCCTAGCAAGGCCAATGTTGTAGCGGACGCTTTAAGCCGTAAAGGACCGACAGCAGAAGCTAAGTTTATGAGAATCGCGATTGTACCAGATTTGATTTCTAAACTGAAGGAAGCTCAACAGACTGCATTGCAAGAAGAAAATCTTAAGGCTGAGATGATGAAGAAGTTAAAGGATCAGCTTGCTGAATATAATCGTAGGTTGATGACTTTTCAATCTAGGATTTGGGTACCTTCTGCTGGAGGTAACCGTGAGCTGATTCTGCAGGAAGCCCATAAGTCCAAACTGTCCATCCATCCGGGAATTACAAAGATGTATCACGACCTAAAGATGTTATACTCGTGGCCAACTTTGAAGAAAGACATCGCTTCATTTGTGGAGAGATGTCTGATCTGCGTGCAAGTGAAGACGGAGAACCAGAGACCTTATGGAATCTACAGCAATTAGATATTCCGGAATGGAAATGGGATAATATCACGATGGATTTTGTAACAAAGCTACCGAGGACGTCCAGAGGGCATGCCATGATCTGGGTTATCGTTGATCGACTGACGAAAAGTGCTCATTTCTTGGCATCGAACGAGTCTGCTTCGCTGACCCGTTTAGCCCAGCTCTATATCGATGAGATTGTGTCCCATCATGGTCTTCCATGTTCAATTGTATCTGATCATGACTCTCGGTTTGTCTCGAATTTCTAGCAGTGTCTGCAACGCGAACTCGGAACTCGTGTTCATCTGAGCACTGCCTATCATCCGCATACTGGTGGCCAATCAGAACGTACGATCTAGACATTAGAAGATATTCTTCGTGCCTTTGTACTCGAATTTGGTGGATCATGGGATTCTCATCTCCCATTGATTGAATTTTCTTATAACAATTCATATCATTACTGCATTGGAATGCCACCATACGAGATGCTTTAAGGAAGACGATGTCGCACTCCGACCTGTTGGTTGGAGCCTGGTGAAAAGCAGTTCGCTGGACCTGAAATTGTCCAGATTACTTCTGATAAAGTGAATGTGGCTCTTGAAAAGCTGAGAGCAGCTCGGGATCGACAGAAGATGTATGCGGATCCAAAACATCGTCCCGCTACATTTGAAGTCGGTGATCGCGTGTTCTTAAAGGTTTCTCCTTGGAAGGGCGTCATTCGTTTCAGGCGCAAGGGGAAGCTAAGTCCACATTTTATTGGCCCATTCATAATCGTGCGCAAGGTGAATGATCAGACATTGACCTTAGAGCTGCCACCTGAGCTAGCTGGAATCCACGACACCTTTAACGTGTGCTACTTACGCAAGTGCCACGTTGAAGAAGAACAGATTATTCCTTTGCAGGAATTGAAAGTTGACTCTTCTAAGCGACTAGTTGAAGAACCTGTTCAAATTCTTGACATGAAGGTCAAGAAACTATGCAAGAAGAGGATCAAGCTAGTCCTTGTGAAGTGGAAGCACAACTTAGGTCCAAACCTGACGTGGGAAGTTGAGGACGAAATGAAAGCAAGGTTCCGAGGACGAAATGAAAGCAAGGTTCTTAAGGGGGGTATATTTGTAACATTCTCTACTTCGGCCTAGTTGTAATAAGTATGTGAGTGTACGTAGTTAGTGTAATAGAGAGAATTTTATGTATGTACTTGTTGAATTAAATGAATATGTATGTATGTTTTATTTGTTATGTGTGTATGTACGTATGTATGTATATTAAGTATATGTATATAGGTAATTAATTAAAAAAAAGGGAAACCCCTAGTGAAGTAAGAGGCAACCGCCTGTGGTATTAGAAAAAATACATATTTATGTGTGCATGTTATTGTTGACTTTACAAGTCAAAGAAAGAAAAGCAAAACACACACATTTCTCTCGTCTCTCTCGTGCTCTCGGATTTCAAAAATAAGAACGAGAAGCAGTCGGTTGTTGATCTACGAAGGTGAGCAATATGTTTAGAAGATTCAGAATTATAGAACCATGAATCCATGCAAGAACCGCCTTGAAGAACATGAAAACTCACTTTCAAAGTGGGTTTTGCATGAATGGTGTTCTTATTGGGATTTCATGTGTTTATGATGACTAGATGATGATGTTATGATGTTCTAATGAGTTCTGGGCTTGAAACCAACGAATTCGAAGTTGTTAGAATGAGTTATGTGTGTCGGAATTACAGATGATGAAGCTGTCGGATTCCGATACTATGAAGGTTCGGAATTCGCATGTGGTGAAAACCGAAGGATTTGTCGGAATCTAATAATAATGTCGGATTCCACATATCTATCGGATTTCATGTCTTGTGATTCCTAAGTTCCGGATTGTATGTGTCGGATTTGGTGATTGACGGATTCCAAGTGTTGAAATCCGACAGTATCGGATTTCAATTCAAAGAATCGGATTTCCAAGTCTCGGATTCCCTTCTATGTGTCGGAATCCGCAAATGTCGGATTTTGTGTGCATGGTTGGAATTCCTAAGTGTTGGAATCCGATTGATGAGTATCGGATTTCATGATTAGTGAGTGTCGGATTTCATGAATCCGACAGAACCATCGGATTTCCAAAATACGACTGTTGTAGCGGATTTGTGTTAAGTCCAAAGTTAAGGGTTTATTTTGTAAGTCTTGTATGCACATGTGAATGACTAATATAAGTATGATATGCTAGGTGAACTTGTTGTATTTGTGGAGTCGAAACCAAGTACTTGTGCATAGTATACAGCTCATGTGAGTGCCTCCTTTCATGAGACTCGGTAGAGTAAGGCTTGCATGCTAAGTGATTTTGTGAATGTTTTGTACATATCTAACTTGCTTTTGCATCTATGCTCGAGGAGGTAATTTTAAGTGTTGTAAGATGTTACGAAGTGTACTAGGTGCATGCCAGTGTGTCCAGACTGGAACCACTTAGTTAATATATGATGCTATACATGAAACACTATCTGGAAGATGTTATATGTAAAATGATGGATCCCTATGGGATCAAATGTACGTATATGTGTATGTGCACTGTCTATAGACTATCTGGTGCATGGTTAAGGACAGTCGGTTGTTACTGGATCCTTTCAGATTTTACGGTGATTCGGGAGGCATCTTGGATCCTAGGTTCTGCAGAACTACGGTGCCTTAAAGTGAGTGGTGATCAGCCGTTTGTAGCTGGATTACCTGTGGAGCCTCTGGCTCTGTGAACGATGTTTGGTGGACTGCTTTATGCTCCCCCACGAACGCGGATTGGTCGTATCTGATCCCCCGGTCTGAGTTGTTGAGCAGGATTGATTACCCTGCAAGACAGGACTCTTACGGATCTTGTCAGCACACCGCTATGTGCTAAGCTAGCAATGATTGTTTATGATATGATGCATGACTTACTACATTGATGCTTATGATTGTATATACTCACTAGCTAAGTGTTAGCTAATGGTGCTGTGATTTCCCTTTTCAGGTAAAGACTAGATGTCCTGCGAGGCGGGTAGCTTTTGGGTTGTATATTGCCCCTTGTGGGTGGAACACTTGAAATTGTTATGTTGTAATGTAAAGGGTCGTGCCATCTTCTGGTGGGATACGGTGAAAGCCTCTGTTAGCAAGGAGGTGTTGAGTGCTCTCTTGGGAGCAGTTTTCTGAGAAGGTGCTGAAGAAGTATTGCACCGAGTACGATCCGAAACGAATGGAGAGATAATTCACTGATCTCGAGAAAGGGGATAAGACGATTGAAGAACATATAACCTTGTTCTCTGATAAAATGAGGTTTGTTCCCCTTCTGATCCCGGACGAGACCACCAAGATAAGGCGGTTTGTGGCAACTCTGCCACTGGAATTTCGCCCTCATGTACCGGCTGCTGCTACTCTGGATCGGGCTTTTGAAATAGCCCGAAAATTGGAGGGAGACCTTTTATAATGCAAGGGCGAATCTTGCCGGTGCAGGGTCAAGGAGGAAATTTCAACCGTTTGACAAATCGGGTCCTTCCAAAGGACAATCCTGTACAGGCGGGAAGACTGATTCCTCCAAGAAGCCGAGGCATGATTCCCCTTGGTGTTCTCGATGCTGTACTTACCATTCTAGTGAGTGTTCTAACTCTACCAGACGGTGCTGGAGGTGCGGGCAGAAGGGCCATGCTACTACAGAGTGTGATTTTAAAGAAGATGTATGTTACCGGTGCCACAAGCCCGGGCACAAGCTGACCGACTGCCTAGAAAGACAGAGTGCAGGAGCTAAGGGGTCTTCTTCTTCTAGAGGACCGAAAAGAGATGACGCGCCCCGCGCAAAAGGCAGGGCTTTCTAGATGACAGCTGACGAAGCCAAAGCAGTAGGGGATGTTATCACTGGTACTTTTCATGTCAACTATATCCCTGCTTGTGTTTTATTTGACTCTTGAGCTACATACTCCTTTGTATCTGTGGCGTGTCGTTGAAGATTACAGTTACCTGTTGTCCCTTTGACTGAGCCGCTCAGAGTAGAGGTCGCTGACGACAAAGTAGTCTCTGTTATAGAGAAAGTCCCAATAGCCGTGATTTATATTGACGGGAGTAGTATCCCTATTTCTTTCTTCATTATGCCTATTACGGGCTTTGATGTCGTGATCGGGATGGATTGGCTCAGCAAGCGTGATGCTGAGATTATCTGTTCCAAAATGATGATCAAGATCCCTCTCTCCGATGGATCTTATGCTATTGCACGTGGAGAATGACGGGATTCTGATATTCCCATTATCTCCATGCTTAAAGCTCAAAAGTCTATTGTTAAAGGTTGTGACTATTATCTGGCATATGTTATTGATGTGATAATGGAGAAGCGACCAGTTTGTGATATTCGGGTGGTATCTGACTACCCTGAGGTATTCCCTAAAGAACTTCCGGGTTTGCCTCCAATTCGTGATGTTGAGTTCAAAATAGAGCTTATTCCATGAGCTACATATGTGGCTCGTTCCCCATATTGTCTTGCTCCTTCTGAAATAAAAGAGATGACGAGTCAAATTCATGAGTTGCTAGACAAAGGTTTCATTCGTTCGAGTTCCTCACCATGGAGAGCTTCTGTATTATTTATGAAGAAGAAGGACAGAACAATGCGAATGTGCATAGATTACAGGGAGCTTATCAAGCGAATTGTAAAGAATAAGTATACGCTTCCTCGAATCGGTGATCTCTTTGATCAGTTGTAGGTAGCTACATGCTTCTTTAAGATTGATCTCCGGTTGGTGTATCACCAAGTATGAGTTCATGAAGAAGATATTCCGAAGACTGCATTCCGAACTCGTTATGGTCATTACGAATTTCTGGTTATGCCATTCAACTTAACCATGCCCCAGCCGTCTTCATGGATATGATGAATCAGGTTTGTCGTCCGTTTCTTGATAGATCAATGATCGTGGTTATTGACGACATCCTTGTTTACTCGAAGACGGAAGCTGATCACGAGCTTCATCTTCGTCAGGTTCTCGAGACTTTAAAGCGAGAACAATTGTACGCCAAGTTATCTAAGCCTGAATTCTGACTTAGGGAAGTTCATTTCCTGGGCCATGTTATAAGTCAAGATGGTGTCAAAATAGATCCAGCTAAGGTGGAGGCTGTGATGAATTGGGGGATTCCTCGGACTCCTTCCGAAATTAAAAGCTTCCTTGGCTTGGCTGGCTACTATCGGCGGTTTATCGGCGATTTATCGAAGCTTGCGGGTCCATTGACCAAACTAACTCGCAAGGAAGTTGGTTTTATCTGGTCGGAAGCTCAAGAGGAAGATTTTCAGACCCTAAAACGATTATTATGTGAAGCTCCGGTCCTTACTCTGCTTGAAGGTTCGGAGGACTTTACAGTATACTGCGACGCCTCTTACACGGGTTTGGGTTGCGTCCTAATGCAACGTGATAGAGTGATTGCCTACGCTTCTAGGCAGTTGAAATCACATGAACGGAACTACCCAACCCATGATCTGGAGCTTGCTGTTGTTGTGTTTGCACTAAAGTTATGGAGGCATTACCTTTATGGCACGAAGTGTGTGATTTGCACAGATCACAAAAGTCTCCAGTATGTCTTTTCTCAAAAGGAACTCAACATGCGGCAACGCCATTGGTTAGAGTTAATAAAAGACTACGATTGTGAGATCCGTTACCATCTTGGCAAGGCCAATGTTGTAGCGGACGCTTTAAGCCGTAAAGGACCAACAGCAGAAGCTAAGTTTATCAGAATCGCGATTGTACCAGATTTGATTTCTAAACTGAAGGAAGCTCAACAGACTGCATTGCAAGAAGAAAATCTTAAGGCTGAGATGATGAAGAAGTTAAAGGATCAGCTTGCTGAATATAATCGTAGGTTGAAGACTTTTCAATCCAGGATTTGGGTACCTTCTGCTGGAGGTAACCGTGAGCTGATTCTGCAGGAAGCCCATAAGTCCAACCTGTCCATCCATCTGGGAATTACAAAGATGTATCACGACCTAAAGATGTTATACTGGTGGCCAACTTTGAAGAAAGACATCGCTTCATTTGTGGAGAGATGTCTGATCTGCTCATTTCTTGGCAACGAACGAGTCTGTTTCGCTGACCCGTTTAGCCCAGCTGTATATCGATGAGATTGTGTCCCGTCACGGTCTTCCATGTTCAATTGTATCTGATCATGACTCTCGGTTTGTCTCGAATTTCTAGCAAAGTCTGCAACGCGAACTCGGCACTCGTGTTCATCTGAGCATTGCCTATCATCCGACCTATTGGTTGGAGCCTGGTGAAAAGCATTTCGCTGGACCTGAAATTATCCAGATTACTTCTGATAAAGTGAATGTGGCTTTTGAAAAGCTGAGAGCAGCTCGGGATCGACAGAAGATGTATACGGATCCAAAACGTCATCCCGCTACATTTGAAGTCGGTGATCGCGTGTTCTTAAAGGTTTCTCCTTGGAAGGGCGTCATTCATTTTGGGCGCAAGGGGAAGCTAAGTCCATGTTTTATTGGCCCATTCAGAATCGTGCGCAAGGTGAATGATCAGACTGTGACTTTAGAGCTGCCGCCTGAGCTTGGTGGAATCCACGACACCTTTAACGTGTGCTACTTACGCAAGTACCACGTTGAAGAAGAACATATTATTCCTTTACATGAATTGAAAGTTGACTCTTCTAAGCGACTAGTTGAAGAACCTATTCAAATTCTTGACATGAAGGTCAAGAAACTACGCAAGAAGAGGATCAAGCTAGTCCTTGTGAAGTGGAAGCACAACTTAGGTCCAAACCTGACGTGGGAAGTTGAGGACGAAATGAAAGCAATGTACCCTCACCTGTTTATCACTGGGCGAATTCCGAGGACGGAATCCTCTTAACGGGGGTAGATTTGTAACATCCTCTACTTGGGCCTAGTTGTAATAAGTATGTGAGTGTACGTAGTTAGTGTAATAGAGAGTATTTTATGTATGTACTTGTTGAATTAAATGAATATGTATGTATGTTTTATGTGTTATGTGTGTATGTACGTATGTATGTATATTAAGTATATGTATATAGGTAATTAATTAAAGAAAAGGGAAACCCCTAGTGAAGTAAGAGGCAACCGCCTCTGGTATTAGAAACAATACATATTTATGTGTGCATGCTATTGTTGACATTACAAGTCAAAGAAAGAAAAGCAAAACACACACATTTCTCTCGTCTCTCTCGTGCTCTCGGATTTCAAAAGAAGAACAAGAAGCAGTCGGTTGTTGATCTACGAAGGTGAGCAATATGTTTAGTAGATTCAGAATCATAGAACCATGAATCCATGCAAGAACCTCCTTGAAGAACATGAAAACTCACTTTCAAAGTGGGTTTTGCATGAATGGTGTTCTTATTGGGATTTCATGTGTTTATGATGACTAGATGATGATGTTATGATGTTCTAATGAGTTCTGGGTTTGAAACCAACGAATTCAAAGTTGTTAGAATGAGTTATGTGTGTCGGAATTACAGATGATGAAGCTGTCGGATTCCGATACTATGAAGGTTCGGAATTCGCATGTGGTGAAAACCGAAGGATTTGTCGGAATCTAATAATAGTGTCGAGTTCCACATGTCTATCGGATTTCATGTCCTGTGATTCCTAAGTTCCGGATTGTATGTGTCAGATTTGGTGATTGACGGATTCCAAGTGTTGAAATCCGATAGTATCGGATTTCAATTCAAAGAATCGGATTTCCAAGTCTCGGATTTCCTTCTATGTGTCGGAATCCGCAAGTGTCGGATTCTGTGTGCATGGTTGGAATTCCTAAGTGTTGGAATCCGATTGATGAGTATCGGATTTCATGATTAGTGAGTGTCGGATTTCATGAATCCGACAGAACCATCAGATTTCTGGATTAGTGAGTGTCGGATTTCAAGAATCTGACAGAACCATCGGATTTCCTAAATCCGACAGTTCTAGCGAATTTTTGTTAAGTCCAAAGTTAAGGGTTTATTTTGTAAGTCTTGTATGCACATGTGAATGACTAATAAAAGTATGATATGCTAGGTGAACTTGTTGTATTTGTGGAGTCGAAACCAAGTACCTGTGCGTTGTAAACAGCTCAGGTGAGTGCCTGCTTTCATGAGACTCGGTAGAGTAAGGCTTGCATGCTAAGTGATTATGTGAATGTTTTGTACATATCTAACTTGCTTTTGCAGGTATGCTCGTGGAGGTAAATTTATGTGTTGTATGATGTTACGAAGTGTACTAGGTGCATGCCAGTGGGTCCAGACTGGAACCACTTACTTAATATATGATGCTATACATGAAACACTACCGGGAAGATGTTATATGTAAAATGATGGATCCCTGTGGGATCAAATGTCTGTATATGTGTATGTGCTGTCTGCAGACTATCTGGCGCATGGTTAAGGTCAGTCGGTTGTAACTGGATCCTTTGGGATTTCACGGTGATTTGGGAGGCATCTTGGATCCTAGGTTCTGTAGAACCTCCGTGCCTTAATGTGAGTGGTGATCAGCCGGTTGTAGTTGGATTACCTGTGGAGCCTCTGGCTCTGTGAACGATGTTTGGTGGACTACTTTATGCTCCCTCACCAACGCGGATTGGTCGTATCTGATCCCCCGGTCTGAGTTGTTGTTCATGATTGATTACCCTGCAAGACACGACTCTTACTGATCTTGTCAGCACACCGCTATGTGCTAAGCTAGCAATGATTGTTTATGATATGATGCATGGCTTACTACATTGATGCTTATTATTGTATGTACTCACTAGCTAAGTGTTAGCTAATGGTGCTGTGATTTCCTTTTTCAGGTAAAGACTAGATGTCCTGCGAGGCGGGTAGCTTTTGGGTTGTATATTGCCCCTTGTGGGTGGAACACTTGAAATTGTTATGTTTTAATGTAAATAAGATACAATGGTCGGTTCCTGTACTAGGTAACACCTTGGATGTTTTGAAAGACAACAATGTAATTAACAGTTTGTTGTTGTTAAAAGAAAATTTTCCACTGCTAAATCTGAATTAATGCTAAAGTAACTGTTTTCGGAGGCGGTGTTACAGATTGTTAGTTTTGTTAAAATGGAGAAATAGCCTCGCCATCCCTTTTGCCTATAAGTAGGGATATGGCGTGTGGTATTGTAAGTTTTTGCAATTTAATCAATACTCATTCTAAGCATTAGCCAAAGGTGTTTGTGTGTGTTTCTCTCTAGCTTCATCTTTTCTATACACATTACTTGATTCAATCGGTCCTTTCAAGATGGGATTTGTTTCTCTCATTTGATTAGGAGTATAATATTTCTGGGCCCTAACACAAGTTGAACACCATATGAAAATTGATGACGATCCATGTCTCATGTTCAATGAGATGTTAAAACAAAGGGATAATTGATGACTTACCTATAACAACGATTTGTAGCTAGTGAGTTAATTTCATGATAAATTGTAACACCACTTTCCCAGTTTTAAATTAAAAACATTATCTTACGAGTTAGCACCAAAAAGATATCAGAGTTTCACAAAAATACTATTTCTAACCATACACGTGCTAACATTTACAAAAGTAGTGTCAAAGTTTGCTTCTTAAAAACCAGGAGTTATCCGGCTGAACACCACACTGGGGCCTTATCCTTGTTGGAACATGCATTACCTGCAACATGCAATATTGAAACATAAGCTAACGCTTAGTAAGCATACCTCTGAACATCATAACATAAAGCAGGAGTATTGTATCCTCAGGATGTCTCACATCGACGTTGTATCACCTGCAAATCTACTCAACTGTAACTATGCTAGGGTTAATCCACACTTCAGTGTAGAATATCCCTAGCGTTTATCATGGGTATAAAGAGCTCGATATACCACTGTCTACTATCTTGGATACAAGCTACGCTTGCACGTACTGGGTATCCTCCATTCCAGGCTTATCTACACCTCACGGGTTTAGCCTATCCCAACTGCTATTGGTACACAACTCACTGTATACCCTGTCTCTGTTCTTGTGCATAGTTATGCTCAGGGCATGACTATACACCTGTACTTGTATAACATATCATATCTTGTCATAATATAACATATCATATCTGGTGATAACATAACATATCATGCTTGATCACGTATACATATCATGCCTGGTCATAACATAACAAATCAAATCTGGTTATAACATAACATATCATATCATATCTGGTCACGTATACATATCATATCTAGTGATAACATAACATATCATATCTTCTAGTGCACATATACATATACTAACTCATAGATACTTACACTGCTTTGGTGTACAGTTACACCATTGTGTGGCTGTATATCATAACACTGTTCTTTGTACAAGGTTACACCTCGCACATATTCTGTACCATGCTACTTTAACTGTATACATATAACACTCATATCTTATAACACAGATATCTTGATGTTCATCTAAATCATAGTCATTTGCTAAATATGATAAAGGACTAGTACACTCACCTCGTAACTGTGTAGAATCCTAAACAGATAACGCATGCTATCATGTCTTTAGATACCTTCCTATACTAGAGATTAAGCTAAACATCGTAAACTGTACTGAAAAAGGGGGCTACACGGGCCGCGTACCCTACACACTACACGACCACTCTTGGCCACATGCCCTGTATTGACACTTCACCCTGCATGGGCCGTGTACCGTTGCACGGGTCATGTCCCTTTTATGCTACACGACCATGTAACCCTACATTGCCTGCCACCGCCTTTGACCTCTACACAGGCCGTGTACCCCTACACGGGCCGTGTACCTTACACCTTACAACGACCATGTTCTGCTACATGGCCTATCACCTTCTTAAAAGACATGTACATGGGCCGTGTATAGGACCAACCTGCAATTTTCTGTGAAGAACACGGCTACTATTGTTGATTTGAATCTCACTTTTAATTGATTCTAGTACTGTAGTGGTGTTTTCGTACACCCTAAATAACCACTAACTCACTAAACATGCAAGGATCAATGATTTCATCCTTGAAATTACTTTCTTGACTCAAAACATACCAAACACAATTAAAAACACATACCTTGTTATCAAGAATCACTTGGATATTGTTATAATAACACTCCAACCTTGCCGTTCTTGCTAAAAAAATACATGAATTTAGGCTGCTTGATTATGTGGCTGGGAACTTTTGGAAAGTTTGACCTACCACAAGTCAAATAGCTAACACACACACACACACACACACACATATATATATATATATATATATATAACACTTTTCAAGAATTATTAAACAGCCCCTGGACTTATCAACTTTCAAAATGACAACTTTAGCCCCTCCTAGTTTTATAAACACCAGTAATCTTTAATAACACTTAGTCATAGCAATGTTTGAACTTTGAGGTGTTACATAAAGTGTTGATCAAACACACTTTATTTATTATTTTAGGGTCAATGGGATGTTGCTAGACGTTCTTACCATTGTCTATATCGACTTAAGTTGTAACTTGTGCAAGTGGGAGATTGTTAGTTCTATGTGCACAAGACACAAATTAATTCGATATTGCTCATAATAAATAAACCCATAGTCAATGGACACCAATTACATATTTAAATGTAATTTAAATATGTTTCCAACCCATCATATATATATATATATAAGTTTATATGCATTATTGTATACTATTATTTATGTGAATTAATAATATTACTTTTATATATGGATATAAGATAATGCATATGAAATACATAAATATAAAGACATGATTTTATACATATGTATGTATATATACATATATGTATACATATATATTTGTTACAAGTAAATTGTAACTTGTAACAATTATATATATGTATGTATATCTTTGCTACAAGTAAAGAGTTATTAGTAACAATCAAATATGTATATGAAACACATGCAGATGTATTTTATACATGGTATGACATAACTAGTGTATTCTTTTATGTATTTGAAAGAATAAACTAAAATCCTTAGATAATTCACAAAGGGGCCCTATTTTGAGCTTGTTTGAAAATGGCTCAACATGGACATGGCATGCAGGATCAAATGAAGAAGAAAGAAGCAAGAAGCAAGAGGGGACCCTCCCCCTCTTGATTTTCGGCCAAAATGCAAGGGAGGGGGCCTCCCTCTCTTGCTTTGCTTCTTCGCCTTTATACTCCATGCATGGTCCCTTTTGTGAACTACTTGCATGCTACCACCTTTGCTTATTCTTTAGAGGATTATTCTAAGTGTTTAAACTTTGAAAACATCCTTATTCTCTAGTATTGGTGTTCTTCAAGTTAGCAAAGCGTGATACTAAGATACATACTCAAAATATATATGTAGTTCAAGAAGAAGGACAAATGTTGTTGCTTGCTTTCTTGAGCTTCAAGGGTTGGACAAACTAGCATTTCAAGGTGTTGGGATCATTGGCTTGTGGATACCTTGGAGGAAGTCTCTACTTGGCCAACGGTTTTCTCACGCTACAAAGGTTGTAGTTCTAAAAACCCTTTGATTGTTTTTGTTTCTAAAAACCCTATGATCATTGGTGGGGCGTTTTAAAATGTTTAAAATTGTTGTTCATGCTTCCTTTGCTAAAATATATTTTGAAAAACTAAACAAACCCCAATAGTTATCTATTCAAACTTTCTCTTTGTTCCTCCCCATTCTTACTATGGTTGAGATTTTGGTTTCTGTCTTTAATTATCCTTAGTCGGCAGAGCTATATCAAACTCCGCCTCCAGTGTTGTTGCAGATCTCACTGGAGCTCGGTATTCTATGGGTAGAGTATTGGAAATGCTAATCTTTGCCTTTTCATTTGTTAGTAATTGAAGAACAAACCTCATTTTATGAGATAATTTGGTGATAGGATACTCCACGGGCTTATAACCCTTCTAAAAAGCTCTAAACTCGTCCTCTATCCATTGCATATCATAGTCTGAACAGTACTTTTTCCTGATCTTCTCCTTGAAACCATCCTATCTTAAAGCTTCCAAAATCTCTAGTGGTGTAACAGTCACAACAGTATCCCAACAAACAAGTGCATTCCCTCACAACATCCGTTTAGCATACATTACCTTCTTGTTCTCTTCACATTCGTTGGAATCAAAAGCATTCTGCATTTCCCAAACCCAAGTCTCCACAGTAGAAGGATCATTGGTGGAAGCAAAAGTAGGAGGCTGACAATTCAGGAAAGTTTTGAAGCTAGAAGGCTTTTAAATCTCTCTAGCAACCCCCAAAGAATCTCGCTCATTTTTGATGGTATTTGTTTGGCTTTTCAAGAGTAACGCGGAAGCAAGATTTAATTCAAAATTTCGAAAGAATCCAAACAAACACTTCCCATGGACAAAAATATATACATGGTGTTGCAACTAACAAATAATAACAAGAAGGAAAAACTTGTTATACCTTTAAGCAAGACCACAATGTCAACTTCTTCTTGTCAAGTATGTAGAATTCAACAAGAGAATTCCTCTAGTGTAGTCCACCCCAAGCAACCTTGATTTCCCAATGCTAGTAGGTTGATGTAGGCACCAAAAACACAAGATCAAAACATGTATAACACCTTTGTGCATCAAAACTTGATCACAAATTGTATGAGAACTAGAGAGAAAAATGTATCAAGCCTTCTTGTGTTCTAACTAGTGTTTTTCCACCAAGAACTCTCAAAATTTGTGGCCTTTGAAACTCCCAAAAATGAATGATACTTCATCCCATTAAAATGAGCATTAAAACCAATCAATTCTGCTGTTACAGACCAAGGACACGGCCCGTGTCACATCGACACAGCCGTGTCGGCCCAAAGTCCACGGCCCCAAAATGGGCCAATACGTCCCATGTCTGTGGACTAGACACGCCCCGTGTTTAACCACATAGCCGTGTTGTCCCAAAGTCCACGGCCTCGATTTGGGCCAAAACGCCCCGTGCCTGTTGGGCTAGACATGGCCCGTGTTCTAGCACACGGCCCGTGTCTCATCCTGCCAAAACCCGTTTGGCCTTTTTCTCTCTTTTGCTTGATCGTGTTGCCGGAATCAATACTTGGTGTGTGACCCAATAGGCCTATACCTCATCAGTAGTGCTCTTAACTCGTGCATGTCAGCGGGAATATACCAACAGACTCCCACTTGCACGTGACACGACTACGAAAAATATCACAAACATAGTGCGGCCTTTAACAAGTCATCTATGCTCCTAAGTCAGTATAGGGTATGCCATTCTTGACAAGATCACAATCACAAAATGATTGTCCTAAAGGTAAATGATCATGTACATCCCTTTGTTCGCGATATCCTATGTGAACACTAGGCATTGAATATAGTCAACCTTCAGATCGTTCACGATTATGTTTCTTAATTCTAGATTAGTGGTGACCAACAAACCAAGTAACATTGATCCATCATTAATATAAGTTGAGCACAGCCATGCATATGAACATCAACACGCAATCATCAAGGGGCCCATGGATATCTTCTCTATACATAGAGGAACAAATTCCTTTTGACTACATAGTCCCGCCACATAGATAATACTCTACTCAATCATCTCCCTTATAACGACCAGTTACGCACCGCGTTAGAAGATGATCAAAGCAAAGCAGACCTATGATTTGGAATCACATGTATCTCTAGTTCAAGGATGAAATGCCATCATCATCCCAACTTACTTATGACCAGAACCATGAAGTGAACTCGGGTGCGGGTCCTCCAATCACTTGAAACCCCTTTCAAGTACATGCAAGAATCACGTTTATCAAAACCAATTCTTTACCTCAATCTTAATTTATACTCTCATCCAATAAAGTATAACCGATTGTGGAGATTTAGAATGGAAAAACATTCTCGGATGTGTTTAAACATGCTAAGATGGAACACAGTAAGGATTCAAAAAATACCCGCCCTTGGCGTATTATTAAATCTCCATTTAATAATCGATATAGTATGAATTACAATACTACTTAATGTCCCCAAAATATAAGTACAAATCAAACATAAACCAAAACAATATTCAAGCCAAGTTATATGCATTAGAAATGCTAGTTGACCTAGTACGATAAACACCACTAGTCTACAACAACGGCTTAACTAGTGGATTTGTAACACAACCATCCACATGTACCTTTGTTATTTACTTATATATCTTTTGATGAGACTACTTTAAAAGTATGCATCAAAGAAATCTCATTGTCAAAAATTAATGTAATCACACCCTCATTGTCTCAAAAATCCACAATAGGGTTAGTGATACTTAAGAACCAACAATCAACACCACAAGTTAGGATCATAAACTTTGATCAAGATCAATAGTTATCCTAGTAGAAACATGCATTAAAGTAAACACTTACTCCAAACCTATTCTTGTCGTCAAACATCAAGAACATATCTCTATATTTCTTGAGCTAAAAATTATCCAATTTTGTATTTCCCAAGTGTTCTTATGGAGCAATAATTCCTCAATTAGGTTCGTAGATAACCTAATATCGGGACATTATCTTCAATAGACACATAATACTAGGAATACAACAAAGCTCCCACTAGCCTTGACATATATAAAAGTTTTATCTATGCTTTTAGAAAACTCATCACCTTGATTTTCTAATAATAAGCAAAGATCTTTCTTTTAATATGCTAGCATAAGTCCGACGTGGACTTATTCACTTTTGTAGACTTAATTAGGATACTACGGATATATATTAAGACCCTCGGAGAGTGTTATAAGCACTACCTCATAATATTTTTCCGTGATGGAACGCGGTCATTCATATCCACGAGTATCAAACATTCTTCAACATAGCCACTAGGAGAAGTTTCTCCATAACCATCATGAAAACTTTACAACTAGTCGGTATTTGAAGTTGTCTACAATTCCATTCATGTTAATCCCATTAATACCAAGAAGGATTTAATGAATCACAGATAGATTGCATATAATTATAAATTATTTCTTTTATCTTAGTGAATTCCGGATCTACTATGTCCTTTAATAGATTGTGAACTCAACATTACTCACCATTAGGTCATTACCACTTAGATATGAAAAACCCATATCTCTTTGGCTCTATATGAATCTTATCAATTAAAAGAAGTAATGATTCTTAGTCAGGTATACCAGCATATCCATTCCGATTATCAATTAAAGACATCTAATCATATGCTAGTATCAACATCAAGTCTTTCATTTAAGTTCCACGTTCTTTCACTGGAATGCCTTAGCTATTGTCCCCTTTTTGAGTACAAAACATTGTTCTCGAAAGGTTAAATATCTAAAAATTAGAAGAACTCCTCAAATGTATTAGCACTTCTTGACTTCAAGTTCATCCATCTCCCACTGAATGTAGATTGGATAACTTCAAACTATGAGATAGACAAGCAATGAACCTTTCTAATCGTATCTTAATAAGTGCTAAGTAGACCATCAATTGAATTTAGATTTGAGGACTTAGTCACAATGGTAAAGGAATGTACCAACAAATCGAACATACATTCTTGACCCGTCATAAACCGGACCATTATTAATAATATCCGATTCCCTACACCATGACACCATGTACCAATGTGTCTTAGTAGGATATGAATTGTGAGACAATTCCGCAATTCACTATATGGTCATCCAATATATAGATAGAATATATCTTAGCATCTTTAACTAGATCTAAGTATCTTGATCCATATGCCCTATTGATTCTGAAAGGCGTTTAGGCTAATTCTGAACACCAACAAGGTTTCAGACATATACCTGAACTAGTAAACATCCAGCAACTACTACCATCAAGGTAGTGACGAAGGAGTTTCTCTTTCGTTACCCTTTGTGGTGTGCTTGAACGGATTATCCACAAAAGTGTGATCAATATCCAACAAGCCTTCAATCCTCTCACAAACTCCGGTGAAGGATCTCATAATCATCTTAGCCTAATAAACAAGATCAACATCAAACGTTTAGCCCAAGGTTATACTATCCCAAGATCCCAACCATATGGATCTAGGTGACACGTTTCTTGTTTATGTGGTAAAGTTAATTATCTCATAAAGATAACTTATACAAACTATTTTGGATTCATAATCAGTTATTCATGAATATTTTATTACTTGTAACAAAATCTTGCATATGCCATGACATGAATAATTTTGAATATATACAAATAGTTGTGTGCAACGCAGAGCAAAACAATACACAAGCTATGACATGAATAAACTTTGAACAAACAATACTAAAAATGTTTTACATCAATTCTTAAAACTTCAAAATTATATCCATCATCTTTAAAGAAATTTTACTTGCCACGCAAGGCGATAAAATAAAGTAATAAGTAAACCAGCGACTAAAGCGAGATTAAGTCTCCTTATTTTCTCTTAAAGGACAATCATCCTGGTTTCCTCATCCGAGTTCCGGTTCTTCATGCTTTTCATTCTTCCATCAAGAACCTACACTTTGTAACAAAATAAATTTGTGACAAACGTGATTCATTCAGCTCAGGTCAACAACCCAGCTTAAAGAAAAATAGCAATAAATCATGAACGTACCTTAAGAGGGAAAGTTAACTCTCTCTTTTCTTAGAAGTTTTATATCCTCTCGGCATGAAGGACAGGCTTGACAGCCGCAATTCCCAAATCTTGCACATAAGTAGCAAACCACCCTTCCTTGAGTCTCTTCTTGAGGTACATTTTCAATGTCCTTAGACTCAATTTCAAGAATAGGTTTGGAAGCTCCAACCTTTTATTTTAGGGTCGGTTTCTTCTTCCTTTTCTTTCGTTTCTTTAAACCCATGATGGGAATGGATGACGTGGAATTATGCTTGGCCATGTCAGACTCCGTAGACTTCAACATGCCATGTAACTCACTTAAAGATTTCTCCATTCCTTGCATGTGATAGTTTATGACAAATTGATCATATGATGCGGGCAGCGACTGGAGTACAATATCTACATCGAGCTCCCTCCTAATAGGAAATCCTAACTTCTCAATTTGGTCCACGTTCGCCTTTATCTTGAGGACGTGAAAATAAACACTCCCGCCTTCCTACATCCTACAACCGACTAGGCTTTTAACACACTTGTAGTGTTCCTGCCTAACTTGATGTTGGAACATGTCCTTGAGCTTGTTTACCATATTGTACACACTCATGTGCTCGAACTGCTTTTGCAACTCTGAGCTCATAGTTGACAACATGAGGCAAGCAACATCGTGCGTGTCCTGAACACGTTTTTCATATCCGTATGGTACGGCCTAAGTCGCGTTGGTAGCAGGTGGCTCTGGAAGGGGTTTATCAAGGATGTGCAACTTTGACTCATGGCGAAAGACAATCCTCAATTGCCTAAGCCAATCAATAAAGTTCACTCCCGTGAGTTTCTCCCTTTCTAGGAACATACGAATCGAGATGTTTGATGTGGTGTTATTATGGTTTGACATCAATAAATAACAAGAATGCGAGTTTTGGTTAGTTAGATAAACCTTGTTAAAGATAATTATCCCATATGTTTAAGAAAAAAAAAATTATTTTAACAAGGGCTAAGAACCTTATTTCACCTCGCACCGTGACGGGTTTGCCACAGATCACATGGCGAATCTATTTAGGCCGGTAACCATTTTACCAATTGTAATCTCTATTACAACTCTTAGATACTTGCGGGATCCATTGACATCCACTATGTCGGTTGGCATGTTTGATCCCTTCCTCGCACCAATCTCAATATATAATTTTTTTAGTTCGTGCTTAGCTCGACAACTAACCAAGAAATATATACCAAAATTGTAAATCATCCAACAAGCACACGGGTGGCACTCTAGACCATCAATTCGCTCGTGCTTAGCTTGACAAACAATCATGCGAGTTACCCCACTCACCTTCCACACAACTACGCAAGGAATGACTCGTGCTTAGCTCGACAATCATCCTTGTTTCGTTAGATTCGGGTGGTGTCGTCTTACGGATGGTGCGTGATTTACATTTGAAAAACGGGATTTTGTTTCCGGTTTATAAAAACCTTTTGTGAATTAAAAAGTAAGTGTCAAAACGATTTTAGGAACTTTTAAATAAAATACGTTTGTTAAAATGGTTAACAATCTCGCGCGAATAGAATTGACAAAGAAAATATAAACATGGTATTATATTTAAAAGTGCCTAAAATCGTTTTGACACTTACTTTGTTAATTCACAAAAGGTTTTTATAAACCGGAAACAAAATCCCGTTTTCCAAATGTAAATCACGCACCATCCGTAAGACGACACCACCCGAATCTAACGAAACAAGGATGATTGTCGAGCTAAGCACGAGTCATTCCTTGCGTAGTTGTGTGGAAGGTGAGTGGGGTAACTCGCATGATGGTTTGTCAAGCTAAGCACGAGCGAATTGATGGTCTAGAGTGCCACCCGTGTGTCTTGTTGGATGATTTACAATTTTGGTATATAATTCTTGGTTAGTTGTCTTACGGATGGTGTCGTCTTACGGATGGTGCGTGATTTACATTTGAAAAACGGGATTTTGTTTACGGTTTATAAAAACCTTTTGTGAATTAACGAAGTAAGTGTCAAAACGATTTTAGGCACTTTTAAATATAATACCATGTTTATATTTTCTTTGTCAATTCTATTTGCGCGAGATTGTTAACCATTTTAACAAACGTTGTATTTTATTTAATTTTTAAAAAAAATTGTCTAGCATGCGAATCCTAAACCATGCATAGAATATAAAATACAACCACGCAAATAAATACAATTCGGTAACATGCTCAAAATCCTATGCGTTTTCCCCGTGAGCCACAATGGGGAAAACAATAGCGTGTGGACTCCATCTCGCCAATACGTCATCATCATGACTCCCGTTGACATCTTCAGTTCAAATTCTATACTATTTACAAATACATAGAATATTCAAACGACACGCAGGTCGCATTCCTACACTATTTATACAAATACACTGAATAAAAGAAACAGCGTGCAAGTCGCACCAATAAATAAATAAATAAATAAATAAATAAATATTACATCAATACGGCACGCAGGCCACCAAAACCAAAATAATCAACCACCACAAAACATAGGTCTAAGGGCATATTATGTTACCGAATTAACCAAACGCAACAAAATGAAACATGGTGTGCCACACAAAACCATAATACATATAAATATATATTTTAATTAAGATTGTCCAAAACATCAAAGGCACAAAATGACAATCCTTGTACATATGCATTAGTGAACCAAACCAATTTTGAAACACATATTCATATATACATTTATAAGTATATACTTGTGTACACTTCATGCCAAGTTACAACAAATATATAAATATTAAAACTAAAATATTATAGGGCAACAAATATATCAAGACTAGTCCAAAACCAGTCAAAAAAAGTCAAACCAAAAAACCATAGCAAGAAAACAATTTTCTTATAAAAAAATTTATACGGTTTTTGTTGACTTGTTAGTGCAAATCCACGTTAGATATGGCTCTGATACCACTGAAGGTATTTGTTTGGCTTTTCAAGAGTAACGCGGAAGCAAGATTTAATTCAAAATTTTGAAAGAATCCAAACAAACACTTCCCATGGACCAAAATCTAGACATGGTGTTACAACTAACAAATAACAACAAGAAGGAAAAACTTGTTATACCTTTAAGAAAGACCACAATGTCAACTTATTCTTGTCAAGTATGTAGAATTCAACAAGAGAATTCCTCTAGCGTAGTCCACCCCAAGCAACCTTGATTCCCCAATGCTAGTAGGTTGATGTAGGCACCAAAACAACAAGATCAAAACTTGTATAACACCTTTGTGCATCAAAACTTGATCACAAATTGTATGAGAACTAGAGAGAAAAATGTATCATGCCATCTTGTGTTCTAACTAGTGTTTTTCCACCAAGAACTCTCAAAATCCGTGGCCTTTGAAACTCCCAAAAATGAATGTCACTTAATCCCATTAAAATGAGCATTAAAACAAATCAATTCTGTTGTTACAAACAAAGGACACGACCCGTGTCACATCGACACGGCCGTGTCGGCCCAATGTCCACAACCCCAAAATGGGCCAATACGTCCCATGTCTGTGGACTAGACATGCCCCGTGTTTAATCACACGGCCGTGTCGGCCCAAAGTCCACGGCCTCGATTTGGGCCAAAACGCCCCGTGCCTGATGGGCTAGACACGGCCTGTGTCTCATCCTGCCAAAACCCATTCTGGCCTTTTTCTCTCTTTTGCTTGGTTGTGTTGCCAGAATCAGTACTTGGTGTGTGACCCAATAGGCCTATACCTCATCAGTAGTGCTATTAACTCGTACGTGTCAGCGGGCATATACCAACAATTTTCATGTTGTAGTTGAGCTTCCAGTTGACGAATATAAGAATCCTTATCCTCATTACCCGAGGAACTAGCCATTTGATTCAAATTACTATACATATCAAAAGAAGGATACTTAGCAAATCTCATATAACTTACTAATTAATCGATAATTGCACTATTTAATCATCACACCGCAACACCACCCAGCGAATACATAATAATTGTCGGGGCCTAGGTTTGAGACTGAATAATGTTTAAAGTATCTAATTTCCTCAAACCTAGTCTCTGATACCAACTTGTAACGCTATGAGTTTACAACTATTTTTTAATTTAGGTTTTGAAACTATGTGCTTACGTCTGTAATTTTAACTTTTTCATAACGTGTTTAGTCAAAATATTATAAAACAAAAACAACGGAAACATCCTATGTCTAATTAAATATTCACAACCCATTATATAAGTTGCAACAAAAGAGAACCACCGGTGTTACCAAATATATAAAAAGTAACCAAAAGCATGCACAATAGTGTTCCTAAAAACTATTAATATATAGCAAAGCTAAACACCCATCCTTACCGGCATCAACTACATACCTGTGCACATAGGAAGGGTACATGGAAGGGGTTAGTTCTAAATAGCTAGTGAGCAACGATTAATCGTAAGTATCATAACGAGAATATCATATCATATATTTGTTAGATTATGCCCACTGACACAGAGGAGTTGGCTTCATGGCTGATGAAGCAAGAGCCTATTGGGTCACATGCCAAGTATCGATTCCGACATCACAGATGGTCAAATGAGAGAGAAAACCAGAAACTGGTTCTGGTGCGTCGAGGCACACCCGTGCCTCTATGGGTTACGGTCGTGCCTACGGGTAGGCACGAGCCCAAGTCGGGCGTTACTTAGGCGTGGCCTGTGGCTAGTGGACATGTACAAGCCCAAGTCTGGCGTGACTTGGGCGTGGCCTTTTAGGCTACCACGCCCCTGCCTGGTCAAAGGAACGGCCATGCCTTATGAAATAACAACTTGTTTACTAGGCCTTTAAGGCTAGTAAAAAATGTGTTATTGGTATTAATTCTTGAAACTGATGCATGGAGTTACGAGGCACGAATTTGAACTCATTTGTGAGTTGTATAGGTAGTGCTTGAAGCTTACGTAAGTTGGTTACTTGAACTTTTGATACTAGCAAATACATATTGCATACTAAACTCTCTCAAAGCACTTCAAGAACACAAGGCTTTGTGGTTCATTGTGTTAAGACATTTGGTGGTGTAAAGACTGGCATATCTTACACTCTCGCTAGTGGGAATCGATAAGATCTTGGTGTGGACTTCACTAGTGGTTTATAAGTTAGTACACATACCTTCCAAACTCCAATCTCAATTGCAAGAAGAAGATAGCATCAAGGGTATGATACTATTTCTTTATCTCTTTATTTTGTTGCTTTATCATGTCTAGAGTTTTGGTCCATTTGGTGGGTGTTACGTGGTCAAAATTGAAAACTTTTTTTTACTCGTTTTGCTTCCGCTATGTTTTTGGACCACGAAAACCCAACAATGGTATCAGAGCCATCTCTAACATGACTTTGCACTTTTGGAGTTAAACTGGATTTTTCTATTTTCTGTCAAATATTGCTTTTCCGGCGACCGGGCACGGCCGTACCTTTAGGGGTACGGGCGTACCAGTGGGGGTACGGGCTGTGCCGGCAAAATTATTTAAACGATTAAAACTGTACACTGACAAAAGGGCAGGCACGCCCGTGCCTTCTGGGTTTTTGGTCAGATTTTGTTTTTGAAACAGTGTGTTAAAATTTTAAATTAAAATCTGGTTTTATTGGTTTTGGACTAGTTTTGGTTCTGGTTTCCCTACTATATTTTGATTCCTAATTCTATATGTTTTGTATGGCTTGGCATGAACTTCATAAAAAACATATATTTTTAGGTGTATATATGAATATGTAATTTTAAAGGTGTATTAAATTTACTAATGCATATGTACAAGGATTGCTTGTTGTGTCTTAAATGTTGTTTTGCAATCTTGATCAAAATATATATTGTTTGACATGGTTTTGTGGCACACCATTGTTTTCATTTGGTTGTGTTTGTTGTGGTTGCCCGGTAACTTGATATGCCCTTAGCCTTTGTGTTGATTATGATTGGTTTTGGTTTGGCCTACGTGCCATATGGCTGTAATATTTATATTTTGCTGCGACTTGCATGTCGTTTATTTAATATTTTTGTACTTGTAATAGTTTATTAGGATCGCAACTTGCATGTCGTTTTCTTATCATTATGTACTCGTACTTAGATTATTTTAAAATATATATATTGCATCAAACCGATCGGGAGGCATGGTGTTGGCGTCTTGACGAGTCTATTCCCGGAGATTCGCTGGTGTGGAGATCGTGACGGAGCATTTATTGTTGTCCGTAGATGACTTTGTTTTCCTCGTTTTGGTCACGGGGAAAACGTATAGGATTTGGGCATGTTACCGGGTTTATGTTTTTTTATGCGTGGTTGTTTTATATTTATTTCTTGCATGATTCTTCAGGATTTGCATGCTAGAGAATGTTTGAAAAAAATATATAAAACAAAGAGATTTATAATGAGTTTATATGTCTTCGCGCATAAGAATTAACAATATTAATATAGATGGTGATTATATTAAAAGGTGATCGAAAAAAAGTTTTTGTCACTTAAATTGTTAAGTCGAAATTTTGTTAAAATATTATTTTAACCGGAAAAACAAAAACCCGTTTTTCAAAAGTAAGTCACACGCCATCCGTAATACGACACCACCCAAATCTAACGAAACTTGGATGATTGTCGAGCATTAGTGTAGAAGCAAAAACGAGTAGAATGTAGATTCAAGTTGAGAGCAAAAGATCAAAACACCTTAAAGTGTGTGTTTTATATATTTGATAATGCAAGAGTTACAATATTGAAAGCCTAAGGTCACTATATATACATATCCATATATGTGACCTTCTAAGTACAAAATTATCTATTAATATTAATTTTAGAAAAATGTAGAAAAGCCTATCTTGAAGGCGTGGCCTATAAATAGGCCTTAGGCCCCTTGGCCTTGTAAGCTTTTGGCACATTAATGCAATATTGATATTGAAAGCAAAAGGTGTAGTGTGTGTTTCTCTTAAATATCATCTTCTCTCTACACTATTACTTGAAGGTTTATATCACGAAATTGACCTTTCAATTGGTATCAGAGCCAAACTTGATATAAGTTGGCTCGTGATTAGGTGAATAGACGAAGAACAAGCTAAAATGAAGAAGCTACTGTTCAAAATTCGAAGTTATGAAGGTTTGAGTATAGTGTGTGTTGAATTTGATCTCATTCATCTCTAAATCAATTTTGAGTTCGAAAATAATCTAATATGATTTGATTGGATCATAATCGATTGAGTTTTTGAAGTTGTTCATGGAAACATTTACGGTTTTTGCTTCAAAAGTTCATCGTATTTCATGAGGATGATGGAATCAATTGGATATTTTTGATCTATAGAGAATTACGAGTAGAAGGATATATAATTCGAGTTGTTATTCATTGATTTTGATAAGGATTAAAAATTTAAGTCGAGAACACATGAAGATCATCAAGAATAGCCTAGATCTGAGTTTTTGATCGATTTGGATTCACATTTCAAAGGTTTTGGTGTTTTATTGTTGATTTCAAGCGGGTTAGTTACTCATTAGAAGACTTCGAGCTTGGCAGTTGAAAACAGATCCCGAAAAATCCGGAATTTGTTTCTTAAAGCACACTTCGAGCGTATCTATTCTCAAATTTGACAGTAGCACATCTCGAATTCGAAGCCTTAACACTTCGAGTTCGAAACCAATACCAAAAGTTCCAAGTTCGAAATACAATCTAGACACCTTCGAGCAGAGTCAAACCCTTAAGTTCACTTCGAGTTAACGTTGAGTTCACTTCAAGTTTGAAATCCTTTAACACTAAGACTTCGAGTGCATCCATACGTTTCACTAATCCACTTCGAATTCACAACTCATTGACTTCGAGCGTGTTCTCCATTTCTTCGAAAACCAAAGTTCACTTCGAAGTTTTACTTCTTTCGCATTCGTTCATCATTTGTTCGAATTCCCATTACAACTGTTCCATTTGAAGTCAACTGAAATGTTCATTTCGCATTCTTTATTATCCACTTCGAATTCAATACAACTTCAAACCAATACTTCCGAATTCACTGTTGTTCACTTCGAAGTTAAGTCACTTCAAGTCGCTACTTTCAAATTCCATTTCACAAGTCAAACCACACTTCGAAGAAGCCGACTTCGAACCCCAATCACCAAATTTTTCAAGTAAACGATCAGTTTCAAACTTTCAAGTATTTGAACGAAAGTGTCAAGTTCCAACGAGATTCTTGCCATTGGCACAGACTCGAAACCCCCTGTTCTCTTCCACAATGATTACTTAGTATGAAAAGGGAGGTTTATGGACTTTCTGGAACACAATGAGGTGTATGGCGAGATGATTATTGATTATATTCTCAATGGAGATAAGAAATTTTACTGAATCATCAATGCTCAACCAGATAACAACCCTCCAATTCCTGGAGTGGTCAGAGAGAAAACACCTGATGAATTAACTGCTGCTGAGAAAGAAAGGAAGAAAGAAGACAGGCTTGCTAAGTACTATCTCAAATAAGGATTATCTTCTGAGATGTACATGAAAGTTGACAGTTTAGCAACGGCCAGAGAGATCTGGGACGGGATCAAACGACAATTGCAATGGACTGAGCAAGGAGAGCATATAAAAAGAACTCAACTTGTGAACATGTTTCACGAATTCAATACAAAGGAAAACAAACTGTTAATCGACACTTACAGTCGTTTTTGCAAACTCCAGAATGAACTCAGAACCAGCAAGGTTGAAAGGACTGATTAGGATATAACTGCGTGTTTCTTCGAGCTCTAGGTCCGGAATGGAAAGAGCATGTGAAGCTTTACAAACACATCAACCGAAACCTCACAATTGTCACATACCACAATATCTTTGAGGACCTCCAGCAATACCCAGATGAGGTCTCAAAGTCATCTCCCAGACTTTCTGCTGATCCCTTAGCTCTTGTAGCTACTGAACCATCACCCCACGAATCCTCTAGAGCTCAATGGTATAAACAAGTGGCCCTGTCTTACTCAGAATCTGATGAGTCAGATGGTAAGAAATGGAACAAGTCATCAAGGCCATGTCATTCATCACAAAGGCATTCAAGAATAGGTATTCGAAAACCAATAATCGACGAAGGTACACTTCTGGGTCCCGAAGACCAGAAAAACTTCAAGGTTGCTGAGAAACCTAGATTTGTAAAGGAGGAAAATAAAGAAGAAAGGAAATGTTACAACTGTGGGGAAATGGCCACTTTATCAAAGACTGTACTCAAAAGAAGAAGAAAGATGCTGAGTTTTACAAGCAAAAACTCAGGCTGGCAAAAAGAAAGAGTGCAAGAAAGGCGATGATGGTTGAAGAAGACCAATTCCTATCAGATACTATATTAATTTGGATGTGCAAGCACAAGCGCAATTCTACCTTATGCCTAATATTCAAGATGAATTTTCTGATGAGGATGAAGAGCCAGAGGCACACTATGATAATACAGATGATGAAGGGCTTGATGTTGAAAATGCTGATGATGAGATACAGTCTAACTCCCTAACAGGTTGTGGTCTGAGCAAAAACATGTTCAGATCATCATGTCACGCATGAAAAAGTTAGAGAAAAAGGTACACAAATCCAAGATAAACAAAGAAAAATTAAAAGAAATAATAAGAAATCAACAAAATGGAAACTTTCCAGGTTGACAAAGAAATAGCTAAACTCAAAACACAGATAATTGAAAAAGAAAATGAATTAATTGAGTTAACAGCAAGCATGAGTACCCAAATTCATGATCTAAAAACAGAGAAAATTAGTGCTGAAAATGACACTAAATTTATTATTCAAGAAAAGGGTGAGTTATGCTCCAAGATAAAAGAGCTTGAGGACACATTGATAAACAACCTTTTTGAATAAATCCAAAGAACGCAAATTCTCAAAATGGACCTACGATGGTCTTGTATTTGTAAACCCGAGAATCAGTGAAAAAGTGACAGCCAAACAGCTATATGACTTCAATTTAATAAATGATGGAATCACAAAGAAAATGGTATTTGTTGGACAGGAGGAGGAAGTAGGAGAAGAGGATTTCAAAAGAAAGACAAACTTAAAATCTGAAATTCTTTTTAATTATCAGGAACTAAACGAGTCTAGAACATCTAAGCCTCACAAGCTCATTGAGTTAGATGATGACTCTATGATTACATATCCTGAAAATCTTAAGAAGCCACAGGTAGTTCTAGAAGCCCAAGTATATATACCACATATGGTGTTACAAAGGCAACTTGAAATACTTGTAGCTTATTATTTTCAAACCATTATCACACTTGATTTAGAAAAGGAAATAAACGAATCAGAAAAGAGTCTTTCATGTCACCGTAAAAAAGAAAATCTTGACATGCACTTTTACTCCTTCTACTTCCTAACCAACAAGAAAGTTTACCAAAGAAGAAAAAGGTAAAACTAAGGTGGAAGATTCATGGATTCCAAGAAAACATCACAAATCACCTGAAACCACCAAGAGGCAACCAAATGCCATTCCCAAAGCCAATCTCACACACTCTCACAAGTACAAACCAAAATCACCAACCAAAGTTATCAGCAAGAACTCAAAGTATCTCGCAACTAACCATTACTCAATTGTTTCTGATGCGAGAAGAAAAGACAACAACAAGAGAAGTGTTTGCACAAAAGATAACAGACGAAAATTCACACCCAGTTTATCTAAGCCATGTTTTGATTTTTCAAAGAAGTGTCATCACATTTCTAATTTCTTCAGTCAATGTATTTCTCTTTCCAAAACGAAATGAAAGCAAGTACGTGTTTTTGCACAAGTCATGGTTGTTTGCACAGATATTGTGAATACAAATGTGAATATGATATGCTTAGAAAACAATTGGGAGTTCATTCCTGTGAGAATTGGAGACCGTAAGAGTCAAATCAAATCAATGCACCCTTTATCACATCACATGGAATAATTATTCATCAATGGGTGACCAAACATGCTATAAATCTCATAAATTATTGGAATTATGAAAATCGATTAATCACAATTCGAGAGTTAGAAGCATACAGAAAGGGAGGGTACAAAGAATTTTTGAAGGCATGAAAAAAAACGAATCCAAAGCAAGGAAATCTCAATCACCACGTACCAATTCTCTTTCAAGAACAAAGTCTAAATCATCAAAACCGTCAAGCTCAAAAGTTCAAACCATCAAAAACAAAGCATCCAAGACAACAACCATAATATACAAACCTGTTACCACCAAACAAGCACCTAAATCTCAAATTGTTGCAAAACCAAAAATTATTCAAGTCTGGCAACGCAAAGACATGGTTCAGGTAGTGGATCTTAAGGATAAAATTGAACCCACAAGTCTCGAAAGAGGAGAGATCCCTCTTAAAATTGAATCTAAAATTGTTCCTGATCCATTCTGGATTAAAACCTCAAAGTTTAATAAAGAAGAACAACAGATTCAATGGAAAACACAGAAAAGAATTCATTGCATTTTTCAAGAGGTTGTTGACACCAATGCATTATCTAACACGCAAGGACCCATTTCCACATGGGGACCTAAATCTTCACTCTTTTCTGTGTGCAGGAACCTAATCTATGGTACCTGGACTCAGGGTGCACCAAGCATATGACAGGTGACAAGAGTCTTCTCAAAAACTTCGTTCTCACGTACTCCGGGAATGTTTGTTTTGGGAATGACAATGTCGCACCAATACTAGGGTACGAAGATATAGTGAAAAAGAGTATCAAAATAAAGAAGGTTTCTTTTGTAGAAGGATTGGGCCATAGCCTATTTAGCATTGGCCAGTTCTGTGACAAAGACTTGGAGGTCACTTTTAAAAAGAATTCTTGTTCAGTTAAAACGGAAACAGATGATGTGCTTCTAGCAGGAACAAGGAAGTCTAACTTGTATTCCATCAATTTGAACAACTACAACACAAAGATCTATGTTTATCTTCTATGTAAAGCCTCATCAGACTTAAGTTGGTAGTGGCATAGGAAACTCACACATCTTAACTTCCACAACATCAACAAACTGGTTACTGGAGATATAGTGAGAGGCCTGCCAAAGTTAAAATTCAACAAAGACCATGTGTGTGCAGATTGTGAAAAAGACAAGATGAACCGATCATCTCACAAAGCCAAGCAAGTCTCGAGTACAATGAAGACAATGGAGCTTCTGCACATGGATCTATGTGGTCCGATGAGAGTCCAAACATGCAATGGGAAGAAGTATATCCTAGTCATTGTTGATGATTACTCTATGTATACTTGGGTCAAGTTCTTAAGGTCGAAAGATGAAGCAACTCATGTCATCATCAGCTCCATCAAACAACAATTGAACAAGTTTGAAGATAGTGTCGCCTCCATTTGAACGGATAATGGAACTGAGTTCAAGAACAAAATCTTGTCAGACTATCTTGACTTAGAGGGGATCACACATCAATTCTCTGCAGCATACACTCCACAACAGAATGGAGTGGTGGAATGACGCAACCGAACTCTGGTTAAGGCTGCTCGTACTATGCTATCATACTCTGGTCTCCTACCTTCCTATTGGGATGAAGCAGTCAGCATAGCGTGTTACACACAGAACCGTTGTTTCATCCATAAACGTTTCAATAAAACCCCTTATGAATTGGCAAATAGCATGGTGCCTAATATCAAATATCTTCATATATTTGGTAATAGGTGCTTTGTACTCAATGAAAAGGATAATCTACGGAAATTTGAGGCCAAGGCTGATGAAGCAATTTTCCTAGGTTATTCACATGAGTGTAAAGCCTACAGGGTGTTAAATAAAAGAACTAACTGTGTTATGGAAAACATAAATGTTACATTCGACGATATGTTGGATGTTAACATTTTTCAAAAGGAAAAGACAGCTGCTTCTGGAAAAGTCAGTTCAGGACTAGTACTTCATACAAAAGAAACAAATATAAATCCAAGTTCATCAGAACACAATTTAGATTTTTTATTTGATTTCTTACAGTCTGAATCTAATGTTCCTAATGCTGGTGACAGGAATGATACAGTGTCTCCTGCTACAACTGCAACGGAGGTTGACAACTCATCTTCATATTCAACCGTGGATTCTCCATCTACATCAAATGTCAGCCCAATTATAGTACCTCATGAGCCAGTTTATGAGGGTACTCCCATTTATGATTCAGAACCAATACCAAATGAGGAAGACATTGAACTCACAAACAGATTAAATGAGTTCTTTCCTCCAATTTAGAACCCCCGAGGAATAAGATGGACAAAATCCCATCCCGAATATCAGATTATAGGAAATGTTCAAGATGGTGTAAGGACTCGTTCTGCAACGGCTAATGAGTGCCTTTATTCCAGGTTCCTATCTATGATTGAACCCACCAAAGTCTCCGATGCTTTACAAGATGCTGATTGGGTCCTTGCCATCCAAGAGGAACTCATCCAGTTTGAAAGACTCAAAGTCTGGAGATTGGTACCACTCCCAGAAGGTAAATCAGTGGTTGGTACCAAGTGGATATTTAAGAACAAACGGGATGCCGATGGAATAGTGGTTAGAAACAAAAGCTAGGTTGCTTGCTAAAGGTTACAACCAACATGAGGGAATAGACTACATTGAAACATTTGCTCTTGTAGTTATGATAGAAGCCAGTAGACTATTCTTAGCCTATGTTGCCTATAAAAGCTTTAAGGTTTTTAAGATGGACGTCAAGACATCATTCTTGAATGGTATTCTCAAAGAGGAGGTTTATGTGTCTCAGCAAGAAGGCTTCGTCAATCCCAAACTCCCACAGCATGTTTATATTCTAGACAAAGTGTTATATAGACTAAAACAATCCCCGAGAGCTTGGTATGATGTCCTATCTGAATATTTGCTGAGTGAGGGATACAGTAAAGGAAAAATTGACACCACTTTATTCACAAAATCCAAAGGAAAGGATTTAATCTTAGTACAAATTTATGTGAATGACATCATCTTTGGTTCTACAAACCCAAGGTACAGTGATGAGTTTGCACTTACTATGCAAAATCGATTTCAAATGAGTATATGGGAGAGATGAATTTCTTTCTCGGATTACAAGTGAAACACTTGAGTCATGATATTTTCATAAGTCAATCCAAGTACATTAAAGACTTGTTGAAGAAATATGACATGCTCAGTTGTTCCTCTTTATCTACCCCTATGTCTTCCAAAAAAAAATGTCTGCCGGCCTTGAGGGAAAAGCAGCTGATTTAAAAACATATCGGAGTATGATAGGCTCATTACTGTATTTGACAGCCATTAGGCCAGATATTATGTTCTCTGCATGCTTATGTGTTAGATTTCTGGCTAATCCAAAGGAATCACATCTGCTGGCAGTAAAAAGAATATTCAAGTATATCAATGGTACTCCTGATCTACGTCTATGGTATCCAAGGGATTCAAGTCTACAACTATATGCCTATTCAGATGCAGATTATGCTGGTTGCATGCTTGACAGAAAGAGAACATCTAGCAGTGCACACTTTTTGGGTGATAGGTTAGTGTGTTGGGCTTCTAAGAAACTGAATTGTGTCTCTACTTCAACTGCTGAGGCTGAGTATGTTGCAGTTGCAATGTGCTGCTCTCAGAGTTTATGGGTTAGGACTCGGCTCTCTGACTTTGGCCTACACAATGACAAGATCCTACTACTGTGCGTTTCACAATCTGCCATAGCTATCTCATGCAATCCAGTTCACCACTCAAAGACCAAACACATTGACATACGGTATCATTTTATTAAAGATAATGTGGAAAAAGGTTTAATAGAACTGCAATATGTTAAGACTGATGATCAACTGGCTGATTTGTTTACTAAACCATTAGACGAAACTCGTTTTAGTGAGTTAGTATCCAAATTGGGTATGTTGAATTATAAAGTCTAACTATCAGTTATTTGTTTTGAGTGGGTATTTCACTTTGTTTGTTCATGTTGCAGATAAAAGAAAGCACAAAAGAAAGCACAATATGTGGGGGAGTGTCAATCATCCGTACAAGTTACGCATGCTTGTAGGGGGAGTAAATACTTTAAAATTTTTTTCATAAATCCATGAAAATACCAAAAACATTCACAAAACAAAGAAAATGTCAAAAACATATGCAAAATTCTTGAAAATATCAAAAATGTGTGTTTTTATTAGTTTAAAATTGAAAAATATAAAAATATTTGACTTTTGGTTTATGAGACGAAAAGAACAAAAAGATTTTAATTTTGTCTTATTCACTTCGAAAGAAAAATCAAAAGACTTCGAGCGCTACTCAACTTCGCATTCGAAGTCAATGGACTTCGCATGCGAAGCACACCCAAGTCAAAGGACTTCTAGCGCATACCTTGATTCGAATTCGAAGCCAGTGGACTTCGAATACAAAACCAATTCCTTTACGAAGACTTCGAGCGCGTTTATTAGCCTCAATTCAAAGCTAGTAGACTTCGAACTCTAAACATTGTATTTCTAATACACTTCGAGCGCGCATGAACACTACTTTGAATGGAGTCAAAATCAATTCACTTCGAGTTGAAGGCCTGCACACTTCGAATTTGAAGCCTTCTGGACTTCAAAGTCAACAGTGGTCCTCATGACCACTTCGAGCACGTTTTTCCCTCTCCAACCCTTTGGACTTCGAGCGCGTGAAAATTAAAATTTTTATCGTTACCTTCTCTTCTATAAATAGGTGGTTAACATTGTGTGTTGTTCACGCTATCAAAACCATTCCAACTTACTGAAAAAAAATTTCGGTTACGTGTTTTGTGGATTTTACTCAAAGTTGCTGTCAAAATTTTGATTTTTTGTGAAAACTTGCAATATAAACCAAGGTATACATTTAACAAGAAACAAATCATGACTAAAAGTTGCAAAAATGCTCAAACTCAAAGATGCACTGTTTAACTCGGAAAAGACCTTTTTCCGACTTCAAATGCATTGTTCGATGTTCAAATGAACTTGTTAATACAAATGTTGTTTGCGATGGGACATAAGAACACTATGACAATGTTTTTGTCAAAGAAAAACTCGAAAAGTTTGAAAAGTGTTTTCGTGTTCTTCAAGTGGTGGAAGATTGGGCTTGATTTCATTTTTAGCCTAGATCTTCATGTTATGGACCAAATAAGAAAATTTTCAGTGTTACAAAAGTATTTAGATACATGTATTCATTGTAAAACATGTGTCAAAACACATTTTTGTCCATCAATTTTACTAAGGAGTTGACAAATTTTCAAAGATTTGACTTGAAGTCAATGTTTCCAAGTTAACAAAAGTCAAAGTGTTTCACACTTGAATGTTTTGACCTAATAAGTCAATACATTTCAATGACTTATTGTTCAAAAGTGCAATAAACTAACCTATTGGCTGCTCTTACAGGTTTAAACATGGCTATGGAAGATGAATCTGTCTCGTATCGTTCTTCGACAGCTAGCCAATCCCAAAACCCCGATGATCAACTCCTTCCTAAAAATCAATTTCTCTCAGTTTTCACCCATGACAACAACCACTTTATAAGCCTAGACAACTTTCGCAACCTCAAATTCCCCATTATCTCTGAAATTCTCCGCATTCATCCGCTGAACCATGCTCTTACTTATAACCCATCCACATCTGGGACACATGTCCCTGAGTTATACGTTCAACAATTCTAGCACACCGCTCATACCCATACCAACCCCGAATCTGGTTGCGTTTCTATTCGCGGTGATGTAGACCACTTCACCCTTAACATCATTTAAAGTCGACTGAGGGAAATCCTTCGGCTTCCTACTGCAGAAGCAGACCTCCTATTCTTGACTTTTAGGAGATGCCTAACGAAACCACTGCCCTTGAGGGCATTCGAGCCATGGGTTATCTTGGGGAAAACTTACCACTTCGTTCCCACTTTAAAAGAACCAATCTTCACCCCATATACTATACATTCCACACCATTCTCCAACGTTGCCTCGCCCTCAAACACACTGGCTATGAGTACCCAAACTCTAACCAAATCAAACTCATTTATGTTGCGGCTAATCACTTGCATATTGATTATGCCACTTTGATTTTTCTTGATATTATGCATCAGGTGGAGGGCACTCTCTGATCTAAAGAGAGCAAAGCGCAGATTTCGGACGTATCAACGGTTTTTACCGATGATGGTCCAATTTGCAATGGACAGAAATGAGGATCTCATTTTCCCAGATGTGTTCCCTAACTTACCCGAGGCCTTCAACTCTGAAACTGAATTCATGTATGGTTATCAACCGGGTCCTCTAGACACAATAAGTACAAGCCATGAGTTTGATCCTTCTTTAGATGTCTATGCTGAGTATGAAAGCGAAATGGAAGAAGAAGAGGTAGAGATAGGAGAGAGAGAGAGAGACGTGAGTAAATAAAAAACGAGTGTTGAGGGACCCCAAGCCCAAAAAGCCGGGAAGCCACACCTGCTACCGGACCAGACACTGTTAGCTCTGGTATTGAAACAATCACTGTCATCCCAGCAGTGCACTCTTACCCCTCCAGCCACTCAAGTATCTCTCAACAGATGCTTGTTTCAACTCATGGAGAACTAACACATACTCTATCGGCCTCTCATTCGGAGATGGCTGGTATTGAAACTAGAGGTCTACCTCTCCCGACCTCGACCGTCTCTTCTACGCACATCAATATACCGCAGATTTATGCATTTCTTTCTAGACACCAATCCACACTTGCACAAATAACGACATTGTTTACCAGACAACAACCCAGAACACCTGTAGGTGGCACTACTGAAAGTGCCATTCGAGGATCAGGTGGAAATCTCGCCGTAGTGTACACCACTACAGCTCCGCATGCGAGTAGCTCTGCCTCTGTGGTAGAGACTTCAACGAGTACTCTTAGTGAGTCTCGGTTTGTTAAAAAGGAGGAATTGTAGGAGGCCCTTACCCCGATTAGTGAGAGCCTAGCAGACATCAAACAGACACTTTCATCGTAAAAAACCAAAGTTGATGATGGCTCAGGCTTATCTACTAATATTTTGAATCCCTGCTTCATGTACGATTGTTTGAGAGAGCCCCAGACCATGAACAGAACCTATATTTCCTTCCAAACCTTTAGAATGAAAAGACCTACAATGGTAGCAACCTCAATAAATTTAAAGAAATAGTTATCAACTCGATGGAGGATCTGGGCAATGTGGTCTTTCAAAAATTAGATTCGGTGGAAAACAGGATGAAAATTCTTGAATCTACATTGTTAGTCCCATGTTTAGAATAGTTAGATTTGATGAGACAAACTATAGATATGTATAGATGATAGGTTAAGAGTTAGGAATTATGTAAGTCTGTTATAGACTGACTAGTCAGCTGAAGTTGAGTAGTCAGCGTATAAACAGATATAGAGTTTTCTATGTAAGTACTAGATAGCTCAGTGACTTCTAAGCTGAGATGGGTTTTAAGAGTGAAGACTTGAAGACTTGAAGATTCAAGAACTCAGCTTGACAAGGTCAAGACTGAGTGAGTCAGCTCAGCATCAGAAGTCAGTTCAAGAATTTAAGTAAGTTCTAAATTCTGTTATAAACTCTCCATATCTACGACATTTAAATTAGGATATCTAATCCTAATTTAACCTATCTATTAGTTGGATAGAAATCTCAAACGGAATTAATTAGATATGTTCTAATTAAGGAGTTTGTTATGGTTTTAAAGAAATGATAAGTTCTATCTTTAAACTGCGATTTGTTCGTAGATATATCAAGTATAAGTATAAACCTTCTTATGGGTTTAACATACGCACGAACAGACGACAGATGAACATACACGAACGTAGACGAATACTGCATAAGTTGTAAAACATACGTGTGTTCGTGATAGTTGATACGCATGTGTTGCGATAACTTTGTAAGTTCAAAGTTCGAGAGAGTTTTCAAGAGTTCTTGCTAATTAGTTTAACAAGAAGTTCGATCATCTATAAGTTTGTGATTCAAGAGTGTTAAGAGAGAGTTGAGGTTATAATCATTGTAGTATCAAATCATCCTGTTGATTTGATTAGAGAGTGATAATAGTTATTGTTCTATTTGATTATTGAATATACGTTTTATTAATTTGATTATTTGTTTAAAGTGTATTCAACCCCCCTTCTACACTGTATCGGTTGCTTGTTCACCCTCTTTGGGACCAACAACTATTATCAGAGCAAGTTTCTTCATAAGTTGAAGATCAAGATCCGCTGTCAAGAGGCTAAGATGTCTACTAGAAAGCTATCAAGTCATATACCAACAATGGCGGAAAAAGGGTGTCCTATTTTTGATGGCACTAACTATCCTATGTGGAAGTTTAGAGCCATGCTATATCTGAAGTCCGTGGATCATAGGATGAGTACCGTGATTCAAGATGGCCCAATCATACCAATGATCCATATCACTGCCACTGACAAAACTGTTCCCTCTGGAGAAACTCCAAAGCCCGAAGCATCTTGGACTGAGGAAGATCGTAAACTGTTCAACCTTGATGACAAGGCACAAAGCATTATAGCAAATGCTTTGACAAATCCTCTTCTCCATACTTTGAATGGGTTCCAAACTGCAAAAGAGATGTGGGATACTCTCAGTGTTACGTATGAAGGCACTGACTTGGTCAAGCAACATAAGAAGACAAATTTGATTCGTTCTTATGAGACTTTCTTTGCTAAAAAGAATGAAACTCTAGCAGATTTGTTTACCAGATTCCAATGCTTGATAAATGATTTGATCTTGGTAGGTGTCAAGAAAGATGAGAATGAGTTGGTACTCAAGTTCTTGGATGTGTTACCAGAACAATTCAATGAGATCACCATTGCACTTCATGCTGGAGGAACCTTAGGAAATATGATCTCAGATCTATCTATGGCTTCCTTCTAAATTATCAACAGATAATGGAACAAAAAGAAAGTGGCCCAGCAACAACTAAAAGAATCTATAAACAATGCTGGATATGCATTAATTGTAGAAAAGAAGAAGAGGGGATGTAAAAAGTCTCAAACTAAGACTGACTCTGAATCTAAATATGAGGAAGTAAGTCCTAACTCCGGTTCAGATGATGAAGAGATGGATGCTCTTACTGAACAAATGGCAATGTTAGCAAGAAACTTTAGAAAGTTCAGAAGAGGAAGGGGTCAACCTGACAGAAGCAAAAGTGGTAAGTCTACTTTTGATCCTAAGAAAGCTAAGTGTTATAATTGTCAAAGGATAGGACATAACTGCTGAGTGTAGAGTTAAGAAGGGAGAATCAGCTTCAGTAGTTGACAAGAATGCCTAAAGAGCTGATAAATACAAAAAGAAATATCAAAGACTCAAAGGCAAGCTAGATGCAAACACCAAAGATCTTCTTGCTGAGACTTGGGACACTGAATCATTTAATTCAGATGATGATGAGCCAAATAGGTGTTTGATGGCCATTGAGGATGAAGAGGAACAAGTTGACTATGAGTTAGAAGACAATTCCTTTGATGAGGATCTAGCAGAAGCGGCTAAGCTGAGTAAGCAAACCAGTAACTGGGATCCTGCCTCAATGTATAAGGTAAATAACTTTAGCTCCTACAATGATGAACAAAAATGTCTAATGTTCAACTATTTGTTGAATGACTTCAAAACCTCTCTCATAGTTCAATCTAATTTGAAAACTGAAATTTCAAAATTAAAAGATGAACTTAAACACTCTGAAACGAATGAATTGCCTTCTTTGCAAGAGCCTAAATCCGGATATTCCGCAATTTCCAATCCATTCATATAAACAAACTTCTAAGTGAAGAACTACAAGAATCAAAAGAACAAGCTGATAATCTAAGAAAGATCTGTGAATCTTGGTGTAAGTCATCAAGAGAAGCAGAAAAATGTATTAACCAGAAGATACTAAATCAAGTAAAAGTAGTACTAGGGGGAGATTATAGTGCTGCTGCTGATGAAATCATCGAAGATCAAGTCAGTCTTGAAGACAAAACGATGAAATCAGATGATATACTCCCAAAAACATTTTTAATGAACAAGGATGGAAAAAAGGTCAAAACCAATAAGTTTGTGAGACCAATTCAAAGTCCACAAGTTATTCATACAAACCATCAAGCTGAATATTCCAGATCCAACAGAAACTGTAAGTCAGTTTTCAAAAGATTAGATTACAATCCTGTGAGAACAACTGTTTTTGACAGAATATCTCACGTCAACTCAAAAATACATAACTCTCAAGCCAAACATGAAAGGATGTCTAAGAACAGGAAGTTGTCTGTAATTCAGACTTCACTAAATAAGGGTAACCATAAAGCTGACAAAGGTAAGTCCAAAGTCAGTGAAAATCAAGTAGACAAACTGTCTAAAAGAATTGAAAGGTTATCCACAGTTTATGACCCTAAAACTGAATCCAAATTTAATGTTGGAAAACTCAAAGAAATCACCCAAACACCCATCTTTAGAAGAAAATGCTATAAGTGTGGTGATAGAGGTCATGAGGCCAAAGAAATTACCAAAACAGACCCAGAATCTGTTCGAGCTAATCAGTCAAGCTCTAAAGGATCAGCTAAGTGCTCATCCTCATAACCCACCAAACAGTGGGTTCCAAAAAGAAACTAATATGTTTAGTTGATCATGTGCAGGGCTCCTACAAGTGGTATCTATATAGTGGATGCTCAAGGCACATGACAGGAAGCAAGGGGATTCTAAGTGAATTCCAAAACAATGAAGGACCCAAGGTGACATTTGGGGATAATTCTCAGGGAAGGACTAAAGGTTATGGAAAGATAACTGCTGGAAAAGTCACTTTCAAAAAGGTATGTTGAAGGTGTTAAACACAATCTGATAAGTATCAGTCAACTGTGTGATGAGGATTATGAAGTCACCTTCAGAAAGCATGTAGGAACAATTTATGATAAGAAGGGAAAACCAATATTAATGGCAAAAAGAGAGAGAGATATCTATTTGTTAGATCTCAGCTCTGCAGATCCTTCAACTGAAACCTGCTTGTATTTTGACTTAACTCCCAAGCTGAGTTGGTTATGGCACAAGAGACTATCACATTTAAATTTCAAATATATTAACAAAGTGTCTAGCAAAGAGTTAGTCTCTGGTCTGCCTAAGATCACATTTTCTAAAGACAAACTCTGCTCAACTTGTGAAATGGTAAAACACCATAAGGGATCCTTCAAGTCCAAACATAATTTTTCAATTACAGAACCATTGCATATGTTGCACTTGGACCTATTTCGACCTATTAACACCCCAAGCCTAAGTGGCAAAAAGTATACTCTAGTGATTGTTGATGAGTTCACAAGATTCACTTGGGTAATCTTCTTAAAAGCCAAAAGTGAAGCTGCATATGAGTTAATCAGCTTCATAAGACAAGAAGAGCTGCAAAAGGGTAAGTCTCTTAAACAACTCAGAAGTGATCATGGACTGAGGTTTAGAAACTCAACCTTTGAAGGATTTTGTGAAGAGAAAGGAATTATCCAGAATTTCTCATCTCTAAGAACTCCATAACAAAATGGAGTTGCTGAAAGGAGAAATAGAACCTTAATTGAAGCTGCCAGAACCATGCTTTGTGAGGCAAAGCTCAAGCTGAGCTTCTGGGCAGAAGCTGTAAGTACAGCCTGCTATACCCAGAATAGATCAATAATAGTTAAAAGACATGGTAAAACACCTTATGAGATGTATCATGGCAGAAAACCTAACATTGGATACTTCCACATTTTTGGTTTAACATGCTATGTACTAAACCAAAGAGATCAGCTCCATAAGTTGGAACCCAAAGTTGATCAAGGGATATTTGTTGGATACTCTTCAATCTCCAAAGCTTATAGAGTTTTTAGTCTTAAAAGAAAAGTAATTGAAGAATCAGTACATGTTACTTTTGATGAAACAAGTATTGAAGAATCCAACAGAGCTCAAGCTGACCCAGTTAGTCTGAGTGAGCTTGAGAGGAATAAAGAAGAACTCACATCAAATCCCATGTATGTTATGGATGATTCTGATGATGATGGTGATAAATCTGACAAATGTGCATCATCGAAAGAAATTATCAATATTGAAGATAATCAACCTGAGAGTCTCGGTGAATCATCAAGTACATGTCAGATTGAAGATCTAAGTGATCTTTCAATTCCTACTCAGACTGAAGAAGTAAGTCCTATTCAGCCTTAGAGACACTGCTCTGACTCAGACCCAGAACCTCAGTCTAAGAGTATTAAAAGATCATCCTCTTGATGATGTCATTGGAAACATTGAAGATGGTGTGTTAACTAGATCTTAGGCAAATGCAAATTATGCTACCTACTCTAGTTTTCTGTCTCAAATGGAACCAAAGAAGACTGAAGAGGCTCTAAAAGATGAAGATTGGATTGAGGCTATGCAAGAGGAGCTAACAGAATTTCAACGAAATAAGGTTTGGACTCTTGTCCCTGCCCCTAAAGGAAAAACAATTATAGGCACTAAGTGGGTCTATAGAAATAAAATGGACAAGGATGGAGTAGTGATCAGAAACAAGGCAAGGCTAGTAGCTCAGGGGTATCGACAAGAAGAAGGTATTGATTATGATGAGACCTTTGCCCTTGATGCAAGGATTGAAGCTATAAGGTTGTTTCTAGCCTATGCAGCCTTCAAAAACTTTAAAGTGTATCAAATTGATGTTAAAAGTGCATTCCTAAATGGAGCTCTACAGGAGGAGGTCTATGTGAAACAACCCCCTCGTTTATTGATTCTAAACTTCCAGATTATGTCTATAAGTTAGACAAGGCTTTGTATGGACTCAAGCAAGCTCCAAGAGCCTAGTATGATACACTGTCCACCTATTTACTCTCAAATGATTTTGTTAGAGGAAGTATTGACAAAACTCTATTCATAAGAAAGAGCAGAGGACATGTCATTTTGGTTCAAATCTATGTGGATGACATTATCTTTGGTTCAACAAACCAAGATCTGTGTGATTGGTTCTCCAAGATAATGTCCAATCAATACAGAATGAGCATGATGGGTGAGATGACTTAGTTTTTAAGACTTCAAATCTATTAGAAAGAAGATGGTATGTTTATTAATCAGAGCAAGTATGTCTTTGATCTGATTAAGAAATATGGATTAGACTCAAGCCATCCCGCAAAGTCTCCAATGTTACACAATGTCAAACTACACAAGGACATTGATGGAAAATCTGTATGTCAGACTACATATAGAGGAATGATAGGTTCATTGCTCTATTTAACAGCAAGTAGACCTGATATAATGTTTGCTACATGTGTTTGTGCACGATATCAGGCTGATCCAAAGGAATCACACTTGCTAGCTGTTAAAAGAATACTCAAATATCTGAAGGGAACACCAAACTTTGGTTTGTGGTGTCCCAAAGGATCAGGATTTGAGCTGATAGGGTACTCAGATTCAGACTTTGCAGGATGTGGTCTTGATAGAAAGAGTACTACTGTAGGATGTCAACTTTTGGGTGGAAAATTAGTTAGCTGGACAAGCAAGAAACAAAACTCAATGGCAATTTCAACAGCTGAAGCTGAATATGTAGCTGCAGGGAGCTGTTGTGCTCAAATACTATAGATGCAACATCAGCTTAAGGACTTTGATTTGCATTATTCAAAGACTCCCATATTTTGTGACAATCAAAGTGCTATTGACATTACACAGAACCCAATATTTCACTCAAGAACCAAACACATTGAGATAAGACATCACTTCATCAGAGATATTGTAGAAAAGGGAAAAATAGAGCTAGTCTTCATTGGACTGAAGATCAGCTTGCAAATATCTTCACTAAACCAATTGAAGGCACAAGATTTACAACTCTACTCGGCAAGCTTGGCATGCTCAACCCTTAATCGGTATGTTCCATTCTTTATCTCTGTTAAATTTTTGCTAAGTGCTACATTTGACTAAGTGTCAATCTGAGCTGAGTGCTAAATCTGAAGCTGAGTGCTCCATCTAAGCTGAACACTCAGGATTAGCTGAGTACTCCGTTCCAAAGTGTGGTAAGTTCAACATGACTAGGTTAGTCCTAGGAAATGGTGTGTCCAATAATATGGTAAGTCCAAAATATTTACGGTGTGTCCTGAAAATAAACGTCAGTCGTTACGAATTTTTTTTGATATATTTTTATCATAAAAATGTCATTTCAATATAACAGTGTGCTTTTGGGTAACTTACAATAAATTTAGCCGTTGTAACAAACTGCGTAGACATTTTTACGGTAACGGTCATATTTATTACCCTCCGATAATGGTAACTTTTCTCCCACATTGAAAAGGTATAAATAAGAGAGATTTTTCCTCATATTTCATTTACTCCTCCAAATATATTCTAATCTCTTAAACCCTAACATTGTTGTGTGCAGAGTTCATTGCTTAGTGTTAATCCTTATTACTGCTAAGTGCAATCCAATACGATAAGTTCGATTTCAATGGAGAGATATACTCTTAATCTGACTGAACAAATGATTCGTGGTGGCAATTTCAAGAACAACGCACTCCCCATCTACAAACAAAACAATGTCATCGCCTGTATCGACAATCCAAAGTCCAAAATTGGCTGGCGATATGAGGAGTGGGTCTCCTACATTCGCAAGGGACCCATGGCACATGCATTTCTTTGTGGTCCTGCTGTGCTAATCCCTCAACTTCTCACGGAATTCTGGTATATGTGTAAACTGGATACAACTCAACCGATTATACGGGGTACAGTCCTAAGTGGACAAGTGGCGATAGAAATCTATGCAAATTGTCTCCGCCGAATTCTTCATCTCGCGGTTCATAATCAATATGAGGTGACGGTTTCTAGGGAAACTTTACGAAGCGTTTTACCCTTAATGGGTCATCCTCAAGTTATTGGCGTCATACAGAAATCTGTTTTCCAGACGGCATGGGGATTTATGGTATCCACTGTGGTTCGTTCCCTTGGATACAAGGTGGGTGGCCTGGATAATGTTAGTGACTTTGAAATGCAAGTGTTATACAACTTATTTTATGATCGACGATTGGATTACGCTGAGTTGATCTTTGAGGCATTCAAGTCATTCGTGACCAAGAACATAAGGGACACCATTGCCGTTCGTAAGATTTATTTCAATGGTCATCGAGGACAGGTTGGGTAGAAGATATACTGCCCAATATGAGTCAACCCCTACTCCTGTTCTCAGCTACATAATGTTCGCCCATGATATTTTCCCTGAGCATCCTACAATGAGTGCTCAGATGAGGGTGTATGTTCAGCTTCTGACTCCTGAGTCAAGTGAAGATGAGATAGAGGAGGAAGCTGTGGAAGAAGTGGGTGACGATGCTGGTTCTGATGCTGAATCCTCTCAAGCTGATAACCTAGGACTCAGCTCAGACCCCGTGCTCAAATAATTTCATCCACCACTTCGAGTTCTGAGCAAAGGAGTATGTTTCCTAGCTCCGAGTCTCCACTGCTAGGTGCAGCAGGTATACTCACGCATCCCTTATCTCCTTCTCTCTCTTTTACTTCTCCATCTCCAAAATTAGGAGATAAGCCTGAGTCAAGCCCAACTCAGTCTAACCCCTCTCCTCCACCTCAAACATCTCCATCTATCTTACAATCTATAACCAACCTTGGTCAGCCCACTGCTACCAAGGATATATCCTACACCTATGCTAGAAAGTCTGCCAAAGGTGGTCCTTCACCTCAAAAGGACATTGGAGTTGATATCACATTGATACCCCCTCCTCACCAATAAGCCTAGCTCGCCCCACTGCCACATCTCGCGAAATTAATCATTCTTCTCTTCCATTCTTACACACTCTAGCACAACCTGTGAATGAACCTTTCATACACCAGGAAGGTTTATAGGGTCCGCATTCTGGCCCCCTTGATTCCATAGATCAGCACCAACCTTTGGATATGGGACCCACATCCTTACCTATTGAGGAACACTCAACAGCCACTCCTACGGTGGAAATACACTCCTCCACTGGACAGGAGGACTTTGAGGTAAGAAAAAGATCTAAGGAGCCCAAGCTGATGACCAACAATGCTCAAGTCATTATGAAATATCTACAATCTCAGTTTGAGCTCCTGCATAAAAAGAGCAGAAATGATAAAGCCAAGTTGATGAGTAAACTTCATGATCTTACGACTTCACTAGCCAACTTGAAAAGCTTGGTGCTCAACTTCAGAGCAACCCCTATTGATGATGACAAAAAGGGGGAGGAAAAATCAAAGAAATGTGATGATAATGTTAAGGGAGAGCATACAAAGGAAGTATAATTTGAGGAACAAGCTCATGTTCAGTTTATGAGTACTGTAGATCAGCCTTCCCAACAACAACAAGCTCCAACAGTCCAAATTACCACAACTTCACAAGCTCAACCAGAAACTCCACATCAAGAAACATCTTAAGCTGCTCACACCAACCTTCCTCAACCTGAAGTGTTAAAATTTGTTAAAGCTGAGTCTGTTCCGACTTTACAAATAGATAAATGGAAGAGTAAGGTGTTTGAGATGGTAAAAGAAAGAAAAGAAGTGTTATGCCTCTAGCAAAGAAAAGAAAGGTCATCATTGCTGAGCCTGAGCCAGAGCAACAAGGTAAGTCTTAACTAGTAGCACATGAATCTGACTCAAGTGATGATGCTAATGCAGCACAGAAAGCCAGTGACATACTTGTTGAGCAAATGTTACAAGAGATGGCTAAAGAACTAGGCATAACAGTGGAGGAAATAAAAGAGCAGCAACGACAAGCTGAAATTCAAAGAGAAAAGGCTAAAGCTGAGGCTGCCAGAGCTGAAGTTGAAGCAGATTATTTTGGACCTAGAGCTGCCCCAATTCCCTACTCAGATGTGGATCTAAGGCATTGTTATAAAAGAACACATTTTAATCACAAGATTGAATCAATTACACTGAGTAGAAAAGGAGAATTGGTAATTATTAACTTTGTACTAGACAACAAACAAAAAATTGGTCTAGATATGAGATGTCTGTACAAGTTGGGGTTCTCAGAATTAAAAATCGTAGCCACAACTATCAAACAGATGAAAAAGAGTCAAATCAGACAAGAGACAGTTGATGTGATTAAGACACTCTTCATAAGAATTGATTAGTTATGTGAGATTCCTGCTGATGAAATTGATACTTTCCTTAATCGAGGCAAAGCTGCAAGAGTTAGAGCAGCAAGCCAGCGAACTAAAAGAGACATCGATTTACAAGTTCCAAAGGGAGTTGAATTTAGAGAAAACACTTATATCACTCAACCTTTGGAAGGATTCTTGTATCTTGAGGTGGAAGGTAATCAGTGTTTCTTAAGAGTAGCAGATCTTCATTTGGCAAATCTGGAATTGATTCTTTACTTGGGAATTCTATGTGATGACTCAACTCAGAACTCAGTATTCAGATATCATCTCTACAAAGAAATCAGATCAAGAAAAACTAAGATGAAAGAGCTGCCAGAAGGTGAAGAGATCGTGAATGATTCTATCAAGAAAGCTGCTATCTGGGAACTTAAATGTTATGATATGTGGTTAGAAGTTGGAGATCCTATTGATCAAATAGATTAGTTCTATGATTTTGTAAGCACTAAGTGTGCAGAAGCTAATCATAAAGATTAAGCTACAATGTAAATGATATGTTCAGTAATACAAAGTCCAGTTTGATATGTTAAACTTTTTATTATTTGATATGTTCAAAATTATGCTTGATATGTTCAAATAGACAGCTTTGTAAGTTTAAGCTGATGATTGATATGTTCAATTATAAACTGATATGTTCAGTGGTATAAGTTTTGTAAGTTCGGAACTTAAATTAATTCTGATAAGGTTAGTATCTAAGTAGTTGTATACTTAGAATACAAGTCTTATAATAGATTTGTAACATAAACATCTTATAAGTTCAAGATACGTGAATAAGTATGGATAAGTTCAATACTTATTTCAAGAACTAACTTTGGTTAGTTCCAGAGTGGTTTGACATAATTCTGTTAACCTATAACTATTTTGATTCAATGTTTTGTCATCATAAAATAGGGGGAGATTGTTAGTCCCATGTTTAGAATAGCTAGATTTGATGAGACGAACTATAGATATGTATAGATGATAGGTAAAGAGTTAGGAATTATGTAAGTCTGTTATAGACTGACTAGTCATCTGAAGCTGAGTAGTCAGCGTATAAACAGATATAGAGTTTTTTATGTAAGTACTAGATAGCTCAATGACTTCTAAGCTGAGATAGGTTTTAAGAGTTACGACTTGAAGACTTGAAGATTCAAGAACCCAAGATTCAAGAACTCAACTTGACAAGGTCAAGACGGAGTGAGTCAGCTCAGTGTCAAAAGTCAGTTCAAGAATTTAAGTTCTAAATTCTGTTATAAACTCTCCATATCTACGTCATTTAAATTAGGATATCTAAACCTAATTTAAACTATCTATTAGTTGGATAGAAATCTCAAACGGAATTAATTAGATATGTTCTAATTAAGGAGTTTGTTATGGTTTTAAAGAAAAGATAAGTTCTATCTGTAAACTGTGATTTGTTCGTAGATTTATCAAGTATAAGTATAAACCTTCTTATGGGATTAACATACGCACGAACAGACGACAAACGAACATACATAAACCCGAATACATAACGACGACTGCATAAGTTGCAAAACGTACGTGTGTTTGTGATACTTGATACACATGTGTTGCGATAACTTTGTAAGTTCAAAGTTCGAGAGAGTTTTCAAGTGTTCTTGTTAATCAATTTAACAAGAAGTTTGATCATCAATTAGTTAGTGATTCAAGAGTGTTGAGAGAGAGTTGAGGTTATAATCATTGTAATATCAAATCATCCTGTTTATTTGATTAGAGAGTGATAATAGTTATTGTTCTGTTTGATTATTGAATATACGTTTGATTAATTTGATTACTTGTTTAAAGTGTATTCAACCCCCCTTGTACACTGTATCAGTTGCTTGTTCACCCTCTTTGGGACCAACATACATGCAAATCCTAAGCTACTGGGTCAAATGCCAGGCGTGATGACGATGATCCCGATCATGATCGTCACGAGGGGGAGAAAAGACCGCGTGCTTTGACCTTTACTCCTTTAGCAAAACGATTAGTAGCTGCAATGGGGATCGGGGCAAAATTTAGTAACAGCAACAACAATATCAGCAATCTCAACAACAACAACAACAACAACAACAACTACAATCACAACTACAACAAAAGCAACAAGCACAAACTGAACCTGAACCTGACATCCCAACGTTTGAATTCGAAATTGAAACTGCAGATATTGGTGAAAGGGATGAGTCAGATGAACTGCTGAAACAGATTGAGGAGTTCTCTTTTGGCAAATTTCCAGAAAGAACTGAGGACGTCTAGATAGTTGACAGGTTTGAGGATATGCCGGTACCTATTATTCAAAAGCCAGCTTCTTCAAAGGTTGCAAAGCCTGTGAGGGAGTTGGTCACCAAAAAGAAAATGGAGGAAGAGATTAGGAAACTAAATCTCACAAGAGTCCTCCAAGGTATATCAGAGGAGGTTCATCAACTATTTCCTCCTGAATCAAAGAAATTCTAGGTGTCAGCTGCCGACATCTTGAGGAAAAATCAACAAGCAGAGCAGGCTAAACAACTACAACAATCATCTGAATGGCTACTACCTTCAAATGTCCAACCATATCCATGAGTACCTATTTCATCAGACCCAGGCCTTGATCCACACAATATGTTCACTAGAGAAGCTATGAAAGACCCTCTGTGAGGAAAATATGGAGCGAACACTGCTTACCTTGAGGATTGGATTCCTACCATCTTTACTTCTCAAATTAGAGACAAGATTCCACCAAAACTGAGGGGTCTTGATGATGTTCAAAGGAGACGATACAATCATATCTTTAATGAATACAAGACACCAAGGGAGCAGATTGTGTCAGAATACCCGACCAGCAAAGGACTTCGCATCAGCATGCAAAAATCTTTGAGGTACAACTTTGCTATATATGATGTACAAGGAGCTGATGGTCAGAAAATCTCCTTAAATGAAGCTGATTTCACACATGTCAAGCTACATGACATTGAGTTCATATACGAGGAGCTATCCACCAAGATCAACAAGTCCTATGACGAATAACAAGGACGATCAGCTCTAATGAAGTATATGAGGAGATTTATTGAATTTATACAAGAGCATGATCTACAATTAGGAGCCGAGTGTAATCAACTCGAGGTTAATCTGCTAAGAGCTCTGCAAAACCATCCTGATCCACAAACCCTAGAAGAGCTAACCGTTATTGATGAAAATTATCCAAGCTTTGCGGGTCAAAGAGGTGTCATCTTCATCAACCAATGTCGTCGAAAGATCTTCATTCGGATGGTGGATATGATGGCATACTCTGATGGTACTCTGAAATTGTTGTTTCACAGAGTCCAGGAAAAGGCTGACAAAGAACAATCAACTAAAAGTGAGTCGGAACGGGCTAGGCTAATAAGAGATATTGACGCTGTTAAAAGGATGTTGGACAGTCGTCGGATTATTTGAAGGTGGCAAATGATGTTTGGAATAAGAAATAGGTCTATATTGTAATTACTATCTTTTTGCATTTCTATTTTAATGTAATAGGCTTTCTCTCAATTTAGGGGGAGATTGTTAATTTTAGAAAAATGTAGAAAAGCCTATCTTGTAGGTGTGGCCTATATATAGTCCTTAGGCCCCTTGGCCTTGTAAGCTTTTGGCACATTAATGCAATATTGACATTGAAAGCAAAAGGTGTAGTGTGTGTTTCTCTCAAATATCATCCTCACTCTACACTATTACTTGAAGGTTTATATCACGAAATTGACCTTTCAATTAAAGCATAATATCTAATCTAGAACACAAACATCAAGTCTATTTCTAACAATCTCCCCCTTGTTTGTGTCTAGATCATATTCCTCTGCCCTGTCTTTCTCTACCAATGCCTGATCATCTTTCTTTCATCACGTTTGACATCAAATAGTTTGATCACCTCTGTCAGTCTGACTCTCGAGCGCTTGATCGATGTTTTTTTAAGCTCATGTTGTACTCCTTAATTTTGATAGACCAAAATTTCAATGAACCGTCTGAGTACACATTCACCTCATCAAACCTCATAAAGAATTTATCATTTTTGCTATTAAACAGAACAATACCCTCACCTCCTTCGAACTCGTCATCACAAATCCATATCACCTGAAACATTTCCAGTTGGTCGAGCTTTGAATGATTTGTCTTTGGTTTAAGTACATTGATTTTTTCTTTGTTAGCTTTTGCTCCCAACTTGAGATCAGTCATCTCAGCTATTTGGCTTTTATATCTGATAAACTCCCAGAGCTTTTGATATCCTGCCGATTCCTCCACATTCTTTTCTAATTTTGTTTCAAGCTACTCAACCAGGAAGCCTACGTCACCAAGGTTTAAAAATTTCAAGTCTACGTGTCCAATAGTATAACTCTTCAGATCTGACCTTAAGACAAGAAAGCTAATCATATCATTGAATAAAACTCTTTGAATTGCATCATAGTTTAGCTTGATGATCTGATGTGCGGACTCAATATCCTCTTTCTTCGCGGTGTGCATGCTGAGAAATAATTTTATTCTAGCTTCATCCACATTCTTGGCACCTATCAAATTAATATACAACATCTCTTCAATCTGATCTGTGTAGATATTGACAAAATTTTCCTCCAGAAAGGCCATGGGTATGTCTGGTCAGCACATAACTTTTTACTATATTCGGCAAAGATCCAGTATGAACCGGATCTATTTGAGTAGTAAAATGGATTTTCCATTCAGGTTCTCTAGATATTTCACTTATTTGAGCTTTTTTCTGCTGTTGTTTGATGATATCCGCAGGAGTTGTTCTGAATTTACCCGGAGATGGCGGAAATTGTTCTGTCACTTCTTTGTTTACTTTCAATAAGCTTTCCAACTTATACTTCTCCAAATCAGATTCAGGCTTTTGAATCGCCTGTTATTTAGTCATCCATAATGCTAGAGTCGGATCCTCATCCACAACCTCAACACCAGAATTATCAACATTCTCAAACTCAAACTCTTTTTCCACAATTTGCATTTCAGTTTGCCGTCAATTCCTTTAGTAACACTTGTAAAACATCGCATTATGATGGCATAAAGTGTTTGCCATTGAGGTACCAAACTAGACCGTTTAAATTTTGACATTCCAGTTAATTCGTCTCCGTTCTAGCCAAGATCCATTACATGAAGTAAAATTTGTTTATCAGTTGGAGCTGGATCAAAATCAAGTTTTGAAGTGTAAGAGTTTTGTTTGGGTAATCGAAGAATTCGACTTAAACTGTCAACTCCCATCTCAAAATCAACTTGGTCAATTCGACCAACAATCACAGGATTTCCTTGTTCGCTTTCAGTTAATGATAAAGAGTCCAACAATTGTTGAACATAAACTTCCAGGACATGAGGTTCATCCTCAAGTGGGTTAGAAGTGAATATGTGGTTTAGTGGGTGTGAAGATATCAACTCGGTTTTGATTGGGTATTCAATTTTGGTTATATCAGGTACGAAGTAGGCATTGTTTAATTGGTTGGGAAGGTAATTCACTCAGGGGAAAAGTGTATTAGAAGGGATTTGCGCCATCTGTAAGATCAAAACAGTTAGTACTCAATTCAAAGCAAAAAATCCTTTGTGAAAATTTTCAAACTTCCCAAAATTCCTAAGTGTGATGTGAAATCCGACACTTAGAAATCCGGCACACTGTAATCCGCCATTAGTTATCAGATTTGTTTGAAAAACCAACACAATGAAATCTTTTGTAAATCCGACAGTCCCAAATCCGACAATCCTATAACAAAATCCGTTTATCCCAAAATCCGACATGTTTCCAAATATGTTAAATCCCATACAAAATCCGTTTATTACAAAATCCAACATGTTTCCACATCCGTTAAATCCCAAAATCCGATTATCCATCTATCATGTTTATCGAATCTATCGGATTTATCTTAAAATCCGACAAACATGAAATCCGACATATTTAACACTTAAACTATCGGAGTCTCTCAAAATCCGATAGTTCATCCATTTATGAACTTCAAAGTTTCGAGGACCGAATTCAGCAACCAAGGTTAGATCCTCCTCTGAAGTAAGCTTCCTTCGAAGAAAATCCCGACAAACCGACACTATTCAAACTCAACTAAAATCATCTTAAAGTTCGATTATCTTGAAATCGAAACTTATTCCTCAAATGTACACTTAATTCTGAGTGTAAAACCATTAAAAACAACACTCAATTTCATGATATACATTCTGACGTTTTCGAAACTTCAAAGTTACAAAAACCGATTGAAAACCATTTGAACATGCATGAAATTTCATGAAAATTATACCTTTGGAATCAGAAAGAGTGTGCGATCACAGATCTATCAACGAAACGCGTAAACAAAAAACTTGAAATTCTTGTTTATTTGAGAGAGTTTTTGCAGGTCTCGGATTTCAGAAACCAACAATATAATCGGATTTTTTATTTTATAGAAAAATTTGAAATCCGATACCCATGGGTTAGAAATCCAATACCCATGAGTTAAAACCCGACCCATTGAAATCCAATACTAAAAGTTTCGGATTTGAAATGAAAACCGACAAACCACTCGGATTTGGTATGAATCAGACACAAATAGTGGTTTTATGAAAGAATCCGACACAATATGTCGGATTTTGACTCAATCCGACAATATTTGCGGATTTTGAACACTTAAAACCAAAATTTTGTTCTTTTAAAGCAACACACTCCCCCTCAATTCAACATTTCATTTTTAAAGTCCAAAGTATGATCATGAAAATTTCAAAATTCATTTCAAAAACAAATAAAAACTCCCCCTCAAATCAGGTACAAAAGTACATCAATTTAAGATGAAGAAAAAATATTTTTGAATTTTATTGTTTTGTAAATGTTTTTGATTTTTCATTAATTATATACAAAACCTGTTATATCTCTCCCCCTACAAGTTTGAACCATTCGTGATTCATAACTTGTATTTGATGTTTCAATCCGTTGATTCAGCTGTTAAAACCTGCACCACTAAAAATACCGTGTAAGATCTGACGAATAATAATATATCAAACAGTCAAATTCAACATTCGTAATCTTGACACCAAAGCATTAAACTGAGATTCGTCTAACGCTTTTGTGAAAATATCAGCAAGTTGATTCTCAATGTTAGTCCTTTTATTTGTATATATTCCATTCCTGAAGAAGATTTTGAAGAAAGCGACTGAGGGTGTAATATATCATTCTTTTGTAAACTATTCTGACGAAATCTGAAGAAAGAAGCCCGTAGTTCATCTGAAGATTAGTTCTAAAGTGAATGTCAGGTGAAGTTTGTCTTCAGTCATCAAAGGGTCTTCTGAACTGAAGATACATCTGATAACCAGGATGATCCTGTTATGTAAAGTGCACGATCTGCGCATTCTGAAGGAGCTCGAAACGGCAATCTTGTTTTTTGTTCCTAATTAAGTGTAGAACGGTACACGTGTAAATAAATTAGATGGTGAGGATTAGTTTACTTAGCCTATAAATACCTGCTCGATTAACGAGAAAAGGTTAAGTGTTTGTTCCCTAATTTGCATTCAATTTTGTTCTTGATTTAGTTTGTACTCGGTGCTCAAGTTTGTTCTTGTGCACTATTTAAAGTTTTCTTATTAATATAATCCTACTTTGAAAACTTTCGTGTGTTCGTTACTTTAAAACTATTTCCGCACTTTGATTTTATTCATAGTTAGTTTTATTCATATTCGGGAAAAAAAATTGGTATCAGAGCAGGTTCTAATTTTATCTATAAATTAGTGATCTGTTCAACATGTCGAATTTTGGTTACATCGATAATGACTCCTCTGCCAAACCACCAAAGTTTTCAATCGAACATTTTTCCAGTTGGAAAAATAGAATGCTTTTGTATTTAGAAAATCTTGACTGCAATTGACTTGTTGTTTTGGAGGAAGGTCCTTATATTCTTCAAACCATCTCCAAGGAGACTGGTTCTGCTGAAAACTCCATACCCTCTCGTCCTAAACCAAGATCTCAATGGACAGAGGAGGAGAATAAACTTGTGGGTCTGGATGCTAAGATATGAAACAATATTGTCATTGAATTACCTAACGAAATATTTCATATTGTTTGTAATATGAAAACAGCAAAGGATATGTGGGAGAGCATTTGCATATCGTTCGAAGAAACTGTTGAAGTTCGTGATAACAAGAAGACAAACATCATATGCAACTATGAAAGTTTCTGCGCTAAAGACTCAGAGTCTCTCACTGAGGTCTATACAAGATTTACATGTCTACTGAACGACATGACTGAAGTTGGAGTTGTTAGAGAGCAATTCCAAATACTTAGCAGATTTCTGGATTCCCTCCCATATGCATGATCCTGAGAACCAACAATATGCTCAGGGACATGAACATGCGTAAGCTGTGTGGAATCTTGCTGAATGATGAACAAACTCGCATTCAGAAAACAGATCTAAAGAAGGCCTTCAAGAAAACTCCGGCCCTTGTTGCTGAAAATCCTCAAAGAGCCAAGTACAAGCAAACTGAGGACTCTGATTCTGATGATGAGTCTAAGATTAATGAAGTTGAGGAGGAGGAAAGGTCTGATGATGAAGGTACCGAAAAAGCCTTCATCATGAAAAATTACAAAAAGTTTCAGAAGTTCAAGTCTGATGGGAAGAGAAGATTTGATAAGAAGTTCTCTTCAGATAAAAAGGGCTCATCTGAAGGGTCCAAGAATGAATGCTTCAAGTGTGGGAAGCCTGGTCATTATGCAGCTGACTACTATGTGAAGGAAACATCCTCAAATCCTAAGAAAGGGTTTCCTTCTAAGGCTGATAAGTACAAAGCTAAATATAAAGCCCTCAAAGCCTCAAATGAAGGGAAGAAGGAAAAGGCCATGATAGCTGATGACCTGGGCTGGACTGATTCTGAAACATCTTCAGATGAAGAAGAAGAAAATGTAGTCAGAAGTAAATGTCTAGTGGCTGAAGAAATCCATGAAACTGCACATCCTGAAATGTGTTTGATGGCCACTAAAAGCAAGTTCAGCAAAGATCTGGCTGAAGCTGAAAAGCTTAGCTCAGTATAAGGATGGAACCCCACCATGATGTATAAGGTATTAAATTTCAAAGATTATTCAATGAATGAGAAGAATGATGTGTTTGCTTATTTGTGTTTTGAAAAACTTCGCCGAGGCTGACTGGCTTCATCTTATATCTCTTCGATACTTCATAGATAATAAAGATCCAAAAGTCAAAGACATTTTGGTGGAATACTTGAAGCAGTTGAAGTTCAAAGCTCCAAAGGAATCTTCTCCTGATGAGTTCAAACCTGATATGTAGAATAGTAATTCTTTATTCTTTCCATTCCTTATTCATTTTGTACGTAGTCATGGATTATAAAAAAATAGGGGGAGATTGTTAGTCCTTTTATTTGTATATATTTTATTCCTGAAGAAGCTTTCGAAGAAAGCGACTGAAGGTGTAATATGTCATTCTTTTGTAAACAATTCTGACGACATCTGAAGAAAGAAGCCCGTAGTTCATTTGAAGATTAGTTCTGAAGTGAACGTCAGCTGAAGTTTGTCTTCAGTCATCAAAGGGTCTTCTGAAATGAAGATACATCTGATAACCAGGATCTTCCTGTTATGTAAAGTGCACGATCTGCGCATTCTGAAGGAGCTCGAAACGGCAATCTTGTTTTCTATTCCTAATTAAGTGTAGAACTGTACACGTGTAAATAAATTAGATGGTCAGGATTAGTTTACTTAGCTTATAAATACCTGCTCGATTAACGAGAAAAGGTTAAGCGTTTGTTCGCTAATTTGCATTCAAGTTTGTTCTTGATTTAGGTTTTACTCGGTGCTCAAGTTTGTTCTTGTGCACTCTTTGAAGTTTGGTTATTAATATAATCCTACTTTGAAAACTTTCGTGTGTTCGTTAATTTAAAACTATTTCCGCACTTTGATTTTATTCATAGTTAGTCTTATTCATATTCGGGAAAAACACTCAGTTTGAACATCTCTTAACTCAATCAAGCCTTTTTCTGCATAGTCCTTTATGAAATGATATCTGATGTCTATATGTTTGGTTTTATAATGATGTACCGGATTACATGCAATTGTAATGGAACTCTGAGAATCACACATCAACGGGATTTTGCTGTATATCATATCAAAATCAGACAGCTGAGTCCTAATCCAAAGACACTGAACAGCAGTTTGCAGCAACAATGTATTCTCCTTCAGCTGTTTAGAGAGATATCCTTTGGGCACCTCATTGACTAAGCTGATGACAATCAAAATGCATGGTCGTGCTCAAGTTGGATTGATGGTGAATCAATTATGCAACTTGTATTGTTAGTCTAGATCGAGAAACATAATCGTGAATGTTTTGGGGTTGACCTTGTTCCATGACATGCATTCACATCGGATATCGTGACCGAAGGGATAAGTAATCACTTATCTATAGGACCTTTCCTTTTGGTTAGGTATTTTTTTGGAAGACAAACCCTATGCTGATTTGGGGGCATAGATACCTTGCAAGAGGCCTCTCTATGTCGGTCACGCCTATCGTGAGAGTGTCATGTGCAAGTGGGAGTGTGTTGGATTATGCCCACTGACACACATGCCAAGTACCAATTCCGACATCACAGATGGTCAAATGAGAGAGAAAACCAGGGCCGAGGCATGCCCGTGCCTCTATGGGGTACGGTCGTGCCCTACGGGCAGGCACGCACCTAAGTCGGGCATGACTTGGGTGTGGCCTGTGGCTAGGGACGCCCTTTCCTCTTGGAGGCACGCCCGTTCCTAGTGCCCAGTGGACAGGCACGAGCCCAAGTCCGTTGTGAATTGGGCGTGGCCTTTTGGGCTAGCACGCCTGTGCCTCGTCAAAGGCACGGCCGTGCCTTATGCAGTAACAGCCTATTTACTAGGCCTTTAAGTCTAGTAAAAGAGGTGTTAATGGTATTGATTCTTGAAATAAATGCATGGAGTTATGAGACGAATTTTAACTCATTTATAAGTTCTATAAGTAGTGCTTGAAGCTTATGTAAGTTGGTTACTTGAATTTTTGATACTAGTGAATACATATTGCATACTAAACGCTCTCAAAGCACTTCAAGAACACAAGGCTTTGTGGTTCATTGTGCAATACATTTGATGGTGTAAAGATTGGCAAATCTTACACTCTAGCAAGTGGGAATCGATAAGAGCTTGGTGTGGACTTCACTAGTGGTGTACAAGTTAGTACACATACCTTCCAAACTCCAATCTCAATTGCAATAAGAAGATAGAATCAAGGGTATGATACTATTTCTTTATCTCTTTATTTTGTTGCTTTGTCATGTCTAGAGTTTTGGTCCATTTGGTGGGTGTTGCGTGGTCAAAATTCAAAACTATTTTTCTACTCATTTTGCTTCCGTTGTATTTTTGGACGAAGAAAACCCAACAATATTACCAAACAAGTATATCCTAACACATCGCCAAGTATTGGTGTAGTCGGCAGGAATCGCGTCTTGCAAACTAGCTAACCTAGCTCAATGATCCTTACCGGGGAAACCGAATACCTCAACCGCGATGATGGATAAGTGGAAAGCGGTCCACCATTACGTTATCGAGGAACTCACCCCTCCGGGATCAACAGGAACTCAGAGCCCATCATCATCACGTTGATGGACGGAGGTTCTGTAGAACCAAAGATTCGCTAACAACGAGTCACCGTTTATCGTAGCTGGCGGCACAAGGCCCCAACCAGATCGAGACTCGGCTGGCCCAAACAACTTTTAAAAAGTGTCTAGACACATCACATTTGGGCTACTAAAGCCATTACATAACAAATTTTGGCCTATATAATCCTACATCATGCATATAACAGAATTGGCCTACTCAAGCTTATAGCATGCGTACATATCTGATCATAATACATCATAAGTCAACAATACATAAGAAATAAGTCAACCATTAGTTTTTATGTCCATTATATTTATATAATATTCTTATTTTGATGCTAATGTTAACCGGTACTCACCCGTAGATTTATAAAAGGCAGTTATAGTGTTCGGGTTCCTCTTGATCCTCGGAAGTACCTATCATACCATTAATTAAGTTTAGACATCAATACACGCAAAGAATAACCAAGACACTTGAAACAATCCCCTAATGATGACCTTAATCCAATTATTAACTTATAACAACAGTCCACGTCGCAACACACGAAAAAACAACAAACAACATATTACATTACCCAGATAGACCTGTCGTGTCGTGACATCTGTGAAGAACAAAGAACAGCCTACTGTCTAGAATATCAAACTCGACCAAACCACTTTCGAAATTCATCTAATCAAATTCCAGAGTTCACACACATCATATAAATGTACTATAACATATCTAACATACTTATACACCGCTTAAACAACCTAAACATAATTCGAATTAAAATTTATCCTAATTGATCCATTTGGGTAATTTCATTAATTCACTCATTTGGGTAATTTCATTAATTCACCATAAATTGGTTGTTGGAATAGATTTTGACATCAAAAATAGCTTCTTGATTCCAATTTTGGGTTTGACCCATTTTCCCTAAAAATCACCAAAATCACAAGAACATAAGAAAGAACACTTACAAGTAGAAGAGATGAAGCAAGAACTGATTTTTGGCACTTGGATTAGTTTCTAGAAACTGAAGGCAAGATTATCTCCCTTTGAATTCTCCTTCAAAGACAAGAACAAGAAGTGAAGATGTGTGTATGTGTGTATGTATGTATGTATGTATGCATGTATGTATGTATGTATGTGTATGGTGTGTGTGTGAGTTGTGAATAAGAAAGGGAAGAACCAACTTGGGGTATAATTTATCTAAAAGCGGGTATCTCGCTCCCCTATCCAACTTACAAGTCAATATTTTTTTCCCGTTTTAATTAATGTGGAAATTTTTGTAATCATTATCTAAAACTGTTTAATATTTTATTAACTTTATTCATTTTCATTTTTATATATCCATTTCACAAGTAAAACTAATAGTGTAGGTTAATAACTAGAATATTTTAATTAATTATTTAGTATAAGCTATGTACCGAACTTACGCAAAACTAGGACCGATTTGAGTGTGTTACATGTAAAAGAAACTAAATCAATTCGAGAGACTAAAGGTATGGCGCCTAGTACCAAAACCTGAAGGAAAGTCCATGGTTAGGACGAAATAGGTCTTCAAGAAGAAAAAGGATTCCGATAGTATTGTTGTGAGAAACAAGGCCAAGTTGGTGGGTAAGGACTACAATTAACAAGAGGGGATTGTGTTGGGTTTTCGTGGTTCAAATTAACACAGCGGAAGCAAAAGGATAGAAAATAATTTAGTTTGTGAACCAAGCATCACCCACCAAGCAGACCAAAACTCTAGACAATAGCAATGCAACTCAAGACAAGAACAAGAATGAGAAACTATACCATATAAGTAGCTTCTCCTTCTCCTTGTTGCCCTTGAAAAATATGTACACAAAAAAGTGCACCTCTATCGGTATCCACACCAAGTGATATAGATTCTCACGTGCTAGCTACATTTGGACGCCGCCAAAAGCACCACCAACTTTAGGTTAATACCACTGGAAGATTGATATGCCAATCTATCTTCCAAGTGTGTATTGAGAGAGTATGAACTTATTCTCATAACACAAGTTCATGTATGCTTTCTGTATTGTTCAAAATGACTAACCCAACCATCTCAACATATTAGACATCTTATAGACCACTTTAAGGAGTCCATAAGTCTTTCATAACAGCCATTGGTGTTAATAGCAATCAACAACCAGTAAACTAGTCTTAAAAGACTATTTAAATTTGCTGTTACAGCGTGAGGCACGACCGTGCCTGATAGGGCACGCCCGTGCCAGTCCACGGGCACACCCAAGTCACACCCGACTTGGGCTCGTGCTTTTGCACTAGGCATGGCCGTACCTCCAAAAGGCACATCCGTGCCGGCCCCAATGGGTATGCCCTAGACACACCGTCCTTGGGCCCGTACCTTCGCATAGGGCACAGCCTTGCCCGACCCCACGAAGACCCAATTTGGCGTTTTTCTCTCTCTCGTTCAAAGGTGTTGCCGGAATCAATACTTGGTATGTGACCCAATAGGTCTATGCCTCATCGGTAGTGATACCAACTCATGTGTGTTAGTGGGCATATTCCAACAAACTCCTACTTGAACATGACACACAAACGAAAGGTAACACCGACAAAGAGCGGACTCTAGCAAGGCAGCTATGCCCCCAAGTCAGCATAGGGTATGTCGCCCATGACAAGTACCAACCTATAAAAAATGGTCTTACAGATAAGTGATTATTCATCCCTTCGTTCACGATATCCATTGTGAATGTAGGTCATGGAACACCGTCAACCCCAAAGCATCCACAATTATGTTTCTCGATCTAGACTAATTATGACACATAATACAAGTTGCAAAATTGATCCACTATCATTTAAACTTGAGCACGGCCATGCATTTTGATGTCATCAGTTCAGTCAACGAGGGGCCCAGGGATATCTCTCTAAAGAAGAACGAATACCTTTGACTACATCATTTCGTCATAACAACATGTACTTGCCTAAAAACTTCCCTTATAACAGCCAGTTACGAACTGCGTTAAAAAGCAATCTAAACAAGACCATATTATTAATCAAGAAGCGCATGTATCTCCAGTAGAAGGACAAACAATTTTATCATCCTGATTTACTCGTGATCATGTCCATGAAGTAAACTCAGGTGCGGGTCCTCCAATTACTTGATCACTATCCAGTACAAGCTAGTGTTGCGTAAACATGTATTCAATCCACTATGTATACTTTACCAACCACTTGCCTCGATCTTAATTCACTTCTTCCTTCCAATGAAGAACGACCGATCGTGGAGCATTTAGAATAAAATTTATTCATGGAAGTAATTAAACATGCTAAGATGGAACACAATAAAGGCTAAGGAAAGTACCCGCTCCACACGCATTATCAAATCCCCATTTGATAATCGATACAATCAAAGCACATTATTATTTTATTGTTCCCACCTCGAAACTTATCAAATTCAACTAAAACAAACTCAAATCAAAGCCACTTGTAAACCAAGTGTATACAAGCCTAGCATGAAAACTCATCACTAGCTTGCCACTAAAGCTTAGTAAATGGATTCACAAAGTGACATCCATGCTTACTCTAACAATCACCATATCTTCTCTCGACCAATCACTTATAAAGTGTGCGTCGGCAAGATCATGGACCTTTGTTCAAGCATTCATACTCTTATTATTTCAAAGAACCCAATAGAGCCAACAATGCTTCAAACAATAGTTCTCGTCTGTAAGCCATTGTACTCTCATTGTTTTAAATAACCCAATAGAGTCACAATGCACAAGACCATGGTCCATACATATAAGCCATCATACTCTCATTGTCTCAAAAGAACCCAAATAGAGTTAATGATGTTTGAAGAACCATTCTAGTCGATAACGTTCCACTTAACAACACAGCTATAACAATTCACCAAGAGTAATACATTACTCAACTTTCCTTGTTACCACCGAATATCAACTTGAAGAACAATATACCAAGAGTTCTTCCAAGCATGTCAAAATGAGAGAAAGGAAACCATGTAAAAAACCAAGTTGCTAATTACATTAACACACTAGTCCATCATTTTTCAATATCACTCTTAGTTTTTTCACTCCGAAAAGTCCACGTGTGTTCCTTCCAATTTTTCTTATGTAGCAATAATTCCTCAACCCTAGTTTTATAAACCACCAAGTTAGGACATTATCCTCAATAAGAAGTATATCATGGATACATAATATCTAGAACATAAGTGCTCCCACTAGCTCTGGCATACATCAAGTTTAATCTTTCCTTCTCGAAAATTCAAAACATGATTTTCTCATTAAAGTAAAGATTACAACCTCGAGATGTTTATTCAAGTATACAAGGATACTTTCAATGTACAAGACCTTCGGAAAGTGTTTAAACACTCTTCCTCAAATTTCCCATGAACGAATACGATCTTTACATTGTAGTGATAAAGACATGTATCCGAGTAATTTTCAACATAATCACTAGAAAAATTTCCTTATAATACCATCCTCATGCTCAATCATAATGGAACATTTATCATTATTTGGTATTTGAAGTTCAATTCCATGAATAGACTTCTTGGGCTTATAGACCTTACAAGGATACTTATAATGTACAAGACTCTCGGATAGCGTTAAAACACTTCCTCAAAATTCCTACAAAGGAATAGAGTCTTTACATTTCACTACCATACCTTCATAATCATGAAAAGGTAGTGATACACCATAAGTCATCCATGTAGACTTCAACATATCCAACCGGAAAAATTTCTTTCATGATACCATCCTGATGCTCAATCATATCAGAACTCTTACCACCAGTCGGTATTTGAAGTTGTCTACATCTCAATTTATGTGCACACTTCTAGTTTACACCAAGGCATTGGATCAACCAAGTCCAATACTTGGATATCCAACATGGATTGTGTCCCATTCCCATTACCTCTCTCCTTCTAGTAGACACTAGGCCCACTACGACTTCCGATAGTTGATTAATTCAACTAATCCATCATCGAGTTATCTTCATCTAGATATAAAACATATATCTATCCGGCCTTACGACAACTCCTATTAGATATAGGAAGAGTAACGAATTACGCTAGGTACTCCAGCATCGGCATGGTAAGTTCCAATCATTACTGATTGTATGATAGTGCCAACATCAGGTTTACTCCCACTGGCTCCCATAGATATAGGCTTCCACTTGTCCTCAAAAGTTTGAGAAACAAATATCTCATGCCTAATGGAGTAGCATCTTATGTCCCCAGACTCTCCCACCTTACGTCTACACGTAGGCTGGACAATCTTTTGAGATAGACAAGGAAAGACACTCTTTCTAGTCTTTTCTCCTAAGATGCGTACTAAACCATCTTTGTTGATTTTATATATAGAACATTGTTGTAGAGCAATCAAACGAGTACACAATAGAATCAAGTAGAGAGAATGTATGGAAACACCTTAAAGTGTGTGTTTTCTATTTCAATAATATGCCAAATGTTACATGGAAAGAAGGCTACAATACTATTTATACTAAATACAATGTAAGCCACAAAAACACTAGATTGTAACTAGACATTAAACAAAAATACAGTTCTAACATTCTCCCCCTTGTTTATGTCTAGCTTGTATTTCTTTGCCCCATTTTAATCTACCAATGTCTGATCATTTTTCTTTCATCACGTTTGGTGTCAAATAGTTTGATAACTTCAGTCAGTCTGACTCTGGGCGCTTGGTTAATTTCTTCCTTTAAACTCAAACTATATTCCAAGATTTTTAAGGTCCAAATCTTTAAAGATCCATCTCAATAAGCATTGACTTCTTTGAACCTTAAGAAGAACTTTTCTCTTTTACTGTTGAACAGTACAATCCCTTCATCTCCCTCAAACTCTTCATCATCACTCCAGACAACTTGATACATCTTCAGTTGGTCAATTTTGGAATGCTTTATGTTTGGCTTCGGCAAATTTATTTTGGCTTTATCAAATTCAGCTCCCAACTGAAGATCCGTGTATTCAGCTAATTGGCATCCGTGCCTCATGAACTCCCTGAGCTTTTTATAACGAGCTGAATCCTCAGCATTCTTTTCTAATTTCACTTCGAGCTCTTCTAGCAGAAAGTTGACGTCACTAAGGTTTAAGAATTTTAGGTCCAGATGCCCAATTGTATAACTCTTCATATCTGACCTTGTGACGAGATAGCTGATCATTTCTTTGTATACAGCTCTTTGAATTCCAACAAAATTAAGCTTTATGATCTGATGTTTTTATTTGATTTCTTCTTTCTTTGCGGTGTGCAAATTGAGAATCATCATTGCTTTAGCATCCTCTGCACTTTTTGCAACCATCATATTTACATCCAACATCTCTTCGATTTCGTCTGTGTAGATGTCAACAAACGTTTCTTCTAGAAAGGCCACTGGAATATCTTGGTACCTCCAGTTTCTAACGGTCTTCTTCAGGGCCTCCCTAGTCAGTACATAGCTTTTCTTTACATTCGGTAAAGACCCATTGTGAACTGGATCTATTTAAGTAGTTTTAGGGATATTCCATTATGATTGTTTTGATATTTCACTGATTTGACTTTCTTTTAGCTGTTATTTTCTGATATCTGAAGGAGTGATTCTGAATTTCTAAGGAGATGGCTCAAACTGTTCTGTCACTTCTTTATGTACTTGCATAACACTTTCCAAATTATATCTTTCAAACCCTGATTCATTAACAATCTCATAAGAAGGCTTTTCAACCACTTGTTTGCTCAGCCACAGGGCTAGTGTCAAATCCTCATCTTCTGCCTCAACCTCAGGCACATTTAATTTCTCAAACTCAACCACTTCTGTCTGCTTGCCCTTATATTTTTGTTTGAACGACGTTTCCTCCAATCTGGCAGCAACTTCACCGATTCGCTGAGCAGCCAGGGTAACAAAATAAGTTTTTAAAAGTTTCTCCCTCTCAGGATGATCGGTGTCGGAGTCATCATCGTCATGCCTAGGTCGTTTTGATGACCCGACAATAGTTTTACAAGTCAACTCCACCTCAGTTCTCAACAAAGACAGCATATCTAAATCCTCAGAACTGCTATCACCTTTTCCAATCAATTTCACCATTAGTAAACTTTTCAGCTCATCCACTAATAATGCGTATCATCCAATTTCTTTTCAATCCTGGTCAGTCTGTCAAGTTGTAATCTTTGGATATCATGGATACACACATGTAAATGTTCAAGAGCAGCATCAAAATCAGCCTTGGAAACGAATTCCTTAGCCGATTCAGACTCAGATTGGGTAACACCGGGATCACTTAGATTACTCGTTGAGGTTCTAGCACCTTCAGAAATGAACTCTGTAGATGAAGGACCACCCACTTTCACAGATGGATTGATGTTGGCTGTGGTGGGATTTCCTACTAATCCTCGGATATGGCCTGTTAAGGCTTCACCCATAGTAGTTCCATCTGGTCTATCACTGAATAAACTAGTTATTGCCTCAAGTGTGTCCCTGTGTTTAGAAAGAAAATCAACAATCTGTTGATAGTTATCGATGTGCGAAGAAACGACAGGCGTGGCTTGGAGAGGAATGCCACTTGTTTCAATAACAGTTTCCTCTAAATGAGGATCCGTTAGATTACGTGCTTGATCTCCGTGAGATGAAACAATATCCTGTTGAGAGGATACTGAGTGGCTAGGAGGGGTATGTGCATGCTCTGGTGGGAAGCCAGAGTCTTTTTCAATGCCAGGTATAAACCCGACAGTGGATGTGGTGTCCTAGCTTAAAATGGCCGGGGGAATCTCAGCACTAACATATTCTTTTCTCACAGCACTCACTCCCTCGCTTTGTTTTTGCCTCTCAACATCTTCATCTACGTTAAGCGCACTAATATCATCATACATCATTTGCGTATCAACATCCGAAAAGTCCATCATTTGGTCATATTCAGGTAAACACGAATGTACTCTTTGATCATAAGGACCCAACTCCTCCTCAAGCTGTTCAGGAAACATTTTCTCGATATGTTTTTGAAATGAATTAGTATCACTTTCAGATGTGTCCAGAGCAACTCCCTCTCTAAGCTCACTTACACCTTCACTTTCTTCTCCACCCCTCTCATTAATATTATCTCTTTGCTCTCCCCTGTCAGCTTCTCCCGTAGAAGACTGACTCCTAATTTGACTAGCGCTCGGGGATCCTAACGTTCTTGGGGTAGGACCAACAGGTTCTTGTCGATCCATAAGAACAATATTAGTTACTCTCACATACTCCTGGACCACTGCACTTTCAAGATCCAACAAATGCACTAACTCAGCAGGCATCATGAACGGTTGAATATCAGGCATCGCCGGAATTTTGCACAATTTGATCATCATTTGTATTTGCATCGCTAGCTCATCATCGCACTTCGAGATATCAGTATCTCTAGCCATCACCCTCTGTATGATGATTGATATAAACCGTGGAAATGATAAGAATATACGTCTTTTCCGGGCATAACCTTTTCCCTAACCACCTTGGCTATCTCAACAAATATTAACTCTGCATAATCAAAGTGTAAATGCTTAGCCATTCCAACCAATACCTTTAAAGCAAAGGCATTTGCACCGTCAATTCCTTTTGTTATGCTGGTCAAACATCGCATGATTATTGCGTACAGAGTTTGCCACTGAGGAACAAGTCCTGAACGTTTGAATTTCGACATGCCGGTCAGTTCATCTCCCCTCCATCCGAGATCCATCACATGAGCGAGAATTTGTTTGTCAGTGGGGATGGGATCAAAGTCAGGTTTTGTTTGGATAAGTATTTGATTTGGGTAGTCTAAGTATTCTGCGGATGCTTTCAAGGCCAATCTCAAATTCTACATGTTCTATTTGGCCTGCAAGTACGGGAAGACCTTCTGCACTTTGGGTTAAAGTCATAGAACTACATAATTGTTGTACGTACACCTCTGGAACATGAGGTAAGGATAGAAGGTGAATATATGGTTCAACGGGTGAGAAGTTATGAGTTCGGTGATTATCGGGTATTCAATTGTGGTTATATCTGGTAGGAAGTAGGCGTTATTGAGTTGGTTTCGAAGGTAATTGGCTTGAGGGTAAAGGGTATTGGATGGAATTTGAGCCATCTGTAAAATAAAACAGTTAGTACAAATCTCAAAAATTTCCAAAATTTTTGAAAATTCCTAAGTGTTGGTAACTTAGAAATCTGACATATATGATGTAGGCGAAATCCGACACCCTTTTTGTTCCAAAATCCGACACCTTTTAATATCTGATTGGATTTTCTTCGAAAATCCGATAACTTTTAAAATCTGATACAAATGAAATTCCAACAGTCAATGTTTTTCAAAATCCGATGAGTTTGAAAAACCGACACTCATAATTTTCAAATTACGATGGAATTGAAAAACCGATACTCATTAACTTCAAAATCCGATAGTCATTTGAACTTGAAATCCAATGAATCAATTAATTAAAATTCGACAAGTATTGCAAATCCGACAAGTTGAAATCCGGTATTTTGAAAATCCGATGATTAGAAATCCGGTACTAACTTGAAATCCGACAAACACATGGATTTACATGAAATCCGACAACTTTGAAATCCTTGAACTCCGTTTGTTATTAAATCCGACACTTCAGAATGTGAACATTCGGATTTGTCAAAATCCGATTGAACATGAAATCCGATAAACTATCGGATTTACATGAAATCCGATAGTTCATGTTTATGAACACAGTTCATGTTTCGACAATCCAATTCTTTCAAAATACTCAGTTCATTCATTTATCACTTAATAGTCAAAATGTTTGTGCAATTAACCCTAAACTAAGAACTCCTTTTGAGTCATACAACACAAACAACAACTAAAACCCTTCTTCGTTTAGACCAAAAATTCCGATTAAACACTCGAAAACCGACATATTCAAAATCAAGAACTACACAACTCAAACATCGATTATCTTTAAATCGATATACAACCCACTAATCTATAACAAAAACCGAGCCTAACAATGTTAACAACACACTTGATTTTGAAGATTCGAACATCGAACATTTCAAGGGTTTTTCAGTGAATAAATCCGATTAAAAATCATGTAAATGTTTATGAAAACAAAAAAGAATTATACCTTTGGAATAAAGAAACAAATGCGATCAAGGATCTGTAATTTGTTTGCACAATCGAACACTTCGAAAATTTTGAATTCTTTGAACACTTGGATTGTATGAAAGCTTTGGAAAACCGATAATAGAATCGGATTTTTCCTTTTATAAGGAAATCCGAACCATGAAATCCGAATGGGTAAAATCCGATCCACAAGGAATCCGGAACACACAAAAACCGATAAAACACTCGGTTTTGTCAAAATCCGATAAAAGTATCAGAATCCGACAACTTTAGCGGATTTTTAACACTTCATTACAAATTTTCTTTTTCAAATCATTGCACTCCTCCTAAACTTCACATTTCATCTTTAAAAATAATTCTTGATTATGAAGATGAAATTTTCAAAAATTTGACAAATATAATTCAAAAACAAAAATAAAACTCCCCCTCAAATCATGCACAAATGTACAACAATTTGAGATGAAGAAAAAAATATTTTTGAATTTTGTTTGTTTTGTAAATGTTTTTTATTTTTCATTTAAAATATACAAAACCTGATATGTTTTCTCCCCCTACAAGTATGAACCCTTAGTGATTCATACCTTGTATTTGATTTGTCTGTCCTTTGACTGAATTTGACCTACACAACTAGCACATACCATGTAAGATCTGTTGATTCAGAATGTTATGTTAAACTGTCAAATTCAACATTCCTAATCTCGACACTAAAGCCTTAAAATGAGATTCGTCTAACACTTTGGTGAAAATATCAGCAAGTTGATTATCTGTTTGAACATATTTTAATTCAATTAAACCTTTTTCGGCATAGTGTTTTATAAAGTGGTATCTGATGTCAATATGTTTCGTTTTAGCGTGATGTACTGGATTGCATGTAATTGCAATGGCACTTTGAGAATCACACATTAAAGGGATTTTATTATATACCAGACCAAAGTCGGAAAGCTGAGTCCGAATCCAAAGACATTGTGAACAGCAGCTAGTAGCAGCAATGTATTCTGCTTCAGCCGTTGATGATGAAACACAATTATGCTTCTTGGACCGCCAGCAGACCAGTCTGTTTCCCAAAAAGTGTGCACTCCCATATGTGCTCTTTTAGTCTAGCATGCATCCGGCATAATCTGCATCAGAATAGGAAAAGAGCTCAAACCCAGAATCCCTAGGATACCACAAACCTAAATCTGCGGTACCCTTAAGATATCTAAATATGCGTTTTACCACCAGAAGATGAGTTCTTTTGGATTTGCTTGGAATCTGGCACAAAGACATGTAGAATACATAATATCCGGCCTACTAGCTATTAAATATAGCATTGAACCTATCATCCCTCTATATGTTTTCGAATCTACTGCTTTTCCTTCCGGATAAGCAAATAGTTTGGTTCTTGCAGCCATGGGTGTGGTTATTGATGAACAGCCAGTCATATCAAATCTCTTTAACAGATCTTTGATATACTTAGCTTGATTTATAAATATTCCATGGCCGAATTGTGTAATATGCAATCCGAGGAAAAAATTAACTTCCCCCATCATGCTCATTTCAAATCTCTTTTTCATAGTGTTAGAAATTTCATTGCCATACTTAGGATTCGTAGAGCCAAATATTATGTCATCGACATATATTTGTACCATACATAATCGTTTCCAATTTCCTTTTTAAATAATGTGGTGTCAGTTTTCCCTTTGACGTATCCTTCGTTTAGCAGATGTTCTGACAGCTCATCGTACCAAGCTCTCGGGGCTTGTTTTAAACCATATAGAGCTTTGTCCAGAATGTAGAAGTCATGGGGTCTTTTAGGATCTACGAAACATTCAGGTTGCCTGACATACACTTCCTCTTTCAGTTTTCCATTGAGGAAGGCAGTATTCACATCCATTTGATACACCGTGAAGTTTCTGTAGGAGGCATAGGCTAGGAAAAGTCGAATTGCTTCTATCCTTGCTACAGGGGTGAAGGTCTCGTCATAATCAATTCCTTCCTATTGATTATACCCCTTTGCCACTAGCCTAGCTTTATTCCTAACATCCAGACCATCAGAATCCTTTTTGTTCTTAAACACCCACTTCGTTCCGATAATAGATTTGCCTTCAGGTCACGGAACTAGTCTCCAGACTTTGAGTCGGTCAAACTGATTTAACTTATCTTGCATAGCTATAATCCAATCAGGATCAGCTAGAGCTTCCGACACTCATGTGGGTTCGACCATGCTTTAAAAACTTGAGTGTTGACATATATTAGCTGTGCCAGATCTAGTTTGAACACCAGAGTTCAAATTCCCTATGATTTGTGTCTCCGGATGACTCTTCAGCCAAACAGGTTCGGGGGATTGAACCTGAATGAAGTCATTAAGATTTTGAAGATCGTTTGAATTAATATCTTCTGCTGATTGATCATATCTTGGACTTTGTTCAGTTACAGGGATATTTGTAGCTTCAAACTCTGAGTTGTGAGAATTTGTAGTCTGTTGAACTGTAGACACACTAGGAGGCTCAGTTATTGACACAGACTCCTGCTGAATATCCTGCAAGACAGTAGATGTGTTATTCTTTTTAAAAAAATCAAACATAAAATCCAAGCTTATATCTTCAGCATGTGTCAATGACTCATCTGTTTTGTTATTTGTAAAAATTGAATGTTTAGATGAGCTAGGTTTACTCATTAAGGAATTTAAATGGACTAAATCATCAAACATAACATTCATGCTTTCAACAATCATGTTAGTTCTCCGATTTAGAATTCTAAAAGCCTTTTTATCCATTGAGTAACCTAAAAAGATTCTTTCGTCGGCTTTCGAATCAAACTTTGACACTTTGTTCGATTCATTCAGCACAAAGCACCTATTACCAAATACATGAATGTATTTGATATTAGGTACTACTCCATTACATAATTCATATGGAGTTTTATTAAAGCGACGATGTATTAAGGATCTGTTTTGGGTATAGCATGCAGTATTCACGACTTCAGCCCAGTAAGATGGTGGTAGCCTTAAGTATTGTAACATTGTTATGGTAGCTTCAACCAATGTTCTATTTTTTCTTTCAACTACTCCATTCTGCTCCGGAGTATATGCTGCCGAGAACTGATGAGTAATTCCCTCAGAGTCCAAGTAAGAATCTAATGTTCTATTTTTGAACTCTCTCCCATTGTCAGTTCGAATACTCTTCACCGGTTGTCCGTTCTGAATCTTGTGCTTCTTTAGAAATAGAATCACTTGTTGTGACTCACGAACCGGACCCATGTGTACCGAGAATAATCATTCACCATTACCAGAATATATCTTTTCGTGTTTCTGGATTGAACTTTCATTGGTCCGTAGAGGTCCATGTGGATCAGCTGTAAAGGTGCGGTAGTTGAAGATATCTGACTCACTTTATGTGGAACTCTTTTCATTTTTCCTGCTTCGCAGTCCTTACACACATGATCTTTTCCAAATTTGAGCTTCGGTAGACCTCTGACCAAATTACCATTCACCAGCTTGTTTATATTTTTGAAATTCAAATGTGACAACTTGCAATGCCATGACGTTTAGATCTAATGATGCCTTTAACAGCAGGCATACTGGTGCGCCGGAACCTTTCCCAGACAAGTTAATTGTATACAAATTTGACTTTCTGTTGCCACCCAAAATTTCTTCTCCATCTTCTGGTCTTAAGGAACACGAGCTTTTCTTGAAAACGACCTCCATTCCTTTATCACATAATTGTCCTATATTAAACAGATTGTGGCCTAAGACTTCCACATAGGACACCTTTTCAATCTTCAAATTACCAGTTTCTATTACCCCATAGCCTAAGATCGGCGAAACTTGGTCATTCCCAAACTTTACATTTCCTGTGTACTTGCTCACAAAGTGTTTGAGAAGACCTTTGTTCCCCGCCATATGTTTTGTGCAGCCCGAGTCCATGTACCAAAGATGATTTTTCTGCACATGGAAAAGAAACTAGTTTGATTTGTTGTGTTAGATGCTTCAGTTGTTTTAACAAGATTCAAACTTTCTTTGTTAACCTCTTTCTTTATTATCCATTTCTCAGTTTAAGGTTTTCGTTTATTCAGTTACTGAGTAGATTTAATCAGTGGTGAAAACTGCTTGGCTTTCTCAACATTCATGTTTTTCACTTTGTATTTGTTTGACAGATTTGTATTTATCATTTGTTTTTGATTCTTCATTGAATTTGGTATAAACGATGAAATTGAAGCAGCTTTCTGTTGAAATTGTTTGAAAGATGTGAATTTGTTATAATTTGATGGAGTTCGTGTATGCTTTTGATTCTCATTCATTATGTGCAGATGTTCTCTCCACTGTCCTGGGCAGACTGGTATCTTTCTGTTAGCATACCTTTTTAACAATCCAGCTCTTTGATGTTTGTGAATCCATTGGTGAATAATGAATCCATTCTTGTTTACAAACCAAAACAGAATATTATCATCATTGGGATTCTTCCAGTTTCTGTTGGATTTTAATCCTCTTTTCATTTTATTTTGATGATACTCACATTTGAACTCACATTGTCCTTCAGGACCACCAACTCCAGCACAACATATTTTGTTATCAAGTATTTTTGCTTTTGAGCTTTCAGTTTTGATTTTCCAAGTAAAAAATAATTCACAATTCTTAATGCAGTATGATTTATGAATGTTACAAAACGGTTTAACTTTGTTCTTGGAAACATAATTGATTACATGCACTTTCATTTTCTCTTTTTCTTTCAGATCTTCTTTTGGAATCCACTTCATTGAAGTCTTTGTCGTCTCTTCATTCTTCACACCTTTGGTGACTGCTTTCTTCACTCTTTTGCGTGAAGCTTCTTTCACTTTTGACTGATCTGATTTTATTTCAGAAAAAGAAGTTTTGTTAGAGACATGAAGTGATTTAACAGATTTTGAATCATGCACAGTTGATGACTTTCTGATTTTTGGCATTTCAGGAATTTGCTTTGTTTTCGAAGATGATCCTTTATCTGTAACACTGTTTGGATCACAAAATTGATTGCATTTATGTGACATGAACTCCCTGCAAGCCTTTGGACACTTTAGATACACAATATCCAGATATCTATCCAATTCAGTTAGCAATCGATCAACCTTCTCCTCAAGCATTCTTCGCTCAATTCCATTTGAAATAAATTGTGGAATTAGATATTGTGCAATATCAGAATTGTTAACTTTCTCTTCAGATATTTCAATCTTAATTTCAAATACAGCGTAACTTAACTTCTTGTTAAGATTGAAGATTGTTTCTTTTAGGACCCAATTTTCCACATCAAATTGAATTTTCTGATTGATGCATGCTACCTCCAGCAATTCCATATGTGGAATATAAACTCTTGCTGTTCCACTGTTTCCTTCTTCCACAGCTTTCTTCACCTCTGGTGGGATAGGAATGAAGCATTCATCTGAAGAACAACCACCACGCTTTTCACCATCTGCGTATGACGCATTCAGTTCATCATAATTAATTGAGTTTTGCATTTTCCTTGTTGTGTTTCTTTTGAGTTCTTCTTCGTGTTTGATTTCTTCCTCTCCCACAAACACCATTTTTGAAGTCCAACCTTGATTCATTCTTTCTAATTGGTACAGTTGTGTGCAATTAATCTTTGAGAAAAAGTTGTGTTCGTCATACCCTAAACCTTTTGTAAAGTATAAAATTTTATAGAAATAGGAGTTTACTTGAGAAAATACTCAGAGAGTATAAATAGGGATATGACCCTTGTAATAAGTGAGTTTTTCCATAATCAATGTTTAAGTGTGTGTTTTGTACGGTGTAAATCTTCTACACACTACATTCTTGCATTACTCCAATCTTACTCGAACCACTTGGGACTAACAAATGGTATCAGAGCTTAAGGAGTGTGTTTTGATTCTTAATTCAACATACAAGTTCAAGATTTTTGAAGAATTTGAAGAAAACCGAGAACACATTTTGAGATTTTTGGGTTTTCGTCAAATTTTGTGATTTTCGTGAAGATTATGGTTGATTGATGCTCGTTTATCATTTTAGAATCATTCTGGAGTGAACGAGATCAAATTAACATCAAAACACCAAGCAAATCGAAGATTTATGTATGTTTTGTGAAAAAACGAGTTTTGGGGAAAATCGTCTAATTCGATATCAATTCGCAGAAAAATTGATATAGGATTGATTAATGTTGATAGGCGAAATGATCTGGGCAAGAAATATACAGATTCGTGCAAATTTGAAGAACTTTTGAATCTGAGCGGGATGAATATGAAGTTGTCGGATTTAGAATTTGAAGGTACCGGATTTCAAAGTTGAAGCTATCGGATTTCATAAATCCGATTAAGTGTTTACCGGATTTCCAAGTTATCGGAATTTCAAGTCCTCGGATTGTCAAGTTATCGGATTTGAGTTCTCGGATTGTGATCTTCGGATTTCAAAGTCTTCAGAATTTGAAATTATCGGATTTACACTTCGGATTTCAAAAATTATCGGATTTTACATCTCTAGGATTTCCACCAATGAGAATTCAAAATTGTCGGATTTTGAAGGAATCGGATTTCCTCTTCAATCCGATTTCTATCATTTTCTCCATAGCTCGACCCTAGCCAGGGGCTCTGCCCCTTGGACCCCGCCAGGGGTTGCCACCCCTTGGACCCCACTATCAGGGGCGCTGCCCCTGAACCCCCGTAGTCGTTGTGACTGTATTATCTATTCACCTTGATTCCTAAGACAAGTGTTTGGATTTTTTGGCTGAGTCAGGAGTTCTCAAAGTTTCAGTTATCATTCTGATGTTTCTAGATTTGGTTTACTTTGGGTCATTGCTACCATATGCTAAATGTCCAGTACCTTATGTCTAGTCATCCTACCCTTTCCTAACTGATTTTTGGTTCTTCTTTCTTAGCGTCACCAATTTTTGGTCTCAAAACCAGATTTTGGCCATCTATTCCTCGTTTCTTTTAAATCTTGGTTATCTTATATCTGTCATTTCTGACAACCCAGATCACATTGTTGGTGAATTTATTTGAAGGATTGACCAACATCAAATTACTTCAGGTTTTTGAGAAAAATTTGTATTACATGCGTATGCTCTTTAGTAAGGATAGATCCGACTCACTGATTATTATATCAAAGTCACCTACCCACTTATGTCTACCCAAGTTCTTTTGCACCCGTATGTCTTCCAAATTTTATTTGGGACTTGCGGTGATTTGGTCAAGGTTGATTACACGGTATTGGGAGACTTACTTGACAACATTAATCTCCAATATCAGGTTACATCTAACACAAAGTTATAAATCTTCATGAATTCAGATCAAATCATTACCACTCCTTAACAATTGAGAGTGGTTCGAGTATCTACTCATGTCATACAACAAATGGAGATCTTTTTGACATGAATAGGTAGGCTCCTCCGCATCCCTTTTTCCATGTTTGTTAAAACTGAATCTCGTAGTGATGTCCTTTATGCATGATGCTCATAATGTATCATAATCATCATGAGGGGGAGAATAAAAAAAATAAGTAAAGAAATTTTACATTGTTGATTCAGTTGTTGAGGGAGAGTAAAAGAAGATATTGAAAAGTTATCGTGTCTACTCGAGGGGGAGAGAGACAAAGAAAGTCAGTCTATATCATGTCTAGGGGGAGTCAAGATTGTCAGACTTATGAAGACATGGGAACAATCTGAGCTACATTGTAGGGGGAGACAAAAAGAAGATTCTTCCCAACACATCAAAAGTGTTTATGCTTCCGCTGTCAAAAGCTCAAGATAAATAATTGTTTCAGACTGATGTATTTGGTGGGACGTTACATCCAAAACTGCTTATATAATCTAAGGAAGATAGTCCTTAGGTTACTGGCATTTACACTCCTATTTCAATACAAAGGGGGAGAATTTAAAGTATAAAATTGTATAGAAATAGGAGTTTAGTTGAGAAAATACTCAGAGAGTATAAATAGGGATATGACCCTTGTAATAAGTGAGTTTTGCCATAATCAATGTTTAAGTGTGTGTTTTGTATGGTGTAAATCTTCTACACACTACATTCTTGCATTACGTCATTCATACTCGAACCACTTGGGACTAACACCTTTATATCTGTTCTTCACGTTTAGTTTAAGGTTTTTTAAAGATACTGTGACGAGTAGTGACTTTCTTTTTAACTCCTTCCTCAAGATGTTGAACTTTTTCGTCGAGATTCTTTTTCTCCTTTATTATTAAATTAAGATTTATCTCTGCAGACAGTTTGGCTGCATTCAAGTCATGCACTTTTAACTCTGTTTCTTTTTGTAACTTGTTGAGTGCATTTTCTTTGTCTGTTATTTCTTGTTGAAGTTGTTCTATTTTTGAGAATTGAGTTTTTAGTTCAACTTCAGTTTTTGTTGCTTGTTCCATTTAGACTTAAATTCTTTTCATGCAGCTTCTGGTTCTTGTTCGTGAGTGATTGATTCTGAGAAGTTAAGATCTCCACCTGTTGCATAAGAGTTAGTATATACTAAGTAGGAAATTCAGAGTCATCAGTCAATACCTTCTCTTCATTCTCAGTAACAGATGTGTTGGTGCTTTCAGTAGCAACCTCAGGTTCAATCTCTTCCTCTTCTTCATACTCACTTTCCATGTCTGACTCATCAAATCTGGCCATAAATCCAGAGTTATTTCCCACTATTTCATCTTCGCTTTCCCCATCGGTTTCCTCGAACTCACACTCCTCTACCCCAGCCATTAAAACAAATTGGGCGTGGACATTGGGATCTTCATCATTGTTGTCAGTGTCAGATAAGAATTGATCCTCTTCAACAAGTAATGCCCTCCCACTGTTTCTTTGCTTGATGAGGTTGAGCTTAGTCTTGTAGTATTCAGAGTCCTTAACCTTTGGCTTTTTGCAATCTTTAATAAAATGCGCAGTTCCACCACAGTTGTAGCATTTGTGTTCCTGGCTGTTTCTACTTTCCTTTCATATCTCCTTCCCAATCTCTAACCATCCTTCTTTTGGAGTTGGTCATCTCTTCTTCTAGAACCAGATGTGAACCTTTTCCTGTTATTCATTTTGTTCTTCAGAAACTTATTTTGCATCATGTTGGTTAAATAGGCCATTGCCTCCATGATTTCCTCATTATCAACCACACTCTCTTCCTCCGAATCTTAAGATTCTGTTTCTTTCACTTGTTTCATCTTAACAGATTTTGTTGAGCTCTTAACCCTTTTCTCATTAACCACCAGAGCCAGTGGATCGACAGTTTCTTTTTGTGTCCCCAAACCAACATCATCCTGATATTGGTTTAGTTCCTGAAAAATCATATGGTGAGTAACTTTGTTGAGGTTCTTTTGATTCATCTATGTGTAAATTTCCACTTGGGATCTCCATTCAGTCCCTAGAGAGTTTAGAAACCTTGTATTATTAGTGAGATTAGAGTAATCATCAAGCTTCTGGTTTCTAAGGTCATTGAGTAATTTACAGTAGCGACTGTAAGTTTCAATTAGTGCTTCCCCATCTCTAGCTTTGAAATGATCAAAAAAGTTAACCAGTGTAGTCTCCTTGATCCAGACCCCTAACTCTGTGCCTTCCATCTAGCTCTTTATCTCGTCTCATATCTCCTTAGGAGTATTCAGGCCATTCACCTTAATTTAAAATTCTCAAGAAAGGCCATGTTTTAGATAGTATTTTGCTTTACGATCTGCTGTGGCTCTGTGCTTTTCCTCAACTGTATACTCAGATGGAAGCTTTTCCCGGTGGATTTCATCTAAGGGTGGATTATGATGAGGGTTTGCTTCTTGATCAATCCTAAAGATACTATTACCTTCCAGTATGCTTTTCTTCATCTCCTCACCATATTGCTCATTGTTGTCTATAAAATCCATGAAACGACCTTTCCATACATGGTACTCTCCCGTGTACAATACAAGTGACTTTGTGTCTGAACCGAATGAAAGGGTTTCACTATATGTACTCATTCTTGCTTTAGGATCTTTTCTCTGTAAGATATTTGATTGAAGAAACCTTTTTTCTAAACACAAATCTGATACTCACTCTCTGAAATCTCAAGCTTTGCTTTGAATCTGAGACTTATCAAATCTCCAAAATCCGAGACTTCAAATCCGTAAGCTTGAAATCTGACTAATTCAAAATCTGAGAAATTAAAATCCGTTGACTTGAAATCCGATTAACTTTGGAAATCCTATAGAAAGTTTGGAAATCCGATCAATCAAATCCATAAATGATTAACTCCGAGAAACTCCAAAATCCGATATTTTGGAAATCCGTTTGATGTGAATCCGATAATTTCCAAAATCCGATGATTTGGAAATCCGAAACTCAAAACAGTGCAAATCCGGAACTTAAAATCATATACTCAAATCCGAGCTATCAAATCCGAATGCAACCAATCCTTGTAATCCGTTAGTAGCTTATACCAAACAAACTCCAAATCTGCAACTCAAACCTTTGTAAACCCAAAATCCGCAACACCAAATCCGAATGTCAAAATCCGACACTTAGAAAAGTATCGGAATCCGGCATAAATCTTTGGATTTGTAGAAATCCGATTGTTCTTGAGGGTAAATCGGATAGTTCTTGCAACAGTACAAACCGCCGACTTTAAACTTCAAATTCCTCCGAATTTTGATCAAATTCGTGAATTTGTTTTTCTAGAAGATTCGTAGACACTCAAATTACAGTTTTGAATCAATTTTACAACAAAATTCAAGCTCTAGAATACATTTTTGATCAAATTTTTCTCAAAGTCGAAAAATACAAAATTTCAAATTCAATAAAAACTGTTGTAATGATCGATCACGGACTTACACAGACTTACTCCAGTGTTCATTGCGAATCTAATAGGCTACTAATACTCCATTTTCAGTCTTGATTCAATAGAAATCAGATCTCACCCAAAAATCGACCAAAAACCTTCAAATCCGACAAATTGCTTCGAATTGTTGCTATTTTCTCTCGAATTCTTCGATCAAGAACCTTATCTTAGCAAAGATTACGCTCTGATACCAATTGTAGAGCAATCAAACGAGTACACAATAGAATCAAGTAGAGAGAATGTATGGAAACACCTTAAAGTGTGTGTTTTCTATTTCAATAATATGCCAAACGTTACATGGAAAGAAGGCTACAATACTATTCATACTAAATACAATGTAAGCCACAAAAACACTAGATTGTAACAAGACATTAAACACAAATACAGTTCTAACAATTGCCCGCCACATTTGAGCATCCCAACACTTTGGGTATGAATTTGTGATCCATCAAGACCCGAACATATCCAAGAATATTTGATTTCTCCTCTATGCGATCCATATGCCAATGTGTCCTAGGAGAAATAAATTATGAGATAAATCCCACAATTTTTATGATGGACACAAGATCATATATTAAGATACTTAATATCTTTACAGCACCTGACTTAACCTGTTGTCTACAAACCTCGTTAAGGTAATTATTGAACACCTCAGAGGTTTCAAATATACCCATCCCTACTACCACGGGTAAAGGTAACGAAGTGCACGTAGTTATCCCAATGGATTTGCTTGAACGAATTAAACAAGTGTGAACTAATTACAAGAAGCTCTCAATCCTCTTACATACGCCGATGAAAGATGTACAAGTCATTTAGCCCAATAAACAATTCTCGCACTCAATATATGATCAATTATCAAATGCATCCAAGATTCCAAATCATACGGACCTTGATGAAGCAATTCTTGTTTACATAGCTAAAATAATCTTGTCACTTAGATAACTTATCCAAACCACTTTTGGATTTAAGCATATTATTCATGATTATTTTATTACCTTTAAGCCAGAGCTTATACATGTCATGACATGGATAAACTTTGAAATGAACCACACATATATATATATATGTATATATCAAACACAAAGTAATATCCATTGTCAACCAATGCATAATAGACTTAATATTTCTCTTACCACGTAGGGAGGATAATATATTAATCTAGTAAAGTAATAAAATAGCTAGATGAAATAGTGAGATCTAAAATCCCAATCCTCTCAATCGAGGCAAATTCTAAGTTTCCCAATCTTGAGCTCTAGCTCTCCATGCCTTGTCAACTACTTTTTTCGTTTAACACCTACACTTTGTAACAAAACATTTTTGCAACAAACGTGAGTGTTATAGCCAGCATTTCAAAAATCTAGCTAAGAAGTAGAAAAACAATAGAGTTAACCATGAATGAACATGATGAAGAGGAGCTATTCTCTTGCCTCATAGGAAGATTTAACTCCTCCGAACACTCAGGACAAGCGTGTCGGCGCCAATCTCCACATTTACCACGGAAATAGCAAACTTCTCCATTAGGAGTCGTATTCTCTTTCTCGGTTTTACGTTCCTTAAATAAACGGGTTGGAACGAACTTACGTTTGGCCATGTTAGACTCGAAAGCCTTAAGCATGCCATGAAACTCGTCTAAGGATTCTACCATTTTTTCCTTTTGATAGTTTTTGATAAACTCATCATAAGACGAGGGTAGGAACGGAAAATCATATTCACCGCGAGCTCCCTCCCAATGGGAAATCCTATCCTTTCCATTCGGTCAATGTATGACTTCATACGAAGCACATGAACACTAACCTTCCCACCTTCCTGCAGCCGGCAACCGACAAGAGCCTTGACACATATAAAGTGTTCCTCCCTAATATGCTGTTGGAACATGTCCTTCAACCGATTAATCATGTCATGCGCACTCATGTGCCCAAGTTTCTTTCGCAACTCGCAGCTCATAGTCGATAACATGAAAGAGGAAACATCTTTTGTGTCTTTGACACGCTTTTCAAAGGCGTATCTAGTGGCCCAACTTGTATTGGTAGCAGGTGGTTCTGGAAGAGGTTCATTGAGGATGTGCAACTTAGATTCATAGCGAAGGAGAATTCGCAATTGCATGTACCAATCCCCAAAAGTTCACGCCTACGAGTTTCTCCTTTTCTAGGAATGAACGGAGTGATAAATTCGGTGTTGCGTTGTTAACGTTTGTCATCTACAATTTAGAGTACACATTTTAGTGAATTTAGATATAATCCTTGTAGAAAGAATTACCTAAATAGTTTTCAAAACCAATTATTTAAACAAGGCTAGAAACCATATTTCACTTTACCTTATGACGGGTTTACCGGGGATCACAAAGCAAAGTTATTAGGCCGGTAACCATTTTACTGATTGCAAACACTTTGCAACTTCTAGATCCTTGTGGGATCCATTAACAATTAAAATGTCTTTTGGCATGTTTGATCCCTTCTCGCACCAATCCAAACTTGATCCCCTTAAATGACTCGGCTAGAACTCGACGCCACCTAAGTGTCACAAAAAGAATTGTAAACCGCCAGTCAAGACATACGGTGGATCTCTCGCCAATAATTGGCTCGTGCAACGCTCGACAACTAATATTGCGAGTTACCACACTATAACATCCTGAGATTGGGCCTAGTAGATACGTAGGCTTGGGTATGTTACACGTGGATTACCATTTGATTAAGTTTACTTAAATATTAATTAAGTAACTTGTTAAGATATTTATTGATTGTTAAATATATATATATATATATATACAGTTGTAATTGTGTGTGTGTGTGCATGCAATTAGGAAATTAAAGGAGTGACACCTCCTGCTTGCATATATATACGTGGGTTTACATTATCATTCTTCACTTTGAAGATTTGTATGTGTGTGAACTTTGTAAAACCGAGAGAAAAACAAGAAGAGCAAACAACCGGATTTTTGGTGATTGTGAATTCGTTAATTCAAGTTCAAGGTTTGTTGATTCTTGTAAACATGCTATGCTTCTTGAAACATGATGAGCATGCTACGGTTTTGATTATGTTGGGTTTCGATTATGAACACCAAGTTTAAATATTATGAAAACCATTGATGGTGGGTTTTGTGGGTTCTAAGTGTTTATGTGATTTTAAGGTGTTTTGATGCATAATTGGGTGTTTTATCATGTTTAATTATGTTTTGGCAAACTTGTATATGAATTTTATAAACCGGGAATGAGATTTGTACAAGTTATGAAGTTATCGGATTCTTAAATGATGAAGTTGGCAGATTGTGGAAAAGATGAAAGAATCCGAGAGTATGAAATCTGGAACTTAGAATCCGGAACATGTTGAATCCGATACTCTTGAATCCGGTACTTTAAATCCGAAACTTATGAAATCCGATTGTTTGAATCCGATGGTGGATTCCAAGTATGAAATTCGAATGTATGTAATCCGATGAATAAATCCGACAGTTGAAGTTTGATGGGTGAAATCCGATGGTAGTGTCAGATTTCATTAAAAACCGGCAAGTGTTTCGGATTGACTTCAAATCCGACAGATGTATCGGATTTTATAGAATCCAATGGTTTTTAGCGGATTTTGCATTAATCCGATGGTAGTGTCGGATTTCCTATAAAATCCGATAGTTTTGGCTGTTGTTTGCATTGTATAATGCTATGTGTTATATGTGCATACATATGTGAATCTTACATGCATGTTTATGTTTGATTAAATGGATATAAATATATGATTGATATATATTTATGAGTAAAATACTGATGGTTGATTGTTGTGTTCTCAGGCATAGACAAGGCTCAGTAACATTAGATCACTGAGTGGAGTAGCAGAGAACTAGAGGTGAGTGGATGTTTGCTCACGGGTGATATTAGTTGTACTGGTTTGGTTGCAAATGTTGTTGGTTTGATGCATGGATAGATTGTATATCTGATGATTGATTAACTGTTGATTTTTAATTAATTGTTGCATCAGTGATATGTATACATGATGGTTGGGAAGTAAGTTTCGGCTGCGCATATGGGCTGGGTTCATTTGCTATCAGTTAATCAGTATTAGAACCTTGGGATACATTTGTTTCTACTAGAGGATAATACTGTGTGAGAATAGCAAATGAACTATCGGTAAACCTTTGCTTTGGCCGGCATTGGTTGTAGGTTCATGCAGAACCGCCGGTCTTCCCAGGGTGCTTATTTGTGGTTGTTGATATCATGCGGTTCAGGCTGATATATCTGTTGTGATTGTACTCCATTAACTTAGCTTTGTGCTAATTCCCCACCTCTCACTCTTTTTACAAGTTTTGGTAAGTCAGCGGCTCGGCTGAGAGTAGTTAGCTTGGTTATAAATACTGTCATGTTTTATGAGCGCTTCCGCAGTGGTAATTAATTTGAAAAATTTTATGGCTAAAAATATGGTGTTACAAGTTTGATATTAGAGCCTTGGTTTGGCAGTGTAGGCATAGTGGAAGTGTTACATTTTCAAATCTTGGCTCTTGGTAGGTCGATTACTCCTTGGGTGTAGGATTGGGGTGAATTGGAGTGGTGTGGAGTTAGTATGTTATGTACTAACGGATTTATCTAATAAATCATGAGGTGATGTGATTGTTACAGATAATAATGGCTGATCGTGATCACTCAACTGGTGCCCCTATTGTCCCGTCTACTGCTGAAATCCCTACTACAATAGTGGAAACTCTGCAAAATGCCGGTACATCTGGTACCGCTGGGGATGAAAGAGATGAGTATATCTTTCAGCTTGAGGGTCAGCTGCAAGACTTGAGAAAGGAACTGGAGCAACAAAAACAAGTTCCTGTAATTCAACCCCCGGTTACTACTGTGATATTAACTGCACCTGAGATACCACCGATCTTTCCACCAATCATTACTTTGGCTGAGATTCCACCAGTATCTGTACCGTTACCACCAATGTCTCAACCTACATCTCAACCGTTCTTCTACCCGTTATTTCCTGAGGGGTCTTACCCATAGGGATCTATGCCTTAGGGATCTTACTCTTATCCATACATGGGATTTCCGCCCAACATGGGGTATAGACAGCCGTGTACATACAAGCAGTTTCTGGATTGCAAACCTGAAGAATACCATAGCAGCACGGATCCTAACGTCACTTTAAATTGGTTGAGAGATACCACGAGGATTTTAGATGCTTGTAACTGTGAAGAGGAAATGAGAGTATGTTTTGCTACGAGAATGTTGAGGGGCAAGGCGATGGTTTCGTGGGATTCCATTACCACCCATTTATCGAGAGCCCAGATGGATTCAATCACGTGGAATCAATTTAGAGATAAATTGTGCGAGCAGTACTGTAATGCCTTTGAACTGAATAAGATAAGGCAGAAGTTCATGGAATTGAAGATGACAAGGAAGATGTTAGTGGATGAGTTAATCGAGCACTTTAATGCTAAACTGAGGTTTGTAACTCAGTGGGTGCCTGATGAACCTTCCCAGGTTCAACATTTCATCGGAGCTTTATTACCTGAGTACAGGAGTACTACTCGTTTGGATGGATCACTGTCCCAGGCCTTCACCTTGGCAAAATCTGCTGAGGTGGACATTCAAGGAAGAGACAAGCAAAATAAAGACGAGGCGGCTTTGCAGAAGCCGAAGTATGACCAGGCAGGTGGTTAACAAAAGAAGAAATGGCAGGGTAGGTCATCTCAGGGGAACCAGAGTCGGAAGCCGACCACGGGGGGTACGAATGTGAAGTCCCAATGGTGTACCCGATGTAGATCCACTCACACCGGGCAGTGTACTGCTCAGACCATGCGTTGCTTGCGTTGTGGAACACATGAGCACGAGACAAAAGACTGCAGGTTTCCTCGTAATGTCTACTGGAACTGTTTAAAAGAAGGGCACAAGGCTGGTGATTGCCCTACGGGAGAAGAGCCGGGACGGGGACAGGGGCAGGGGCAGGGGAAGTTGGGGGATCATAGTCAGAGGCGCTGAAACGAAAGAATCCTCCGACACTGGAGGGTAGGGCGTTCCGGATGACATTAGACGATGCTACTGCCACTGATGATGTTATCACCGGTACGTTTCTTATAAACTCCCTACCTGCTCGTGTGTTATTTGATTGTGGAGCAAATAGCTCTTTTATTTCTGTGGCTTTTGTGATAAGTTGAATTTGCCTACTATTGTTATTTCTGTGCCGATTGAGATAGAAGTAGCAGATGGTAAGATAGCTCCTGTTACAAGTTCTGTGACTGGGGCTAAAATAGATATTGATGGTAAGTGCTTCCGAGTGTCATTCCTTTTAATGCTTCTGGCTGGTTTTGATGCGGTTTTAGGAATGGATTGGTTGAGTAAGCACAGGGCGAGCATTAAATGTCATGGGAAATTGATTTCTTTTCCATTGTCTGATGGGTCACATATGGTGGCTCGAGGGGAAAGGAACAAGTATGCGTTTCCTATCATTTCTATATTAAAGGCCAAGAAATCCTTGAGTAAGGGATGCGGATGTTTTCTAGCATATGCTATTCATGCTAGAAAAGAGAAGAGGGCATTTACTGATGTACAAGTAGTATCTGATTTTCCTGAAGTGTTTCCGGATGAGTTTCCTTGGCTACCTCCTATTCGAGAGTTGGAGTATAAGATTGATTTGATACCAGGTTCTAATCCAGTGGCTAGATCTCCTTACAGGTTGGCTCCTTCTGAGATTAGGGAGATGATGACACAGATTCAGGATTTATTGGATCAGGGTTTTATTCGTTCAAGTTCTTCACCATGGGGTGCACCGGTTCTATTTGTGAAAAAGAAAGATGGAACGCTACGGATGTGTATTGACTATAGGGAACTGAATAAGATGACGGTAAAGAATAAATACCCTCTGCCTAGGATTGATGATTTGTTTGATCAGTTGCAGGGTGCTTCGTATTTCTCTAAGATCAATTTGAGATCGGGTTATCACCAGGTACGAGTTTCTGACAAAGATGTTGCCAAGACTGCCTTCCGTACCCGGTATGGTCATTATGAATTCTTAGTCATGCCGTTCGGTTTGACTAATGCACCTTCAGTGTTTATGCATTTAATGAACCAAGTTTGTCGACCGTTTCTGGATGAATCTGTTATAGTATTTATTGATGACATTCTGGTTTATTCTAAATCCAAAGCTGATCACAAGATACATTTAAGAAAGGTTCTTGAAACATTGAAACGGGAGCAATTGTATGCCAAGTACTCAAAATCTTAATTTTGGATGCCAGAAGTTCACTTTCCGGGGCATGTCATTTGCAGTGATGGAGTCAAAGTCGATCCGGCAAAGATAGAAGCAGTGATGAATTGGGAGGCTCCGAAGTCGCCTTCTGAGAATAAAAGTTTCTTGGGATTGGCAGGATATTACAGACCGTTTATCAAATATTTTTCTAAAATTGCGAATCCCATGACTAAGTTTACTCGCAAGGAGGTTTCATTTAAGTGGACTGATGAACAGGAGAGGGCTTTTCAGACGCTAAAACGACTCTTATGTTAGGCTCCTATTCTTGCCTTACCGATGGGTCAGACGACTTCATAGTTTATTGTGATGCTTTTTTGGCGGGGTTGGGCTGTGTGTTAATGCAACGGGATAGAGTTATCGCCTATGCTTCTCGTTAGTTGAAACCTAATGAGAAGAACTATCAAACCCATGATCTAGAACTGGCAGCTGTGGTTTTTCCGTTAATGTTATGGAGACATTATCTTTACGGTACAAAGTGCGTCATTTGTATGGATCACAAAAACCTACAGTATGTATTTTCGTAGAAGGAACTCAATATGCGACAGAGACGATGGCTGGAACTTGTTAAAGATTATGATTGCGAGATTCACTATCATCTAGGGAAAGCCAACGTGGTAGCCGATGCTTTGAGTCGCAAGGGAGTTAGTGAACATATCAAGTTTATGCGAATTGAAATAGTCTCCGACTTGATCGATAGATTGAAGGCAGCTCAGTTGAAACCCTTGAGGGATGAAAATCTAAAGTCTGAGATTATGTTAAAGAAAAAGAATGATCTGACCGATGATTCTAGGGGATTGAAGATTTATCAAAACTCGTGTTTGGGTGCCTTTGCTTGGAGGTCTCCGGAGTTTGATTTTGACTGAGGCACATAAATCAAAACTATCTATTCATCCAAGTAGTACAAGAATTTATAACGATCAGAAGGTGCTATATTGGTGGCCTACAATGAAGACAGATGTTGCACAGTTTGTGGAGTCTTGCCATATTTGTGTACAGGTTAAGGCAAAGCACCAAAAACCCTATGGATCACTAAAACAGTTGCAGATTCCAGAGTGGAAGTGGGAGCACATAACGATGGATTTCATAACTAAACTTCCACGTACGCAGAGGAATCACGATATGATTTGGGTGATCGTTGATAGATTGACCAAGAGTTCTCACTTTTTGGCTACCAGTGAGACGGCGTCACTCAGTAAGTTGGCTCAGTTATATATTGATGAAGTTTTTTCCCAACATGGTATACCGCTTTCGATCGTATCAGATAGAGTTCCAGGTTTGTGTCGAATTTCTAGAACAGTTTACTGTGGGAGTTAGGTACACGTGTCAATCCGAGTACAACTTACCACCCTCAGACAAACGGGCAATCTGAGCGAACTATTCAGACACTTGAGGATTTGCTGCGAGCATGTGTGTTGGAATATGGAGGTTCTTGGGATTCCCATCTTTGGTTAATTGAATTCGTGTACAACAATTCTTATCATTCAAGTATCAATATGCCACCTTATGAGATGCTATATGGTCATTGTTGTCGTACTCCTACATGTTGGTTAGAGGCGGGTGAGAAACAGTATGCAGGGCCTGATATTTTGTAGATCACTGCAGATAAAGAAGCTATTGCGCGAGAAAAGTTGAAAGCTGTGAGGGATCGATAGAAGATGTATGCTGAACCACGTCGTAGGTCTGTTGTATTTGCTGAAGGTGAATTGGTTTATCTGAAAGTTTCTCTGTGGAAGGGGGTTATCCGTTTTGGGAAGCGAGGAAAGTTGGCTCCTCATTATATTGGGCCGTTTCGTGTCCAACGGGTGGTTAATGACTAGACGGTTACTCTCGATCTTCCAGCAGAATTGTTAGGTATTCACAATACCTTCAACGTTTGTTACTTGCGGAAATATAGAGTTGAGGATGAAAGTCAGATTCTACCTCTACATGATCTTAAAGTGGATTCCAGCAAGAAGTTGGTGGAAGAACCCATTGAACTATTAGATCAGAAAGTGACAAAACTGCGTAAGAAATAGATTCCGATGGTTCTGGTTAAGTGGAGACACAGTTTGGGTTCAGACTTGACGTGCAAAACCGAGGCCGACATGAAAGCTTGTTACCCTCAGCTGTTTGATAGTGAATAGATTCCGAGGACAGAATCTAGTTTAAGGGGGGAAGATTTGTAACATCCTGTGATTGGGCCTAGTAGATACATAGGCTTGGGTATGTTACGCGTGGATTACTATTTGATTAAGTTTACTTAAATATTAATTAAGTAATTGATTACTTGTTAAGATATTTATTGATTGTTAAATATATATATATATACGATTGTAATTGTGTGTGTGTGTACATGCAATTAGGAAATTAAAGGAGTGACACCTCCTGCTTGCATATATATATATATATATATATATATATGTGGGTTATATTATCATTCTTCACTTTGAAGATTTGTATGTGTGTGAACTTTGTAAAACCGAGAGCAAAACAAGAACAACAAACAACCGGATCTTTGGTGATTGTGAATTTGTGAGTTCAAGTTCAAGGTTTGTTGATTCTTGTTAACATTCTATGCTTCTTGAAACATGAGGAGCATGCTACGGTTTTGATTATGTTGGGTTTTGATTATGAACACCAAGTTTAAACATGATGAAAACCTTTCATGGTGGGTTTTGTTGGTTCTAAGTGTTTATGTGATTTTAAGCATGATTGGGTGTTTAATCATGTTTAATTATGTTTTGGCAAACTTGTATATGAATTTTATAAACTGGGAATGAGATCTGTACAAGTTATGAAGTTATCGGATTCTTGAATGATGAAGTTGGAGGATTGTGGAGAAGATGAAAGAATCCGAGAGTATGAAATCCGGAATTTAGAATCTGGAACATGTTGAATCCGATACTCATGAATCCGGTACTTTAAATCTGGAACTTATGAAATCCGATTGTTTGAATCCGATGGTGGATTCCAAGTATGAAATCCGAATGTATGTAATCCGATGAATAAATCCGACAGTTGAAGTTTGAAGGGTGAAATCCGATGGTAGTGTCGGATTTCATTGATAACCGGCAAGTGTTGCGGATTGACTTCAAATCCGACAGATGTATCGGATTTCATAGAATCTGATGGTTTTTAGCGGATTTTGCATAAATCCGATGGTAGTGTCGGCTTTCCTATTAAATCGGATAGTTTTGGCTGTTGTTTGCATTGTTTAATGCTATGTGTTATATGTGCATACATATATGAATCTTACATGTTTATGCTTATTAAATGGATATAAATATGTGATTGATATATATTTATGAGTTGAATACTGATGGTTGGTTGTTGTGTTCTCGGGCACAGACAAGGCTCGGTAACATTGGATCACTGAGTTGAGTAGCAGAGAACTAGAGGTGAGTGCATGTTTGCTCACGGGTGATATTAGTTGTACTGGTTTGGTTGCAACTCTTGTTGGTTTGATGCATGGATAGATTGTATATCTGATGATTGATTAACTATTGATTGTTAATTAATTGTTGCGTCAGTGATATGTATACATGATGGTTGGGAAGTCAGTTTTGGCTGGGCATATTGTAAGAACCTGATTTTGGGCCTAGAAGTTGCGTAGGCTCCGGTATGTGTATACGTGATTAGTATTTGATTAAAATTTAATTATTTACTAATTAGACTTACTTGAATTAATTGTTAAATTAATTAAATAAAGTTAAGATACTTATTTACATATATATATATATATATGTGTGTGTATGGATATGTATATATATTTATAAGTATGTATGTAAGCATGTGTGTATGTGAGTATAACATGTAAACATGTGTATACATGGACACCTCCTGCTTCTTTGTTTAAGAAAGAACATACGTGGGGTTTTATAGGGGTTTACATCTGATTACTCTCTCACTTTGAAAACCGACTTTGGTGTTTATATGTGTTCTTGAGAGAAAAAGCAAGAAAACAACCAAACTTGAAAAGTGGAAGATTAGATTTTTGGTGTGTTAATTCAAAGCAAAGGTATGGTGATGTTCCTTGCATGATACTGATCATTTTGTCATGTTTTGTTGTTAAACTTATGTTGGTTTCATGAAGATGCCATGGATGAAGTTTATCTATAAACTTGCTAAATGGGTTTTGTATGATTTGGTGTTTTAAGAAGGTTTTGATATGTTTTTGTTATTTCCTACATCTTATAAGATGTTTATACATGTTTTAGAAGTGTTCATAATGGATTTTGAGTGAAGATATGTGATTTTGGAAAGGTTGAGTCGGCTAGAAAATGAAGAAGATGATACAGGTTTTAGAGCTACGCGACGCGTCATCTTCTTGAACATGGCGCGTTCTTGTATGTTGTCATATTCTTGTGGAAATCCGATTGGAAATCCGATAAGTGTAATCTAAGACCCAAAATCGGAGACTAGCAATCCTACAAGGCAAATCCGACAGTGGGAATCCGATGGTGAAGTTCGGGACTTGAAATCCGACACATGGGTATCGGATTTGTGAAATCCGACAATTGGGTGTGACGCGACGCGTCTGTTTAGAACATGCGATGTATACGTTGTGGAACATTAGGGCATGAAGCTAGGGAATGTGGTTTTCCCTGAAGTGTGTGTTGGAACTGTCAGAATGAGGGACACAGGGCTGGTGAGTGTCCTTTTGGGAGGAAGACTGAGACGGGGACTGGGGCAGAAGCGGTTAGGGGATCATCATCAGCAGGGCAAAAGAGAAAGAACCCTACTGCGCGAGAGGGTAGTGTATATAATATGATGGCTAATGATAATGCCACCACCGATAAAGATGAAATGGGTATGTTTTGATAAAACTTTATACCTGTATGTGTGTGTTAATTAACTTTAAAGTTAATTGTGGATATATTATGCATAGTATGTGCTAAAATGTTTGAGTTTATTTCAGATGAGATTGATTCTTTAGAAATAGAACTAAATGATAATAGATGATTTTCTATTATGAGTTATATGCTATATGGTATGATGTTAAGTATGTGATACTTGATTTAAATGCTAAGTGAGCATGATTTACCATAAAGAGATATGTTTAGATTAATTGAATTGCATGATATAATGTGTATCATAAGATTTATATACATTACGTGTTTATGTGAATTCAGCTGTGCTAAGAAAGAAGAAAGAGATGGATTGCGGCATATTGAGCAAGTCTGGGATGTGCAGTATTGTTTGGGTAAAAGATGTGATTAAGAGAATAAGGGGATATTTAATCTACTAGATACAGTTGATCAATGAGGATGAATGATGGTTTTAAACAAATTTTGTAGTATGTTGGGAAATCGCATTTGATGGTTTGAAATGTGATGCTATGCTTTGAGATTGGATGTATAATTGATATCTTGTGTTATTTGAGATATTACGAGATGAAATTTTAACTATGACTTGGAAATTACAGTTGATATGATTGCAGTGATGTTATCAATGTATTAACTGTAAGAGAAGACATGTGTGATTGACTTGGTCAGTGAGAGACATATTAGATGCCTAACTAGAAGAAGTTATCTGAAAGATTGAGACAGTGATAGGATTAAATCAGAGAAAGTGATTGTGGAATTTGATGTTACCTCGGAAAGATGACATGATGACAGATGCGTTGATCTGTGAAAGAACTACCGATGATAACATCTTGTATATGCGAGTTGGAAGTATCTCTGATTTAGTGGATGAATCAAGATTTACTTTACAAGAAAATCTTGAAGAATAATAAGGTTGAAACCTTTGGGAACGAGAAAGAGAGAAGAGGAATGTAATGGCCTGAACTTATGGAATGAAAATTTGTGGATCTGGAGCATGGAGATGCCTATGCTTGGAGATTGCCTTTGCTTGGAGATGCTTATGCTTGGAAGTGCCTTTGATAGGAAGTGCCTTTGCTTAAAATTGGATTTGAACTTTACAAGGATTTATGAATTTTGTTGCCAATGTTATATTGTGGAGAAAGACATGAGGGTTGAGTATTGATGGAATACTATGAGAACAAAGATAATATGTAATATGAGATTTGACATATGGAGTGCAAGTTGAAATGGTAAACCCGAAACTTATGGAACCTTGAGATATTTTGAGATGTCTGAGAGGCAATGATGACAAGACGTGATGGAAATTGTATTTAATTTGATTGTATAAAGAGAAACCTAGATATATTATAAGTGGTTATTGACTATTTAGTATTTTTACTAACAGTGAGACGCCATCTGTTGGACAGATGGACTTGATGAAATATTATAATGGGATGATTTGAAGATATGATAATTCATATTTGATGACTTGTGATGAAAGTGGAAATTTGCTTAAACTTATGAAGGGTTTACAAACGAAGGTTGAAATGAGAGTTGAACGATGTAACTGGATTTTCTTGATGGTTAGCCAAAGGTGTGATTGAAACACAATGATTTGTGGAACTCATATCTATTATGATTGTGTGGGTGAATTAATTTCTAATAGCGGGACATCAGAATACCCTGTGTAAAGCTACGAGATTGTGGTGATAATACTTCAATATGTTGACTTGAAGTGAGTGATACACTGCATGTGAATACTTTGGCATGACAGATAATAAATGATTGGAAGCTATTGGGATTTATGACTGAGTTAAACATAAATTCAGGGGATGCTTGAAGACAGGTTTTTTGAACTAACTGTTGGTATGAAATGAGTTTAGAAATATAAGCTGTAAGGCTTGTGTGACTATAGATTGACAATTGAAAGCACGATGGAGTTTATCTGGTTAAACTACCGGAAGAAGATATGAAGAGTTGATATCTTGGTTGATATGTGTGCAGTGAGATTCCGAGGACGCAATCCTTTTAAGGAGGGAGGATTTGTAACATCCTGATTTTGGGCCTAGAAGTTGCGTAGGCTCCGGTATGTGTATACGTGATTAGTATTTGATTATAAATTTAATTATTTACTAATTAGACTTAATTGAATTAATTGTTAAATCAATTAATTAAAGTAAGATACTTATTTACATATATATGTGTACGGATATATATATTTATAAGTATGTATGCAAGCATGTGTGTATGTGAGTATAACATGTAAACATGTGTATACATGAACACCTCATGCTTCTTTGTTTAAGAAAGAACATACGTGGGGTTTTATAGGGGTTTACATCTGATTACTTTCTCACTTTGAAAACCGACTTTGGTGTTTGTATGTATTCTTGAGAGAAAAAGCAAGAAAACAACCAAACTTGAAAAGTGGAAGATTAGATTTGTGGTGTGTTAATTCAAAGCAAAGGTATGGTGATGTTCCTTGCATGATAATGATCATTTTGTCATGTTTTGTTGTTAAACTTATGTTGGTTTCATGAAGATGCCATGGATGAAGTTTATGTATAAACTTGCTAAATGGCTTTTGTATGATTTGGTGTTTTAAAAAGGTTTTGATGTGTTCTTGTTATTGCCTACATGTTATAAGATGTTTATACATGTTTTAGAAGTGTTCATAATGGATTTAGAGTGAAGATGTGTGATTTTGGAAAGGTTGAGACGGCTAGAAAATGAAGAAGATGATACAGGTTTTAGAGCGATGCGACGCGTCATCTTCTTGAAATCCGATTGGAAATCCCATAAGTATAATCCGAGACTAGCAATCCTACGAGGCAAATCCGACAGTGGGAATCCGATGGTGAAGTCCGGGACTTGAAATCCAACACATGGGTATCAGATTTGTAAAATCCGACAATTGGGTGCGACGCGACGTGTCGGTTGCTTGGACGCGACGCGTCCGCGGTTTTGGAGGTTTTTGATGTTTGTTTGCATTGTTTAATGCTATGTGCTATATGTTTATACATATGTGAATCTTACACGTGGTGTTTGATTAAAAAGGATATAAATATATGTTTGAATATATATTTATGACTTGAATACTGATTTCAATTTATTCTGATCACAGTAAAGGACAAGGCTCAGTAATATTAGACCACTGAGTTGGAGTTCGAGAACTCGAGGTGAGTGGATGTTTACTCACGGGTGATATTAGTTGTAACTGGTTTGGTTGCAACTGTTTGTTGATTGATGCATGGATAGATTGTATATCTGATAAATGATTAAGTGGTGGTTTGTTAATTAATTGTTGCGTCGGTGATATGTATACATGTTTGTTGGGGGGGGTCAGCTTGGCAAGGCTAAAGGCAGGGCTGGTTTGCTATCGGCCAATCAGTATTGAGATCGGTGGATGCATTTGTTGAAACTTAAGATAATACTGTGTGAGAATAGCAAATAAGCTAACGGTAAACCTTTGCTTTGGCCGGCATTGGTTGAAGGATATGCAAATCCGCCGTTCTTCCCAGGGTGATTATGTGTTTACTGTTGTTGATATCATACGGTTATTTGTTGATTTATGTGTGGTGGTTTACTTTCATTAAGTTAGCTTTGTGCTAATCCCCCACCTCTCACTACTTTTACAGGTGGCTGGTAAGTTGTGCGGTTTAGTTGTGAGGAGGTGTAGCCTGGGGAATAATTGACAGGCACTCTGATTGGAATTGTGATGAGCCGTAGTTTTTCTAATATTGTATTTCAAACTGATTGGTTTTATTAATCAGTAGATTATCTTTGGTTGTAAATACTTTTATGTTTTGTGAACGCTTCCGTAGTGTTAATAAAAATGAAAATTTTATTGGTAAAAATACGGTGTTACACATATGGGCTGGTTATATTTGCTATCGGCTAATCAGTATTAGGACCTTGGGATGCATTTGTTGCTACTAGAGGATAATACTGTGTGAGAATATCAAATGAACTATCGGTAAACCTTTACTTTGGCCGGCATTGGTTGTAGGTTCATGTAGAACCGCCGGTCTTCCCAGGGTGCTTATTTGTGGTTGTTGATATCATGCGGTTCAGACTGATCTATCTGTTGTGATTGTACTCCATTCACTTAGCTTGCTAATCCCCCACCTCTCACTCTTTTTACAGGTTTTGGTAAGTCAGCGGCTCGGCTGAGAGTGGTTAGCTTGAGGAGTAATCACCTAGGACTCTGATAGATTATTTGTGACGAGCCGTGTTTTGTAATACAGATATTTAAAAAGTGATTTATTTTTGGTTGTAAATACTGTCATGTTTTATGAACGCTTCCGCAGTGGTAATTAAAATGAAAATTTTTTTGGGTAAAAATACGGTGTTACACACACTCACCTTCCACACAGTTCCACTCGGCATGACTCGTGCTAAAGCTCGAGAATCATCCAAGTTTCACTATATTTGTGTGGTGTCGTCTTACGGATGGCGTGTGATTTACATTTTTAAAAAACGGGATCTTGTTTTTCTGGTTAAACAATTTTAACCCATTTTGCAAATTAACAAATCAAGTAATAAATACAATTTTTATCCACTTATAATATAATACAAATTTATATTATGTTGTTAATTCTATACGCGTAGAAAGAAATATAAACTAATTTTATAAATCTTTGCGTTTTTATATATTTAGAAAAATTATCTAGCATGCGATATCCTACTCATCCATGCAAAATAATAAATATATAAAACAACCACGCATTCACAATAGATCGGTAACATGCCCAAATCCTATGCGTTTTCCCCGTGAGTCATACGTGGAAAACAAGGTCAACTAAGGAATCCACAATCCAAAGTACCAGTTGGGTGTGCTCCCACTCAAACCGGCATCTCCAAAAGACAATCCGGACTCCATGTGGCTGAGACATCAACACCGTGACTCCCGTTGGTTTATTACATATAAAATCTGGTTCTATACTATTTACATAAATACATAGAAGAAGAAATGGCATGCAGACCACAATCCTATGCTAATATTACTAGTAGAAAGAATAAATAAACACAGGCCACCAAAACAAATAAACCAACCACCACAACACATATGTCTAAAGGCATCTAGTTACCAAACCACAACCAAACACAACCAAAGCAAGACCATGGTGTGCCACAAAACCATGTCAAATATATTTTGATCAACATTGCCAAAACAAAACACCCAAGGCACAAAAGGCAATCCTTGTACATATGCATTAGTAATTTTAATACAACTTTAAAATTACATTTTCATATGTACACCTATGAATATATATATTTTTATGCACGTCATGCCAAGCCATATAAAATATATAAATTCAAGGAATCAAAATATAGTGAGGGAAAACTAGATCCAAGACTAGTCCAACCAACAAATCCGGAATTCAAATACAATTTAAAAGTATGTTTCAAAAACAGTTTCTGGCCTATAATGCGAAGGGCACGGGCATACCCTCTAAGGGTATGGGCTTGCCCGCAGATCTGCCACCTTACAGTTTAAGCATTAAAAAATTTTGCCGGCACGGCCCGTACCCCCACTGGTACATCCGTGCCCCGACCACCGGCACGCCCCGTAACCCAAGTGGTACGGCCGTGCCCGGTCGCTAGAAAAAACAGTTTTTGACAGAAAACTCAAAATTCCGGTTTCAATCCAAAAGTGCAAAGCTATGTTAGAGATAGCTCTGATACCACTGTTGGGTTTTTGTGATTCAAATAAACACAGCAGAAGCAAAAGGATAGAAATTAATTTAGTTTGTGAACCATGCATCAACCTACCAAGCAGACCAAAACTCTAGACAATATCAATGCAACTCAAGACAAGAACAAGAATGAGAAATTATACCATGCAAGTATCTTCTCCTTCTCCTTGTTGCCCTTGAAAAATATGTACACAAAATAGTGCACCTCTATCGGTATCCACACCAAGTGATATAGATTCCCACGTGCTAGCTATGTTTGGACGCCGCCAAAAGTACTACCAACTTTAGGTTAACACCACTTGAAGATTGATAGGCCAATCTATCCTCCAAGTGTGTATTGAGAGAGTATGAACTTATTCTCATAACACAAGTTCATATATGTTTTCTATATTGTTCAAAATGGCAAACCCAACCATCTCAACATATTAGACATCTTATAGACCACTTCAAGGAGTCCATAAGTCGTTCATAACAACCATTAGTGTTAATAGCATTCAACCACCATTAAACTAATCTTAAAAGACTATTTAAATTTGATGTTGCAACGTGAGACACGGCCGTGCCTCACAGGGCACGCCCATGCCAGCCCACGGGCACACCCAAGTCACGCCCGACTTAGGCTCGTGCTTTTGCACTAGGCACGGCCGTACCTCTAAGTGGCACGCCTGTGCCGGCCCCAATGGGTATGCCCTAGGCACACCGGCTTTGGGCCCGTACCTTTGCATAGGGCATGCCCGTACCTTCACAAGGCACGGCCGTGCCTGGCCCCACCAAAACTCAGTTTGGCGCTTTTCTCTCTCTTGTTCAAAGATGTCGGAATCAATACTTGGCGTGTGACCCAATAGGCCTATGCCTCATCAGTAGTGATACCAACTCATGTGTGTCAGTGGGCATATTCCAACAGATCGATTATGATAAGACGTTCGCCCCTGTAGCCTGAATTGAAGCTATTCACTTATGTTTAGCTTATGCAGCTTTTAGGGACTTTAAGGTTTATTAGATGGATGTGAAAACAACCTTTTTAAATGGATTCCTAAAGGAAGAAGTATATTTTATCTAGTTTAGACCCTAAGAAACCTGATCATGTCTACATTTTGAATAAAGCAATAAATGGCCTCAATCAAGCTCTGAGGGCATGGTTACTCAAAGGGGAAAATCGACATGACATTATTCATAAAAAAGAAGGGGGATGATTACTTATTAGTGCAGATATACGTTGATGCTATTATTTTTGGATCTACCAATCCTAAGTACATTAATGATTTTCTCGGACTATAACAAAATGTTTTGAAATGAGCATGATGGGAGAAATGAACTTCTTTCTCGGATTGCAAATTAAACAAATGTCACATGGGACTTTCATAAATCAATCTAAATACATTCTTGGTTTATTGAAAAGGTTTGACATGCAAAATTCTTCACCATTAGCTACCCCTATGTCTTCAAAAACAAAGTTATTAGCTAATCTCGATGGAAAAGCTGCAGACTTGAAGTCATATAAAGGAATGATTGGCTCATTATTGTATCTAACTGCAAGTATGCCTGATATAATGTTCTCCACATGTCTCTGTGCAAGATTCCAAGTTAACCCAAAGGAATCTGACCTCCTAGCTGTGAAACGGATCTTTAGATACCTAAAGGGAACTACGGACTTAGGTTTGTGGTATCCTAAAGACTCCACCTTTGAGCTACATGCTTATTCAGACTCTGATTATGCTGGGTGCATGCTTGATCGAAAGAGTACATCTGGAAGTGCACATTTATTGGGGGACAGAGTAGTTTGCTGGAGTTGAAAGAAATAGAACTACGTGTCGATATCTATAGTAGAATAAAATTTTGTAGCTGCTACAAGTTGTTGCTCACAAAGTATATGAATGAAAACTCAGCTTCTTCACTTTGGTATGGAGTTTTACAAGATCCCAATACTTTGTGATTCCCAAAGTGAAATTGCAATCACATGCAATACAACACATCATTCTAAAACTAAGCATATTGACGTCAGGTATCACTTTCTAAAAGATAATCTTGTAAAGGTCTTATTGAACTACATTATGTTCATACAGATAATCAACTAGGTGATTTATTTACCAAGTCATTGGACGAAACTCGTTTCTCCTTCTTGGTTTCTAAATTGGGTATGTTGAATATGAAGATATGACATTATCTGACAACCTTACATTTTGTCATAAATAACTGCTTCTTGAATGATATTATGCGAGGTTGTGTTACTTGTGCAAGGAGATGCAAAAATGTAGGGGGAGAGCAAATATATTCGATAATACAAGTAGTCATTCAAAATGCATACGTGTAAGGGGAGAAACAATCAAGAAAATATAAAAACACATTGTTCATTTCTATTAAGCTTGGCAATCCACACATGAAAAACTTAAAAATGTGTGATTTTTGTATAGTTAAAATGATAGAAATATAAAAAGATTTTTTATCTTTCCTTCAAATCAATGTAGTATGCATGTTTGTTTTTCTTATCTATTAAAAAACATTTTTAATTGGGTTAGAAAAAAACCAAAAATATTTTGCCTATAATTTACTTATAAAACAATTTAAAAACAAAAGAATGGCAACCAACGTCGATTAATAACCGACATCAGGGAGAATTGAGGAGTTAGGCGCGAAAATTTGAAACTTGGTTACCACCGAGCTTCGGTTGATCCATGGATTGGTCAAACACTTAAATAGTGTCCACCAAAATTTGCTTGTAACCCACACCTTAGTTTAATTTCATCTTCTCTCTCAACCGAAAAGTTCCAAACCACAACCGTTTTGTGTGAACTTTTCTTCATTGCACTAGTTTTTCAATGACCAATCAAAAGGTAAACATGATTGAAGCAAAATTATCCATTAACATGGTCAATTTTGCATTTTTCTGTTGAGTTTTCGTATGAATAGTAACAGTTCATACTATTTGGGTTGAAAAACATGGTTAAATGTGTTTGTTTGGTCAAAATTTGTGTTGTAATATGTTACATAGTATACTCGACCATTGATTTGTGTATATTTGGTGAAAATGATGACAAATTGGTGGTTTTTGAATTTTAGATTGCATAAAAACCCTGATTTTTGAAACCAAAGGAATTTTGGGATTAAAAGGTATCAAGACGATGTTGATCTTAGTTCAGTAAAACAAAATTGTTTACAATGTGTTTTCGATTATGATGATCCAAGAATCTCAGCATTTTGGGTTGAAACATGAATACTCAAAGAATCAATGTAGAGACACTTGTCTGTTTCTTAACAAAGCTAAAGAACAACAAATTTCTGTCAGACACCGATATCGGTTGTTCCAAGTAAAATGTGAACTTCCAAACTTAGCTTCTTACTTCAACCGATTTTAGTCAACAACTAAATTCTGTTGAAATCCAATTCAATGTTCACTTCTAACTTTCAAAACCCCATAAAACTTCATAAGGGTTAACTAAATTCGGTCATCATTAATTCTGTTGGACAGATCACAAATATTTTTCGCAAGTCTTAATCGAATTCAATTAAAAGTTGTAGATTTCGGTCAAACCTTTAAAGGTTTAACTCTTATCCGAATTCGGTCATCTATGAATTTGGTGAAACTCCAAAACCGGCTAAAACAATTTCAAAGTTCAAAACATCAGCTGATCTCAGTCAACACCTAATTTCGGTTAATCACTCAATTTGGTTTCCACTTGAAACTTTCCAAAAGCTTTTTCAACTGATTCGGGTACAAACCTTTCTCTTCAAAAAATTTCAAAAAGTCTTAGACTTCGGTCAAAGATTGGGGTTTCAAATTCGGTCATTAACCAATTTTGTTTATTTCACCAGAATTCGATCTAACACTTCTTTTTCATTTCTTAATGCTTTTCAAGCTTTAACAAGTTTGCTAACTTTTTGTTTTTTTTAAGATGTCTAATGCAAACCCAATCCTAAGCACCTTTAGTTCTCAGCAATCTCATTCCTCTTTCCAGATCATGAACCCAAACACATATCTACCCTATAAATCAAACAATTATGTGTTTGAAGCTGAGAACAAAAAAACTACTCTCTCGAGGTCTTTGTAAGTATAGCCCACCGTTTACATTTGGACTATGCATGACTATTTTGAAATACCTGCTTAAAATGGTGGATGACAAGCAACATACAAGCAAGAGGAAGTGCTTCGTGCCATATATACGTTTCTTAACTATGATCTTGGAGGTGATTGTGGCAAAAATTGATGACATTTCAAGAAAGCCAAATCATCCTGTTGTGTTGAAGTTCAAGATGCGACAACTCAACGTAATGGCTCCTTATCCTAATGTTGAGACAATGATAATCCCTGTGGATCTTTTAAGGATGACGGATCAAACTATTGAGGTTGTGGGAACATATTTGAGAGAGCATAATATCCCTCTTATGGAACAACAAGAGCATGATCCTTTCCGGGGGTAATAGGAGCCGGTGAGGGTCGTTCAAGGGGTTTAGAGGATGCATGGGATGCTTTTGGTAGGGGAGATCCTGAGAGGGAAAATTCAGTAAGGGGTGGTGAAGATGGTGAAGGTGAGAGTATTCACGAGAGAGTAGGAGAGTGTGATCCAAGAGCAAAGAATGTTACTGTAGCTCCGTTTTCAAAACAGAGTCCACTGACTCTGAAGCTGCACATTTTGCATTTGCTGAAACAAATGTTGAGGTTGAGAAAGATGATGAGAAATCACAATCACCACAGTCGGAGGAATCTCTCGACGATCTTTATAATTATGATTCGATCTTTTGTGATATTGACACAACTTTTTATTAGTTTGGTGTGCATAGTCAACCACGTCTAACGGTCATAAGGCACTCAAGGGTCACACCTATCAGGGCTTATAATCCGAGAATTAATGCAACCACACTCAAGAGAACAAATTTATAGCTAGTTAGTTATAAATCAGAAATCATAAATTAAGGTTTTAACTTACGAAGGGAAGAAATTACCAAGTTATTTAATTGACAAGATAATATATATATATATATAGTTATTAGTTAATAAATATATATTGTTAATTAATTATATTTAAGATTAATAATTTAAGTTTAAATTATTTATTTTGAATAATGTTTATTAATTAATAATTAAGGAAACTGAAAAAAAATTATTATATATATATATATATATAAAACGACCAACAACACACACACCCATATATATATATATTAATATTTATTTTCCTTTTTCTATTATTATTAATAATATATACAACTTGGTGATTAAGTTATTGTTTAGTTCATATTAGGAAATGTTTATTGGTTTCCTAATATCAACTAATTTCCTATTAGTATATAACCGGGTCCTCTTGATGTTGAAATAGAATCACGTGATGTTGACAAGGACATATATGATGAGTATGACGAAGAAGAAGAGAGTGAGATTGAAAAAGAAATGGAGAGTGAGATTATTTGGAGAAAAGAATATAAGAGTGCTGAGGGACCCCAACTGTAACACCATAAATTCTAAGCCATTTATTTATTTATTTGTGTTGCGGAACCTTTAATTAACTAAACATTCATTTCATTCACAAACATTTACAAAACAAAATATTTGTTCTTTCAAGTCAACAAACAAAACTCTGTGTTACAAAAGGCTGGCTCGTTTCATTTTAAATCTAGTCATCAGAGTCAGGTCAACTTCTCCTTCCAAGAGCACACACAAACACAAACCTGCAAAAAGCAACAACTGTGGGGAATTAGCACAAAGCTAAGTGAGTAGAGGTTAAATCCAAAAGCTAACATCAAGCCAATACTAAACATGAAATCACAACTCTAAGAAGACCGGCGGTTCAGCGCAGAACCTACAACCAATTTCGGCTAAAGCAAAGGTTTACCGATAGCCCTCTACTAAATTGGCACAGTGAAATCCCACTCTGAAGCAACGTAAGCAAGAGTAAGGCTACCACTATTCAACCAACCAGTAAACGAGCCCATCCCAATTCCACATATAGCTGATTTGTCAAACGCAACTCAAAATCATATTAAGAGTGCATATCGATCAAATAGTCACGCAATAGTCATCAATAATAATATCCACAGTCAACAGTTCCAATATCAATTCATCAAATACAATCATGCATCACATAAGTAATATTAACCAAATCTTTACCAATCGCATTCAACATCCACTCACCTTTCGATCTCAGTTGAAGTACTCAGAATTCTAATGTTACTGAGTCTTTGGATTCCCTGAAAATATAATAACAACCAATCAATTCATATCCCATCAATATATTTGAACGTATATTTATAATTCATTCATAACATTAACAATCAATAAACAATTATTAATCAACACAAAGTATCGGATTCTTGAAACTATCGGATTTCCAAACTGTCGGATTTGGTACCATCGGATTCTTAGAAATCCGTAACTTATGTATCAGATTTCACAAATCATCGGATTAGCCTTAATCGGATTTCAAACACTTGAATTTAAAGTCCCGTATTTGGAGGTATCGGATTTCACTATTCCCGGATTTCAAGTTCCGGATTTTGGGTATCAGATTCTTATATCACTTTCCAAGTATAGGATTTCATTTTATACAAACATAGCAATCATATTCCATGTATCGGATTTAGTCAAGGATTTCAATGTTTCGGTTTTTAACAAGTGTCGGTATTCAAAACTTCCGGATTTAAGCTAGGATTGGATTTCTATCATTCTCTTCATCCAAATCCGATAACATCATCTTTCAACAAATCCGCCATCTTCAAATCATCATAACTCAAACCCAGATTCTGATAGATTCATAATATTATTCCAGAAACATAATTAAAACTCTTTTAAACACATTGTCATGTAACGAACATCATATAAATATATAAATCTTATGAATACACGTAATCATCAAAATCATATTTTATCAAAACTGGTTATGATGTTCTTCATACTTACATGCAATCTTCGAACCAAACAGAATTCATTTCTTTTAAATCAGATAACATATCTAGAAGGACAATAACATGTTAAGTAAATCATACTAACCTTGAATCTAAATTCCTTTAGGAACTCTTCTAAAATTCCGATTCTTTTTTCTTCTTTTCTCCTTTCGGTTTCTTAACAGAGGAATAGCACACACACACTTTCTTTTGTTGTAAGATTATGAGCAGATGATTCACACACATGCTAAGTGACATGCAAGAGTAGATGTCCTCAAACTTCTACACACCCCCACATGTAAACCACTAAACTCATGCATATATATATATATATATATATATATATATATATATATATCTACGGTCATACATAAATACATACAATTTATAATTTCTAATTCAATTAATTAATAACCTTTAATCACTTAATTAACCACATAATCAAATTAAAGAAATTAAAACACAAATAAACACATACCGTAAACCCGCTAATCTACTAGCCCAGGTTTGCAGGTGTTACAAATCTCCCCTTCTTAAGAGGGTTCCGTCATCGGAATCCTTTCTTGCTCATATAACTGGGGTTATCTTTCTTTCATTTCTGCCTCAGCCACCCAAGTTAGATCAGAACCTAAACTGTGTTTCCATTTGACCAATACCATAGGTATCTGCTTTTTTTGAACTTTGGTCACCTTCGATCTAACAGTTCAATCGGTTCATCTACCAGTCTTTTCTTTGCATCAATTTTCAATTCAGGCACTGGCAGAATCTGACTTTCATCATCAATCTTACATTTCCTCAGATAACAAACACTGAATGTATCGTGAATTCTTGCAATCTCTGTGGCAAGATCTAGTGTAACTGCTTGATCATTTACAACCTGACGAATACGGAAAGGGCCAATGAAACGGGGAGCCAACTTCCCACGTTTGCCAAAACGAATTACACCTTTCCACGGAGAAAATTTCAAGTATACCAACTCCCTCACATCAAACTTTACTGGATGTCGTTTCGGATCAGCATACATTCTTTGTCTATCTCTGGCTGCTTTCAATTTATCTCTGGCTATAGCAACCTTGTCAGCAGTCAACTGTACTATCTCGGGACCTGCAAACTGTTTCTCACCAAACTCTAACCAACAAGTCGGAGTACGGCAGCGACGACCGTAGAACATTTCATACGAAGGCATCCCAATACTGGAGTGATGAGAGTTATTATATGCAAATTCTATCAAAGGCAGGTGTGAATCCCAAGATCCACCATACTCTAATACACAAGCTCGTAACGAGTGCCTGTATGATTCATTCAGTCTGACCGTCTGTCTGAGGATGATAGGTTGTACTCAAATTAATTCTTGTTCCCAATTCTCTTTGCAGACTCCTCCAGAAATTTGATACAATCCTTGAATCTCTGTCAGACACAATTGATAATGGTCAACCATGCCTCGCAACGATCTCGTCTTTGTATAGTTGTGCCAATTTACCCAACAAAGCTGTCTCACAGGTGGCTAGAAAATGAGCACTCTTTGTCAAACGATCCACTATCACCTATATCATATCATGATTCCTCTGAGTTCGTGGTAGTTTTGTTACAAAATCCATCGTGATATGTTCCCACTTCCACTCTGGAATCTCTAACTATTTCAAGGACCCGTAAGGCTTCTAACGTTCAGCTTTTACTTGCGCACAAATATGACACGATTCCACAAAATGGGCCATGTCTGCTTTCATCGTAGGCCACCAGTAAAGCACTTTCAGATTGTTATACATTTTAGTGCTTCTTGGGTGTATGGTCAGTCTTGACTTGTGTGCTTCTGTCAAAATTAATTGTCTCAGTTCTCCATGTTTAGGCACCCACACGCGAGTTTTAAACGTTTTCAATCCACGAGAATCGTCATTCAGTTCATCTTTTCTATTTTTCATTAACTCAGTTTTTAGATTTTCTTCTTTTAGGGCTTCTAATTGAGCAGACTTCAGTCTATCTATCAGATCAGATACTATCTCAACATGCATAAATTGAATAGGACTTCTGATTCCTTTACGGCTCAGGGCATCTGCCACCACATTCGCTTTCCAGGGTGATATCTAATCTCGCAGTCATAATCTTTTATCAATTCTACCCAGCGTCTGTGTCTCATATTCAATTCTTTCTGAGTAAACACATATTGCAGGCTCTTATGATCTGTACAAATTATGCATTTGGTGCCGTACAAGTAATGTCTCCACGATTTGAGGGCAAATACAATTGCTGCCATCTCTAAGTCATGTGTCGGGTAATTCTTCTCATGTTGTTTTAACTGTCTGGAAGCATACGCAATTACCCGATCCCTCTGCATAAGCACACACCCTAAACCAGCCAATGATGCATCACAATACACCGTAAAATCTTCCGATCCACTAGGCAAAGAAAGGATTGGAGCCTGACACAACAGTTTTTTTAACATCTGGAAAGCTTTGTCTTGTTCGTTACCCCACATAAATTTCACATCTTTCCGAGTTAACTTGGTTAACGGACCCGCAATTTGGAGAAGTCTTTGACAAATCTGCGGTAATATCCTACCAATCCCAAAAAACTCTTTATCTCTGATGGTGTTCTTGGAGCATTCAAGCTCATCACTGCCTCTACCTTCGAAAGATCTACCTTTACCCCTTCCTTACAAATTATATGCCCAAAAACTGAACTTCTCTTAACCAGAACTCACATTTTGAGAACTTCGCATACAACTGTTCCTTTTTTAGAGTTTCCAAGATCTGTTTCAAATGTTGTTCAAGCTCTAACTTGGTCTTCGAATAAATCAAAATTTCATCAATAACGACAATAACAAACTTATCGAGAAATGGTCGACAGACCCTGTTCATGAGATCCATAAATATTGCTGGTGCATTGGTTAGACCGAATGGCATAACCAGGAACTCATAATGACCATATCGCGTACGGAATGTTGTCTTTGACACATCATATTTTTATACTCGTACCTGATGATAACCCGGTCTTAAATCAATCCTTGAGAAGAAAGAAGCTCCCTGCAGTTGATCGAACAAATCATCAATTCTGGGCAACGGGTATTTATTCTTTATCGTTCTCTTGTTCAATTCCCGATAATCAATGCACATACGCATTGTTCCATCTTTCTTCTTTACAAATAATACTGGTGCACCCCACGGAGATGAACTTGGACGGATGAATCCTTTATCTAACAACTCTTTAATCTGTGTTATCATTTCTCGGATTTCTGAAGGCGCCAGTCTGTACACTGCTTTAGCCACTGGTCGGGAACCTGGAATCAGATCTATCCTGAATTCTACCTCTCGAACTGGAGGCAGCCCGGGTAATTCTTCTAGAAACACTTCCGGGTATTCCGTTACCACCCGGATGTCTGTCATAGCTTGCTTTTCCTATTTCCCATCAATCACATATGCTATGTATGACTCGCATCCTTTATTCAATCCTTTCTTTGCCTTTAAACACGAAATTATTGATATTGCAGACCCGGCTTTCTCACCTCTTGCTATCACTCTTGTACCATCCGCTAATGGGAACGAGATCAGCTTCTTGTGGCATTTTATACTTGCTTGATTCAAACTTAACCAATCCACACCCAGTACCACATCAAAACCAGGTAGTGGCATGACAAGAAAATAAACAGGAAAACACACACCATCTATATCAATTTTAGCTCCAGCCACAGCAGTCGTGACTGGAACCATCATGCCATCTGCTACTTCTATCTCTAGAGTGCTAGCAAGTTTAATAACAAGTACATTTAAACTACCACAAAACTCCACAGACACAAATGAGCGATTAGCTCCAGAATCAAATAATACTCTTGCAGGAATAGAGTTAATCAAGAACATACCAGTTATGACATCATCAGTTGTGGTGGCATCCTCCAGTATCATTTTAAAAGCCTTACCCTCAGTCGTAGGTGGATTCTTTCTCTTCTGACCAGCTGAAGATGATCCCCCAGCTGTCCCCGCCCCTGCTCCAGATCAAACTTTCTTTCCTATCGGGCACTCTCCCACTCTGTGCCCTTCCTTTTGGCAGTTCCAACAAACATTGCGTGGGAACCTGCAATCCTTCAGATCATGGCCAAACTGGCCACACTTAACACACCTTCTTGTTTGGGGCGTACACTGCCCATTGTGATATGATTTGCACCGACCACACCACGGTGCCCTCTGTGTTGACACACTTACATTCGACCTTCTATTCTGGTCTCCCTGTCTATATCCAGTTCCCTGTCTACCCAGTCTCTGTTGGGTATTATAATGATCGATCCTCGATTTTTGTTAGACAATCTTCTCCCCACTTAATCTATTCTTGGCAATCAAATCCCCTTCTGCTGTCTTAGCCAAAGTAAAAGCTTCTGATAGGGTGGTAGCCCATCTAGTGGCGCTACGAAGATCAGGGTGCAGTGCTCCAACAAAGTGAGCAATCTTGGACTCTTTGTCAGGTACCCAGTGTTTTATAAACCTCATCTTCTGATTAAATTGGTTAATCAGATCATCCACTGTCATATTTCTGGTCATTTGCAAATCCATGAATTCTTTCTTGATCTTAGCAACCTCAAATGTACCACAATACTGTTCACAAAGTTTTTTTTGGAACTGACTCCAAGTAATGCTCTCTTGTTGTTGTTCAATAAAATGGTCAGTGATAGAATCCCACCAAACCATCACATCGCCTTTCAGCATCCTTGATGCATATTTTACCTTCAATTCATTCTTACAGTTACAGGCATCAAGTGCCTTTACCATTTTCCTCAGCCAGTTCAGGGTTATGTTAGGGTCAGAACTTCCACTGTACTCAGAAGGCTTACAGTCTAGAAATTGTTTATACATGCATGGTTGTTTAAACCCAGGGAACGCAAAAGGGTAAGCTCCCGGTTGTGGATACGGGTAGTAAAACGGTTGCTGCATCATCTGTGTCATAGGAGGTAGGGGCATTGATACTGGTGGTATGGTTGTCTGAGTAGAGATCGCAGTTGGAATTGGAGTTTGTTCAGATTGGATTAATCTTTGTTCCATGTTATTAATTTTAGTTCTAACATCCATTAGTTTATTCTCCAGTTTGAATATGTATTCGCTCTGATCTTCTTCCTGTTCCTGCCCAGATGTTCCTGCTCGGTTAGTAGTATCCAAATCTTCTATCATAGGTGCCTCTGCAGATGATTGGGTCACAGGAGGGAGGATAGGGGTTTCTCTTTCAGCCATATCTGTTACAATCACATCATCTCACAACTTATTAGCATAAACCGTTAGTACTCAAGATACTAATTACTACAAGCAACTCTAACTCACTTTAATTCCCCATGAAGGAAAGCTTGACCTATCACGAGCCAAGATTTGGGAATGCAACACTCTAGCCGTGCCTGCATCGCTAAACCTAGGCTCTGATACAAAACTGTAACACCATAAATTCTAAGCCATTTTTTTATTTATTTGCGCTGCGGAAGATTTAATTAACTAAACATTCATTTCATTCACAAACATTTACAAATCAAAATATTTGTTCTTTCAAGTTAACAAACAAAACTCTGTGTTACAAAAGACTGGCTCGTTTCATTTTAAATCTAGTCATCAGAGTCTAGTCAACTTCTCCTTCCAAGAGCACACACAAACATAAACCTGCAAAAAGCAACAACTGTGGGGAATTAGCACAAAGCTAAGTGAGTGGAGGTTAAATCCAAAAGCAAACATCAAGCCAATACTAAACATGAAATCACAACTCTAAGAAGACCAGCGGTTCGGCGCAGAACCTACAACCAATGCCGGCCAAAGCAAAGGTTTATCGATAGCCCTCTACTGAATTGGCACAGTGAAATCCCACTCTAAAGCAACATATGCATTAGTAAGGCTACCACTGTTCAACTCAAAATCATACTAAGAGTGCGTATCGATCAAATAGTCATACAATAGTCATCAATAATAATATCCACAATCAACAGTTCCAATATCAATTCATGAGATACAATCATGCATCACATCAGTAATATTAACCAAATCTTTACCAATCGCATTCAACATCCACTCACCTTTCGATCTCAGTTGAAGTACTCAGAATTCTAATGTTACTGAGCCTTTGGATTGCCTGAAAATATAATAACAACCAATCAATTCATATCCCATCAATATATTTGAACATATCGGATTCTTGAAACTATCGGATTTCCAAACTGTCGGATTTGGTACCATCGGATTCTTAGAAATCCGTAACTTATGTATCGGATTTCACCAATCATCGGATTAGCCTTAATCGGATTTCAAACACTTGAATTTAAAGTCCTGGATTAGGAGGTATCGGATTTCACTATTCCCAGATTTCAAGTTCCGGATTTTGGGTATCGGATTCTTATATCACTTTCCAAGTATAGGATTTCATTTTATACAAACATAGCAATCGTATTCCATGTATCAGATTTAGTCAAGGATTTCAATGTTTCGGTTTTTAACAAGTGTCAGTATTCAAAATTTCCGGATTTAAGCTAGAATCGGATTTTATCATTCTCTTCATCCAAATCCGATAACATCATCTTTCAACAAATCCGCCATCCTCAAATCATTATAACTCAAACCCATATTCTTATAGATTCATAATATTATTCCAGAAACAAATATTAAACTCTTTTAAACACATTGTCATGTAATGAACATCATATAAACATATAAATCTTATGAATACATGTAATCATCAAAATCATATTCTATCAAAACCAGTTATGATGTTCTTCATACTTACATGCAATCTTCGAACCAAACATAATTCATTTCTTTTAAATCAGATAACATATCTAGAAGGACAATAGCATGTTAAGTAAATCATACTAACCTTGAATCTAAATTCCTTTAGGAACTCTTCTAAAATTCCGATTCTTTTCCTTCTTTTTCTCCTTTCGGTTTCTTAATAGAGGAATAGCACACACACTTTCTTTTGTTTTAAGATTATGAGCAGATGATTCACACACATGCTAAGTGACATGCAAGAGTAGGTATCCTCAAACTTCTACACACCCCCACGTGTAAACCACTAAACTCATGCATATATATATATATATATATATATATATATATATATCTACGGTTATACATAAATACATACAATTTATAATTTCTAGTTCATTTAATTAATAACCTTTAATCACTTAATTAACCACATAATCAAATTAAAGCAATTAAAACACAAATAAACACATACCGTAAACCCGCCAATCTACTAGCCCAGGTTTGCGGGTGTTACACCAACCATACTAAGCCAAGAAGCCACATCTGCTACTGGAACTGACATTGTTAGCTCTGGTATTGAAACAGTCACTGTCATCCCAACAGTGCACTTTAACCCCCCACCTACTCGGGTATCTCTCAATCGATGCCCGTTTCACCTCACGGAGCTTTAACTCATACACTATCGCCCTCTCATTCGGAGATGGCCAGTATTGAATCAAGAGGTCTGCCTCTGCTGACCTTGCCAGTTGTTTCTGAGCACATCGACATACCGCAGATATTGTTATTTTTAGAAAATGTAGAAAAGCCTACTTTATAGGTGTGGCCTATAAATAGGTAGTTGGCCCTTGGCCATTGTAACGCTTTTGACATAAATGAGATATTGATATTCAAAGCAAAAGGTGTAGTGTGTGTTTCTCTCCAATATCATCTTATCTCTACACGATTACTTAAAGGGTTTCATCACGGAACCAACCATTCAATTAGTATCAGAGCTAAACTTGATCTAAGTTGGCTCGTGATTGGGTGAATCATCGATGAACAAGATGTTTCGAAGAAGTTACTATTCAGAATTCAAAGTTATGAAGGTTTAATTGTATTTTGTGTTAAATTTGATCCCATTCATCTCTTAATCAATTCTGAGTTCGAAAAAAATCTGATATGATTTGATTTGGATCATAATCGATTGAGTTTTTGAAGTTATTCGTGGAAACATCTACGTTTTTTTCTTTAAAAGGTCATCATATTTCATGAGAAGGATGGAATCATTGGGATATTATTGATCTACAAAGGATTGCGTATGAGAGGATATAAAATTCGAGTGGTTTTTCATTGTTTTTGATGAGGATTAAAATTTTAGTCAAGAACAATTGAAGATGATGAAGAACAGCCTAGATCTGAGTTTTTGATCGAGTTGGATTAACATTTCGAAGTCTTTGGTGTTTTACTGTTGATTTCGAGCGGGTTAGTTATTCCTAAGAAGACTTCGAGCTTGGCAGTTGAGAATAGATCCCTAAAAATCTGGAATTTATTGCTCATAGTAGAATTCAAGCGTATCTATTGTCAAATTCGAAGGTGGCACATCTCAAATTCAAAGCCTTAACACTTCGAGTTCGAAATCAATACCACAAAGTTCCAAATTTGAAACCCATTCTAGACAACTTCGAGTGGACTAAAACCCCCAAGTGCACTTCGAGTTTGAAATTCACTTTAACACTGACTTTGAGCGTGTTCATTGGTCTACAAATCCATTTCGAATACGAAACTCATTGACTTCGAGCGTGTTCTCCATTCCAAATACACTCCGAAAACTAAAATTCACTTCTAAGATTTACCTCATTTCGCATTCGAATATCATTTGTTCAAAAACTCTTTGAAACATTCCTTCAAATTCCAAATACAACTATTCCATTCGAAGTCAACTTCACAGTTCACTTCGAATTCCTTGATTATTCACTTCGAATTCCTTGAGTATTCATTTCGAAATCACCACTTCGAGCCAATACTTCCGTACACATACCTATCTTCGAATTCGAAACTCACTTCGAACAGATCAATACAAAACACTCTTCGAAGAAACCATCTTCGAACCCCAATCACCTACTTTTTCAAGTTAACACTCACTTCTAAACATTCAATTAATTGAACAAAAATGTCAAGTTCCAACGAGATTTTGTCCATTGGCACAGACTCGAAACCCCCTGTTCCCTTCCGCAATGATTACTTAGTATGGAAAGGGAGGTTTATGGACTTTCTGGAACACAACGAAGTTTGTGGCGAGATGATGATTGATTCTATTCTCAACGCAGATAAGAAGTTTTACAGAATCATTGATGCGCAACCTGATAACAACCTTCCAATTCCTGGAGTAGTAAGAGAGAAAACTCATGACGAATTGAATGCTGCTGAAAAGGAACGGAACACAATTAGTGAACATGTTTCATGAATTCACTTCTAAGAAAAACGAACTATTAATCGACACTTACAGTCGTTTTTGCAAACTCCAGAATGAACTCGAAACCAACAAGGTGAAAGGACTGTTTAGATACTAAATGGGTGTTTCTTCAAGCTCTAGGTCCTGAATGGAAAGAGCATGTGAAGCGTTACAAACACATCAATCGAAACCATACGATTGTCACATACCACAATATCTTTGAGGACCTCCAGCAATACTAGGATGAGGTCTCAAAGTCATCTCTCAGACTTTCTGCTGAAGCCTTAGCTCTTATAGCTACTGAACCATCACCCCGCGAGTCCTCCAAAACACAGAAGTACAAGCATGTTGCCCTGTCTGACTCCGAATCTCATGAGTCAGATGGTACAGAAATGGAGCAAGTGATAAAATCCATGTCTGTTATTACCAAAGCATTCAAGAATAGGTATTCCAAAATCAACAATCGACAAAGGTACACTTCTGGGTCCCGAAGACTAGAAAACTTCAAGGTTGTTGAGAAACCTAGATTTGCCAAGGAGGAGAAGAAAGAAGAAAGAAAATGTTACAATTGTGGGGGAAATGACCACTTTATAAGAGACTGCACTCAGAAAAAGAAGAAAGATGCAGAGTATTATAAGCAAAAACTCACGCTGGCAAAAAGAAAAAGTGCAGGAAAGGCCATGATGGTTGAAGAAGACCAGCTCCTCATAGATACCGATGACAGTGATTTGGATGAGAAAGCCCAAGCATAGTTTTGCCTTATGGCTGATGTTCAGGATGAATTCTCAGAAGAAGACGAAGAGCCAGAGGCACACTATGACAATACAAATGATGAAGGGCTTGATGCTGGAAATGCTGATGATAAGGTACACTCTAACTCCTTAACAAGTTGTGGTCTGAGCATGGAACATGTTCAGATCATCATGGCACACATGAAAAAGTTAGAGAAAAAGGTACAAAAATCTAAATCAAATAAAGAAAAACTAAAAGAAATCATAAGAAATCAACAAATGGAATCATTCCAGGTTGATAAAGAAATTGAAGAACTCAAAACCAAAATCATTGAAAAAGAAAAGGAAGTGATTGAGTTGACTGCAAACATGATCACCCAAATTCATGATCTAAAAGCAGAGAAAATTAGTGTTGAAAATGACACTAAATTTGTAATAAAAAAAAGGGTGAACTATGCTCCAAGATAAAATAGCTTGAAGACACACTAATCAAGAGGGGACAATCAGAATAGGCAATTTTTCTGAATAAATCCAAAGTACGCAAATTTTGTAAATGGACCTATGATGGTCTTGGATTTGAAAACCCTAGAATCAGTGAAAAGGTGACTTGCAAACAATTATACGACTTTAATCCAATGAATAGTGGCATCACAAAGAATATGATATTTGTTAGACAGGAGGAGGAAGTGGTAGAAGAAGATTTTAAAAGAAAGACAAACTTAAAATCTGAAATTTTCTTTTAACTATCAGGAGTTAAATGAGTCTAGCACATCGGAGCCTCACAAGCTCATTGAGTTAGATGATTACTCCATGCTTACATATCCTGAAAATCTTATGAATCTTCAAGTAGTTCTGGAAGCAAGAGTTTACAGACCTCATATGGTGTTACAAAGGCAACTTGAAACACTTGTAGATTATTATTTTCAAACCACCATCACAAATGATTTAGAAGAGGAAGTAAAAGAATTAGAAAAGAGTCTTTCATGTCACTGTAAAAAGGAAATCTTGACATGCACTCTACTCCTTCTACTTCCCAACCAACGAGAAAGTATACCAGAGAAGAAAAAGGTAAAACAAAGGTGGAAGAGCCATGGATTCCAAGAAAACATCTCAAATCTCCGGAAACCACCAAAAGGCAACCAAATGTCATTTCCAAAGCCAATCTCACACACTCTCACAAGTACAAACCAAAATCACTAACCAACGTTGTCACCAAGAATTCAAAGTCTCTCACAACTAACCATTACTCAATTGTTTCAGATGTGAGAAGAAAAGACAACAACAAGAGAAGTGTTTGCACAAAAGATAACAGACGACAGTTCACATCCAGTTTATCTAAGTCTTGTTTTAATTTTTCAAAGAAGTGTCATCACATTTCAAATTTCTTCAGTCATTATATTTCACTTTCCCAAAATGAAATGAAAGCACGTACTTGTTTTTGCACAAGTCATGGGTGTTTACACGACCGTTGTGAATACAAATGTGAATATGATAGGCTTAAAAAACAAATGGGCATCCGTGCCTGTGAGAATTGGAGACCACAAGGGTCAAATCAAATCAATGCACCCTTTATTACATCACACCGAATAATCATTCATCAATGGGTGACTAAACATGCTCTCAAACTCATGAACTATTGGAACTATGAAAATAGAGTAATCACAATTCAAGAGTTAGAAGCATATAGGAGAGGAGGGTACAAAGAATTTTTGAAGGCATGGAACCATACAGAATCCAAAACAAGGAAATCTCAATCACCATGTACCAATTCTCTCTCATCAAAGGCGAATTCTAAACCATCAAAACCATCAAGTTGAAAAGTTCAAACCAACAAAAACAAAGTATCCAAAACACCCTCCATAATTTACAAACCTATTACCACCAAACAAGCACCCAAATCTCAAACAGTTGCAAAACCAAAATTGATTCAAGTTTGGCAACGAAAAAATATGGTTCAGGTAGTAGATCTCAAGGACACAGTCAAACCAACAAGTCTTTAAAAAGGAGAGATCCCTCTTAAAATTGAATCTCAAATTGTTCCTGATCCATTCTAGATTAAAACCTCAAACTTTAATACAGAGGAACAAAGGATTTAATGGAAAATACAAATAAGAATACATTGCATTTTTCAAGAGGTTGTTGACACCAATGTATTACCTAACACGCAAGGACCCATTTCAACATAGGGACCTAAATCTTAATTCTTTTCTATGTGCAGGAACCTAATCTCTAGTACTTGGACTCCGGCTGCACCAAGCATATGACAGGTGACAAAAGTCTTCTCAAAAACATTGTTCCCAAGTACTCCGGGAATGTTCATTTTGGGAATGACAATGTAGCACCGATTCTGGGGTACGGAGATATAGTGAAGAAGAATATCAAAATCAAAAAAAGTTTCTTTTGTGGAAGGACTGGGCCATAATCTGTTTAGCATTGACCAGTTCTGTGACATAGACTTAGAGGTCACTTTTAAAAGGAATTCATGTTCAGTTAAAAAACAAACATGTGATGTGCTTCAAGCAGGAACTTGAAAGTCTAACTTGTATTCCATCAACCTGAACAACTACAACACAAAGACCTCTGTTTGTCTTCTAAGCAAGGCCTCATCGGACTTAATTTGGTAGTACCACAGGAAACTCTCACATCTCAACTTCCACAACATCAACAAACTAGTTACTCGAGATCTAGTGAGAGGCCTGCCAAAGTTAAATTTCAACAAAGACCATCTGTGTGCAGACTGTGAAAAAGGCAAGATGAAACGATCATCTCACAAAGCCAAGCAAGTTTCCAATATAAAGAAAACAATGGAGCTTCTACACATGGATCTATGCGGTCCGATGAGAATCCAAACACACAATGGGAAGAAGTATATCCTAGTCATTGTTGATGATATGGGTCAAGTACTTAAGGTCAAAAGATGAAGCAACTCCTACCATCATTAGCTTCATCAAACAACAACAGAATAAGTTTGAACATAGTGTCACCTCCATTCGAACGGATAATGGAACTTTGTTCAAGAACAAAATCTTGTCTGACTATCTTGACCTAGTGGGGATCACACATCAATTCTCTACAACATACACCCCATAACGGAATGGAGTGGTAGAATGACGCAACCGAACTCTGGTTGAGGCTGCTCGTACTATGCTATCATATTCTAGTTTCCCACCTTCCTATTGGGCTGAAGCAGTCAGCACAACGTGTTACACACAAAATCGTTCTTTCATCCATAAACGTTTCAATAAAACTCCTTATGAATTGGCAAATGACATTGTGCCTAATATCAAATATCGTCATATATTCGGTAATAGGTGCTTTGTACTCAATGAAAAGGATAATCTAGGGAAATTTGAGGCCAAAGCTGATGAAGCAATTTTCCTAGGTTATTCACATGAGTCTTAAAGCCTACATGGTGTTAAATAAATGAACTAACTGTGTTATTGAAAGTATAAATGTTACATTCGACGATATGTTCGATGTTAACACTTTTTGAAAGGAAAAGGAAGTAGCTTCTGGACAAGTCAGTTCAGGACCAGTACTTCATAGAACAGAAACAAATATAAATCCAAATTCATCAAAAGACAATTTAGATTTCTTATTTGATTTCTTACAGTCTGAATCTAATGTTCCTAATACTGGTGATAGGAATGATGTAGTGTCTCCTGCTACAACTGCAACGGAGGTTGACAACTCGTCTTCATATCCAACTGTGGATTCTCCGTCTACGTCAACTGCCAATCCAGTTATAGTTCCTCATAAGCCGGTTTATGAGGGTACTCTCGTTTATGATTTAGAACCAATATCAACTGAGGAAGACATTGAACTCACAAACTGTTTAAATGAGTTCTTTCCTCCAATTCAGAACCCCCGAGGAATAAGATGGACACAATCCCATCCCGAATCTCACATTATAGGAAATGTTCAAGATGGGGTAAGGGCTCGTTCTGCAACGGCAAATGAGTGCCTTTATTCCAGTTTCCTATCTATGATTGAACCCACCAATGTCTCCGATGCTTTACAAGATGCTGATTGGGTCATTGCAATGCAAGAGGAACTCAACTAGTTCGAAAGGCTCAAAGTTTGGAGATTGGTACCACTTCCAGAAGATAAATCAGTGGTTGGTACCAAGCGGATCTTTAAGAACAAACGGGATTCTGATGGAATAGTGGTTAGAAACAAAGCTAGGATGGTTGCTAAAGGTTACAACCAACAGGAGGGAATAGACTATGACGAAATATTTGCTCATGTAACTAGGATAGAAGCTATAAGACCATTCTTAGCCTATGCTGCCTACAAAAGCTTTAAGGTTTTTCAAATGGACATCAAGACAGCATTCTTTAATAGTATCCTCAAGAAGGAGGTTTATGTGTCCTAGCTAGAAGGCTTCGTCAATCCTAAATTCCCACAACATGTTTATATTCTAGACAAAGCATTATATGGACTAAAACAAGCCCAGAGAGCTTGGTATGATTTCCTGTCTGAATATTTGCTGGGTGAGGGATACAGCAAAGGAAAAACCGACACCACTTTATTCACAAAAGCCAAAGAAAAGGATCTAATCATGGTACAAATTTATGTGGATGACATCATCTTTGGTTCTACAAACCCCACGTACAGTGATGAGTTTGCACATACTATGCAAAATCGAATTCAAATGAGTATGATGGGGGATATGAACTTTTTTCTCCGATTACAAGTGAAACAGTTGAGTCATGGCATTTTCATAAGTCAATCCTAGTACATTAAAGACTTGTTGAAAAAATATGACATGCTCAGCTGTTCATCTTTATCTACCCCTATGTCTTCATAAGTCAATCCTAGTACATTACTGTATTTGACAGCTAATAGGCCAGATATAATGTTCTCTACGTGCTTATGTGCTAGATTTCAGGCTAATCCAAAGGAATCACATCTGCTGGAAGTAAAAAGGATATTCAAATATCTCAAGGATACTCCTGATCTAGGTCTGTGGTATCCAAGAGATTCAAGTCTACAGTTATATGCCTACTCAGATGCAGATTATGTTTGTTGCATGCTTGACAAAAAGAGCATATCTGGTAGTGCACACATTTTGGGTGATAGATTAGTGTGTTGGGCTTCCAAGAAACGGAATTGTGTCTCTACATCAACTGCTGAGGCTGAATATGTTGCTGCTGCAATGTGCCGCTCTAAGAGTCTATGGGTTAGGACTCAGCTCTGTGGCTTTGGCCTTCACTATGACAAGATCCCACTCCTGTATGATTCACATTCTGCCATAGCTATCTCATGCAATCCAGTCCACCACTTAAAGACCAAACACATTGATATCTGGTATCATTTTATTAAAGATAATGTGGAAAAAGGTCTGATAGAACTTCAATATGTTAAGACTGATGAACAACTTGCTGATCTGTTTACTAAACCATTAGACGAATCTTGTTTTAATGAGTTAGTATCCAAATTGGGCATGTTGAATTATAAAGTCTAACTATCAGTCATTTGTTTTGAATGGGTAGTTCACTTTGTTTGTTCATGTTGCAGATAAACGAAAGCACAAACTAAGGGAGAGTGTCAATCATCCGTAGCAGTTACGCATGTTTGTAGGGGGAGTAAATACTTAAAAATTTTAAAAAATCAAAGAAAATACCAAAAACATTTGCAAAGCAAAAATCACGAAAAGATCAAAAATATGAAATTTCATTCTTTTTAAAATTGTAAAATACAAAATATTTGAATTTTGGTTTATAAAAAGAAAAAGAACAAGAAGATTTCAATCCTAAGTGTCTTATTCACTTCGAATTCGAACTCTTGGTCTTTGAATTTCTGAGAGCATTTGTCTATTAGACTTCGAACATTCCATAAAGACCTCGAATTCGTAATAAAAATTTTACATTCGAAAATCAAGACTTCGAGCGCTAGTCAACTTCGCATTCGAAGTCAATGGACTTTGCATGCAAAGCACACCAAAGTCAGATGACTTAGAGCGCATACATGGGTTCAAATTCGAAGCCAGTTGACTTCGAATAGAAAACCATCTTTTTCTTTAGACTTCGAGAATGTTCATAGGATTCAATTCGAGATCAATGGACTTCGAATACAAAGTCATCAATCCTTAGTTCACTTCGAACGTGTTTCTTTGCTTCAATTCGAAGCAAGAAGACTTCGAACTCTTAACAATGTATTTCCAATACACTTCGAGAGCGCATGAATAGTCCTTTGAATGGAACCAAAATCAACTATCTTTGAGTTTTAAGCCTTCACACGTCGAGTTCGAAGCCTTCACACTTCGAACTCGAAGCCTCTTGCACTTCGAAGTCAACGGTGGTCTTCATGACCACTTCGAGCGTGTGTTTTACCTCTTGAATCCTTTGGACAGAGAGCGTGTAAATTTCAAATGTTACCATTGCAATTTTTCCTATAAATAGGTGTCTTGTAGAGTGTTCTTTACGCTATCAATCCTTTCAAACTTACGAAAAATTCCCGGTTACGTGTTTTGTGGATTTTACTCAAAGTTGCTGCCAAAATTTAGATTTTTTGTGATAAACTTGCTTACTTACTCAAGGTATACATCATATAAGTAACAACTCATGCTTAAATCACGTTTAAATGAACAAACGAAACTTGTACTATACAACTCGGAAGTCAACCTTTTGAACTTCAAATGCTTTGTTCGACAATCAAACGATGGTGTTAATGTAATTGTGGTTTGCGATGGGGCATAAGAACACTAGGACAATGAAACTACTGCCCCTCAGGACATTTGTGCTATGGGATACGTTAGGGATCTTCAAATGAGATTCCAATAAAAAATAGCCAACCTCCACCCACTATACTATACATTTTTCACCATTCTTCAGCGGTGCTTAATTCCCAAAGACACTGGATATGAGTACCCAAACTCCAATCAAATCAAACTGTTGTATGCTGCTGCAAATCACTTGCACGTTGACTATGCTTCATTATGTTTTCTCGATCTTATTCAGTCAGTTGAGGGAAAACTTTCGGATCTCAAACAAAACAAAGGCAAAAATTTTCCATATCAAAGGTTCATTCCCATGATGGTTCAATTTGCAATAGAGAGAAATGATGAGATTCCCAGGAGGCCACATCACTCTGCAATCATGCCTAAGCAATTCATTTACGTTAAAGCATTGACTGGTGATCATCCGGTGCAACCATAACAATTTCTTGTCTCCCTGCTGGACCTTTCTGCACAAACTGATGTTGTGAGGTTATATAGGGAGAGTGTAGGACTAGGCCCAATGGTTCAACCAGAGCCGGTTGTCCCTACCCCTGGGTTAGTAGCACTCCATGAGGAATTAGTCGATAGGCCTCAGACGTCTATGGGAGAAGCTGAGAGGGAAGTGCAGAGTGGTAAAAGAAGTGAGAGGGGTGGTGAAGGGGATGAAGGTGAAACACATAGCGAGGGAGGGGCGGAGTATGATCCTGCACAGATCCAAGCTATGATTGACTCATCTCTACTATATTGCCTGAACCCGAGCAACAGCCGGAGTCTCCTTTACCTGAAATTCATACAGCTTCAGTGGCTCCTGACTTTGACACAGACACCATAGCCATGGTTACTTATACCCCAAGAGCAACACCATAGGTCTTTGATAACACTCCATAACAAAAGGCCAAAATACCTGTGGTGACTGTTAAAGAGGATTTGAGCTTCTTAGACTTATTTCCAGACTTAACGGAGTCTTCTCACGATGAAACTACATTTATCTATGCCTACAAAACCGGTCCTCTAGACAGTGCAAGTGCGTGCCAAGAATTTGATCCTAATGTGGATATTTATGATGAGTATGAAAGCGAAGAGGAAGAGGAAGAGATAGGGTTAGAAGAGAGATAGGTGAGAAAAGAAAAGATGAGTGCTGAGGGAACCCCAAGCCCAAAAAGCCGGGACGCCACACCTTCTACCGGAGCTAACACTGTTGGCTCTGGTATTGAAATAGCCACTGTCATCCCGACAGTGCACATTAACCCACCAGCCACTCAAGTGTCTCTCAACAGATGCTTGCTTCATCTCACGGAGAATTAGCTCATACTCTACCGGCCTCTCATTCGGAGATGGCTGGTATTGAAAATAGAGGTCTGCCTCTCCCGATCTCGACCATCTCTTCTACGCACATCGATATACCGCAGATATTTGAATTCCTTTCTAGACATCAATCCACACTTGCACAAACATCGACGTTGTTTACCAGACAACAGTCCAGAAAACCTGTAGGTGGCACTACTAAAAGTGCCATTCGAGGATCAGGTGGAACTATCTCCAGAGTGTACATCACCGCAGCTACGCACGCGAATAGCTCTGCCTCTATAGCAGAGACTTCAACGAGTACTCTAGCGAGTCTCGGTTTGTTACAAATGAGGAATCGTAGGAGGCCTTTACCCCAATTACTGAGAGCCTAGTAGACATCAAACAGACACTTGCTTTGTTAAAAACCAAAGTTGATGATGGCTCGGGCTTATCTACTGACACATTAAAATCCCTGCTTTATGTACAATTGCTGGAGAGAGCCCCAGACTGTGAACAAAACCTATATCTCCTTCAAACCCTTTAGAATGAACAAACCTATAAGGGTAGCAATCTCAATGTATTTAAAGAAACATTTATAAACTCGATGGAGGATCTGGGTAATGTGGTCTTTTAAAAATTATATTCGGTGGAAAACAGAATGATTCTTGAATCTTCGTGCAAATTCCAAGTTGTTGGGTCAAAGCGCAGGCGTGATGACGATGATCGCGATCATGATCATCACGAGGGAGAGAAAAGACCGCTCGTTTTAACCTTTACCCCTTTAACAGAACGATTAGCAGCTGCAATGGGGATCAGGGCATAATCTCAACAATAATCTCGACATTCTCCACAACAACAACAAAAACAACAACAACTACAGCCACAACAACAAAAACAACAACAACAACAAGCACAAACTGAACCTGAACCTAACATCCCAATATTTGAATTCGAAACTGAAACTGTAGATATGGGTGAGAGGGATGAGTCAGATTAACTGCTGAAACAAATTAAGGAGCTCTCTTTTGGAAAATTGCTAGAAAGAACCGAGGAAGTCGAGATAGTGGACAGGTTTTAGGATATGCTGATGCCTATTGTTCAAAAGCCATCTTCTTCAAGGGTTGCAAAGCCTACGAGGGAGTTGGTCACCAAAAAGCGGATGGAGGAAGATATTAGAAAGCTAGATCTAACAAAGGTTCTCCGGGGAATTTTTGAGGAGGTTCATCAACTATTCCCTACTGAATCAAAGAAATTCCAGGTGTCAGCTGCCGACATCCTGAGGAAAAATATTGAAGCTGAGCAGGCACAAACACTCCAATAATTATCGTCCGAATGGCCTATCCCTCCGAATATCCAACCAGCTCGTCCAATTCCAACATCTTCAGACCCAGGCCTAGATCGAGACAACAAGTTCACCAGGGAAGCAATGAAAGACCCTATATAGGGAAAATATGGTGTGAATGCTGCTTACCTCGAAGATCGGATCCCTACTATCTATGCTTCTCTAATCAGAGACAAGATTCCCCCTAAACTGAGGGGTCTTAATGATGCTCAGGGGAGACGATACAATCATATATTTAATGAATACAAAACATCGAGGGAGTAGATTGTATCAGAGTACCCAATCAGCAAAGTACCTCACGTCAGGATGCAAAAATCTTTGAGGTACAGGCTTGCTGTTTATGATGTTCAAAGGGCAGATGGTCAGAAAATCTCTCTCAATGAAGCTGACTTCAGACATGTCTAGCTGCATGACATTGAGTTCACATACGAGGAGCTATCCACAAAGATCAACAAGTCCTATGACGAACAACAAGGACGATCAGCTATGATGAAATATATAAGGAGATTTATAGAGTTTATCCAAGAGCACGATCTACAACTGGGAGCCGAGAGGAATCAACTCGAAGTGAATCTGCTCAGACCACTGCAACATCATCCCGATCTACAAACCTTAAAAGAGCTAACTGTTATTGTTGAAAATCATTCAAGCTTTGCGGGTCAAAGAGGTGTCGTCTTCGTCAACCAACGTCATCGAAAGATCTTTGTTCGAATGGTAGACTTGATGGCATACTCAGATGGTACTCTAAAACTGCTATTTCACAGACTCCAAGAAAAAGCTAAAAAGGATCAATCTACATTAAGTGAGTCTGAAAGGGTTTGGCTGATAAGAACAATTGATCAGATCAAAAGGACGCTGGATAGTCATCAGATAATTTGGAGGTGGCAGATGATGTTCAGAATAAGGAATAGGTCTTTATTGTAATTAATTACTTTCTCCATTTCTTTCTATGTAATAGGCTTTCTCTCCATTTAGGGGGAGATTTTTATTTTTAGAAAATGTACAAAAGACTACTTTATAGGTGTGGCCTATAAATAGGTAGTTGGCCCTTGGCCATTGTAACGCTTTTGACATAAATGAGATATTGACCACTTCGACCGTGTGTTTTACCTCTTGAATCCTTTGGACTTTGAGCGTGTTAATTTCAAATGTTACCATTGCGATTTTTCCTATAAATAGGTGTCTTGTAGAGTGTTTTTTACTCTATCAATCCTTTCAAACTTACGAAAAATTCCCGGTTACGTGTTTTGTGGATTTTACTCAAAGTTGCTGCCAAAATTTAGATTTTTTGTGATAAACTTGCTTACTTACTCAAGGTATACATCATATAAGTAACAACTCATGCTTAAATCACGTTTAAATGAACAAACGAAACTTGTACTATACAACTCGAAACTTGTACTTAGTCAAGGTATACATCATATAAGTAACAATTCAACATGGATCTAATTGATTCATACTTGAATTCTTGACTCTAACAGTCAATGCATTTAAATAGTTTATCATTCTATCGCACATAGGTCTAACCTATTGGTTGTTCTTACAGGTTACATAGCTATGGAAGGTGATACTGTCTCATTTCGTTCTTTGACAGCTAACCAATCCCATAACCCAGATGACCAACTTCTTCGTACCGATCAATTCTTATCCGTTGTTACTCATGACAACAACCACTTCATAAACCTCGATAACTTCCATAACCCCAATTTCCCTATCATAACAGAAACTCTCCGCATTCATCCACTCAACCATGCACTTACATACAACCCTTCTACCCCTCGGACTCATGTCCCTCAAATTTATGTTCAGCAGTTCTGGCACACCGCTCACACTCATAAAAATCCCGACTCTGGTCGTGTATCTATTCATGGTGATGTCGACCACTTTACCCTAAACATAACTGCTAGCCGACTGAGGGAAATCCTCCGGCTTCCTACCGCCAGAAGCAGGCCTCCACTCCTTGATTTTCAGGAGATGCCTAATGAAACTACTGCCCCTCAGGACATTTGTGCTATGGGATACGTTAGGGATCTTCAAATGAGATTCCAATAAAAAATAGCCAACCTCCACCTACTATACTATATATTTTTCACCATTCTTCAGCGGTGCTTAATTCCCAAACACACTGGATATGAGTACCTAAACTCCAATCAAATCAAACTGTTGTATGCTGCTGCAAATCACTTGCACGTTGACTATGCTTCATTATTTTTTCTTGATCTTATTCAGTCAGTTGAAGGAAAACTTTCGGTTCTCAAACAAAACAAAGGAAAAAATTTTCCATATCAAAGGTTCATTCCCATGATGGTTCAATTTGCAATAGAGAAAAATGATGAGATTCCCAGGAGGCCACATCACTCTGCAATCATACCTAAGCAATTCATTTACGTTAAAGCATTGACTGGTGATCATCCGGTGCAACCACAACAATTTCCTGTCTCCCTGCTGGACCTTTGTGCACAAACTAATGTTGTGAGGTTATATAGGGAGAGTGTAGGACTAGGCCCAATGGTTCAACCAGAGCCGGTTGTCCCTACCCCTGGGTTAGTAGCACTCCATGAGGAATTAGTCGATAGGCCTCAGACTTCTATGGGAGAAGCTGAGAGGGAAGTGCAGAGTGGTAAAAGAAGTGAGAGGGGTGGTGAAGGGGATGAAGGTGAAACACATAGCGAGGGAGGGGCGGAATATGACCCTGCATAGGTCCAAGCTATGATTGACTCATCTCTACTATATTGCCTGAACCCGAGCAACAGCCGGAGTCTCCTTTACCTGAAATTCATACAGCTTCAGTGGCTCCTGACTTTGACACAGACACCATAGCCATGGTTACTTATACCCCAAGAGCAACACCATAGGTCTTTGATAACACTCCATAACAAAAGGCCAAAATACATGCGGTGACTGTTGAAGAGGATTTGAGCTTCTCAGACTTATTTCCAGACTTGCCGGAGTCTTCTCACGATGAAACTATATTTATCTATGGCTACAAAACCGGTCCTCTAGATAGTGCAAGTGCGAGCCAAGAATTTGATCCTAATGTGGATATTTATGATGAGTATGAAAACAAAGAGGAAGAGGAAGAGATAGGATTAGAAGAGAGATAGGTGAGAAGAGAAAAGATGAGTGCTAAGGGAACCCCAAGCCCAAAAAGCTGGGACGCCACACCTTCTACCGGAGCTAACACTGTTGGCTCTGGTATTGAAATAGCCACTGTCATCCCAACAGTGCACATTTACCACACCAGCCACTCAAGTGTCTCTCAACAGATGCTTGCTTCATCTCACGGAAAATTAGCTCATACCCTACCGGCCTTTCATTCGGAGATGGCTGGTATTGAAACTAGAGGTCTGCCTCTCCCGATCTCGACCATCTCTTCTACGCACATCGATATACCACAGATATCTGCATTCCTTTCTAGACATCAATCCACACTTGCATAAATATCGACGTTGTTTACCAGACAACAGTCCAGAACACCTGTAGGTGGCACTGCTAAAAGTGCCATTCGAGGATCAGGTGGAAATATCTCCAGAGTGTACATCACCGCAGCTCCGCACGCGAATAGCTCTGCCTCTATAGCAGAGACTTCAACGAGTACTCTAGCGAGTCTCGGTTTGTTACAAAGGAGGAATCGTAGAAGGCCTTTACCCAAATTACTGAGAGCCTAGTAGACATCAAACAGACACTATTAAAAACCAAAGTTGATGATGGCTCGGGTTTATCTACTGACACATTAAAATCCCTGCTTTATGTACAATTGCTGGAGAGAGCCCCAGACTGTGAACAAAACCTAGATCTCCTTCAAACCCTTTAGAATGAACAAACCTATAAGGGTAGCAATCTCAATGTATTTAAAGAAACAGTTATAAACTCGATGGAGGATCTGGGTAATGTGGTCTTTCAAAAATTATATTCGGTGGAAAACAGAATGATTCTTGAATCTACGTGCAAATCCCAAGTTGTTGGGTCAAAGTGTAGGCGTGATGACGATGATCCCGATCATGATCATCACGAGGGGGAGAAAAGACCGCTCGTTTTAACCTTTACCCCTTTAACAGAACGATTAGCAGCTGCAATGGGGATCGGGGCATAATCTCAACAACAATCTCAACATTCTCCACAACAACAACAAAAACAACAATAAGTACATCCACAACAACAACAAGCACAAACTGAACCTGAACCTCAACCTGACATCCCAATATTTGAATTCGAAACAGAAACTGTAGATATGGGTGAGGGTGATGAGTCAGATTAACTGCTGAAACAAATTAAGAAGCTCTCTTTTGGAAAATTGCTAGAAAGAACCGAGGAAGTCCAGATAGTGGACAGGTTTGAGGATATGCTGATGCCTATTGTTCAAAAGCCATCTTCTTCAAGGGTTGCAAAGCCTACGAGGGAGTTGGTCACCAAAAAGCAGATGGAGGAAGATATTAGAAAGCTAGATCTAACAAAGGTTCTCCGGGGCATTTTTGAGAAGGTTCATCAACTATTCCCTACTGAATCATTGAAATTCCAGGTGTCAGCTGCCGACATCCTGAGGAAGAATATTGAAGCTGAGCAGGCACAAAAACTCCAATAATCATCGTCCGAATGGCCTATCCCTCTGAATATCCAACCAGCTCGTCCAATTCCAACATCTTCAGACCCAGGCCTAGATCGAGACAACAAGTTCACCAGGGAAGCAATGAAAGACCCTATATGGTGAAAATGTGGTGTGAATGCTGCTTACCTCGAAGATCGGATCCCTACTATCTATGCTTCTCTAATCAGAGACAAGATTCCTCCTAAACTGAGGGGTCTTAATGATGCTTAGGGGAGACGATACAATCATATCTTTAATGAATACAAAACACCGAGGGAGTAGATTTTGTCATAGTACCCAATCAGCAAAGTACTTCACGTCAGCATGCAAAAATCTTTGAGGTACAGGCTTGCTGTTTATGATGTTCAAAGGGCAGATGGTCAGAAAATCTCTCTCAATGAAGCTGACTTCAGACATGTCAAGCTGCACGACTTGAGTTCATATACGAGGAGCTATCCACAAAGATCAACAAGTCCTATGAGGAACAACAAGGACGATCAGCTATGATGAAATATATAAGGAGATTTATAGAGTTTATCCAAGAGCACGATCTACAACTGGGAGCCGAGAGTAATCAAATCGAAGTGAATCTGCTCAGACCACTGCAACATCAACCCGATCTACAAACCTTAAAAGAGCTAACTGTTATTGATGAAAATCATTCAAACTTTGTGGGTCAAAGAGGTGTCGTCTTCGTCAACCAATGTCGTCAAAAGATCTTTGTTCGGATGGTAGACTTGATGGCATACTCAGATGGTACTCTAAAACTGCTATTTCACAGACTCCAAGAAAAAGCTAAAAAGGATCAATCTACATTAAGTGAGTCTGAAAGGGTTTGGCTGATAAGAACAATTGATCAGATCAAAAGGACGCTGGATAGTCATCGGATAATTTGGAGGTGGCAGATGATGTTCAGAATAAGGAATAGGTCTTTATTGTAATTAATTACTTTCTCCATTTCTTTCTATGTAATAGGCTTTCTCTCCATTTAGGGGAAGATTTTTATTTTTAGAAAATGTAGAAAAGCCTACTTTATGCGCGTGGCCTATAAATAGGTTGTTGGCCCTTGGCCATTGTAACGCTTTTGACATAAATGAGATATTGATATTCAAAGCAAAAGGTGTAGTGTGTGTTTCTCTCCAATAACATCTTATCTCTACACGATTACTTGCAGGTTTTCATCACGGAACCGACCTTTCAGATAGATATCTGCATTCCTTTCACGAAACGAAGAAACACTTGTATGCATAACGACATTGATCACTCGACAGTCGTCCGGAACACCTGTAGGTGGCACCACTAAAGATGTCATTCGAGGATCAGGTGGAAATCTCACTGGGGTCAACACTAATCCTTAAATATGACAGTTACAACACCTTTGATTGATGTGATAAGAGAAACTCAAATAGAAGCAATTAAAGGTGAAAATCATAACAAAGAACGTATCAAGGGTAAAGTAATTAAAATTTCAAAAGATAGTCGGGATATTCTGACTAGATATGGTCGTATATGGGTGCGAAGTTATGGGGAAACACGACAGACATTATTGAGTGAAGCTCATAAATCCAGATTTTCTATTCATCCGGGTGCTACTAAGATGTATAAAGATTTAAAAATGGATTATTGGTGGCCGGGTATGAAATGTGATGTAGCTAGATACGTGGAGAAATGCCTTACATGCTTGCAAGTAAAAGCTGAACATTAGAAACCCCATGGTAAGTTACAACCTTTGGAGATACCAATTTGGAAATGGGAAAATATAACGATGGACCTGATTACTAAGTTACCCAAGACCCCACGAAATTCTGATGTTATCTGGGTAATTGTAGACAGGTTGACAAAAAGTGCACATTTTATTCTTATTAAAGAAAATTATTCCTCAGAACGATTAGCAGATATTTATATAAAAGAGATTGTGTCTCATCATGGCGTGCCAGTCTCTATTGTGGTAGACAGTGATATCAGATTCACTTCCAGATTTTGGAATAAATTTCATGAAGAATTGGGAACTAAGTTTCATCTTAGTACATCTTATCACCCTCAAACGATATGCTTCTTGCATGTGTTATTGATTTTGGTGGAAGCTGGGATTTGTATCTTCCCTTGGCAGAGTTCTCATACAACAATAGTTATCATTCTAGCATCGGGATGCCACCGATGAAATGTTGTATGGAAGAAAATGCCAAACTCCGATCTGTTGGGGTGAGGTAGGTGAAAAAGAACTGGGTAGTACAGAGGTAGTACAACAAACAACAGAAAAGATTCATTAGATAAGAGATAGATTGTTAACTACCCAGAGTAGACAGAAGAGCTATGCAGATAAATGTAGATCACCACTTGAGTTCCAGGTGGGGGTTTATGTATTATTAAAAGGGTCACTGTGGAAGGGCGTCATTAGATTCAGAAAGAGAGGAAAACTTGGTCCGAGATTTATTGGAACATTTAAAATTATTGCACGTGTGGGGAAGGTTGCTTATCGATTAGAATTACCAGAAGAGTTGTCTCAGATTCATAACACATTCCATGTGTCTCCTCTTAGAAAATGTCTAGCAACGAATCTGCATTTGTACCGCTGGAAGATGTTAGCATTGATGAAAAACATAACTTTGTGGAACAGCCTATGGCAATATTAGAAAGAAAAGTTAAGACTCTACGCAATAAACAGATTGGGCTAGTTAAAGTTCAATGGAAGCACAGAAAAGGATCAGATTTGAAGTGGGAGCCTGAACAAGATATGATGAAAAATTATCCAGAACTCTTCGAAAAATGATTTCGGGGACGAAATCCTTTCAAGTGGGGAAGAGTTGTAACATCCAAAAAATAATGTATTATAAGTAATTGTACTTATTGATATATGAATGTGACTAGAGGGACTATTTTGTCAATATACGAAACATATGTGTATATAAACATGAAATTGACATTTGTAGTCAATTACTACATTTGAACTTCACAGAATATATACGTTTCTCTCAGACTCAATAGTGAGTGATTAGTTTTGTGAAGTTTTTTATCAAAAGAAGTAGAGTTTAAGTTATTATCATCATCATCATCAACCTTGTATACACAAGGTATGTTTGGTTGATTAGTTTCAAGCTTTTTATGGGTTTTTATTAATGAAAAGGGTGAAGAATGAATCAAAGCATGTTATATATGAGTTTTAAGTGTTTAAAATGGTTAAGGAAGTTAGAAACCATCCAAAAGATGTTTTTAAACTGTTTTGAATGAGATTTGGAGGATTTGGCCGGAAAAACAGCAAGTTGCCGGACTGTTCTGGTTCAGATAAGGGGAGGCACGGGCGTGTCTATAGAGGGTACGGGCATGGCTTGCGATCGTGACCACCATATGTTCTTGAGGTCCGGGGCATGCTTTGGGGGTTCCCCGGGCGTGACTTACAGTCGTGCGACTTTTATGTTATAAGTCGGATGGAAAGGTCGGATGAACTACTAGGCATGGCCGTACCTAGGTAGGGTACGGGTGTGCCCATGATAGGGCACGGGCGTGCCCCTGTCCTGTTTAGTTTGATTTCTTCTGTTTCAGCATATGTTTAATACATATCATTGTTATATAACTGTAGTGACTAGCTGAGGACATATACGTGAACCTTTATCTTCTGTGGATTAGGTTATAATACTTCAGTTTATTAGAGTCTTCTAGACTTTGTTTCATATCTTCATAATGATGTTTTTACAAGGAAGGTTTATATGCATTCACTTATGTGTTTTAAAGCATACTGCTTTGTGCAGTAGTGGCTCAGAATTAGCGCAGTAATGTGGCTCAGATTGCTACCCTGGGTCTAGAACCCGTGGTTGGCTATATTCAGAATGTGATTATATTCATGTGTATATATGATTTGCAGTCTAGTTTACTCACTAAGCTCTCGTAGCTTATCAGATATTATTTTATGCATTTTGCAGGTCACAATCAAGGCATGGGCAAAGCTCCGGTTTGCCTGAATTAATAAGGAAAATGAACGCCTGGTTGTACAGAACAAGTTTTTGTGATAAAGTCGTAGTTATTTCACATATGTGTAATTTTGGATAAATATTTTTGAAACAGTTACGCTTCCGCTTTATGTTAAGTTTTCATAATGTAAATTACTATGTGAATTTTTATCCAAGAAAACAGTTTTATAATTTGGGGCGTTACACCATCCAACAAACCCTTTTAGTTCTCAGACCCAAAGTTGATGATGGCATGGTCTTATCAGTTGATACGCTTAATCTCTACTGCTTGGAAATTTATTGGAAAGAGCCCTTTACATTGAACAAAACCTCGACCTGATCCAGAGCCATTAGAAAGAACAAATTTATAAGGGCAGTAACCTGGACGAATTCAAAGAACACATACAAAATTCCATGGAGGATCTAAGCAATGGGTTTTATCAGAAAATGGATGCAGTGGAAAACCGATTGACTATTTTTGAATCCACGTGCAAAGCCCAGGCTGTAGGGTCAAAACACCAACATGGCGACGATGATCCCGACCATGATTGCCATGAGTGGGAGAAACATGCCCGTGTTTTGACCTTTACCCCTCTGACTAAAAGACTTCCAGCGGGAATGGGTATTGGGGCTGAATCTGCTCAAACTACATCAGAACAACATCAGAAACAGCAGCAACAACAGAATCAACAACAAGTACAACAACAACAACAAGCTCAACAACAACCATAGTATGAATCAGATACTCCAGAGTTCGAATTTGAAACTGAAACTTTTAATGAATAAGATAGAGATGAGTCTAATGAACTACTGAAACAAATTGATGAGTTCTCTTTTGAAAAAGTGCCAGAGGAAAGAGTTGAGGTCTAGATTGTGGACAGATTTGATGATATTCTGCTACAAAGGCCAAAATATACTGCTAGTTCAAAGGTTGCAAAGCCTGCGAAAGAGCATGTTACAAAGAAACAGATGGAGGCAACCATCAGAAAATTGAATATAACAAGGGTTCTTCAAAGTGTATCAGAGGAAGTTCATAATCTCTTTCCTCCATACCCAAAGCAATTCCAGGTGTCAGCTACCAACATCCTGAGGGAAAATACTCAAACAGAGCAGGTTAAACTACTTCAAACAACTTCAGACTGGCCGCTACCTCCGAATGTTCAACCATCTCCTCAAATGTTTACATCAACTGATCCAAGCCTTGACAGAAATAATATGTTCACCAGGGAAGCAATGAAAGATCCGTTGTGGGGTAAATATGGGTGAATGCTGCTTTTCTTGAAGATCGGATTCCTTCAATATATGCAACTCAAATCAGTGATAGAACACCCCAGAACTAAGAGATAATCAGTAGAGGAGATATGAGCACATATTCAATGAATACAAAACTCATAGAGAGCAGATCATATCCGAGTATCCAATCCGCAAAGTACTGAGAGTTTCAATGCAAAATTCTTCAGGTGCAAGTTTGTTGTATATGATTAAGAAAGAGGCAATGAACAGAGGATTTCTTTGAATGAAGCAGACTTCCGACATGTTAAACTCCATGACATAGAATTTATATATGAGGAGCTATTAACCAAACTCAACAAGTCCTATGAAGAGCAACAGGGAAGAGGGGCCTTAATGAAATATTTGAGAAGATTCATTCAGTTCATTCAAGAGCATGATTTGCAATTTGGAGCTAAAAGTAATCAACTCAAAATCAACTTGCTCAGACCACTGCAGAGCCATCCAAATCTACAAAATCTAGAAGAAATAATCGTCATTAATGAACATCATACAGATTTTGCTAGTCATAGAGGTGTCATTTTTAGAAATCAACAGAAACAAAAAATCTTCATGAGAATGGTTGATATGATGGCATACTCAGATCGTACTTTAAAGATTCTACATCGCAAACTTTTAGAAAGGTCTAATAATGAACAATCATCTTTCAGCCAAACAGAAAAAGATGGGTTGAACAGGTCGGTTGAAGCTATCAAACGAACACTGGATAACCGGAGGATCATAAGGAGGTGGCAGGTCATGTTTGACATTAGGAACAAATCTATATTGTAATATCTTCTTTATTATGTAATAGGCCATCTCTCTATTAGGGGGAGATTGTTTGTATTTGTTCAATGGAGAAATAGCTACGCGTATCCTTATGCCTATAACTAGGGATATGGTTAGTGGTAGTGTAATCTTTTGCAATTTAATCAATACTCATTCAAAGCATTATCCAAAAGTTTTTGTGTGTGTTTCTCTATAGATTCATCTTTTCTATACACATTACTTGATTCAATCGTTCCTTTCACAGATGCTGGATGATCTCCCTCACTCTCGTGTATCACTCCACCCACACCACTTCCATCACCCCTCTCAATTTCTTTTACTCTCTCTTGCTCTTCCCTGCCTAAGGCACCCCCGTACTCTTGAACTACTAGACTACTAGGACCATCACTTGGTACTACCGCCCCTCTGGTAGGCACAACCGGCTCTGGTTGCGCCGTAGGGGATATCCTATTAACTCTCAAGTACTCCCTTACAGCCTCATTTTGTTGATAAAGAATTTGAAAAAGCACAGGTGGCACGGGCATTGCTACAAGATCCGGGAACTCCCTTAGCCTTAAAAAGCGTTTGGTATTTTTTATGGGAACTTAGGGATTGTCCAGCCCGCGGGTAATCGTACAGTAGCCCTCCAGATCATTTTGAATCATGAGTGTACGGAACCGTTGAAACGGTATGAAATTTTATTGCGTGGAGGTGGCCTTTTCGATGACCATACGAACAATTTCCTCAAAAGTGATGGTGGCGTAATCAAGGTGCATGTGATATGCAACACCTACAAGAAATTGTAGTGAATAGTATGATCCACCATCAGTTCCACGATGGACTCTAGTAAGAGTACGAAATATGATCGTTTACAAGGTTTTCTAGATGGGAACCAGGTTGGTTCGTTTAAACTAATTGATTTGAGTCAGCTCCCCATTGTAGCCCATCCCGTGAACCATTTGTAGAAGTTCATCAACAGGTGGTGGCTCGTCAAATTCAGTTTTATTTGGATAATGGGTGTCTTCGGGTAGATTTAGTAGATAGCGCAGTCTGGCGGCCGAGAGGGTTACTGTTGGTCCCACAGAGGGTGAACAAGCAACCGATACAGTGTAGAAGGGGGGTTGAATACACTTTAACAATTAAACAAATTAATCAAACGTATATTCAATTATCAAACAGGACAATAACTAATATAACTCTCTAAGCAAATCAACAGGATGATTTGATATTACAATGATTATAAACTCAACTCTCTCTAAACACTCTTGAATCACAAACTAATTGATGATCGAATTTCTTGTTAAAACTGATTAACAAGAACTCTTGAAAACTCTCTCGAACTTTGAACTTACAAAGTTATCGCAACACACGCGTATCAAGTATCACGAACACACGTACGATTTGCAACTTATGCAGTCTTGCAACTTATGCAGTCGTCGTTGTGTATCGTGTATCTGTTCACGTACACACGTAAGAACATCTATCTAAAACCCATAAGAAGGTTTATACTTATACTTGATATATCTACGAACAAATCGCATTTTAACGATAGAACTTATCTTTTCTTTAAAACCGTAACAAACTCCTTAATTAGAACATATCTAATTAATTCCGTTTGAGATTTCTATCCAACTAATAGATAGTTTAAATTAGGTTTAGATATCCTAATTTAAATGTCGTAGATATAGAGAGTTTATAACAGAATTTAGAACTTACTTAAATTCTGAACTGAGTTCTGACGTTGAGCTGACATACTCAGTCTTGACCTCGTCTAGCTGACTTCTTGAATCTTGGCTTCTTGAATCTTCAAGTCTTCAAGTCTTCACTCTTAAAACCTATCTCAGCTTAGAAGTCACCGAGCTATCTAGAACTTACATAGAAAACTCTATATCTGTTTATACACTGACTACTCAGCTTTAGCTGACTAGTCAGTCTATAACAGACTTACATAATTCCTAACTCTTAACCTATCATCTATACATACGTATAGTTTGTCTCATCAAATCTAACCATTCTAAACATGGGACTAACGATTAAATTGCCATTTTCAATCCAACCATTGAGGCACTGTTGTCCGTGGCGGATGACTCCCTCCTTGAAGGTATGCCAAAGTTGCTAGAGTTAGGTTTCCGGGACATGGGTTGAGGAGGTGTGTAGGTTAGCATTTATGGCTCAGATTAGTGGGTGAGCCCTTATTATTTCAGTGATCAGGGGTGTTTTTGTGTCAGTGGTTAGGTCAAGATACACATTAATGGTGCTGGTATCCAGAAGGGCATCAGTGGAGACCAGGGTTTCCTCAGGAAGAGGTTGGTGAACAACGGGTTGATTTTTAGCAACCATCTGAAACAAGTAATAAACAGATTAGTATGCATATATGGCAGAAAGTTGATAGCTTTCACATGTGAATATGATCTATCATGAGTTGAAAATTTTCATATGTTAAATAAATTGGTTTGGCTTGGTGTCATGTTTCAATTGAAGTGTTAGCATTTCAAAACATTGAAAATTTTCTAAGTGTTGAAGGTTGGACCATTGTAAAGGAACACTTAGGTTGGACCATTAAGTCGAACCAATGTGAAAGTTGGACCATGCAAAATTCGGATCATTGTGAAAGTCGGACCAGTGTTAAACACAAAGGTCGGACCAAGTGTTAAACACAAAGGTCGGACCAAGTGTTAAACACAAAAGTCGGACCAAGTGTTGTTAGTATTAATTCGGATCAACGAAAGTGGCATCAACAAAGGTCGCATCAACAAAAGTCGCATCAACAAAGGTCGCACGAAAAACTTGCAATTAAGTCAAATCAACGAAAGTTGCATGAACGAAAGTCGCATTAAGAAGGTCGCATGAAGACCTTGTAATTAAGTTGTATCAACGAAAGTCACATCAACAAAGGTTGCATGAACAATTTGCAAGTAAGTCGGATCAACGAAAGTCGAATAAGTGACTTTTAGTTAAATCGGATGAGTTACTTTTAGTTAAGTCGGATGAACTGAAGAACACCAAAAGACAAACCAAACATACACTTAACAGTTTTGAAATTTGAATTTCGTTTTCACTTGAACCCGTTATTTATCAACATAAATTTGGTACCTGTGAGTTCACAATTCATTCTAAACAAGTTTGTTGCTTTGAGAGAAACCAAAAACATTAATTTTGAAGGAATTTTCAACCAAAAGGAACTGTTCTACTGAAAACGCTAACCACCAGTAAACACTTTTTCAAAATCGTAAAATCAGTGGTTATTTGAGTTTGTTTTTTGCATCCAGTGGTTCGTATGTACTCAAAACATGATAATGACGAATTTTAATCTTCAAATAAAACCATTTGAGGTGGTTTCGATTTCAAAATTTTGAAAATTCAAACTGGTCAAGAAAATGGTAGAAAACAGAAGGAAATCAACTCAAAATTCTCGATGTTATGTTGTTTTTCATCCCCATTGTTGTTTACCTTAAGTGTTGATGATGATGAACTTGATTACAGACTTAAAATGCACACCCAAAAAGAAATTTACTCAAAGAGGGAAGAAGAGAAGGGAGAAGATGAACAGTGGTTTTTTTTGCAGTTGTAAAAGCGTGAAGAGAAAGAAAAGGTCGGATCGACTCTTTTACAGAGCGATCCGACTTTTTGATTCTAACCGGTCCGGCCCATTTTGTTTTGTGGGCCTAGTCCAAACCAAATTCATACTTGTTTAGTTTTATCTTTGTTTTTCTGGATTTTATATATATTGATATTTTGTTTTTATTTTTGTTATAATTAAATGAACTCCCCCTCGGCAATTGAACAAATGGAAATTTTTAGATGTGAAAATTTGGAAAATTTGGAGTTCTTCGGCTGCGGTGTTTGTCTGTTTTCAACTGAGTTTCTAATGTTCTTCCCCTACATGAAGGCATAGTAATGCATTCTTGTAGACTAGTGAACCTCAACGCTCCCCCCAGACTGGAGCATCTTTATTCCTGCACACTTAACATAACCATGCGTAATAATATTTGAAGAATGAAAGATAGATCAAAATAAAGAGGGACTATGGTGTAATGAATTACCTTTTCAAGTTCAGCATTCCGATCTTAGACACCAAAAAGTTAAACCGTGATTCATCTAATGGTTTGGTGAATAATTCAGCTAACTAATTGTCAGCATGGATGTATTGTAATTCAATGACACCCTTCTCCACATTGTCGTATAAGAAGTGGTACCTGATATCAATGTGCTTGGTTTCGGAGTGATGTACCAGATTATAGGAGATTGCAATTGCACTCTCAGAGTCACATAGTAAAGGGATCTTAGAGTATTTCAGGCCGAAGTCTCTGAGTTGAGTTCGCATCCACAATCTCTATGAGCAGCAACTGGTAGCAGCTACAAATTCAGCTTCTGTAGTTGACATGGATACACAGCTCTCTTTCTTTGAATTCCAGCAGACTAAACAATATCCCAAGAAGTGTGCACTACCAGATGTGCTTTTCCAGTCTATAATGCATCCGACATAATCTGAATCTGAATACGCAAGCAATTAAAATGAGAAGTTACGGGGATACCATAGACCAAGGTCAGGAGTTCCCCTTAGGTACTTCAGGATACACTTAATAGCAAGGAGATTCGATTTTTTGGGATTGGCTTGAAAGCAAGCACACAGACACGTAGAGAACATTATATCTGGTCTACTAGCTGTTAGGTATAGTAATGAGCCAATCATACCCCGATAAGTTTTCAAGTCAACTGCCTTTCCGTCAAGATCAGCAGATAACTTGTTTTCAAAGACATTGGGGTGGCTTTGGATGAGCAGTCGGACATTTCATATTTTCTCAGTAAATCGTTGATATACTTTGATTGATTTATGAAAATGCCATTAGATATTTGCTTAACTTGCAATCCAAGGAAGAAATTCATCTCCCCCATCATGCTCATTTCAAAATTGTTTGCCATTAGTTTTGAAAATCAAGACTTTACGACGGGTTTGTAGAACCAAAGCTATTATCGTCTACATAAATCTGTACTACAATATAGTCATCTCCGATCTTCTTAGTGAAGAAGGTGGTGTCTATCCTTCCTTTGGAGTACCCTTCACAAACCAGATACGTTAAGAGGACATCATACCAGGCTCGTGGAGCTTGTTTGAGTCCATAGAGAGCCTTGTCAAGATGTAAACATCGTTAGGTCTTTTAGGGTCAACAAATCCCTCTGGTTAGGATACATATACTTCCTCCTTCAGGATTCTGTTTAGAGAGGCCTTCTTGACGTCCACTTGGTAAACTTTGAAATCCCTATAGGCAACATACTCTAGAAATACCCGAATAGCTTTTATGCGGGCAACATGAGCGAAGGTTTCGTCATAGTCAATTCCTTCCTATTGATTGTATCCTTTAGCTACTAGATGATCCTTGTTGCATATTACGACTTCATCCGAGTCCTTCTTATTCTTGAAGACCCGTTTGGTACCTATACTACTTTTCCCTTCAGGTCGAGGTGCCCGTCTCTAAACTTTTATCCGTGCGAACTGATACAATTTATCTTGCATAGCTAGGATCCAGCTGGCATCTTGTAAGGCATCAGCAGTGCGCGTAGGTCCTATCAGGCTTAGAATGCTCGAAAACTAACACTCATTGGCTGTGGCAGATTGGGTTTGAACGCAAGTGTCTTTGTTGCTAATAATCTGAGTCTCAGGGTGTTTCACTTGTCTGTTTTGTAACATAGGGAGTTGGTGTGTCATTTGTGGGGGTGTGATCTGTTTGAGGAAGGAATTCATCCAATCGTTGTTGAGTGGATGTTTCATCAGTTGAGGGTTAATGATTCTAGATTTTATTGAGGAGTCATATCACCTTGGACTTCAGTATCTGCATCTTCATCAATGATTGTAGGAGAATTTGATGCAGTGTACCTCTCACCCAAATTGAGGAATGGGTTAACAACAAAATCGACAGGTCTTAATGTAGATGCAGTTGTCGTTTGCTGTGAGAGTTCAAGAGATTCTTGAACAATATCTCTAGACCTGTCATTGGGTACACAATTAGATCCATAGTCATTATCTAAGAAATCAAATATGTATTTCAAGTTAGAAGACTCTTTCGCATTAGGTATATTTCTTTCTAGTCGATTAAGTGCCAGTCCTGAACTGATATGTCCAGAACTGATTGCTGGTGACTCTTGTGATAAAGATGTTGTAGTTCAGGTATCATCAAAAGTCACATTAATACTTTCAACCACAACATTAGTTCGTTTATTCAACATGCGAAATGCTTTTGACTCTTGCGAGTAACCAAGGAAAATTCCTTCATCTTCTTTAGAATCGAATTTTCCGAGGTTAGCCTTTTCGTTAAAGACATAGCACCTATTACCAAACACATGTAAATATTTGATATTAAGAACTATGCCATTTGCAAGTTCATAAGGAGTTTTATTAAAGCATCGATGTATAATAGATCTATTTTGCATATAACACGTTGTGTTGACTGCTTCTGCCCAATACGAATGTGGAAAATCAGCATAAGATAGCATGGTTTAGCAGCTTCAATTAGTGTTTGATTTCATCGTTCAACTACCCCGTTCTGTTCAGGAGTGTATGCAGCTGAGAACTGATGTGTGATCCCGACAGAGTCAACAAAGATATCCAAGATTTTATTATTGAATTCGGTTCCATTGTCATTATGATAGTTCCAACTTTTGCTTGCGACTGATTCAGCACCTGCTTGAGAAAGGAGGTAATAGTTGTTGAAGCTTTATCCTTAGTCCTCAAGACCTTGACCCAGGTATATCGTGAGTAGTAACCTACTATCACGAGGATATACCTCTTCTCATTCCTTGATTGCACTCTCATTGGCCCACATAAATCCATGTGGAGCAATTGTAGAGCGGTTTTTGTGCTTGAAACTTGTTTTACCTTGTGGCAAGCTCTTTTCATTTTACCCTTCTCACAATGCTCGAACAAATGTTCCTTTTCAAATTTCAGCTTCGGCATCCCACGAATTAAATCACCTTTTAGCAACTTGTTGATGTTTTTAAAGTTGAGGTGTGACAATTTTCGATGCCACATCCAAGTGAGCTCCGATGAGGCCTTGGACAGAAGACAGACTGACTATTTTCCCTCAAGGTCGACTAGATCAATAGTATAAAAATTTGATCTCCTGGAGCTAGTCAGTATTAAGTCACCTTTCTCTGTTATGACTGAGCAAGTTTTGGCTTTGAAATTGACTTCGAGCCCTTTGCCACAAAACTGCCCTATACTAAACAAGTTGTGACCCAATCCCTCCACGTACTAAACATTACTTATTTTTATATTTTCTTTTATGATATCCCCGGTTTCCATTATTGGTGCAACGTGGTCGTTCCCAAATCGAACATTTCCCGAGTAATGTGGAACAAAGTTAGTGAGAAGACACTTTTCTCCGGTCATATGTTTTGAACAGCCGGAGTCCAAGTACCACCGGCTAGATACCTACACATAGAAGACAAGAGTTGTTAAGGTACCCCGTTTAAAGTGTGTCCTTGAGTGTTAGCACATGCAACTGGTTCTTTAATTTTTTAGTTAGTGATTCAATTGCTTTTATTTTGGGAACCCATGTTTGCAACGTGGCTTGTTATTGGGTTGGTGACTGAGTCGCGAGTTCTTTGGGTATTTTGGGAGTTTGTGCAATAGTCAGATGTTCGATCACCACACGGTTAAAACTGTTTGGAAGAGATACTTCATCATCAATGTATTCAACTCTTATCTCTTGACTTCTCGATTTTCCATTCCTTGATTTGGATGAGGTTGGAAGGGAGGACTGGACTTTGGTTATTGTGTGATGGATCGATTGTTGCTCTGGCTGTGAGATCTGAGCTTGTTTAGCTCTCTGGTTTTTTGGATGGAATTTGTTCTCAACAACATGGACATCGGCGTGACTCCAATTGTTATGATATCTACGGTTTGGTGTCCAATTATTTGTTAAAGTTTTACTTGAAGTTTGATTATTGGAAAACCGCAGTTTTGAGTTGTGCTTTGTTGACACACATGTTTCGTTTGTTTGGAATCTCGCTCTGTTGGAGCGTCTCTTTTGCAAATAGGTCATTTTATTACCCTTTCGATTTATGAAGGAAGCCTACTCAGGACATGAATCAAATGATTTATATTCCATGTTTGGTTTAACTCCATGATTCTTTCGATCTTAGTCGTATATATAAGATAGGAACAATGTCCTTCTACACAACCATCACTCATGCAAAACGTTTCAATTTTAACAGAATCATCTGGAGTTTGTGAAGGTATTTTGTTTGGCATAATCGAGTAGCAACGGAAGCAAGATATAATACAAAACTAAACTAGCCAAACAAACACACAGGCCATGGACCAACATCTAAACATGGAATTGCAACTAAGATAAAAGAACAAGATGGAAAGAAAGTTATACCACAACTCAAGTACAATGATCTTCCTCTTGTTAATCTTCAAGAACTCAAGCAAGTCAAGGCTTCAAGAATCCAAACAAGGATTCCTCTAATCAAGTCCACCCCAAGCAACCTTGATTCCCAAATGCTAGTAAGTTGGTGCAGCCACCAAAACAACACCCAAGTCTATGTGTTTCTTGCTTCTTGTGTTCAAGAACACCAAGAACAAGATGAACAAGTGAGAGAGAGTTCAAGTGTCAACCAAGAGCAAAGAGACATCCAAAAACCTCCCTTAGAGCAGATAACTCGTAGCCTCTTTGTCTCCCACCATTATTAGAAGTTAACACCATTAAACCAAGTGTTTAAGGCTGTTAATTCTGTTGTTACAGCGAATGTACACGGCCCGTGTAGGTCTACACGGCCTTGTAGGCCCAAAGTCCACGGCCCCAATTGGGCTAAGACGACCCGTGTCTATCAAGCACTACACGGCCCGTGTAGGCCCAAACTACACGACCTTGAACTGGGCTAATATGCCTCGTGTATGTTGGACTGGACACGGCCCGTGTTCAGGAACACGGCCCGTGTACCATCCTGCCAAAACCCATTTTGGCCTTTTCCTCTCTTTTGCTTGATCGTGTTGCCGGAATCAATACTTGGTGTGTGACCCAATAGGCCTACACCTCCTCGGTAGTTCCATTAACTCGTTCGTGTCAGCGGGCATATTCCAACAGACTCCCACTTGCACGTGGCACGGCTACGAAAAATAACACAAACATAGAGCGGCCTCTAGCAAGACATCTATGCTCCCAAGTCAGTATAGGGTATGCCACTCTTGACAAGATCCCAATCATAAAATGATTGTCCTAAAGATAAATGAACATATACATCCCTTTGTTCGTGATATCCTATGTGAACACAAGGCATGGAATAAAGTCAACCTTCGGATCGTTCACGATTATGTTTCTCGATTGTAGATTAGTGGTGACCAACAAACCAAGTTAACATTGATCCATCATCAATATAACTTGAACACGGCCATGCATATGAACGTAAGCACTCAATCATCGAGGGGCCCATGGATATCTTCTCTATACATAGAGGAACAAATTCCTTTCGACTACATAGTCCCGCCACATAGATAATACTCTACCCAATCATCTCCCTTATAACGACCAGTTTCGGACCTCGTTAGAAAACGATCAAAGTGAAGCAGACCTATGCTTTGGAACCACATGCATCTCTAGTTTAAGGATTAAACGTCATCATCACCCCGAGTTTATTATGACTAGAACCATGAAGTGAACTCGGGTGCGGGTCCTCCAATCACTTGAAACCCCTTTCAAGTATAGGCAAGAATCACGTTTAACAAAACCAACTCTTTACCTCAATCTTAATTTATACTTCCTTGCCATAAAGTATAAGTACAAATCAAACATAAACCAAAATATATTCAATATTGCTTAATATCCCCAAAATATAAGTACAAATCAAGCATAAACCAAAACATATTCTAGCCAAGTTATATGCATTAGACATGCTAATGGACCTAGTATGACAAACACCACTAGTCCATAACAACGGCTTAACTAGTGGATTTGTCCCACAACATCCACTAGATCTTTTGTTATTCAATTATATCTCTTTTGACAAGACTACTTCAAAAGTATGCATCAAAGAGATCTTATTTTTCAAAAAGTTAAAGTAATCACACACTCATTGTCTCAAAAACCCACAATAAGGTTAGTGATACTTTAAGAATCAACAAACAACACCATAAGTTAGGATCATCAACTTTGATCAAAGATCAACAGTTATATCCTAGCAGAAACATGCATTAGAGTAACTACTTACTCCAAGCCTATTCAAGTCGTCAAACATCAAGAACAAATCTCTATATTTCTTGAACTAAATACTATCCAATTTTGTATCTCTTAAATTCCCCTATGAAGCAGTAATTCCTGAATTAGGTTTGCAGATAACCTAATATCGGGACATTATCTTCCATAGACATTTAACAATAGGAATACAACAAAGCTCCCACTAGCCCTGACATACGTAAAAGGTTTTATTTATGCTTTTAGAAAACTCATCCACTTTTGTAGACATAATTCAGATACTACGGACATATATTAAGACCCTCGGATAGTGTTATAAGCACTTCCTAATCATATTGTTTCATGACGAAACGCGGTCATTAATATCCACGAGTATCAAACATTCTTCAACATAGCCACTAGGACAAGTTTCTCCATAACCACCATGAAAAACTTTACCACTAGTCGGTATTTGAAGTTGTCTACAATTCCATCCATGTTAATCCCATCACTACCACCTTGGTATACACCTAGGTATGGGATCAAGTCAAGTCAAGCACTTGGACATTCCAAATGGATTGCATCTCTTTATCATTTACTTCTTTTATTTTTAGCGAATTCTGGATCCACTACGTCTTCCGATAGGTGGCGAACCCAACAAGACTCACCATTAAGTCATTACCACTTAGATATGAGAAACCCATATCTCTTTGGCTCTAAATGACTCTAATCAGAATTAAAAGAAGTAATGATTCTTAGTCAGGCATACCAACATAACCATGCTGATCATCTATCAAAGATATCAGATTATATGCTAGTATCATCATCAAATCTTCATTTAAGTTCCACGTTCATCCACTGGAATGCCTTAGTTTTAGTTTCTTTCTTCTTCCCCTTTTAAGCAACAAACATTGTTCTCAAAAGGTTAAATAACTAAAACTTAGAAGAACTCCTCAAATGTATTAGCACTTCTCGATTTCAAGTTTATCCATCTCCTACTAAACGTAGAATGGATAACTTCAAACTATAAGATAGACAAGCATAGAACCTTTCTAGTCGTATCTCAATAAATGCTAAATAGACTATCAATTGAATTTAGATTTGAGGACTTAGTCACAATGGCAAATGAATATCCCAACAAACCGGACACACATTATTGACCCGTCATAAACCGGAGCAATAACACCCGGTTCCCTACTCCATGACACCATGTACCAATGCGTCTTAGTAGGATATGAATTGTGAAACAATTCTACAATTCACTATATGGTCATCCAATATATAGATAATAGATATCTTAGCATCTTAACTAGATCTAAGTACCTTGATCTATATGCCCTATTGATTCTTAAAGTTGTTTTGGCTAATTCTGCACACCAACAAGGTTTCAGACATATGCCTAAACTAATAAACGTCTCGCAATTACTACCATCAAGGTAGTGATGATGAGGTTTCCCTTTCGTTATTCTTTGTGGTATGCTTGAACGGATTATCTACAAAATGTGATCAATATCCAACAAGCTTATAATCCTCTCACAAACTCCGGCAAAAGATCTCATAATCATCTTAGCTTAATAAACAAGATCAACATCAAAGCGTTTAGCCCGAGACTAAACTATTCCAAGATCCTAACCACATGGATCTAGGCGATATATTTCTTGTTTATGTGATTAAGTTGATTATCACACAAAGATAACTCATCCAAACTATTTTGGATTCGATAATCAATTATTCATGAATATTCTATTACTTGTAACAAATCCTTGTGTATGCCATGACATGGGAAATTTTGAACAAAAATATCTCACAATAGATTTTCATAATAAATTTCGTATTTTAAGAATAACTCATCGTCACCACATGTAAAGTTGTACGCCACGCAGGGCAAAACAACACATGAGCTATGACATAAAACCTTGAATAAATAACGTTTGAAAAAGGTTCAACATCAATTCTTAAAACTTCAAAATTTTTGTTCACCATAATTAAACCGAGCATACAAAGAGATGTTACTTGCCACGCAGGACAATAAAGTAATAAATAAACCGGTGACAAAAGCAAGATCAAGTCTCCTTATCTTCTCCTGGAGGACAATCACCATGGTTTCCTCGTTCGAGATCCGGTTCTTCATGCTTTTCTTTCAACAAAGGACCTACACTTTGTAACAAACAAATTTGTGACAAACGTGAGTCAATCCGCTCGGGTCAACAACCCAGCTTATAGAAGAATAGCAATGAATCATGAACGTACCTGAAGATGGAAAGTTAACTATCTCTTTCCTGAGAAGTTTTATATCCTCTCGGCACGTAGGGCAGGCGTGACGGCCCCAATTTCAAAATCTTTCATAGAAGTAGCAAACCACCTTTTCTTGAGTCTCTTCTTGAGGCACATTCTCTATGTCCTTCGACTCAATATTAAGGATAGGATTGGAAACTCCAACCTTTCCTCTTAGGGTCGGTTTCTTCTTCCCTTTCTTTTGTTTCTTTAAGCCCAAGACGGGAGTGGTTGAGGTGGAACTATGCTTGGCCACGTCAGACTCCGCAGACTTCAACATGCCATGCAATTCACTTAAGGATTTCTCCACTCCTTGCATATGATAGTTTGTGACAAACTTATCATATGATGCGGGCAGAGACTGGAGTACAATATCCACAGCGAGCTCTCTCCCAATACCAAATCCTAACCTCTGCATTTGGTCCATGTTCGCCTTCATCTTAAGGACGTGAAGACCAACATTCCCGCCTTCCTGCAGCCTACAACTGACTAGGCTTTTAACACACTCATAGTGTTCCTGCCTAACTTGCTGTTGGAACATGTCCTTGAGCTTGTTTAACATATTGTACACACTCATGTGCTCAAGCTGCTTTCGCAAATCCGAGCTCATAGTTGACAACATGAGGCAGGCAACATCGTGCGTGTCCTCAATACATTTTTCATACCCGTATCGGACGGCCCAAGCCGCGTTGGTAGCAGGTGGCTCCGGAAGGGGTTCCTCAAGGATGTGCAACTTTGATTCATGGCGTAGGACAATTCTCAATTGCCTATGCCATGCAATAAAGTTCACCCGTGTGAGTTTCTCCCTTTCTAGGAACACACGAAGTGAGATGTTTGACGTTGTGTTGTTTTGGTTTGACATCTATAAATAACAATAATACGAGTTTTGGTTAGTTTAGATAAACCTTGTTAAAAATAATTACCCCATATTTTTAGATAAAAACAATTATTCGTAACAAGGGCTAAGAACCTTATTTCACCTCGCACCGTGACGGGCGGATCACGTGGCGAAGCTATTTAGGCCGGCAACCATTTTACCAATTGTAATCTCTATTACAACTCTTAGACACTTGCGGGATCCGTTGACATCCATTATGTCGGTTGGCATGTTTGATCCCTTCCTTACACCAATCTTAATATATAATTTTTGTTTAGCTCGTGCTTAGCTCGACAACTAATCAAGAATTATATACTAAAATTGTAAACCGTCCAACAAGACACACGGGTGGCACTCCCGACCATCAATTGGCTCGTGCTTAGCTCGACAACCAATCATGCGAGTTACCCCACTCACCTTCCACACAACTACGCAAGGAATGACTCGTGCTTAGCTCGACAATCATCCTTGTTTCGTTAGATTCGGGTGGTGTCATCTTACGAATGGTGCGTGATTTACATTTAAAAAAAACGGGATTTTGTTTCCGGTTTATAAAAACCTTTTGTGAATTAACAAAGTAAGTGTCAAAACGATTTTAATCACTTTTAAAATATAATACCAAGTTTATATTTTCTTTGTTAATTCTATTCGCGCGAGATTGTTAACCATTTTAACAAACGTTGTATTTTATTTAATTTTATAGAAAAATTATCTAGCATGCGAATCCTAATCCATGCATAGAAAAATAAAACACAACCATGCAAATATATATATATGTATAATTCGGTAACATGCCCAAAATCCTATGCGTTTTCCCCGTGAGCCACAACGGGGAAAACGAGGCCAAAACCTAAGGACAAGGTAAAGTCTCGTTAGGTGAGCTGCCGTTGAATCCAACACCTCCAATAGCGTGTTGATTCCTTCTCGCCAAGACGTCAATACCATGACTCCCGTTGACTTCTCCGGTTCTAATTCTATACTATTTACAAATACATAGTATATATATATATATATAAACGAGACGCAGGTCGCATTCCTACAGTATTTATATAAATACACGGAATCAAATAAACGGCGTGCAAGCCGCACCAACAAATATATAAATAAATATTTACATCAATACGGCACGCAGGCCACCAAAAAACCGAATCAATCAACCACCACAACACATAGGTCTAAGGGCATATCGTGTTACCGAATTAACCAAACGCAACATAAGTGAAACATGGTGTGCCACACAAAACCATGATATAAATATATATCTATATTTTAGTCAAGATTGTCAACAACATCAAAGGCACCAAAATGACAATCCTTGTACATATGCATTAGTGTACCAAACCATTTTTGTGACACATATTCATATATACATATATAAGTATATATTTGTGTACACTTCATGCCAAGTTATGACAAATATATAAATATAAAAACTAAAATATATTAACAATGCTACAATTATAACAATTCTAGCATACCAAGAATACAACAAGAGTCTCAATGAAAAACCAATTTTAAGAAAACAATTTTTTCTTATATAAAAGTATTTATATGGCTTTTCAAGACTCGATGTAAAAACTAACATCTTAGGTGGGCTACAAATATACCAATTTTAGCCTAACATGAATCTACATGAAAAACCATTTCTAGAAAACAATTTTCTAATATAAAAATATTTATATGATTATTATGTAGGCTACAAATATATCGATTTTAGCCTAACAAAAATCTACACGAAAAACTTTCAAGAAAACAATTTTCTTGTATAAAATATTCATATGGTTTTTCTAGACCCGTTAGTGCAAAGCCATGTTAGATATGGCTCTGATACCACTGAAGGTATTTTGTTTGGCATAATCGAGTAGCAACGGAAGCAAGATATAATACAAAACTAAACTAGCCAAACAAACACACATGCCATGGACCAACATCTAAACATGGAATTGCAACTAAGATAAAAGATCAAGATGGAAAGAAAGTTATACCACAACTCAAGAACAATGATCTTCCTCTTGTTAATCTTCAAGAACTCAAGCAAGTCAAGGCTTCAAGAATCCAAACAAGGATTCCTCTAATAAAGTCCACCCCAAGCAACCTTGATTCCCAAATGCTAGTAAGTTGTTGTAGCCACCAAAACAACACCCAAGTCTATGTGTTTCTTGCTTCTTGTGTTCAAGAACACCAAGAACAAGATGAACAAGTGAGAGAGAGTTCAAGTGTGAACCAAGAGCCAAGAGACATCCAAAAACCTCCCTTAGAGCAGATAACTCGTAGCCTCTTTGTCTCCCACCATTATTAGAAGTTAACACCATTAAACCAAGTGTTTAAGGCTGTTAATTCTGCTGTTACAGCGAACGTACATGGCCCGTGTAGGTCTACACGGCCGTGTAGGCCCAAAGTCCACAGCCCCAATTGGGCTAAGACGGCCCGTGTCTGTCAAGCACTACACGGCCCGTGTTCATCTATACGGCCCGTGTAGGCCCAAACTACACGACCTTGAACTGGGCTAATACGCCTCGTGTATGTTGGACTGGACACGGCCCGTGTACCATCCTGCGAAAACCCATTTTGGCCTTTTCCTCTCTTTTACTTGATCGCGTTGCCGGAATCAATACTTGGTGAGTGACCCAATAGGCCTACACCTCATCGGTAGTGCCATTAACTCATTCGTGTCAGCGGGCATATTCCAACAGTTTGAACAGAATTAACACGCAAAATAGACGAATCATTACATAACAAAATATTTGTTTGCTTAGAGAAATTTGCAGGGTAAACTAAATGATCTTCTTGGCTTCCCTTTGCATCCTTTGATTGATGCTTCTTCCTCCATCCCAGTAACTGCTGCCCCCATTCACTCTAATACCTAGATGTACACTTATGTTAGAAGAAGAATTTGCTAACTGATCATCTTTGGAAGGTGGTTTGTGGGGTCGTGTTGTCTGTTTTTTGGTACGTTTTACTTTTGACTAAGATGGTTTAGATGTGCTTACTTTGTGTGATGAGCATGAATCTGTGATTTTAGCCTTACCCTTTACTATGGTGGACTCAGGTGTATGCATTTTGAAAAATTCATTCTCGAAAGAGTTAAGTTTGAATTGGAGGTCAAAAAGATTGGTCTCTAATTTTATGCACTACCCTCTATACTCTTTACATCTATCTTCTAAGTTGGCTAAATTTAATTTCACCTCATTCTTCAAATCAATTAGTAGTTTGATTCTCTCGTTTGTTCCTACTAATTTTGAATTTGTTGTAGACAATTCATCTATGATGATGATGGGTTTGGAATCAGTAAATGAGAAACAATCATCTCTGTGTACGTGGGGGATGTGTGAACCAAAGTTTCTCGGTGCAATAGAATTAAGAAAATGATTGTTTTCATTTACAAGGAAGCCGGTTACGTCATATAAAATTGCAGTTTCTAGCTCGTGATTGATTGATTTATTGAAAAGTTTGGTTTCAACCAGTTCAAATCTTCACAATAATTCCATGTGAGGAATATATATATGTGAGGTTCTGTTTGAGTATTAGAAACCGATGGCATTGACTCCATTTCGGATTGTGTATAATTTCGAAAGTAATCATCTGAAATTATTGGTTCAAATTTCGTTGTTTTGTACGATTGATTTAGACTTTCGTAGTCATAAGAGATTGATGCCTTGTTCGAATACGTCTCTTGTACTCCTCCTCTTCAAGTTCGTTGGCTTGCCCCACGAACACCATTTTTGCCGTTAGTCCTAGGTTCATGCTATCAAAGTCATACAGTTGTTTACTAGTAATCTTGTCACTAATATGTGGGTTAACAAAACCTAAGCCTTCACATGTCCATCTTGAAAATTTGGTGTCTTTAGGTTTGTTAAGAAAAATGGTTTGAGCAATTTGGTGTTGTTTTATTAACAGATCTTTGATACCTTTTATCTTTGAGTATAGTTGACATCTTTCCTTTTGTAAAAACATAAAAATCCTCTTCTACCGATACCTTGGCTGCTTTTATGTCATGAATGATTACCTCGTTTTCTTTTTTGAAAATTTGGTGTCTTTAGGTTTGTTAAGAAAAATGGTTTGAGCAATTTGGTGTTGTTTTATTAACAGATCTTTGATACCTTTTATCTTTGAGTATAGTTGACATCTTTCCTTTTGTAAAAACATAAAAATCCTCTTCTACCGATACCTTGGCTGCTTTTATGTCATGAATGATTACCTCGTTTTCTTTTCTTAAGGTTATTAATTCATTTTCATTGGCAGTAAGTTCCGATTGAAGATTGTCTAAATTAGATAGTGATTGATTTCTAATTTTAGATTCTAATTTAGTGATTTTTCTGTTCTGTTTTTCGATATGGTCAACCATTGTATGTGCATACTCAATACATACGTTTCCTTGGGCAGTCACCTCTTCAGTTTGAGTTTCCTCAAACGCATCATCAATCTCTTCCTTTTCATCAGCGCCTGAGGAACCTGTGTGTTGAGCCATTAGGCAAAAATGAGTTTGATTCGATTCATCCTCGTCCGAATCATCTATGTCACTCAAGAACTGGTCTTCCTCCACCAGCATAGCCTTCCCACTAACTTTCTTCCTTCTTAGCTTCAGCTTGTTCTTGTAGTACTCGGCATTCTTGGTTTTTGGTTTTCTGCGATCCTTGATGAATTGCCTAACTCTACCATAGTTGTAGCATTTCTACTCTTCCTCTTGAGTTTCAGTTGGCTTCTCGAAGCGCTTTTTCTCCTTTGTCTGACCCCCTTGATACTTCTAGACCCGGAAGTGTATCTTTTTCGATTGTTAGGCTTCCCGTATTTGTCTTAAAAAGCCTTGGTGATCCGTGACATTGCTTTCATGACAACTTCGATATCCGAGGATTCAGTCTCTCCATCGGATGAGTCAGATTCGACTACAATCTATTTTCCCTTTGAAGATCTGGAGCTGTCACTTGGTCTTTTGTCAGCCACAAGAGCAATAGGGTCAGATATTTGTTTCACAGATGCTTTAGCCAGCACTTCATCCTGAAAATGATTCAGGTCTTCGTAGATTGAGTGGTGGGACACTGCTTTCAGATTTCAGTTCACATGCTTGTACAACCTGACATGTTCTTGCTATTCTAGACCTAAGGCATTGATCCTGTTGACATTTATGTCTAGTTCTGATCTCGTAACCCCATGGTTTCTCATTTCGTTAAGTAGCCGAGAAAAGCGACTATACTTATCTTGCAGCAGTTCCCCTTCTTTAGCCTTGAACTCGCGGAAGGTGTTTACAAGTTGGGTTTCTCTAATGAAAACTCCCTGCTCAGTGCCTTGCATTTGTTGCTTAACCTCGTCCCAAATGGCTTTTGGAGAAGTTAGGTTGTCGATCTTGGAATAAATTTCGGCACATAAACTCTGCTTGAGATTGTATTTGGCATCTTTGTCAGCGCGTGCTCTATCTCTCTCCTCAGTAGTTAATTTGGATGGAAGCTTTTGTCTTCGTTCAACCTCTATCGGTGGGTTGTTATCGGGAACAACCTCGATGATCTTTTCGAAGATGGCATCACCGTTGAGAATACTGTCTTTCATCATTTCCTCATATTTTTCGTTGTGTTCAATAAAATCCATAAAACGTCCTTTCCTCATTGTATATTCATTTCTGAATAGGACTAGGGGTTTTGTGCCTGTGCCAATTGCAAGGATTTCATTACTAGAACTCATCTTATCACTTGTGGATCTTTTTCCTTGAAATGAATTAGTTAGTTTACCAAAATTTGACTTTTGTGAAAAACCTTTGTTTTTGAATTTCAAAGTTGTAAGTCAGATAGTGTAAGCATAAAGTCGGATGAGGTTCATAGGTCAGACAACTTTGAAGGTCGGAGGTGGTTCAAAGTTCGGATGGTGAGTTTTAAGTGTAAGTCAGATGGGTCTTATGCGAAGGTCGGATGACTGGAAAGTCGGATGAACTTAACAATCTGATGAACTCGAGAGTCAGATAGACTTAAAATTTGGATGAACTTAAAAAGTCGGACGAACTTAAAGTCAGATGAACTTAAAAGTCGCACCAAACTTGAAAGTCGGATGAGCCTTAAATCGCACAAGACTTGAAAGTCGGATGAGAGTTAAGTCGCATCAAACTTGTGTTAGTCAAATATATATTTGTAGGTCTTGTGTTCTTTTGTATTATTTATACAAGCTTTGTAAACTAGTTTAATGTATTGGGTTTGGCCCACGCTTGTGATATTATCTAGTTTAGTACTAGAAGTCCATGAGGCTTTAGGCCCATGTGGCAAGGTCTTTATATACCTTGCAAACCTAGTTTGCAATCTTTGCATTGTAACTTACTCACGTACTGATTAAGAGAAATATATCTTCAAGCAAAGTGTTAATACTTGTGTTCATAATTTTTTTTCTTCATCTTACTTACAAGTATCTTCAAGTTAACTCATCTATTTCACATCTTTGGACTTTCAATTGGTATCAGAGCCAACTCCTTGCTGAATTGGTTCAACATTACCCAGAAGTAACATCAAAGTGTGAGAAACAAATACCCAGAAGTATCCTCTGTTCTTGTTCGTGAAAACACACACAAGTCAAAACCCATTTTTCTTAAATCTTCATGTTTTTCAAGTTGTTTTTGGATATTTAGAAGCATTTGGGTAGGAGAAAACATTGGTAGTGTTTATTTCATAAACAAACAACATTTGAGTCCTCATTTTAATTTTTTCTTGTCCTTCAAGTTCTTGGTGTTCTTCACTGTTTCATCGAAAATTCGAAGAATTTGTTGTTGTTTGGAGTCAAATTTTTTAGAAAGTGTTTTTATAGTAAAGGAAGGACAAAGCAAAAGTCAGTTAAAATATTAGTGTGTTTTAGGCAAATTTAGAAGTTTGTTCAATAAGCAGAGGCCTGACCTGCAAGCTTTGGATTTTTATCATCCGACTTTCAGGCCATCCGACTTTTACCTCAACCGACTTTTCTGGTGCATGTGACTTTTGGTTCATTCGACCTTCAAAAGTTTGGTGATCCGAATTTCGCTAAGTTCATCCGACTTTCGCATAGTCATTTGACATTCACACCACTCATCTGAATTTCGCCTAAAACCATCCGACCTTCACTTAAACTCTTCCATCCGAAAGTCACCTTAAAACTCAACCATCCGACCTTTACTTAAGAAACCAACTCATCCGACCTTCACACCTCATCCAATATACAAGTTCAAAGGTGAAAACATCAAGTTTTCAAGAAACTCAAACTTCCAGTAAACTAACTAATTCATTTCAGGGAAAAGATCCACAAGTGATAAGATGAGTTCCAGTAATTAAATCCTTGCAATCGGGAAAGACACAAAAAACTCAGTTCAATTCAGGAATGAATATACATTATGGAAAGAATGTTTCATGGATTTCATCAAACACAACGAAAAATATAGGGAAATGATGAAAGACAGTATTCTCAATGGTGATGCCGTTTTTGAAAAGATCATCGAGGCTGCTCCCGACAACAAACCACCGATAGCTGCGGAACGAAGACGAAAGCTTCCATCTGAACTAACTTCCGAGGAGAGAGATAGGGCACATGCTGAAAATGATGCCAAATACTATCTTAAGCAAGGTTTATGTACTGAGACTTACTCCAAAGTAGGCAGTTTAACTTCAGCTAAGTTTTCATCAGAAAAACTCAACTGGTAAACACCTTTCGGGAGTTCAAGGCAAGAGAAGGGGAACTACTGCAAGACACATATAGTCGCTTCTGTCAGCTACTTAACAAAATGAGAAATCACGGTGTCACAAGATCGGATCTGGACATCAAGGTTAACTAGATCAATTCATTGGGTCTAGAATGGCAAGAACACGCCCGACTATACAAACATGTGAACCGAAACCTCAAAGCAGTATCGCACCACTCAATCTATGAAGACCTGAAACAATTTCAAGATGAAGTGCTAGCAAAGAACTCTATGAAGCAAACAACTAACCCTGTTGCACTCAAAGCTAAGAGAAGATCAAGAAAGAGCTCCAGATTTTCAAAAGGAAAACAGGTTGCACCCGAATCTAACTCATCCGAAGGAGAAACTAAATCCTCGGACATGGAAGTTGTCATGAAAGCAATGTCACTTATCACGAAGGCTTTCCAAAACAAATATGGAAAAGCCAACCGAAACTCAAGATACACTTCCGGGTCTAGTAAAATAGAAGGAACAGAAGAAATGCCAACCGAAACTTAAGAGGAATAGAAGAAATGCTATAACTGCGGTAGAACTGGGCACTTCATCAAGGATTGTAGAAAACCGAAAACCAAAGATGCTGAGTACTACAAGAACAAGTTGAGGCTGAGTCGGAAGAAAGCTAGTGGGAAAGCTATGTTGGTCGAGGAAGATAAGTTCTTAAGCGATATTGATGATTCGGACGAAGATGACTCAAATCAAGCTCACTTCTGCCTAATGGCTCAAGACACAGGTTCCTCAGATGACAGTGATGATGAAGTGGATGAGATTGATGAAGAGTTTGAGGAAACTCAAACCGAAGATGTGGCTGCCCAAGGAAAGGTAAGTATTGAGTATGCACAAACGTTGGTTGATCATGTCGAGAATCAGAACCGAAAGATCACTAAATTAGAATCTAAATCTGAAATCAATTACTTTCTAATTTAGACAACCTTCAATCAAAACTTATTGCCAAAGAAAATGAATTAATAACCTTAAGAAACGAAAACGAGGTAATTATTCATGACCTAAAAGCATCTAAGTTTTCGGTAGAAGAAGATTTTAAGTTCTTACAAAAGGAAAGATGTCAACTATACTCAAAGATAAAATGTCTCAAAGATCTGTTAATAAAACAAGACAAAACGAACAAACCATTTTTCTTAACAAACCTAAAGACACCAAATTTTCAAGATGGAAATACGAAGGCCTAGGTTTTGTTAACCCGCAAATTAGTGACAAGATTATTGCTAAACAATTGTACGACTTTGATAGCATGAATCTAGGACTAACATCGAAAATGGTGTTTGTGGGGCAAACCAACGAACTCGAGGAGGACGAGTTCAAGAGACGTACCTCAAACAACTGAATTTGAACAAATAATTTTAGATGATTACTTTCGAAGTTATACACAGTCCGAAATGGAGTTAATGCCATCAGCTTCTAATACTCAAGTAGAACCTCGCATATATATTCCCCATAAGGAATTGCAGCAAAGATTTGAACCGGTTGAAACCAAACTTTTCATAAATCAATCAACCATGAATTAGAAACTGCAATTTTATATGACGTAATTGGCCTTCTTGTAAATGAAAACACTCATTTCTATAATTCCACTCCACCGAGCACTTCTGATTCACACACCCCCCATGTGCACACTAACGATTGTTTCTCATTTACTGATTCAAAACCCATCACAACCACATATAATCTGTCTTCAATAGACTCAAAATCAGTATAAGCAAACGAGAAAATAGAACTACTGATTGATTTGAACAACGAGGTCAAATTTAATTTAGCCAGCTCAACAGAAAGATGTAAAGAGTGTAGTGAGGAGTGCATAAAATTTGAAACCAACATTTTTGAACTTCAATTGAAACTCAACTCTTTCAAAAATGAATTCTTCAAAATTCATACACTTGAGTCCACCGCATTAAAAGACAAGGCTAAAACAATTGATTCGCGCTCATCATACAAAGCAAGCACATCTAAACCATCTCAGTTAAAAATCAAAAGCACCAAACAAAAGACAACACGACCCCGCAAACAACCATCCAAAGATGATAAGTTAGCAAATTATTCTTCTAACTTAAGTGTACATCTAGCTACCGGAGTGAATGAAGCCAAGAAGCAGGTACGGGGATGGAGAAAGAAGCATCAAGGAAAGGATGCAGAGGGAGGCCACGAAGATTGTTTAATTTATCCTACAAATTTCTCTAAACAAACAAATCTTTTGTTATGTAATGATTTATCTATTTTGCATGTTAATTCTGTTCACACTCTAGATGATTCTGTTAAAATTGAAATGTTCTGCATGAGTGATGGTTGTGTAGTTAAATCGAAAGAATCGTGGAGTTAAATCAAACGCGAAGTACAAATCATTTGAGTCATGTCACGCGAAAGCTTCCTTCATACATCGAAAGGTTAAAAAAATTACCTACTGGCGAAAGAAACGCTCTAACAGAGCACGATTCCAAACAAATGTTCCATGTGTGACAACCAAGCACAATTTAAAATCGCAGTTTTCCAATCACCAAACGTCAAGTAAAACCTTAATAAACAATTGGACACCAAACCGTCGATACCATAACAACCGGAATCTCGCCAATGTCAATGTTGTTCAAAACAAATCATGTTTGACAAATCAGAAAACTGAAAAAGCTCAGATCTCACAGCCAAAGAAACAATGGATGCATCACACTAAAACCAAAGTCAATCTAACTATCTCCATCTCATCCAAATCCAGGAATGAAGAATCGAGAATTCAAGACATATCACGTCCAAAAGGTTTTAACCATATGATAATCAAACAAATAACTGTTACCCCATCCCGACATATCCAAAAATCTCACAATTTCGTCACCAACCCAACCACAAACTACGATACGAACATGGGTTCCTAAAATAAAAGCAACTGAATCATTAACTTAAAATTTAATAGAACCTATGGCATGTACTAACTCTCAAGGACCCACTTCACACTGGGCACGTCAACAACTCTTGTCTTCTATGTGTAGGTATCTAGCCGGTGGTACTTGAACTCCGGCTGTTCAAAACATATGACTGGAGAAAAGGGTCTTCTCACAAACTTTGTCCCACACTACTCGGGAAATGTTCGATTTAGGAATGACCACGTTGCACCAATATTGGGAACCGGAGACATCGTAAAAGAAAATATAAAAATAAGTAAAGTCTCGTACATGGAGGACTGGGTCACAACTTGTTAAATATATGGCAGTTTTGTGACAATGGACTTAAAGTCAATTTCAAAGCCAGAACTTGTGTAGTTAGAACAGAGAAAGGTGAGGTGATACTGACCGAATCCAAGAGATCAAACTTATACACCATTGATCTAGCCGACCTGGAGGGCAAACAGTCAGTATATCTTCTGTCCAAGGCCTCATCTGAGCTCACATGGACATGGCATCAAAAGCTATTTCACCTCAACTTCAAAAACATCAACAAGTTAGTCAAAGGTAACCTAGTTCGCGGGATGCCTAAGGTGAGATTTGAAAAGGAAAATCTACGTGTACAGTTTGAAAGAGGAAAAATGAAACGTGCTTCCCACTAGGTAAAACAAGTGTGAAGCACAAACGCTCCTCTTGAACTGCTACATATGGACTTATGTGGGCCAATGAGAGTCCAATCCAGGAATGGCAAGAGGTATATCCTAGTGATAGTAGATGACTACACACGATATACCTTCGTAAAGTTCTTGATAACTAAGGATGAAGCTTCATCAACAATCATCTCTTTTTCTCAAGCAGGTGCATAATCAGTCACAAGCAAAAGAGGAACAATCAGAACCGATAATTGCACCAAATTCAGGAATAAAATCTTGGATTCCTTTCTGGACTCTGTGAGGATCACATATCAGTATTCAGCTGCCTACACCGCTAAATAGAACGGCGTGGTTGAACGACGAAATCGAACATTGGTGGAAGTTGCTAGAACCATGTTATCTATGTTGATCTACCACCTTCTTATTGGGCGAAAGAAGTCAACACAACGTGTTATACGGAAAACAGATCTATTCTTCACCAGCGCTTTAATAAAACTCCGTATGAACTTGCTAATGGCATAGTCCCTAATATCAAACATTTACATGTGTTTAGTAATAGGTTCTTTGTCCTTAATGAAAAGAGTAACCTAGGAAAATTTGACTCCAAAGCTGACGAGGGAATTTTTCTAGGTTACTCCTTAGAGTCAAAAGCTTTTCGTGTGTTAAAAATGAACCGATGTTGTGGTTGAAAGTATTAATGTGACTTTTGATGATACCTTAATAACGACATCTTTATCACAAGAGACACCAGCAATCGTTTCTTGACATATCAGTTCAGGACCGAGACTTAATCGACAAAAAACAAATATACCTAATGTGAAAGAGTCTTCTAACTTGAAATACATATTTGATTTCGTACATAATGACTCTTGATCTAATTGTGTACCCAATGACTCTGTAGATGTTGTTCAATAATCTCTTGAACTCTCACAGCAAACACGAACTGCATCTACATCAACACCAGTTGATTCTGCCGTTGACCCATTCTTCATTTTCGGTGAGAGGTACACTGCATCAAATTTTCCTGCAAACATGTATACAGATGCACATAGTATAATCCAGAATCACTAATACCAATTGAAGAAACATCCACTCAATAGCATTTGGATGAGTTCTTTCCCCAAACAGATGACATCCCCACAAATGACACACCAACTACCCGATAAGCGCACACCCTAAAACTCAGATAATTTGCAACAAAGACACTAGTGTTCAAACCCGAGCTGCCACAGCCAATGATTGTGAGTTCTCAAGTTTTCTAAGCTTGATGGAACCTACGCACACTGCTAAAAGATGCCCTACAAGATGCTAACTGGATACTAGCAATGTAAGACGAATTGGATCAGTTCACACAACTAAAAGTTTAGAGACTAGTACCTCGACCTGAAGGTAAAACTATTTTCGATACCAAGTGGGTCTTCAAGAACAAGAAGAACTCGGATGGAGTCGTAATACGCAACAAGACTCATCTGGTAGCTAAAGGATACAATCAACATGAAGGATTTGACTATGACAAAACCTTCGCTCCTGTTGCCCGCATAGAAGCTATACGGGTATTTCTAGCCTATGTTGCCTATAGCGATTTCAAAGTTTACAAAATGGACATCAAGATGGCCTTTCTAAACGGAATCCTGAAGGAGGAAGTATATGTATCCCAGCAGAGGGATTTGTTGACCCTAAATTACCTAACAATGTTCATATTCTCGACAAGGCTCTTTATAGACTCAAACAGGCTCCACGAGCATGGTATGATGTCCTCTTAGCCATTATGGTTCACGAACGGTACTCCAAAGTAAGGATTGACACCACCTTGTTCACTAAGAATATCGAATATGACTACATTCTAGTCCAAATTTATGTAGATGATATTATCTTTGGCTCTACAAACCCGATGTATAGTCTTGAGTTTTCAAAACTAATGGCGAGCAATTCCGAAATGAGCATGATGGGGGAGATGGATTTCAGTCTCTGTGTGTGAATTCTTAAATAACAAACGAGTTTTTCTTCATCAAACAACTAAGGTAAACAACAATTGGGTGAAAAACAACATACATTCGACATTTTTGAGTTCATTTTCCCCTATTCGTACCATGTTCTTCACAAGTTTGTTTTTGAATTTTTGAACTCAAAAACACCTTAAATGGTGGTATTTCAAGGTTAACCATCGTCGTAATCATGTTCTAAGCATGTGCGAACAACTTGATGCACAAATAAGACTCGAACATTTACTGAATTTGTGATTTTGAAAAAGGGTTTTCCACAGTTAGTGTTCTTCATTAGAACAGTGTTAGATCTAGGTCCTTTGATATTTAATGTTGTTTTTTTGGTCTACCACATGGAATACAAGTGTTATTGGTTGAATTAAGAGACTATTGGTAACAAATTTGAGTCGATAAACACAAACTTTGAACAAAATGGAATCTCAGTTTGAAAAACACCAAGTGTTCACAATGGTCCGACCTTTGAACTTTGAATGATCCGAATTTCGGATAAGTTAGTCAATCCGACTTTCAGATGAATAAGTCTATCCGACTTTCGAAAGAAAACGTTGATCCGACTCTTACTTAAAAAGAGGTAGTGTTGATTGATCCGACTTCCGGATGAACAAGTCATCCGACTTTTGAGTCATCCGACTTTTGAGTCATCTGACTTTGACCACGTGTTCGAATTTCAAAATACCATGATCCGAATTTCACTTGAAATTTGCTAAGTGTTCGCTGATTCGACTTTCGGTTCAAACGTTGATCCGACTTTCAGTTAACCACACTGATCCGACTTTTGGTTGGTCACATGATCTGACTTTCAACACTTAGAATTTTTTTTTAAAATTCTGAAAGTTTTACACTTCAAACCTGAAGTCAATTTCAATCATAAGTCAAACTCAAAATTCAACATTCACATGTGAAACCAAACAACTCATAACTAAACACATTCACATATGAAAACAATCAATCAACTATTTGCCATAACTACATGACTGATGTGTTTTCTCTACTTGTTTTAGATGGCTGCTAACCAACCCGCTCATCCTCTTCCATAGGAAGCTCTAGTACCTTCTGATGCCCGTCTCGAAACCAGTAACAACAATGTGTACTTTGACCTTGAAACCTACACCAAAATTCCCCTTATAACTGAAATCATCCGAGCCGACCCTTTATGCCAAGACATTAATAAAAACCCAAACACCTCACTCACTCATGTCCCGAAAATCTACCTCCAGCAACTCTGGTATACTTTCAAGGAGGGAGTCACCAACCACAGAAAATAGTGCCTCAAATGCCGAATCGAAAATGACCGTGTAACCCTATCAGCCTCTAGACTTCGCTACCCGCTACATCTGCGCGATGTCAACCATTACCCCGACAAAACCGTATTCGACGAATCTCCGGGACTTGATGAATTATTAGAGCTCGTTCATAGGCTGGGATACGATGGAGAACTGACCCAAATAAACCAGTTCCAGAGGACAAATCTGGTCCCTTTCTGGCAACACTTGCCACCATCATCTTCAGAACCCTCACAGGGATTCACAGGGAACAGACGGAGGCTCCTATACTCTTTACTACTGCTGGCAGGTGTTGCATACCATATGCACCTAGACTATGCCACCATAATCTTTGAAGAGATCATTAGAATGGTTAACGAAAAGGCCACCACCAAACGGAAAACTTTCATACCGTTCTAGCGCTTCCTTACAATAATGTTAATAAACGATCTCGAAGGCTACCATACTATCCCACGCAGTCTGGAAAACCCTCAAGTCCCCATACAAAGCATCACCAGATTCCTAAGAATGAGGGACTTTCCCAATATTGCAACCATGCAAGTGCCACTAGCTCTAATCCACATGCTTAATCAAGAGAGTGAGGAAGTGAGAGAGTATATGAGGGAACATAGGATAGCTCCTATGGCGCGACCAGAGCCGGTTGTGACTGCCCCATGTGTAGTAGCACCTGGTGAGGGTACTAGTGGTATAGGAGCTCGTGAGCACGGGGGTGCCTTGAGCAGGGTCGAGCAAGATCGAGAAAATGAAAGTGAGAGGAGTGGTGGAAGTGGTAAGGGTGGAGATATACACGAGAGTGAGGGAGATCGCCCTTCGTCTGCCTTTGATCAGCTCAATATCAGTGATTCTGAGTCTCCATTAGTGATAAATCAGAGAGTAAGTCCTCCTCCGAATGGACGGAGACTGAGTCTTCTGACCATAACAAGTCGTCCCCTTCCGCGCCAGAGCAATAAGCAGTACCCGTTGAGTCAAGTAGGACTCGGCAGATGTCAGATGCGCATGATAACATTCAGAAGAGCCTATCAGATATATCTGCAACATTTTGTGATATCCCGGGCATGGATAAGGGTGATATGTTCAGAGAAGAAGGAGTGAGTATGAGAGAAAGTGAGAAAGAAAAAGAGGAGAGAGAGGGATCCTAAGCCAAAGAAAGCCGGGAAACCACATCTGCTACCGGTCTGGACATTGTTCAAGCTGGTATTGAAATAGCCACTGGCATCCCACAAGTACAAGCACCTATCCCCTCCATCCACTCGGCCTTCACTCAAATGGTGGTCGTTTCATTCCACGAGGACATAACTCATACAAAGTCGGTGGCTCATTCGGAGTTCGTTGGCTTTAAAATTAGTGGATTGTCTCCTCCATCCACGTCCTTCTTTGCATCACAATCGAGTCTAGAACCTACTCGTACTGGTATAAATATCTTTTCTGGGATACGATCAGCTACCACACATCTTCGTGATGCTGCCAGAACACTTGTAGCGGCCTCTCCTGCAGAGGTAACGCGAGGATCAAGTGGAAGTCCCACCAGTGATACCACTATGCCAACACTGAGTATGGGCCACAGGGTTGCTACAACTCCTATGCGAACCGGGCCTCTACGTGAGCTCGGGGTTACCACCGAACTTAGGATCTATATGGATTCTAAGTTCTCTTGCCTTAAATCTAACCTGAAAGAATATTTAACCAACCGAACCGACGCCCAATAGAATGAACTCAACACCCTCAAAGCTCAAATACAACACCTAGCCACTAAACCACCCACCGTCATTGAGCGAGATGATACAATCAATGAACTCAAGGACCTACTCCACGCAAAACTTAATAGTGTTGCCAAACCCACATCTGAACAATCAAATCTACTGGTAGCACTGTAATCTCAACAACCCCAAGCCCCACCTTCTAGCTCAAACACATTCAATGACACTATATTACAGGCCCTAAATTCCCTAACCACGGCCGTATCAGGGATCAGGCAAAGGCTAGAAGCAGTGGAAACCTCTTGCAAAACACAAGTAGATTCACGGAAACGGAGGCATGATGATCCTGAGGATCCAGGACATCATGAGGGGGAGAAGGAGTAGAGGGTTGGTAGAAGATACATTGGCGCTCAAAGCTCAATCCTAAGAATAGAAGCCTCACCTGTATCAACCCCTCAAGAGGGTCCAAGTGGTAGTGGCAATGGAGGTGGTGAGAAACAATAGGGTATGGACTTTGAGTCTGAGTTCAGTCAAGGGGCTGAGGCAAAGGTACAAGAAACGCCGCAAATCCAAATCCCTCCAATCCAAATAGATATTCCTGAACCTAAACCATCCCTCCCTAAAACTTCAACCGATAAAGCAAAAGGCAAAAGGCCAATATCAGAGGCAGAGGAGGAGGAAGAACAACCCTTGATCAGTATCAGAAGGGTCTTTACAACAGTCAATCGAGAGCTGCTTGACATCTTTCCCCCAACTCAAGGGCAGTTCAACATAGTCCCAATAGATCTGATAAGTCAGCAGTTACCGCAACAATTAACAAAAAAGGAAAGTGAGTGGCCGGTACCTGAAACTTAACATGGAGGACCTAGACCGTTGGCCACTCACGAAAGGGTTATAGTAGAAAGGCCAACCATTAAAAACATCAGGCCAAGAGAAGCTTTTGCTAAGTCCCAGCCTCGCTGGCCAACCCAATGGTTAGGGTCACCTTATCTTGAAGAAAGGATTCCCCAAATCTTTGCGGAGCGGCTCAGGGAGATGGATGATATTTATATGCTGAACTCTACTGAGCACGAAAAATCTGTGAGGGTTGCTGCCACATTCCATGCAAGTCTAAAGGAAAGGTGGCTTCCAAGTATCCAATTTCCAAGATTGACATAGTCTACATGCGCAACTTCCTCAACTACCAATGGTTCATTTTCATTGTTAGAAGAGCAGATGGGAAGCGATATACATTTCATGAGGTTGAATTGAGGCATCTAAACTTGACAGACATCACACATCTTGAGGATGAGCTGGCCTGCAAATCTGGTAAAAGCAAACAGGAGCAAAGGGGGCTGGTAGTTATAAGGTTGTTCATGAGAAAGAAAATACTCGTGAGTCATACTCATGATCTACAGTTGGGAGCTGAAGCTGGTCTTGAAAAGATAAACATTCTAAAGCCTAGCCAACATTTCTCTAAACTTGACAAATACAAAAAATATGTGATCATTGAGGAGTATAACGAAGATTACGAGGGTGTTGATGGATTCATAATGCCTAATCTTAATCGTGCCAAAGCCTTCCTCGTACTTTCGGAGCTCGATGCCTATTTTGACGGTACTCTTCAATGATTCATCTTAAAGTACCGCAGAACCTGCTACCATAACAGAAACATGCAAGAACAAGACTTGCTTATAAATATGACAAGGGTTGTTGATCTAATGGAACAAACGGTTCAGGATTGAAAGATCGTTAGAAGTTGGGAAAGACTTCTTCGTCAAAGGATCAGATGATACATCCCTACTCAGCACAAGGCTACAAAAGGGGGAGATTGTTAGTCAAATATATGTTTATAGGCCTTGTGTTCTTTTGTATTATTTATACAAGCTTTCGAGACTAGTTTAATGTATTGGGCTTGGCCGACACTTGTAATATTATCTAGTTTAGTAGTAGAAGCCCATGAGACTTTAAGCCCATGTGGCAAGGTCTTTATATACCTTGCAAACCTAGTTTGTAAGGTAACTTTTGCATTGTAACTTACTCATGTACTTATTAAGAGAAATATATCTTCAAGTGTTCTTCAAGCAAAGTGTTTATACTAGTGTTCATAATTTTTTCTTCATCTTACTTACAAGTATCTTCAAGTTAACTCATCTATTATTACATTTTTGGACTTTCTACTTGAAAGTCGGATGATAGTAAGTCAGATGATAATAATCCAAAAACTTGCAGGTCTTTGCTCGGGCCTCCGCTTAAGAACTAGAATTCACAGTTTACCTAAAACACACTAAAACATATAATTTCTTTTTCCTTGACCCTTCTCTGCTATAGAAACACTTTCCAAAAACAAAATAGACCCTAAACAACAACAAATTTCTCAAAATTTTGATGTAACAGTGAATAACACCAAGAACTTGAAAAACTTGAAATCTTAAAATAAGCTCTTAGAAGTTGTTTGTTTTTGAAAAAGAAAGATACCAGATGTTTTATTTACCTCCAAAGCTTCTAAAACACCCAATAAACTATGAAAAACAAGAAGATTTGAAGAAAACAAGTTTTCACCCAAGTGGGTTCTCACGATGAAGAACAGGGTATGTTTCTGGGGTTTGGTTTTTAACACTTTGATGTTACTTCCAGGTAATGTTGATCCAATCCAACAAGAAGTTGGCTCTAATACCAATTAAAAGTCCAAAGATGTGATACAAGATGAGTAACCTTGACAATACTTGTATGAAAGATGAAGAACTATTCAAGAACACAAGTATGAACACTTTGCTTTGAAGAACACTAATCGGTACGTGAGTTACAAGTGTGAAGTTACAAATGAGCAAAGGTTACCTTGCAAACTAGGTTTGCAAGGTATTAATACTACAAGCCTCATGGGCCTAAGCCTTATGGGCTTCTAACTCTAGACTAGAATAAAACAATAAGTGTGGGCCAAGCCCATTATATTTACAAGTCTTGAAAGTATATATAAATTTTACAAAAGAACAAAAGGCCTACAAACATATAATTGACAAACCACAAATTGTTGAAGAACAACTGAATTCGGTTGTCACTAAGGAATGAACCAAGTTTCAAACTTACAAACATTTCAAGGTTCAACCGAATTCGGTCATATCCAAATCCTGTTGAAACCAAACACATGAATCCGGTCATTGACTTAGTAGTTTTTTAAGGGTCAACTGAATTCGGTCGCAACCGAATCCGGTTGAAGTGAAGTTCTCGGATCCGTTCAAGCACTTGCAAAATTTTCAAACACAAACGAATTAGGTCATTTTTGAATTTGGTTGAATATCAAATCCGGCTACAACTTGAAGGTTTTTCCACACTCAATATCAACCGATTTTAGTCACAACCGAATTCATATCGGTTGAAAATTGTTCTAACATTTTCTCAATTGATTTCTAGTGTGTGCCTTACACTTCAAAAATTTGCAACATATTTTGAACTTCGGTCTCATACTTAACAAAGTTTTCACCCAAATTCAGTCATCAACCGAATTCGGTCCAACACTTATGACTTTTTTCAAAACTTTCACATTTTTCATATTTCATGTGTTAACCTATTTCCATGTTTTCCATCTACATATGTCAAGAGAAAACTCAAACCCTTCTAATTCTCAGCATTCTCTTTCTTCCACCACAATCATGAACCGAAACGCCTACCTACCTTATAAATCAAACAACTTTGTGTTTGATGCTAAGAACTCGAGAATCCTTTTCCCATAATTGCTAAACTGATAATTGCCCATCCTTTGCACCATTTCTTCACTTACAACCCTCATGAATCAAATTTCCATGTTCTTGAGGTGTATCTCCAACAATTCTTGGATACTTTGACTCAATCAACCACCAATGACGGAACTCAGTGTTTAATAGCCACCATACACCAAATTCTATCGATCTTACTTACACTCATGTGAAACGAATCATCAAACTGACTAAGCCAAATAGATACCCACCAAAGACCTCATATGATCCCATTCCCTCTCGTTCCGATTTGTTCAAACTTATACGCCAACTGGGCTATAATGGTAATTTGAGAAAAGTTTCAGACTTCAAGAGAAACGGTCTGGTTCTTTTCTAGCAGACTTTGTATACCATCATCAACAGTTTTGTCATCGATACTCATGCCGGGATGGACACGGGAATAAATACTCTCTTCAAGCTTTCGTAGGCATAGCTAACCATATACATCTCCACTATGCGCTACTGTTCTTAACCGATCTTGTAAAAATGGTAAACGAAAAGCAATACCCCAACAAAAGTAAATGTTTTATTCCTTATATGAGGTTCTTAACCATGATTGTTGAGCTTATTGTGGCTAAGACAAAGGAAATCTCAAAAAGGCATGATCACCCTTCAGTCTCAATGTTCAAAATGCAACAGATAAATTCTATGATAGGTCATTCTTGTGTTGATACAATGGTAATACATATTAAACTGGTTAGGACGATGGATTAGATAAGTGAGGTGGTACAAAATAATGTGAGAGAAAATAGTATACCTTCTATAGAACAGCAAGAGCCTGCTGATCCTACCCCGAGGAGCGTAAGAGCTAGTGAGGGTCTTTCTAGGGGTATAGAGGATCAGGAGCATGGGGATGTGTCTAGTGGGGGAGAGTTAGAGAGACAAATATCCAAGAGGGGTGGTGAATTTGGTGAAGATGGAGTGATACATGAGGGTGTAGGAGAGTTTCATCCATCCATTGAAAATGTGTCTAGCATCTTGAGCTCCAAAGTGAAATCTACTAATTATGAGACTGCTCATTCTACTCTTGCTGAGAAAGAGACTATGAAGGTACCATCACTGCAAGCTAAGGATGTATTACATTATCTCTATGATTATAGTCCAGTGTTTGGTGACCTTGATATGAATTTTGATAAGGGGATGAGGCTAGTCCTTCAACTACACAACTTCCAGCAAGTGTTGCACCAGAGCATGTTGCTGAGAAACTAACTACCTCTACTAAAATTCTTCCGATCCTGGATGTTGAGATATAAGATCAGGAAATCCTGAACCACATCCACACTGAGGCTGCTATATTTTCTCACCACTCTCTCACTTATTGTCTTTTCACTATCTTCTTCTATATCAATAGCCTATATAAGCTGGAAAACTACATCTGATATAGGGCTGAATGTGTTTCAGTCTGGTATTGAACAAGACATTGTCATCCGAGAAGTGCAATCACACTTCCCCACTAGCCACTCAGCACACTTTCAACAGTCTGTTGTATCATTCCACAGAGCTTTAATGCATGCACAACCAGCTGCTCAGCTTGCTGATATTGAAACTAGTGGGCCGTCTCTCCCATCCATGTCAATCTTTCTTTCATAATCGAGTCTATTGCAACTTGCTGAAAGCATATCTCTTTTGACTAGGACATGATTAGTAACACCCGCACATCTTCGTGATTTTGTTGTAACTTCCATAGTGGAACCTGTAATAGGTCAACAACGAGGATCAGAAGGAAGTCCTACCGGTGCTTCATATATGCCATCACTAAAAGAAGGCCACATTATTGCTTTAACAAGTGTGCAAACGGGAAACCTAAGTGACCCCGGAGTTACCCAAGAGCTCAAAATATATATCGATTTGAAATTTCAACCGTCCTAAGCAACCTTACATAGGAGTTACACGCAAAATCCCAATACTTCGACACAAAACTAAGTGAAATAACCGCTACTCTTGAAACCCTAAAAGCCAAAACTGTTGCTGAAGAAGCCCAAACATCTAGCCTCAAGTCCTTTAAAGATGACATCCTTTGGGCCATTTCCAAAATGCACAAATCAATTACCCATACCTTAATCCAACATGGAAAACATATAGGTGTGATGGAGACAACTTGCAAGTCCCAAGCCGAAACCCTAAAAAGAAAACATGATGATTGTGATGATCTAGATCATCCTGAGGAGGAGAAACGAAGAAGATTGTAACTATCAAGGGCATGTGGCTCAAGTACTACACAGTTAATAGAGTTTCCTTATTGTAACATCCGAAAACCCGGCCTAGTAGTAGGCGGGCTAATGTTAAGTTGAACTGTGTTTAATTATGTATAATTAAAGATTTGTTATGTGATTAAACGAGTATGTGAAGTCGTATGTGTTTATGATTAAATAAGATTGAGCTTGGAACGAGGATTGTAGAAAATACCTCGATTGTATGTTAAGTTAATTGGTTAAATAGTTAGTTGGGAGTAATTAAATTAATTGATGGATTGGATAAAATAATGTGTATGATATTGGAAATAGAAAAGAAAAAGGTTAAGTAGGTAGGTATTTGTATGTATGTTAAGTATAGGGGTGTTAGTATTTGTATGGATGTATGTATGTAAATTGGTATGTGTATGCATGCATGGTAAAAGGCATTTGACACCTCATGGCTGTGAGAATTAACTAGGTGGTACACGTGCATGTGTGTGTGTGAATATATCTGATGATATTTTCATATTATTATTTTAAAAGAAAAGGCTAAGTGTGTATGTGTGTGTTTCACCTTGAAGAAGAAGATTAAAGAAAAGAGAGAAACTTCAATTCCTAAAGTGAGGAATTTGTATCCTATAAATTCAAAAGAAGGTTAGAATTTGGTTTATGCCATGATATGATTTATTCTAATGTGTTTGCATGTTAAAGAACATGTTTATATGATATTTCACCATTTATGGGTTTTAGAAGAAAGCTTGGTTAGTGGGAATTAAAGATTATGTTGTTTTGATCGTTAAAAAGATGTTTTTGATGTTAAATATGCATGATACACGATATATATGAGTTTAGAATGAAGAAAAATGATGTTGGTAGTGGTTATAAGATATTTGGGTGGTTGGAAATCCGACAAGAAGGGAGTTGATATTCTGATGGATGAGTGTCGCGGCGCTACAGTAAGGGTCGCGTCGCGACCTTCATATAATCCTACACTTTGAGTCGGTTTGTGGGAAAACCGAGTGTTTCAAAATCCTAAACCTTGAAATCCGATCCTAGAAAACCGAGTACATGAAATCTGTGCCCCAAATCCGATTGTGAAATCCGAAAATCCAAAATCCGCAACTCAAATCCGATTCTTAGATCCGGATTTTGAAAACCGATTGTGTCGCGGCGCGACGAGGCCCATTTCAGAACTTTTGATTGTTTTGTTTGTGTTTCGTTTGGGAAAAGTTGTATTATTAATTATATGATTAAATCAAGTTATTTACATGATTTTGAGATATAAATATATGTTGAAAGATATATTTATATATTCGAGACTGATTCGGTTGTTGCTGTGTTTTCAGGCAAACCACAGACTCAGTGATATTAGACAACTGAGCACGCGTGATATGAGGACTGAGGTGAGTGGAAGTTTACTCACGGGTGGTTACGTTGGTAACATTATGATTTGAATGATTGAACGATTGTTTGAATGCAATGATTGTTTGTTGATTTGACTATGAGATATTTGACTGATAAGTTCATTATGCGAAGATAGATTGCTTGTCATGCCATGATAGACTGTTAAGTCTGCTATATGCTAAATGAGAATTACATGTTCATATATGATTATATAAGAAAGAGTCTTGAATGTGATTGTGACTGGAGGAGTGATTGGATTGTTTGTGAACCGACTTCTGTGTTATGGGTCGGAAGAGATCAGCTTCTGTGTAAGAGCTGGTTAGGGTCAGCTGCTGATGCTAGGGCTGGGCTCGCTTGCGGTTGGTTGAACAGTAGTAGCTCCTCTGTTGCATTTGTTGCTAAGAGGGGAGTTTACTGTGCCAATCGGCAGGGAGCTATCGGTAAACCTTTGCTTTGGCCAGCTTTGGTTGTAGGTTCGGCAGAACCGCCAGTCCTCGGGATGGAAGAGATTGTTGAATTGACGGATTGTTTGAGGATTGATGTTCAGAGGTTCCGTTGGGAACAGTGATTGTTATGTGCTTGTCTGTAGCTTCCATTCACTTAGCTTTGTGCTAACCCCCCACGGTTGATTGCTTTTTGCAGGTTTATGTGAGTAGCTGTTTAGCTTGTTTGTGGAAAGGGGAATTTGACCAATACTCTGATATTGTGTTTTGAAAAGAGACGAGCCACGTTTTATAATCTTTTGTAACACAAACGAATGTTGTAATTTGTAAAAATACTTTGTGCTTGTGATGTTTATGTCAAATGAAATTAAGTATATGCTTCCGCAGCGTTTAAAAAAATGGCTTGAGTTTTACGGTGTTACAAGTTGGTATCAGAGCCTAGGTTTGGCGATGCAGGCACGGCTAGAGTGTTGCATTCCCAAATCTTGGCTCGTGTTGGGTCAAACTTTCCTTTGGGGGGATTTAGAGTGAATTGGAATTGTGATGTGATAGTTAGTATGTTATGTACTAACGGTTTATCTAATGAGCTTGTGAGATGATGTGATTGAACATATATGGCTGACAGAGATACCCTGCTAACACTCCTGTGACCCAAGAAGTGACTGAAATTTCATCCGCGGATGTCTTGAATGTAACAAGTCAGGTTGGTACTTTAGGTTTTGAATCTGAAATGGGTCAGAGAGAATATATTTCCAAATTGGAGAATGAATTGTGGGAAATTAGAAATGCCATGGGCAATATGGAACGAGAGAGGATTATCCAGAATGAACGAATTCAGAATCCTATGTTTAGTACAACTCAAGCTACAAATGTGCAAGTTACATTTCTGTTTCCTCCAATATCACAAGTGGTACAACAATCGAGTTCTCATCCTTTTACTACCCAAGGAGTTTATCCTTTTGCGTATCAAGGATTTAAACCAGCATGTACGTATAAGCAATTCTTGGATTGTAAGCCTTCAGAGTACTATGGCAGTACAGACCCCATTATAACTTTGAACAGGTTGCGAGAAATGGTAAAGGCTTTTGAAGTATGCAATTGTGAGAATGAACTGAGAGTTTATTTTGCGACTCGTATGCTAAGAGGAGATGCAATGGTTTGGTGGGATTCCCTTACAGGGCATTTTTCAAAACAGCAACAAGATAGTGTGACCTGGGATCAGTTTCAGGAGAAACTGTGCGAGCGGTATTGCAATACTTTTGAGATAGTTCGTATCAAAAGAGAATTCATGGAGTTGCGTATGACTAAAGACATGACTGTGGATGAATTAATCAAGAGATTTAATGAGAGATTGCGTTTTGTGAAGCAATGGGTACCTTATGAGGCGTCTAAGATACACCACTTTGTGGTAGCTTTGCTTCCCGAGTATCGAAGTACTACCAGATGGGCTAGTACACTGTCGCAGGTATTTACCTTGGCCAAGTCAGTTGAAGATGATTTGAAGGCAAGAGATACAACGAATCGAGATGAGATATCTCAGCAGAAATTGCGACTAGAACAGTATAATGTTGAAAAGCAAAGAGGGCAGAGTAGCCGGAGTAAGAGAAATTTGAAACGTAGATCTGCGTTGGATGTATCTAATCAACGAGTGCCGCGGTGTGGGAAGTGTAAGTTTCACCACACAGGACCATGTACGACTCTGACTATGCGATGTCTGACTTGTGGGCAGTTTGGCCATGAAATGAAAGAGTGTTGTTTCTCGCGAAAGGTATGCTGGATTTGTTTTGAATAAGATCATCGAGCAAGAGATTGCAAAGTTGGCTAAGAGTTAGAGTCAGGGTCAGGAGCTGTGGCAGGTGGGGGATCCTCGTCAGCAAGTGGGCAAAAGAGAAAGAACCCGTCTGAGCAAGGGGGTAGAAATTTCAACATGATGGATGTTGATATTGCCACTACTGATGATGTAACGGGTACGTTTTGATAATCTTTATATTTACGCGTATGTTTATTAACTTTAGAGTTAATTGAGAATGTATGATGCCTATGTGTGCTAAGTGTGTTTTATTGATTCTAAAGAGTATGATTCTTTAGAAAATAGAGATATTTGATTGTGAAATTGTCTGATGCATATGGCAGTAAGTGTTATGATAGTAAATGATGAGAGATATGATATGATGTGAATTGGGTATGAAGTACCCTAGAATGATGTTTGTACAATTTGTAGAACTGCATGCTAAGTTATGTGTTGCAAGAATTGTCTTGCCTTCTGTGTTTGTATATGCTTATATGTATATGTATGTGTTTGTACAAAGAAGGAGGAAAATGAATAAGTTAATGAAGTTTGGAAGATTTTGTGATGATCAAGAGATAGTATGATAAATGTATAACTGAGATTGCGAATATGAGTAGAGTTAACGATTGAAGATAATCCGTGATATCGATTAATAAACTTGAGGAGATCGATGATTCGTTGAGATACTGCATTTGTTGGATTGATATAAAGTTACCATGTTATGAAAATGGAGGAATAGTCTATGTTTTGTGACCGTTGAAGATTCTTGAGAGAAATGATATAATCCCTATCTTTGAAGTTGCAGCAAATGCGTTGCATTGATAATAAGAAGATATTGATTATAAAGAAAGACATGTAAAACTGTATTAAAAGGAGCAGCAGATGTTCATAATTATGAATAAAATCAACATGTGATAGAGATGATGGTTAGGATGAATCAGAGATTGTAATTGAGAAGTTTGATATTACATTGGGAAGATTATTATTGTCAGATATGAGGGAATGCGAGGGAATTCGTGATGGTAACCTTTAAGATAATGTGAATCGACGCGCACTTGACTTGATGGATGAAATTGAGATTATTTTTATTAGAAATTGGTGACAGGGATAGTTGAGATCATCAAGTAAAAGGAAGAAGTAGATTGCTACAAGTTGGGCAAGTTTGAAATATGTAGAATTTGGGTAAAAATGTTAATGGTGCCTACTTACAAGAAGATACACATGAGAAAGAGCCAGGTATGATGATAATTGACATGTACGAATTGAAGATATATGTGATTTGAAGAATGACAGAACGAATTTATGGGATAACGAGAAAAGAGAAATGTAATGGCCTAAGCTTATGGAATGAAGACTTGTAAATCATATGAATGAATTGCCTTTGCTAAGGAGTACCTGTACTTGGAACTGGAAATTTATTTTTAAAGCAAGACTCACAGAACTTTGTTGCCAATGCACTTGGAAGGGCTAAATAGTATAATGCCATACGAAATAATTGATTGATGACTTACCAAGATGGGTGAATATGATAGATATACTTTCGTGAAATTATGAATTGATCATGTTTAAAGCAAAGTATCAGAGATTTACAAACTGTTGAAATAATTTGAGATACCAGAGTTATGATAACGATAAACTATGATGGAGTTGATGTCTAACATATTATGTGAAAAGAAATTGATGTATCACAAGTGATTGTGGACTGAGTAGTAAGAAATGTTGGTATGATTACCACTAGTGGAACGTGATCTTTTGAGAAGAATTACATTGATAAGATGATTTGAAGATATAGATATCTTATACTTAGAGGTTTGTGATGAGAAATGAAGGAATTGACTAAATTTCTGGAAGAACTTTTAACAAGAGTTAAGATGAGAAATGAGATGTACAACTGAATTTTATGAAATAGTCGAATAGAAAGAATTGCACAGATATATATGAGGATGAATTTGTACTTTGCATTGGATTTTGATGATTCGTGGAATTCCTAAATTATACTGAGTAGACAAGCATGATGTGATTTTTATCTGATAAAGCTTAAGATATCAGTGGTAAGTTGATCTATGGATGAAGTAGTAATGTTTGACATATTAATTGGAAGCAAGAGAGAGAAGTGATATGTGGACACCAATGTATGTAAGATAGTGAATGACAAATAAGTAGAATTTGTTAATTGAGATGAACAGATTGACGTGAACAAGTATTCAAGAGATGTTTTAATATTGAATATATGTGTAAGTGTGAAAGAAAATGACTGAAAGACAGGTTTCTCGAGTTTATGAGTTTTATGATTGAATAGAAGAAGAGTTGTTAAACACTGAGGACTACCAGATAACAAAGATAAGTAGAAATGAATGCTAGTGAATGGTAATAAGAAAGGTATGGATATGCGTTCCAAAGGACTTGACAATCTGAAATGAATGTATATGAAGAATGGGTTTTCCGTTAAGATATGCTATAGGATTCCGAGGACGGAATCCTCTGAAGGAGGGAAGATTTGTAACATCCGAAAACCCGGCCTAGTAGTAGGCGGGCTAATGGTAAGTTGAACTGTGTTTAATTATGTATAATTAAAGATTTGTTATGTGATTAAACGAGTATGTGAAGTCGTATGTGTTTATGATTAAATAAGATTGAGTTTGGAACGAGGATTGTAGAAAATACCTCGATTGTATGTTAAGTTAATTGGTTAAGTAGTTAATTGGGAGTAATTAAATTAGTTGATGGATTGGATAAAATAATGTGTATGATATTGGAAATAGAAAAGAAAAAGGTTAAGTAGGTAGGTATTTGTATGTATGTTATGTATAGGGGTGTTAGTATTTGTATGGATGTATGTATGTAAATTGTTATGTGTATGCATGCATGGTAAAAGGCATTTGACACCTCATGGTTGTGAGAATTAACTAGGAGGTACATGTGCATGTGTGTGTGAATATATCTGATGATATTTTCATATTATTATTTGAAAAGAAAAGGCTAAGTGTGTATGTGTGTGTTTCACCTTGAAGAAGAAGAATAAAGAAAAGAGAGAAACTTGAATTCCTAAAGTGAGGAATTTGTATCCTATAAATTCAAAAGAAGGTTAGAATTTTTTTTATGCCATGATAAGATTTATTCTGATGTGTTTGCATGTTAAAGAACATGTTTATAAGATATTTCACCATTTACGGGTTTTTGAAGAAAGCTTGGTTAGTGGGTTTTAAAGATTCTGTTGTTTTGATCGTTAAAAAGATGTTTTTGATGTTAAATATGCATGATATACGATATATATGAGTTTAGAATGAAGAAAAATGATGTTGGTAGTGGTTATAAGAGATTTGGATGGCTGGAAATCCGACAAGAAGGGAGTTGATATTCTGATGGATGAGTGTCGCGGCGCTACAGTAAGGGTCGCGGCGCGACCTTCATATAATCCTACACTTTGAGTCGGTTTGTGGGAAAACCAAGTGTTTCAAAATCCTAAACCTTGAAATCCGATCCTAGAAAACCGAGTACATGAAATCCGAGCCCCAAATCCGATTGTGAAATCCGAGAATCCAAAATCCGCAACTCAAATCCTATTCTTAGATCCGGATTTTGAAAACCGATTGTGTCGCGGCGCGACACAAGGGAGTGTCGCGGCGCGACGAGGCCCATTTCAGAACTTTTGATTGTTTTGTTTGTGTTTCGTTTGGGAAAAGTTGTATTATTAATTATATGATTAAATCAAGTTATTTACATGATTATGAGATATAAATATATGTTGAAAGATATATTTATATATTCGAGACTGATTCGGTTGTTGCTGTGTTTTTAGGCAAACCACAGACTCAGTGATATTAGACAACTGAGCACGCGTGATACAAGGACTGAGGTGAGTGGAAGTTTACTCACGGGTGGTTACGTTGGTAACATTATGAATTGAATGATTGAAGGATTGTTTGAATGCAATGATTGTTTGTTGATTTGACTATGAGATATTTGACTGATAAGTTCATTATGCGAAGATAGATTGCTTGTCATGCCATGATAGACTGTTAAGTCTGCTATATGCTGAATGAGAATTACATGTTCATATATGATTATATAAGAAAGAGTCTTGAATGTGATTGTGACTGGAGGAGTGATTGGATTGTTTGAGAACCGACTTCTATGTTATGGGTCGGAAGAGATCAGCTTTTGTGTAAGAGCTGGTTGGGTCAGCTGCTGATGCTAGGGCTGGGCTCGCTCGCGGTTGGTTGAACAGTAGTAGCTCCTCTGTTGCATTTTTTGCTCAGAGGGGAGTTTACTTTGCTAGTCGGCAGGGAGCTATCGGTAAACCTTTGCTTTGGCTAGCTTTGGTTGTAGGTTCGGCAGAACCGCCAGTCCTCGGGATGGAAGAGATTGTTGAATTGACGGATTGTTTGAGGATTGATGTTCAGAGGTTCCGTTGGGAACAGTGATTGTTATGTGCTTGTTTGTAGCTTCCATTCACTTAGCTTTGTGCTAACCCCCCACGGTTGATTGCTTTTTGCAGGTTTATGTGAGTAGCTGTTTAGCTTGTTTGTGGAAAGGGGAATTTGACCAATACTCTGATATTGTGTTTTGAAAAGAGACGAGCCACGTTTTATAATCTTTTGTAACACAAACGAATGTTGTAATTTGTGAAAGTACTTTGTACTTGTGATGTTTATGTCAAATGAAATTAAGTATATGCTTCCGCAGCGTTTAAAAAAATGGCTTGAGTTTTACGGTGTTACACTTATGGGGCCAATCAAACAGAGGAGGGTGAAATTAGTGAATGCTTGGATGTTCATGCATCAGGGATTGAAAAGCCTCAGTTGCCAGTAATTAAGGAGGAGGAGGAAAGGTTCTCATAGAAAAAGATCGATGAAATTTTAATTCAACCAACAAATCGAGAGCTACTTGCATTGTCCCCTCATGAACAGGGTCAATTTAATGTTGGGCCAAAGGATCTGATCGAAAATGAAAAAAGAAAAGGTTGAAAGGGAAAAAGAAAGAGAGGGCTCTAAATGACCTATTGTATATACATACCATGGTGGCCCCTTTAGCCCTTCCTGGCCTTCAACTCAAACCGCCAGACTAGAGATGCAATGAACAAACCTCAACTTACATGGAGAAATACAGGGGTCAATTTTGTATATCTCGAGGACAGAGTACAGGGGATCTTCACTGATCAACTTGAAGATATGGTGGCAATTGAGTTCATTGGCATGAAAGATGTAAAGGAAGTGAAGTACAAGTACTTAATGCCACATCATGCTTCACCAAAGGAAAAAGTACAATCAAAGCATCGAATTGTGCAAATAAATTATGTGACGATGTCAACACTTCTACAATACAAAATGGTGCATTTCCATGTTACCAAGGAAGATCGAAAGTTTTATGAGTTCAATAAATGCGATCTCAGGTTCATCAGTATGGATGACCTTAACTTTATCTATGACTTCCTTGGATGCAAGTTGGAAAAGGATTTTGAGGAAAAGATAGGGTATACCGTGCTAAAGGATTTCATGAAGAAAAGAATAATAATAGCATAGTATACGGATCTACAGATTGGAGTGGAAAGCGATCTTAGAAAAATCAATATGCTAAAGCCCAATCAGAAGCATTCAAAGCTTAATCAGTTGAAAGAGTTGTAGATCGTTGAAGAAGGTGATGATGAGTTTGAAGGAGATGAAGGGTTGGTATGCCATATTCAAAGGTGAGAGAAGATAATCCTGAGATTCTCTGAACTAAGTGCATACTCTGATGCAACTTTGAACTTCTGGCGTGTGATGCTTGATGACCGTATTAGGAAAAATCTTGATAGCATAACTCTATAGGAAAGAGCGATAAGGAGAATAAAGGATGTACGGGAAGCCAAAAGAGCACAAAGGCGAATGATCAGATCCTGCCAAATGATATTCGGCCAAAGAAACTGATGACAAATCATAAAGCACAAAAAGGGGGAGATTGTTAGATAATTATGTTGTAGCTTTGTAATTGTATTAACGTGTGTAATTCGCTTAGTTTGTTAACCAAAATAGAGTGAGCAAACTCATTCCTAATAGGTTTTAAAGGGCCATATGCTCACCTATATATAGTTAATCCAGTCAACTTGTGGCTATGTACCTCTCATATTTGCAATATCAATAGAAAAGTGTGTTTTCACCCTTATGTAGTGATTTACATACATACATACATATATATATATATATATATATATATATATATATATATAGACACGACAACTTTGACCATCAAAATGGTTGGTCAACCAACATATGGTTTGGATATAACCGACATATACTTTAGAATTTTAACTACAATATCTAATCTAATTACAGAACATGTACACCCTAAACTTTATTACATCATAAACTTTCAAAGTTTTTCTAACACAATGATCAAACTTGGGTTGTCTATATGATCATATTGTGCCCCATCATTATTTTTTTTCAAACTAATCACAAATAGGATACAACATAAAGATTCTCTTCTCTTATCATGATCATGAAAATTGTTCTTAAGAATAAGAAGGATATAAAATAATATAATTCTCTTGAAGTATCCTTATTCCATATTGAAATACATAAACTAGATATATTCTACTCCATCATTATTATTTTTTTTTAAAATGCTCCCTTTGTTACAAACTAATCACAAATAGGATGCAACTTAAATATTCTCTTTTCTTATCGTGATCATTCAAAATGCTCTTTAAAACAAGAAGTAAAATAATATAATTCTCTGCGAGCATCCTTCTTATTCCACATCGGAAAACATTATATACATACATACATGCATAAATAAATAAATAAAAATATATATATATATATATATATATATATAGCCATACAGGGGAGAGTTAATTTTAGTACCATTATTATTACGAGTACCACGATAATTAATCTTGGACCTTGATTATAATAAATCAATGACCAATAAAAATGACGACTTATTAATGAATGCATTACTGAGGGATATTTTACGAAAATCAAGTCTCTCTCTTTAATGACGGCCCACCAACCCGCACTTCACCATTGGGAAAAATATGTAAAACGTTAAAATATCCCTATTAATGAGCATTAAGAGTGGTTACAAATGGTACTTGCAATAAGAAGGATTGTTAAATGAACTACTTCCTATATATACACACAAACACAATACTAGTATCGTATCCGCGTAATACGATAGGGAGAAATAGCTTTTACTCCACAACTTCTGTTATTTCAGGAATACAAGTATGGTATTCGTGGAATGCTATGTCTACAAATAGTTCCTATTCGAAAACATGTCTTTTTTCTTTCTTTTTTTTCTATTTTCTTTATTTTTCTATTTCATAATAGACATTTTTATGGATTTTAAAATACTTTTTGGATAATAAGAAAAAAAAAAGATATCTAATTATTAAATAATTTGAGAGAGAATATCTAGTTTTGAATATTGTGTTTAATAAGTTATCAAAGAATGGTAAAGTTGAAATAATTAAGTAAATGATTAATGGGTAATTTTCTATTGCAAATTTTAATTTTTTTTGAGATAATGTTTAATTATTAAACTTAGTTAGTTATCATAAACCTATTTATTTTTCATCTATTTCATATCTGTATAAACCTTCTACCATTTTTCTATAAACAACCCATTATCATAAAATATTCTTCAAAACAATAATTAATACATCTAATTACCTATTAGTAAAAAATAATCCTCATGTTCTTTCTGCTATCGAAAAACTATGTTCCTCATTAATTTAAATACAAAGTATATCAAAATTTATATAAGTTTCTTATCAAATACTTTGAATCTTACCCAATAAGATACACGATTGTTGCGAACAACATTAATACATTCTAACTCCTACCTATTATTTATCGATACTATGATGAATAACTATAATTTGATTAAAGTATATAAGAGTACATTTACTTATATCTATTTATATCTTTCTTTATGAGTAATCATTATACAATTCGTCACTACTGCAGGTTTTGAAAATGATGTTGAAAATTATGCCAAGTTTTATTTATCGAAAGTACAAAGCAACAAATTGTGACATATCATTTGTGTTTGTAGCTAGTGTTACTTTTTCCTCTTCTTACTCATTGAATTGCTTCAAAGGTAACTAATGTAAAATATGGTATGCTTTCTCTCATCCTATATTTGAATTATCCTCGTGTATCACGGTACATTAAATGCTTTTATTCAATAAATATACTTTCCAATTAAATGCCAAATTAAGAAGGTATAGATGTAATCTCACATTTCTTAAAATTAAGAATTTTAAGACAAATGTTAAAAAGTTTTATAAGGAGTATTATATATATAGGGTAAGTTTCCACATAGAACTATCCTTAAATATAGAATCAAAAGAACCAATCTCAGACAATCATTTAAAAGGGCTAAAAAGGAATTGAAATTTTTCATTAGCAACTCACACTCCTCCTCCTCAGCCCATCAGCTTTAAAACAAAAAAACCCATTAATTCTTCTAATGATCATAACTATGTCATGTTTAAGATTTTTAACAAAAAAAAATTATACTATTAGGCTCAGTTTTTCTTACTCTTTAATTCAATACCACTCTTTCCATATTTCTAAAAAATTTATTTTGAAAATATAATTGTGAAAATGCAAAATTTATATCTGAACATGCATTTGTGGATTAGGATGATAATCAAAATGCAATTTAGATAGAGATGATGACCAAAATGCAACCTAGATGGAAGTAAAAACCAAAAACAACTATTTAACATCTGTAAATTATAGATCTAAAAGGAAATGTGTTATTTGCATGTTAATGATTACGAACATGCAAATTTCAAATCTGAACATGCAAACATCCTAAAATGCAAGTAACAACAGTCTAAAATGCAAACAGCAATATGTAAAATGCAAGTAACAACAGTTTAAAATGAAAATAGCAACATGTAAAATACAAGTAACAACAGTCTAAAATGAAAACAGCAGCACTTTCACATCAAAAATGCATGTTTATATATTTGCATGTTCGTATATTTGCTGCCAAAATGGAAAAAAACGAACAGATAACAAAAATGCAAATTGTTTGACGAAAATGCAAATGTAAAATGCAACCCACATAAAGAAGATAACAAAAATGCAAACCAACGACTCTCATCTGCATTTCACAAATCTGATTCAATAAAAATGCACGTCACAAACCCATTCGATGAAAATTAGATTATCAAATGAAAATAAAAACCCACGACTCTCATCTGCATTTCACAATCTGATTCAACGAAAATGCACGTAAAAAACTCATTCAATGAAAATGCAGGTCAAGAATTCATGAAGAAAGTATACAATAAACAAAAAATGTAAAATCTAACATCAAATAAACCAAAATGCATTACAGTACGTCACTGAATTAGCCAAAATTTATTTCACACTAAACAAATTACATGTTCAAACTGAAAATGCAAATTCCATACACAACACTACAATGCAAATTTCATAAACAAAAGACTATATCAGTTAAAAAATCATTTAATTATCATCCAATTTTTTGTAGTATGAAGAATTGCATTTTGATTATCATCTTCATCCACAGATACATGTTCAGATATGAAATTTGTATTTTCGTACTTGCATTTTATTTTTAGAAATATGGGAAGAGTGGTCTTGAATTAAAGAGCAAAAAAAACTGAACCTAATGGTATAATTTTTTGTTAAAAATCTTAAACATGGCATAGTTATGATCTTTAGAATGATTAATGGTGTTTTTTTAAATAAATGTCATAGTGAGCTGAGGAGGCGTGAGGAGCTGATGGATGTTTTTTCAATTCCTTTTTTGCCTTTCTTTTTAATTATAGTTCATAATTATGTATGATAATTACAATTTTACCACAACTTAATATCAGGCCTTGATCAAGTTAATCTAAATGCCCAAAATGGTTCTTTAGGTTCTATGTTTAAGAGTGGTTCTATATTGATATATATATATATATATATATATATAATATAGAAATTTTCATGCGAAAAGTGATTTATTTGCGAAAAGTGCGAGAAGTGATCTTGACCATTAGATATTTCATCAATGGTTATAAGCAATTGTGGTAGGATCGTAAAAGAATTAAACAATAGATGTTATTATTTAATAATAAAAAAGGGTATTATATTCGATGAATACACCTCTCTCCTCACACCTCTCACATTCTCTCTCCTCTCTCGTTTGATATTACGTACGTCATGACACCCCTTCCCCATTTCAAATTAATTTCCAAAAATCATACTCCTCTCTCTTTTTCTCGCGTTGCACTCGTCGATTTTGAGGCTCCCCCATCGTCGGCCGACGTGGTGACCACCGTTGATATGTATTTCGTTCAACACCACAAACCCTGCATCACCGTTACAGCTAATGTTTAGGGTCTGGGCTTGACCGAAAGCACTGCGACGCCTAGGGTTTAGTTACGACCGCCGTGGTAGCCCTCCGCCTGCCGTAAGCGGACCGCCACAACTGGCCATCGCATTTTAGATTTTCTACCATCGACTTTGGTCCACCACCACCGACCCAATATTGATCCAGCGCCGCTACTTGATTTCGTCATCAAACCACCACCGCTGCCTGATTTCGTCATCAAACCACCGACGCTTCTCACCACCGCTGCTGCCTTTCAAAACCCTAATTTTTCACCCCACCACCACCGGCATATGTAGTCCCTGTCATAGATCTGAAGCCCTTTGTACATTTTGTAACTCGGCATTTAAAAAATTAATGGCTTTGGATCGCCGGTCGTAGTCCCGGTCGTAGATCTGCAGTTCAAAAGTCAAGGTTTTTGTTCAATGGTGATTTCTTGAGTATGTTTTTCTGATTCTTTTTCTTGTATTCAATAATGTATGCTTTTCCCCTTTTTGTTTCTTTTCCAGTTTTGCAAGGTGTAGACGATCGGCCTCTATTGAAGGAAAAGATCAACAGAAGGCAACAAATGTGTTTAAATGTTTATATTTGACTAAGTTTGTTAATTTTTTTGTAAATGTTAGTATATAACTAAACATGTTATAGTATTTGTTGAAATTGTTTTTATTTTTTATATTGTTTATTATTGAACATGTTGTGAGGATTGAGAGGGTTAGTGTTGTTTTTAATTAGCTGGTTTGTGAGTTTCAATATTAAAATCTTAATAGGTATGTTTAGAAGTTTTTTTTATATTTACTATTGAACATAGATGTGAGGATCGAGAGATTTAATGTTGTTTTTAATTAGGTAATTAGTGAGCTTCAATATTGAAATTTTAGAAGCTTATTTTTGAATTTGTATGTTTGTGAATGAATTGTTATAAAAAAGATCTTTGAGTTATAGAAGGTTTTTTTAAAGGTTTTGTTAATTGTTTGTTTATATTTTTATGTTTGTTAATGAATACATAAAAAATATAGGAAATACCTAGCATAAACTTTTTATAATTTTAAGCAAATATACAATAATGAACATTGATGACTAGAAATAAATATCTATAAAACTTCCTCTATTTTTAGACATAATTACTAGTGAACAAACTATCAAATAGAATCATGTTTACGGAACATCAATTTTTTTATCAAGTGTTCACTAATAAATGTATGTGATTAGAAATACATATGTGGACATTTTTATAATTTTTAATAAGTGTTCATTAATAATCAACTCTGCCTATTTTAAACATAGAATTTGATGATAACCAAACCCTACATTCAGTATGACTTAGAAAGTATTCAAACATGTGTTGTTTGAATCATATTTGTGAAATTCTGCTAAGTATGGAAACATCAACTGAAAAGCAGCTCCTACTCAAAGTATCAGCCAAAGGACATCAACTAAGGAATATGAACATAAAAAGACAAGTATAGAAGACTATCAGCTGAAGAAAAATACACCCATCAGCTGAGTGAAGAAAGTTGATCAGCTGAGCATTTACATCCATCAGCTGAGCAAAATACTTTGATCAGCTAAGTGTTTCATAACTCTCAGTTAAGTGAAAAATGGACCAGCTAAGGCCACATGCATCAGCTAAATAAGTCTTTCAGAACACAAGTCTTCATCTTACATAAACTAATGTATTTAAATGATCAGTTGAGCATACTTGGTCAACTGATCATATAAATACATGAGCTTATTATTTCCTAGTCTAACTGTTGATCAACTAAGCATCTATATGATCAGCTAAGCAATAGTTATCAACAGAGTCTTTGCAAATGTGATCAACTGATCATTTCCTTCAACTGAGTAGTATAATTTCTAAAGAACTTAGTACATTTTGTCATCTGAGTCGAGCAAAGATGTCATACTTGCTCAGTATTTCAGTTTGTATATTTTATATGTAAAAGACAGAACATGTGTTGTTCTTTAATACCTTTAGATATTTGAATGTAAAATACAAAGCACTTTTTGGATCAACCATGAGAAAAAAAGGATAGATCTTATCCTCTGGAAAAGTAGAAAGATACCTTTGAAATCGAAGATCTGCAACCTCAACAAGTATGGCCGGCAATTCTATACTTGGTAAGGTCAATCCTGAAAGAAGAATGGGTGTTGATAAAAGTTTAATCATGAAAGAGGAAACTTAAACTTCCAAGGCAAAAAGCACACATGATAATATTATTTTAATGGTAGTGGGCATTAGTTTTCTTAAAAACAAACTTACTTTAAGCAACCCTTGATTAAAGTAAGTCTACTTTTCACCCACTAACTTTACAAATACTATATTATTTCTTTTAGCTCTTTTGTCTCCTTCCTTCAACTAACTGGACACGACAAAGCTTCTATAAATACTCATGCATGGTGGACATGCAAACCAACTTCTATGTAACAGTCGTGGTTTCCAGAATTTGAGATTTACAAAAACTTTTTCTACTCAATCAGATTCATCGCAACGGAAGACTTTTTAAACATCATATTGATTAAAACAGGTAAACCATTTTAAACATTCATCAAACAAAACCACCGTTACGTCACAGACACATCATTGTTTTAAACTTTGTTTATTACACAACCACAAGTTGATACCATAGCTCAACATAACAAAAGTAAACTACCCATTAGCCCCCATCTCACAAGGCCACGCACCTAAGCAACCTACACGAGCACAAGACATATTTCAAAGAAACAAGTGTCAGCTTTCGCCTCGTGAGTCAGCTTAGTTAACATCACAAAATCATCATTTAAAAACATTCGCAATCATATTTAGGTTAAGGCATTTAATCCCAAACCGTAACTTGAGCCACCCGCATAGTATCGTAAATCCCCACCTGGTCAAGTATCATCATAAAACATCATATAACATCTTTTAAATCATCATGATCATCTTTTAACTTCATTAACATCTTAAGCATCACAAATCATCCTATTGGGGTCTATCCAGACTATCATTAACATCGCTACCCCAATCATCGCATGCGTGACTGGGAACTGCTAAGGTTCCAAGATCCGTCCGCAAAGATACCATATGCGTTCCTAGAAACTACTAAGTCCAAGGTCCGTCCGCATTGGCACAAGTTCACTAAGCGTGTCCAACAAGTATGGTACAAGGCAGGGCGCGACTCCCACTCACACTCCCGTAATCCGTCCGCTATAGTTACTCCAACACAAGTCGTTAAGGCACAAGTACAAACAGTGCCCCCAACCACTGGGCCCTCCTCTCACCCACGTGACGTTCTGCACATGACCCTATCTCTGTGGTCAATACATCACTCCAGTGTATAAATACACCATGTGTTGCCAAAGTTATCTAGAAACCTGGCAACCAAACATCTCATTGCTAGCATATCCTAGAAGGCACACTTTTCCTACTAGGTATCAATATTTATCTCTGAGTATAACTACCCATTCCTAAATCGTCATGTCCGTCATAAACATCAGATCATATATCTATAAGCATATATGCATGCGTCATATTCATCTCATAAATCAATCGCATATCATCATTTAATAACGAGCATGCATTAGGAAAATCATTAATCTACCATAAACATTTATACAGATATATCATCTTAAAACCCGTTAATAATATCAAAACAGATTTTTTCTACGTGCTCGGTTTTGTAAAACAACTGAACTCACCTTAGTCTGGACAACGAAACGCACGATCTTAAAACGACAAACAACGCTCACGAATCAACCAGACCGTGAATCGACACACCGCGAACAACCTATGAAGGTCACTACATCAGAGTCACGATCTCATAATCTTAAACAAGTCTGATCTTGCTCAAAACACTAAAACACGTCAAAGGATAAATCCCGACTAAAGATTTACGTGTCACAAGCTTAGAAACTTCTTAAAAACGCATATAAACGACATGAATTCGGTCCAAAACACCAAATAACCGAAATGGAAGCATAAGATTAGAGAAATATACCTCTCGGGTTCACCCACGTGAAACTACGGTTAAAACATCACCCGAAATTGAATCTCCGATCTTTCCGAACCTTAGGTACGAGCCCCTAACGAAACCCAACACTCCTACACGACCACACACTCCAGTTTTCTCTAAAAATTGGCAGAGTAATGGCTTTGGTTGAGAGAGTTTGTGTAAAAAATGCTGAAATCAACTCAAATATATAGACTGTCGGGGACGCGTCACGTCGCGATCTGGCAACACGTCGCGTCGAGACACCACTGTTCCGGCCAATCATATTTCATGCAATCCTGACACCCGGCAGACTTCACTGACACACTCAACTTCGCTGACACACGCAACCGGCAACACGTCGCGTCGCAACGCTTGGATGCGTCGCGTCGCAATCCCTTAAAATTCCAAATTTTAATTTTTTTTTCTTTTCTTTTCCAACTTTAATATTTTATTTAACTAACAATAATATTCCTTAATTATCATTATAATTAAATAAACTCCATACAATATTATTTATTTCTCCATAAAATAATATTACAATATTTCTTAAAATTCCGGTCGTTACAATTCTCCCTTCCTTAAAAAAATTCCTGTTGGGGTTTGTTCGGTTTTTTCAAAATATATTTTAGCAACGGAAGCATGAACAACAATTTTAAACTTTTTTAAACTCTCCACCAATGATCCATATGCAAGCCTTAAGAAACAAAACAATCATAGGGTGTTTAGAACTACAACCTTTGTAGCGTGATAAAACCGTTGGTGAAGTGGTTGATCAATGAGAAGCCAAGTAGAGACTTCCTCCACGGTATCCACAAATCAATGAGTCCAACACCTCCAAGATGCTAGTCTCTCCAACCCTTGAAATTCAAGCAAGAAAGCAACAACCTCTTGTTCTTCTTCTTGAACTAGATGTATATATATTGAGTATGTATTATGTTACCACACTCGGCTTAAATGAAAGAACACCAATACTAGTAAGTAAGGATGTTTTTTCAAGTATGAAAATTCTTAGAAATTTTCTAAAGAAGCACCAAGGTGGTAGCATGTAAGTGTAACACAAAAAGGGACCATGCAAGTGACTTTAAAAGCCAAAACAAGAGAGGAAGGCCCCTCCCTTATCATTTTGGACGAAAATATGAAGGGGAGAAGGTCCCATCTTGCTCTTGTTGCTTCACTTGTCCATAGTATGCATGTCTTGGTTGATTTTCTTTCAAGCAACCTCAAATAGGCCCCTCTTGGTGATTATTGTGAGCATTTCTAGTTTCTTTTATAAATATATATATATATATATATATAAGATATACTAGATGTGTCATACTATGTATAAAATACATCTACATGTATTTTATATACATACTTGATTATTACTAGTAACTCTTTACTAGTAACAAAGATATACATACATTTATATAATTGTTACTAGTAACAATTTACTTGTAACAAATATATATTTATACATATATATATATACATACATACATATAAAATCATATGTTTATATTTATATATTTGATATGCATTATCTTATATCAATATATAAGAGTTATATTATTATTTCACATAAATAATAATATGCATCAATGCATATATACTTATATATATATAATGAGTTGGAAACATATTTAAATCATATTCAAATATGTAATTGGTGTCCATTGATTGTAAATGTGTGACCCTATGGGTTTATTTATTATCAGTAATATCGTATTAATTTGTGTCTTGTGCACATAGAATCAACAATCTCCCACTTGCAAAAGTTACAACTTAAGCCGATATAGACAATGGTAAGAATGTCTAGCAACATCCCATTGCCCCTAATAATAAATAAAGTGTGTTGATCAACACTTTCACCAACGAAATTAACTCACTAGCTACAAATTGTTGTTATAGGTTAGTCATAAATTTATCCCTTTGTTTTAACATCTCGTTGAACATGAGACATGGATCATCATCAATTCTCATATGGTGTTCAACTTGTTTCAGGGCCCAGAGATATTATACTCCCAATTAAATGAGAGAAACAAATTCCATCTTGACCACATACGTTTCTTATAAGATTCATATCATACCTAATAATGGCCTTTATAACTACCCGGTTAAAGATAGCGTTTAACCACATTAAAGCATGATACTCCTCATACTCGAGTCCCAATATGTGTCTCAGGTCTAAGGATACAAAGATACCACCTTTTTCTCAAGATTTACTTATGACACTGATCCATGAAGCGATCTTACGAGCGGGTCATGTCCAATGTTCGTTCCCTAACAAACATTAGTGAATTTGGCTGCAAACCCTTTTGCCTACTTTCATCACGAATGAAAGTCAACCAACCTATTCACATTAGTCTTAATTCATAACTATTCCCATAGTTATAACCGACTATGGACGTTTTAGAATAAAGAATTATTCATGGATTTAAACATGCTAATAAAGAACACAATAAATATTAATGAAGTGATCATATCCCATATATCATTCAGATAAAATAGATATTGTCATAATGTTCCAAAATATCCAAATACTAAATTACAATTCAATTCCAATCCCTTCAAAGTGAAGACCCATTGCCCTAGTATGACACTCATGCTTAGTCGAGGCAAGAGGTTTCGTAAAAGGATCTGCAAGATTTTGATCTGTATGAACTTTGTAAATACACACATCTCCTCTATCCACTATATCCCGTATGTAGTGGAAACGCCTGAGGATTTGTTTGGTGCTATGATGTGATCTAGGTTCTTTTGCCTGGGCAATAGCACCTTCATTATCACAAAATATCTCTATGGGGTCTTGAATGCTTGTTACTACCCCAAGGTCAGCAATGAACTTCTTCATCCATGCAGCTTCTTGTCCAGCCTCAGAAGCAGCAATGTATTCAGATTCTGTAGTGGATTGTGCAACTACACTTTGCTTAGAACTTTTCCAAGCAACCGCGCCTCCATTCATAACGAAGACATAGCCTGATTGTGATCGAGAATCATCTCGGTCCGTTTGGAAACTAGCATCTGTGTAACACTTTACACAAAGATCTTCTTCCAAACCCCCATAGATCAAGAACATGTCTTTAGTTCCTCTCAAGTATTTTAAAATGTTCTTGACTGCCATCCAATGGCTATCTCCTGGGTTTTGCTGGTATCTGCTCGTCATGCTCAAAGCATACGAGACATCAAGCCTAGTGCATAGCATGGCATACAAGATGGATCCAATTGCAGAAGCATATGGGATCTCACTCATTCTATCTAGCTCTTCTCTTGTGCTAGGGCTTTGAGCTTTACTCAAAACCGTGCCTTGTGCCATTGGCAAGAATCCTCTCTTAGAATTCTCCATCTTGAATCGTTTCAAGATCTTGTCAATATATGCACTTTGACTTAGGCCAATAAGACGCCTAGATCTATCCCTATAGATCTTTATTCCAAGAATGTAGGTGGCTTCTCCCAAGTCTTTCATTGAGAAACACTTCCCAAGCCAAGAGTTGATGTCTTGCAAAGTCGGGATGTCGTTTCCAATGAGTAGTATGTCATCAACATACAAGACAAGGAATGCTACTGCGCTCCCACTAGTTTTCTTGTAAACACACAGTTCATCTTCTAATTTGATAAAACCAAACTCTTTGATTTTCTCATCAAATCGAAGATTCCAACTCCGAGATGCTTGCTTTAGTCCATAAATGGATCTTTTAAGCTTGCACACCTTGTTAGGATACTTAGGATCTACAAAACCTTCGGGTTGAACCATATAGACATCTTCACTTAAGTGTCCATTTAGAAAAGCCGTTTTGACATCCATTTGCCATATCTCATAGTCATAATATGCAGCTATGGCAATAAGTATTCTAATAGATTTAATCATGGCTACCGGAGAGAAAGTTTCATCATAGTCAATACCATGAGTTTGAGTGAAACCTTTCGCCACTAGCCTTGCCTTAAATGTGTGTACATTTCCATCCATGTCTGTCTTCTTCTTGAAGACCCACTTGCTCCCTACAGTCTTACTATTGGGAGGAAGATCAACCAAGTCCCATACGTGATTTTCATACATGGACTGCATCTCAGTGTTCATGGCATCAAGCCATTTATCGGATTCTGGATCCGATATAGCGTCTTGGTAGTTAGTAGGCTCAGAAGAGTCTACCAAGAAAATCTCATCATTGGACACGAGAAATCCGTATCTCTCAGGTTCTTGACGAGGTCTACCAAATCTACGAACACTTAGTGTTTCAGTAGGTTCTTGAATAACCAATTGTTCAAGTTCAACAACCGTTTGTTGAGTGCTAGTGCCAACCTGACTTGTATTTTGTGGTTCTTGAATTTCTTCAAGGTCTACATTGCTCCCACTTGCCTCTTTCGAAAGAAACTCCTTTTCTAAGAAAGTGGCATGCCTAGAAACAAACACTTTGTTCTCAGCTGGGTTGTCGAAATAATATCCTAATGAATCTTTAGGATATCCTACAAGATTACATTTGATAGATCTAGGATCGAGTTTGCTTGAAGCTTCTTGTCGTACATGAGCCTCACAACCCCAGACTTTCATGTAAGATAAATTTGGAACCTTTCCATACAACATCTCATATGGTGTCTTATCTACCTTCTGGGTTGGAACCATATTCAATATGTGCGCAACAGTTAATAAAGCATAACTACAAAAGGACGAGGGTAGAGTACTTCGGCTCATCATAGACCGAACCATATCTAGTAGAGTTCGGTTCCTCCTTCCAGATATACTATTATGTTGTGGTGTTCTAGGAGGAGTAAGTTGTGAGATAATCCCACAATTACTAAGATGATCCATAAACTCTTGGCTTAAGTACTCGCCACCTCGATCGGAACGAAGGGCCTTGATTGTTTTGTTCAGTTGATTTTGTACTTCGTTTTGAAAAAATTTGAACATTTCAAATGTTTCATGTTTATGTTTCATCAAATAAACATAACCAAATCTACTATAATCATCGGTGAATGTAATGAAGTATCTATCACCATACCTAGACATTGATCTAAAAGGACCGCATACATCCGTATGTATGAGCCCTAATAGATCTTTGGCTCTTTCACTTGAACCGGAGAAAGGAGCCTTAGTCATCTCCCCATATAAACATGATTCGCAAACTTCAAATGAGCTAGAATCGCTTGATTTTAAAATTCCATCCTTTTGAAGTTTTGCAATACGTTTCTTGTTTATATGACCAAGTCGACAATGCCATAGGTATGTTTGACTTAAGTCATGCTTAGGTCGTTTGGTGCTAGTGGTATATATAGAATTATCATCAAGAGATCTTTTAAGATTAACTTCATATATTCCATTAAGAGGGCGAGCCTTAAAATACAAAATGTCGTTTTTGAAGGCACGAATGCCATCATCAACGAAACCAAAAGTGAATCCAAATTCTCTTAACCGAGCTACTAAAATAATATTCCTCGTTAAACTAGGTACATAACAACAATTGTTTAATATTAAGTACCGGCCATTTGGTAATAATAATTCAAAAGTTCCAAGGGCTTCAACAGCAACATTTGCTCCATTGCCCACGTGGAGATCCAAATCACGTGGCTTCAGCAGCTTACTTTTTCTCAACCCCTACACATTGTTACAAATGTGAGTTCCACAACCGGTATCAAATACCCAGGAATTAATAGAAAAAGTATACATTTCAATCATATATATACCTGAATTATTAGCCTCGCCAGCCTTCTTCTTTTTCAACTCCGCAAGGTAGGTTAGACAATTGTGCCTCAAATGTCCTACCACTCCGCATTCAAAGCACGGGTCATTCTTAGGAACCTTTCCCGCCGTCTTGGGTGTAGGAGCCTTGGCAACTTGCTTGCCTTTGTCCTTTCCCATTGCCTTCGCTTTGCCTTTCCCTTTTGAGTTGTTTTTCTTTTTCTTCTTGATTTTCCCTTCTTGAATCATCAAGACTTGAGGTGTTTTGCTTGGAATCTTACTCTCAGCAGTTTTAAGCATCCCATGCAACTCTGAGACATATTTCTCCCAATTGTTCATGTTATAATTCATGACAAATTGATCATAGGCTTTGGTCAACGAGTTAAGGATCATATCCTATGCAAACTCGTTGGTTATGGGAGATCCAAGCCTAGAAAGCTGGTCAATGTATCCTTTCATCTTTAGCACATAGTCGTTAACGGATTGACCTTCCTTCATCTTGCATGCATGGAAGGCTCGAGTGACCTCAAAGCGTTCTTGCTTCGCTTGCTTTTGGAACATTTCCTTAAGCTGGCGAAGCATCTCATATGCTCCATGCTCCTCAAGGTTCTTTTGAAGATCCAGAGACATGGTAGCAAGCATGAGGCATGCAACTTCGACCGAGTAGTCGGAATGCTTCACCCAAGCATCCTAACGGCTTTGGCCGCAGTCAATGGAGGTTCCTCAGGGACGGGATCCTCAAGTACGTACAATTTCTTTTCGTGCTTAAGAACGATTCTCAAGTTACGATACCAGTCTAAGAAATTTGTACCATTGAGTTAGGGGGCCATCTACAAAATTAACAACGTTCAATTTAGTATTTTCGATATTTAATCCTTTAATAATTAATACTCTTTAGAATGATAAAATTCTTTAATTTTTAAAGGCTAGGATCCAAGTTGAACTTAACCTTGAATGTTTGGCTAATGCTCTCTCCATCAAGTTAAAACAACAAGGTAGGTAACGTTTACCATTTACATCTCGTATGTAATTTCTAGATCTTTATGGGATCCTAGACAACGATTGTCAATTTTGGCATGTTTGATCCCATCTATGCCTCAGGCTTCCTTACGTTTGGCTAATGCTCTCTCCGTAATAAGATTCTGATTAAGTCGTCCTATTTCAAGACAGTGAATTTCCGGCCCAAGACGTTCATGGAATTCGCGGAAAAACACCTCGGTTGTTACAAAAACCATCCACGTGTTTGGCTAATGCACTCTCCACGTGAGTGTCGTTGCAACAAGCGAGTGTCTTAAAATAGGATGGCATAGACTTACGTTTTGAAAAAGGGCTTTTACCGTTTTGTATATTTATTAAATGAAACAAAACGAGTTGTGTGACTAGTATTGCATGCATACAATAATAAGTCCACGTTTTAATAAAATCATATTATATATATATATATATTGGTCTTGAGTATTCTTAAAATCCATATTTTACGAACTCTCAACGCGTTCAATTTTAAACTAGTATTAATATCCTATATTAACGTGTGTAGTTTCGAGCGCGCGAATACGACCAATTTTAGCTTGTAATAAAACCATTTTATTATTAAGCTTGAATGGAGTTTGGTTGAGTTTTAAAATCTCTATTTTATAAAACTCACATATATATATATATATATATTGACATAATGAATTTTAATCTTTACAAAACTCTTTTTATATAAAATTCATTTTACATCTTATGTTATGTCAACTTAAAATACCAAACTCCCATTGTGTGATTTATATTATGTCAAAAATATTATCTAGCATGCAAAAATCTTATTTTCAACCATGCATAATAATATAAACATAAACACACACAAATAACATGTATAAGTGCATAACCAAGCCATTTATCCTAAGTGGTATTTTTGTGAGCCATACAAAAATACCAAGTCATAACTAAGGACCAAATATTCCTCTTGTGATGAATTTGAAGCTCCCACTTGCCAAAACAACTCCTTGTAGTGCAAATGATTCCAAGCCTTCATGGTTGACTCCACCACACTTGAAAACTCCAACTTGGTCATTTCTTCATCTTGTTACATTTTTATAAAAGTAAACTAGTCTAAACTATTCTACTACTTACAAAATACAACAAGATGAAACAAAACTAAAATTATTATTACATACCAAATGAAAAAATAATTTTACAACCAAATCGAATTTCCAACACATCACAAAAGGTCTGTGGCTTGTTATGCACAACATACTCTCAAACAAACATATATATCAACACTTGATATTTAGGAAACTTTTACAACCAAACATGCATGTGGTTTGGTTGTTTCCCAAAATAAATATATAAACATATAAAAGTTACCAACAGGAAAATCCACAATTTTTCTAACAAAAGAAAAATTGTCCATTTTCTTAAACAATACATACTCAAAATAAAGTTTCTTAAAACTATACATAAGTGGCTCTGATACCACTGTTGGGGTTTGTTCGGTTTTTTCAAAATATATTTTAGCAACGGAAGCATGAACAACAATTTTAAACTTTTTAAAACTCCCCACCAATGATCCATATGCAAGCCTTAAGAAACAAAACAACCATAGGGTGTTTAGAACTACAACCTTTGTAGCGTGATAAAACCGTTGGTGAAGTGGTTGATCAATTAGAAGCCAAGTAGAGACTTCCTCCAAGGTATCCACAAATCAATGAGTCCAACACCTCCAAGATGCTAGTCTCTCCAACCCTTAAAATTCAAGCAAGCAAGCAACAACCTCTTGTTCTTCTTCTTGAACTAGATGTATGTATATTAAATGAAAGAACACCAATACTAGTAAGGATTTTTTTCAAGTATGAAAACTCTTAGAACTTTTCTAAAGAAGCACCAAGGTGGTAGCATGTAAGTGTAACACAAAAAGGGACCATGCAAGTGACTTTAAAAGCCAAAACAAGAGAGGGAGGCCCCTCCCTTATCATTTTGGACGAAAATATGAAGGGGAGAGGGTCCCATCTTGCTCTTGTTGCTTCACTTGTCCATAGTATGCATGTCTTTGTTGATTTTCTTTCAAGCAACCTCAAATAGGCCCCTCTTGGTGATTATTGTGAGCATTTCTAGTTTCTTTTATAAATATATATATATATATATACTAGATGTGTCATACTATGTATAAAATACATCTACATGTATTTTATATACATACTTGATTGTTACTAGTACCTCTTTACTAGTAACAAAGATATACATACATTTATATAATTGTTACTAGTAACAATTTACTTGTAACAAATATATATTTATACATATATATATATATATATACATACATATAAAATCATATGTTTATATTTATATATTTGATGTGCATTATCTTATATCAATATATAAGGGTTATATTATTATTTCACATAAATAATAATATGCATCAATGCATATATACTTATATATATAATGAGTTGGAAATATATTTAAATCATATTCAAATATGTAATTGGTGTCCATTGATTGTAAATGTGTGACCCTATGGGTTTATTTATTATCAGTAATATCATATTAATTTTTGTCTTGTGCACATAGAATCAACAATTCCGTCCTCGGAATCTGCTAAACAAAAAGCTGGGGGTATCTAATCTTCATTTCTTCTTCGCTCTCCCACGTCATATCCCCTCCATGCTTATTCTACCACTAAACCTTCACAAGCTTGACTCATTTCTTTCTTAACTGCTTGACCTTGCGGTCCAAAATTGCCACTGGTTCTTCAATCAACCTCTGGCTATTGTCTACTCGTAACTCCTCTAATGGCAAAACGCTTTGTTCCTCAGCTAAACACTTACGAAGATAACATACATGAAACACATCATGAATTCCCTCCCATGTCGGCGGTAACTCCAACTTGTAGGCTTGATCTCCAACTTTCTCCACAATCGTCAACGGACCAATGAACCGTGGACCAAGCTTACCTCGCTTACCAAAACGTATGATCCCTTTCCGTGGCGAGACTATTAACATCACCTTTTCACCAACCTCAAACACTTTCGGTCGGTGCTTTCGATCCGAATACTTCTTTTTCTCTCGCTATTTAGAGTCAATCCCGTGCTACCGCCACTTTCTCTGCTGTTAACTGCACAATCTCTGAATCTGCGAATTGTTTCTCTCCGGCTTCCAACCAACAAGACGGCGTGCGACACTTCCTTCCTTATAACATCTCATACGGCGCCATGTCGATACTTGAGTGATACGTATTGTTATACGCGAATTCCACCAATGGAAGGTGAGCATCCCAACTCCCACCATATTCAATCACACATGCTCTCAACATATCTTCGAGCGTCTGAATAGTTCTTTCACTTTGCCCATCTGTCTGCGGGTGATAGGCTGTGCTCAAATGCACTTTCGTTCCTAATTCCTCTTGCAACTTCTTCCAGAATCTTGAAACAAATCGACTATCACGGTCCGAAACAATGGATAATGGGACTCCATGCCTCGTAACCATCTCACGCACATACAACTTTGCTAGGTTTTCGAGCTTCTCCATCTCTTTGGTTGCAAGGAAATGTGCACTCTTGGTCAGACGATCGACAATAACCCAAATCATATCATTTCCCTTCGCAGTCTTGCGCAATTTCGTAACAAAATCCATAGTGATCTTATCCCATTTTCACTCTGGTATCTCCAATTGTTGCAATTCTCCGTAGCGCTTTTGATGTTCCGCCTTATCTTGAGAACAAGTGACACACTTTGACACATAAGTGGCCACATCCGTCTTCATACCGGGCCACCAGTATCTCGGTTTTAGGTCCAAGTACATCTTTGTACTCCCAGGGTGTATCGAATACTTCGATCTATGGGCCTCTCGTAGCAACACCTCACGGACTCCCCCCAACTTTGGGAACCCAAATACGTCCCTGGAAAGTCTTGAGACCATGGCTATTCTCACCAAGACTTGCTTGTTGCTTCACCATCATTTCACCCTTTAAGTTTTCCTCTTTTAAACCCTCGATTTGAGCCGCCCGAATCTCATCAACCCAGTCCGGTACAACTACCATACTCATAGATTTCAATCGGTAAGCAGATCTAGGTTCCTTCCGACTCAAGGCATCGGCCACTACATTGGCCTTTCCCGGATGGTAACTGATTTCACAGCCATAGTCGGTCAATAACTCCATCCATCGTCGGTGTCTCATATTCAATTCCTTTTGATCTTGAATATGTTGCAAGCTCTTGTGATCGGTAAAAATCATAAAATGAGTACCATACAAGTAATGCCTCCACAACTTAAGAGCGAAGATAACCACCGCTAGCTCTAAGTCGTGTGTGGGATAATTCTTTTCCGCATCCTTTAGCTGTCTAGAGGCATACACAATAACCTTCCCACGCTACATGAGAACACATCCAAAACCAGAGTAAGACGCATCACTGTATACCACAAAATCCTTATTGCCCTCTGGTAAGAAGAGTATCGGCGCTTCACATAAACACTTCTTTAACGTTTGGAAAGCACTCTCTTGTTTTCCGTCCACACAAACGATTCCGTCTTTCGAGTCAATTTCGTCATCGGCGATGCTATCTTCGAGAAATCCTTTATGAATCTTCTATAATAACCTGCCAAGCCAAGAAAACTACGAATCTCGGTTGGGGTTTTAGGAATTTCCCACTTCTTTATCGACTCGATCTTTACTGGGTCTACCTTTATCCCATCCATTCCCACAATGTGACCCAAAAATTGCACCTCTTTTAGCCAAAACTCACACTTTGAGAATTTGGCGTAAAGCTTTTCCACGCAAAGTCTCCAATACCTCTCTCAAATGTCGTCTATGGTCATCCGCACTCTTGGAGTACACCAAGATATCATCAATAAACACTATCACAGATTTGTCAAGATACGACCTACACACCCGATTCATCAAATCCATGAAAACTGCTGATGCATTCGCTAAACCAAACAGCATAACCAAAAATTCGTAGTGACCGTAACGAGTACGAAAAGCCGTCTTTGGTACATCACCCTCTTTAGCTCGCACTTGGTGATAACCCGAACGCAAATCTATCTTTGAAAAGTGACTAGCACCCTGTAATTGATCGAACAAGTCACCCACTTGTTCTTCACCATCAACTTATTCAATTCTCTATAGTCGATGCACATCCTCATCGACCCATCCTTCTTCTTTAGAAATAGGACCGGAGCTCCCCAAGGTGAAGAAGTCGGCCTAATGAATCCCCTTTCTAGCAACTCTTTCAATTGCGTCATTATCTCTTTCATCTCAGAGGGAGCCAATCGAAATGGTGCTTTAGCAACTGGTGCAACACCTGTAACCAAATCAATCTGAAATTCCACCTCTCTTGGTGGCGGTAATCCCGGAAGATCATCTGGAAAGACATCGGGATATTCGTTCACCACCGCCAGCACACTCTTTTTCTTCGCCGAATCCACTACATGAGCTAAGAATGCAGTGCACCCCTTCGCTAGACACTTTCGTGCCTTAAGGACCGATATCATTGCTATGTTCCCCGTACATCGTTCTTCATAGGCGATAGCATGACCACCTAATGAAAGAGGAACTCGGACCAACTTCTTTGAGCACACGATTTCATCTCCATGCGCGGACATCCAATCCATTCCAATCACTACATCGAATCCCTCAATTCCTAACGGAATAAGCGTCAAAGGGAAAGTAGTGCCATCAATATCAATCGTACAATCGTCGTATTTCTCACTCACTGTAATTGGTTCCCCGACCGCTATTTCGATCTCTAAAGCATGTTCTAAAGAACTACGAGGCACATTCAACTGATCACAGAATCTAGAGGACACTACAGATCTACTAGCACCCGAATCGAATAATACAACAGCAGGTAAAGAGTTAATCATAAAAGTTCCGAAAATCACCCCATCATCTCGGCGTGCCTCTTTGGTTGTCATCTGATAAGCACGGCCGGTTTCTTTCGGGGTTGGCTTCTTTCCTGCTTCCTCGATCTTCTTCTTCGGGTTTAGGCATTGTGTACTGATATGCCTCATTTCCCTACAGTTGTAGCACACAGGATTTTCGCTTTTGCAGTTCACTGCCTTATGCCCTATCTTTCCGCATCGACGGCAACTCATCGTCTCTGCAGTGCACGGACCACTGTGGCTTGAATGGCATGTAGTACAATACCCTGTCTTTCCTTGTTTCTCCCCTTTCTTGTTGTTGTTGGCACTCGAAAACTTTTTCTTGTTGGAGGACCCAGATGGCCCTTCCCACTTTCTCTTTTCTCCCACCACCCCATCACTCTTCTCTCTCAGTTTCAAATCATGCTCGATCCTTTCTGCCTCAGCCATCGCATCACCCAAATTAGACCTCAATCTCACCGTTACACGGTATTCATATGGCAAACCCTCCACATATTGGTTTACCATCGAGGCATCATCATAGCAGTACCTCTTGGCGAACTGCATCCTTTCAGAGAAAGTAGAGTTATACTTGGCAATCGTCAAGTTGCCCTTTTTCAGATCGAGAAATTCCCTCTCAGAGAAAGGGTTCTGTAACTTCTCCTTGAACATATCCCAGGTGAGGTTCCTCCTCGTTACTGTTGATAGTGAACCTTCAATAGAATCCCACCATTCTAAAGCATTTTTCTCCAACACACGGATCGCATAACTGACCCGCTGTTCCTCAGTAAACACACCAGAGTTGTATATTTGTTCCATCTTATGGATCCAACATATGCAGTCGAGGGGATCGGTCCCTCCCGCATACTTAGGTGGTTTGCACTCCCTGAACATCCTGTAGGTGCTTCTCACTTGGTACGGTGCACCTTCATTCATGCCACCTAGACCCTCTTGATCATCCTCGTCGTCATCTCCTTCCACACACGTGATTGGCTTTTTCCTTAGAATTCCCGCCTCACGCATTGCTTGCTTCATTTCGTTTAGCTCCTCCGTTTTCTTTTTCAGAGCCTCATCTCTTTCCTTCAACACTTTTTCCAACTCAGTCACACGGATCATACTGCCAATACTGTGTGCAGTACGGCTACTGTGCACCGACACGGTTCTTGTGGGTGTCGGAACTCGCTGACTTTCCGTTTCCCCTTCACCCTAAATTCTGAATGATCCCTCCGCGTTGGCCTGCTCCCCTTGATTCATCACTTGCTTCCCGTTACCTCTTCTCGTTTCTGCCATTCTCTACGTAAGGAAGTCGAGTAAAAGTAAACATCTATAATCATCACAAAGAAAAGAGCTACCTAACAAGCAACTCTCTCACACACATCCCCACCCAGCCATCCTATTAAAGCTAAGTTGTGAGTCTAAGCACCGGACTCAGTACTCAGATCTCTCACAACACAGCTCTGATACCAACTTGTAATAGCCGTGGTTTCTAGAATTTGAGATTTACAAAAACTTTTTCTACTCAATCAGATTCATCGCAACAGAAGACTTTTTAAACATCATATTGATTAAAACAGATAAACCATTTTAAACATTCATCAAACAAAACCATCGTTACGTCACATACACATCATTGTTTTAAACTTTGTTCATTACACAGCGACAAGTTGATACCGTAGCTCAACATAACAAAAGTAAACTACCCATTAGCCCCCATCTCACAAGGTCACGCACCTAAGCAACCTGCACGAGCACAAGACATATTTCAAAGAAACAAGTGTCAACTTTCGCCTCGTGAGTCAGCTTAGTTAACATCACAAAATCATCCTTTAAAAACATTCGCAATCATATTTAGGTTAAGGCATTAAATCCCAAACCGTAACTTGACCCACCCGGATAGCATCGTAAATCCCCACCTGGTCAAGTATCATCATAAAACATCATATAGCAACTACTAAGTCCAAGGTTCGTCCGCATTGGCACAAGTTCACTAAGCGTGTCCAGCAAGTATGGTACAAGGCAAGGCGCGACTCCCACTCGTACACACACTCCCGTAATCCGTCCGCTATAGTTACTCCGACACAAGTCGTTCGGGCAAAAGTACAAACGGTGCCCCCAACCACTGGGCCCTCCTCTCACCCACGTGACGTTTTGCACATGATCCTATCTCTGTGGTCAATACATCACTCTAGTGTATAAATACATCATGTGTTGCGAAAGTCATCTAGAAACCCGGCAACCAAACATCTCATTTCTAGCATATCCTAGAAGGCACACTTTTCCTACTAGGCATCAATATTTCATCTCTGAGTATAACTACCCCTTCCTAAATAGTCATGTCCGTCATAAACATCAGATCATATATCTATAAGCATATATGCATGCGTCATATTCATCGCATAAATCAATCGCATATCATCATTTAATAACGAGCATGCATTAGGAAAATCATTAATCTACCATAAACATTTATACAAATATATCATCTTAAAACTCGTTACTAATATCAAAACAGATTTTGTCTACGTGCTCGGTTTTGTAAAACAACTGAACTCACCTTAGTCTGGACAATGAAACGCACGATCTCAAAACAACAAACAACGCTCACGAGTCAACCAAACCGCGAATCGACACACCACGAACAACCTACAAAGGTCACTACATCAGAGTCACGATCTCATAATCTTAAACAAGTCTGATCTTGCTTAAAACACTAAAACACGTCAAAGGATAAATCCTGACTAAAGATTTACGCGTCACTAGCTCCGAAACTTCATAAAAACGCATATAAATGACATGCATGCGGTCCAAAACACCAAATAACCGAAATGGAAGCATAAGATTAGAGAAATATACCTCTTGGGTTCACCCAAGCAAAACTACGGTTAAAACAACGCCCGAAATCGAATCTCTAATCTTTCCGAACCTTAGGTACGAGCCCCAAACGAAACCCAACACTCCTACACGACCACACACTCGGGTTTTCTCTAAAAATTGGTAGAGTAACGGCTTTGGTAGAGAGAGTTTGTGTAAAAAATGTTGAAATCAACTCCTATATATAGACTGTCGGGGACGCGTCGCGTCGTGACACCGTTGTTCCGGCCAATCATATTTCATGCAATCCTGACATCCGGCAGACTTCACTGACACACTCAACTTTGCTGACACACGCAACCGGCAACCCGTCGCGTCGCAATACCTTAAAAAACAAAATTTTCATTTTTTTTCTTTTCTTTTCCAACTTTAATATTTTATTTAACTAACAATAATATTCCTTAATTATCATTATAATTAAATAAACTCCATACAATATTATTTATTTTTCCATAAATTAATATTACAATATTTCTTAAAATTCCGGTCGTTACATTCTACACAATAATACAACAATCTCATTAGTTGAGAAAATTCATAGAGTTTAGTAGATTGTGTAGAATCAAACTTGTTCATGTGTTGAACACTCTTAGACATTAGTTGTTCTAGAGTTAGCTTGTCTATGTATTAGATGAATTAATTGCCACCTTTTATTGTACCTAGAATTTCTGCTTCTAAGTACATGTAATTCTTGATTCATCATCAATAAGAATTATATAAAAGTATCATGGTGTGTCCTTAAATTTAAAAAGCTAAAGTTTGTATTCAACCCCCTTCTAAAAACATTCGTTGTTGTGTACTCACTCTAGGAATGTCTCTGGTTTCTCTCTATGGTAACTTACTCAACCATGAGCAATGAGTCAAGCAAAGGAAGTTACCCTCCAAAGAGATGAAGGAGGTTGTGAAAGATGCACCAATTGCTCTTGTATCAAGAGATACAAAGATAAAAAGCTTTGCAACTATTAATTCTGGTTCTGATGAAGAAGAGGATGAAGGAGAAAGTGAAGAGGAGAAAGGTGATGAGGAGAGGAGTTTGGAAGATCTTGAAGCAATGGTTAAGGAAGTTACTATGCTGGTCAGGAAGTTCAAACCTTTCAGGAAGGGAAAGGGTGTCAAGAGGTTCAGTAAGAGGCCATCAAAGTTTCACAAGACCAAATCCAAATTAACTTTTGATGCCTCCACAGCAGAGAGTTACAAGTGTGGCAAGATTGGCCACATAGCCAATGACTATAAGTCCAAAGGTAACACTGGTTTTTCATCTGTGTCAAAGCAGGAGAGCAAAATAGACTATGAAGCCAAGTATAAGAAATTCCCAACAATAAAGATGAAGTGATCTCTGCTCAGTTCTACATGATGGCCAAAAATGAAGATGGTAGTTCTTTTGATGAAGACATGAAAAAGGCTGCTATAGCTTGTTCAACTACCAATTAGGATCCTTCTTTAATGTATCAAGTTTGCAAGTTTATTAACTACAATGATAATGAAAATAATTCTATGGTTGATTACTTGTGTATTGATTTCCAATCTGCTATTCAAAGAGAGAAGAAGCTAAAAATAGAAGTAGAATCACTAAAAGAAAATTTAACTCTTAAAGATGAGGAACTTAAGCAGATAACAATTATAAATGATGAACTAGCTAATCAAAAGATACTTAATAAGATCGTAGTAAAAGAAACTAGTGAAGTAACTAAAAAGTCCTATGACCTCCAAAAGATAGTTAAATCTTGGTGTGTATCTACTGAAAAGACCACTGAGTGTGTCAATGAGAAAATACCTAAACAAATTCAAGCTATTATTAGAGGAAATTACTCTAAGGCTGCTAACTGTGTTGATCCCATGTAAAAGAGTTCATTATTCCTTCAGTTGAATCATCTTCTATTAAGATTTTAGAATATAAAAATACTAATAGTATAAAGTCAAAGATTGTGAGTAATGGAAATGAATCATTAGTTGAGACCAAAGAGACATTACGGTGTCAAACATTGAAAACAGAGGACTTAAATCTTAGTATTTCACAAACTGAAGAATCATTAGCTAATACTCCTGTATCAACTGATATGTTAGTAAATGATAAATGCTTAGCCGATAGCCTATCAGCTGATCATAGCTCATCTTCTAAACACTCAGTTGATCATAAAGTAATCAACTCTCTTTCAATAGAAGAAACTGTGAGTAAAAATAATGATGTTCACATTGTTCCCAAATCTGCCACTCCAAATTGATATAAAAACATTTCAAATCCAAAGATCAATCCAAGGTGCTTGTAAACAAAGACCTAATAAATTTACAGGATCAACTTCATAAGCCGAGTGGTCAAGTTGGTCAGCTGGTGACTTATAGTCACTAGAGGACTGATAAGAAAGCTCACATGCATTCAAGTAATGTTGTTCAATGCTTCAAAGCCACTAAATCTCAAAAATGTTACAAATGTGGAAGCAAAGAGCATAAGGCATTTGAATGTTCTTTAGAAGGGAATTCAAGACAGCGGACTTGTGCCGATAACATGGCTATTACTATTGTTCATAAATAACCTGAAATGAAGTGGAAAACTAGGTGCATTCCACAGGGATATACTAATTAGTGGATTCCTACTCGTGTCACTAACTCTTCTTTCATTCAACTGTGTAGGGTGTTGGTTCATGGTTTCTTGACAGTGGATGTTCTAGAACCATGACAAGCAACAAAGCTTTGTTCAGTAACTACAAGAAGGAGAAAGGTCCAAGCGTGACTTTTGGTGACAACAATCATGGGCAAACCAAAGGCTACGGGAACTTCATAATGGGAACCTCAAATTGTCCAAAGTGTCATATGTTAAGGGGCTAAAATACAATCTCATAATCATAAGTCAATTGTATGATGGAGATAATGAAGTCCACTTCACCAAGACAGGGGGTTCCATAATAGATAAAGAAGGTAAAGCGGGAAAATTTTTTGATTCTATGAAAGAGTCTCGGGAGCCAGGATGCATGCCAGTTTAAAGAAATTTGGAAAAATATAGTATTCAATGCCACGAGAACCAAGGATGTATACACTCTTGACATGTCCTCTAGTGATCCTTCAAAAGAAACATGTTTGTACTCCAAAACTATTAAGGATACAAACTGTCTATGGCATAAAAGGTTTTCCCGCCTTAATTTTAAAAACATTAACAAGTTGTGCAAAGGTGAACTAGTGTCAGGACTACCTTCTCTTACTTTTTCTAAGCCTAAACCTTGCACTACATGTGAGAAGGGAAAGTATCACAAAACATGATTTCCTTCCAAGAAAGCCTTCTCCATTACAGAACCTTTCTTTATGTTGCACATGGATCTATTTGGTCCTGTTGCAACTGCTAGCATTGGTAGAAGTAAGTATGCTCTTGTATTGGTTGATGAATTCTCAAGATACACTTGGGTTTTTCTTTCTTAAAGCAAAAAGTGAGGTTGTTGAAGAGATCATCTGTTTTATCAAGAAGATGGAAGTAATGAATGGCAATCTGGTGAGGAGTCTTATAAGTGATCATGGAATTGAATTCAGAAATCAAACTAAGGAATCCTTCTGTGATGAGAAAGGGATATCTCAAAACTTTTCTGCTCCAAGAACCCCACAATAGAATGGTGTAGCTGAAAGAAGAAACAAAACATTAAATGAAGCTGCTAAAACCATGTTATGTGAAAGTGGGTTATCTTTTAATTTTTAGTCTGAGGATGTGAGTTGTGCATGTTTCACATAGAACAAATCCCTTATTATCAAAAGGCACAACAAAACTCCATATGATGTGCTCAAGGGAAGGAAGCCAAGCATAAGTTTTCTACACATATTTGGTTGTTAGTGTTTCATTCTAAATTAAAAGGATCAACTACAGAAGTTTGCTCCAAAAGCTGATGAAGGAGTGTTTGTAGGCTATTCTGTGATTTCCAAAGCATACAGAGTATACAACCTCAGAACAAAAGTCATTGAAGAGTCAATCAATGTAAGTTTTAATGAAAATGATTTTGTTGCTTCCTATTCTTCTAATCATGTTTCAGGTGAAGAATTCAATGATCTTATGCAAACTGAAGAAACCACTCTAGAGAAAGTTGATCTCTCTCCACCAATTGCTCATGATATAGATGAACCTGTCCTCATTCAAACAATTAGCTATGCACAACCATCCTCATCCAATCCTATACCTATACTAAACCATGTGGAAAATGATTCAACATCATTGGACTCTAATTTCATATCCCACATTCCCTCTTTAGTAGAGACACCCACAGATTATGAAAATGAAGTTAACTTAGCCAACCAAAATGAAATCATTTCTAGTGCTGATAGTCAACACATAACTTCATCTCCCCAAATCCAAATCAATCCTAACTCCTAAATAATCCAAAAATCCTTCAAAGACCATAAATATCATCCTCACAATTTGGTTACAGGAAACATTGAGGATCCAGTAAGAACAAGGTCAAAAGCATGCAACATTTGTTTTTACTCTAGATTTGTATCTTTGATTGAACCAAAGAAGGTTGATGAAGCCCTGAATGACCCCCACTGGGTGATTGCCATGCAAGAAGAGCTGGTAGAGTTCAAAAGGAATAATGTATGGACCTTGGTACCCAAACTAAAGGATAAAACCACCATTGGAACAAAGTGGGTCTTCGGAAACAAGCTAGATGAAAATGGGCAGATCATCAGAAACAAAGCAAGGCTAGTGGCACAAGGGTATTGTTAAGAAGAAGAATTGACTTTGATGAAACCTTTGCCCCTGTTGCAAGATTGGAAGCCATTAGATTATTTCTAGCCTATGCTGCCTTCAAAAACTTCAAGGTGTTCCAAATGGATGTAAAAAGTGCATTTTTGAATGGAGATCTGAAAGAAGAGGTGTATGTCAAACAACCTCCTGGCTTTGAGGATTCAAGATTACCTGATCATGTATTCTTTCTTAACAAAGCTTTATATGTTCTTAAGCAAGCTCCAAGAGCCTGGTATGATACCCTCTCTTCTTTTCTCACTCACAAAAGTTTTACAAGAGGATGCATATATATCACTTTGTTTATAAGGAAGTATAAAGGAGATGTGATACTTGTGCAGATATATGTAGACGATATAATATTTAGGTGTACAAATTTGGAACTATGTAAAAAGTTTTCTAAACTCATGTCTAATAACTATCAGATGAGCATGATGGGTGAATTAAACTATTTTCTTGGTTTACAAAATTACATAAGAGGTTGATGGTATTTTCATACGTCAAACAAAATACATCAAAGAATTACTCAAAAAGTTTGATTTTGAAAATAGCTTTTCAATGAAAACACCTATGTCAACTGCTCTTAAGCTATGAAAGAACACTGAAGTGAACCTTACTGCTTATAGAGGAATGAGTGGGTCACTTTTGTACATCACTGCTAATAGACCAGATATAATGTTTTCAATATGTCTCTGTGCAAGATATCAAGCAGATCTTAAGGAATCTCATCTTACTACTGTTAAAAGGATATTCAGATATCTAAAAGGAACTCCTAATCTTAATCTTTGGTACCCCAAAGACTTAGATTTTGAGTTAGTTGGATACTCTGATTCTGATTTTGCAGGATGTACATTGGACAGATAAAGTACTTCAAGAGGATGTCAAATTCTAGGTGGAAGATTAAAGCAATAAATAGAATTTAGTATCAACCTCTACTGTAGAAGCAGAATACATTGCTGCAGGAACTTGTTGTGCTCAAATTCTGTGGTTGCAAAATCAATTACTTGACTATGATGTGAAGTTTGAAGACACCCCAATTCTGTGTGATAATAGAAGTGAAATATCCATCTCAAACAATCCAGTCATGCATTAAAAAACAAATCATATTGAAATTAGACATCCTTTTTAAGAGATAATGTGCAGAAGAAGAAAGTATCCTTGCACTATGTCAACACTGATTTACAACTTGCAGATTTGTTCACCAAACCATTGGATGAAGCAAGGTTCAATTTCCTAATATCCAAACTAGGTATGCTTAATTTCTAGATTAGATTAGTAGTTGTTTTTTTGTCAATCGATAAGTGGTGAATCTGATGATTTACTTATCTAGCATCTCTAAGCCTTACTGATACTGAAAAAGTTAGTGGGATTGCTCAGCTGATACCCATTAGTTGATCAAAATACTCAGTTGATCACACTCAGCTAAGGAAGATATGCTTAGCTAAGTAAGCCTATCAGCTGATGTAACTCAAATTTTCTCTATCGGCTGATGCTTTCCTATCAACTGATGTTTCTCAACCGATAATTTTCAACGCTCAGCTGATGACTCAACACTTGTTCAAATTTCCTTACTTTTACTCAGTTAAAGCTTTTAACCCTAGGTATTTACTCCATCTGTCAGATTTCATTTAATAGCTTATTAATATGTTTTCTGTTAAGGATATTTTGTCAATATTTAATGATCTCTGTTATCCTTACTTCATAAATACCCCATTCCCTCTCTCATACATTTTTACCTGTTCAAAACTCTCAAAACCTCTCTCTCTCTAAAAAGCTCTAACCTAAGATTTCTCTCGCCATTTCTCTACAAACCTTAGTGTTCATCATCCCTACCAAATAGCCACCTATATTCCAGACCCTGAGGTCACTCCCGGTGAGAATATTGCTCTAAATCAACTCATGAATATAACTCCAAACAACATTCTCCTCTATACCTTGACCCCCACCTTAAGAGAAAACCAGGGATACGAGCCAATGGTTGAGTTCTTACTTGATCATCCACTCTTCGAATTCCTAACATCCGACCCTCACTATATATACCCCATTATAATCAAAGAGATATGGTATTGCGCCGACTACAACATCCATGAAAGCTCAATCAACTGTACCATGGCGCGAGGAGCTTACCATTTTCACATCACTTTCGAAACCTTTCGTGAGGCGCTCAGCATACCCAACTATGCTCCCTTCACTACCTTCCCATCCAGAGATCAAATCCAAACGGTGCCTCCCACCATAGGCTACAATGAGCTTATTATGCACGGTCAAGTTAAAGTATCTACTCTTGCTTACCCCTGTAAATATTTGGCAAACGTTGTTATACGTTGTTTTGGTCCCAAATCTGGAAGTCACCACCTGATCAACCAAACTGAACTCCTCATGCTATATGCCCTAGTCTTTGGGATCAACATTGACTTTGCTCAGGTCATTTTCTCTGACCTTATTGACAAAATCACTCAAAGCACCAACAAAAAGTCATCAAGGTCTCAAGTACCTTACATACGGTTTATGAGTATGATTGTCATGCGTGAGATTGGAGAGGATGGCTACGTGAGCCTAAATGAGCACTTGGAGAGCATCTATGTCCCTACTATGGGTGAAAAGGTGTTCCACTTCTTAAGAGCAGACAGGGGTCCTGCTATCACTCCACAAATGTAGGAGTTGATCAATGCTGCTGTTGAAACAAATCAAAATAATGATGATGCTGGTGATGATGGTGATAATAATGATGATGATGATGATGGTGACAATGCTGATTTTGCTCTTCTTAGTCCATTTGTACAAAGTCCTCTTGATGATGCTGATTTAATTGATCACCTTGAACCTGAGATATCTGATCAACTTCTTGAACTTATTGATAGAAGCAGGCATATACAATCTCGAGGTATGGACAATTCTAATTCCACCTCTGAGGATATTTAAAATGGTAGTCCCAACCTTTGATAGCTCATCCTCTTCTCCAGTTCATACACCTCTACACAAGCCAAGCCCTAGTGAACCTCCAGTGGTCACTAGTTCTACTCCCATTCTTAGCCCCTAAAGGATAAGGTCAGAAGAGGTTGTTCACATTAAGCCCTCTAAGGTAGTAACACATACACCTCTGACCTCAACTCCAATTGACCTTCCTCATGTTGAGGGGGAGCAACTGGATGTTGTTCACCCTGAGCCAGTAGATACATCCTCACAACATGATGTATCTGTAAAAATGGGACTTAAACCGCAATCTAGGCATCCTCTCAAAAGAATGTTCTCATTGAAAGACAGACCTTAACCCAAGGTCACACTGTGTCAACTATTCCAATGAGTCAACCTTTTCCATCTGCATTCTCCGGACAGAATGTAGATCCAATAAGGGATTCCCTATTATTAAGTGCATCCCACACTCAATCCACTTTCATTGCACCTATTTTCAATTCTCTTCTTACACATGCACAACCTGTCAATGCCAGTGGTACAAACCAACCATTGGTACTGGGCTCAAACCTCTTTCCCATTGAATTTGAACTTATACACCAAAGCTCAAATGAGGGAACCCAAACCATACCCAATTTTACCGAACCTTTACCTACCTCCTCCTCCTCTTAACCCTCAACATCAACTCTCACCGACTCTAACTTCCTCTTTCTCCAAACCTTCCAAACCATAAACCATAAACTAGACCACCTTACTCAAACCTTCACCACATTCCAAACCCAAACAGATACTCGATTGTCCTATCTAGCCAAGGACATAGAGTCACTTAAATCCCACACCTAACCCACCCCTGCACCTATCCCACAGATTGACCTCACTCCTATTCTTACTAAAATTGACCAAATCTTCACCCATCTCCCCTCTCAACCAACTACTCCCATATTACCCCAATCCACCCTTGCATCTTATAACCAAACCATTTCCAATCTTCTTACCCAACTTCAAACAATTAAACCTATTACACCGAATACATCAGTGGCTATTCCTGAAGAGTTGCTTCCCATGCCTTCCTTGCATCCTTGATGATCTTAAAAACCTAAATAACCAAACCCACATGAGTCATCTCTCCTTGTGGAAGGCCATCAAAAACCTCAAGGATGACCTCCACCTCAAAGTTTTCCAAACCCTCTACCTCCATTCCTACTCCTACTCCAACCCATACCCCTTCTCCTAAACCCACAGCCACAATAGGTGACTCCCCTCCTTCTTTTGATGATGACAAAAAGGGGGAGAGCTCTACAAGTTCTCAATCAAGGGAGGATGATCCTGCCAAAGAAAAGGATGTTGATGCTACCTATAATGAAACTGCCTCCAAAATTTTACAACACGAAGCACTTCAAGCAATAGCTTCCCCAGCTCCTAAAAGAAAAGCTTCTGTTGAGGGGGAGCAAAGATTTCCAAAACGATTCAAAATCATGGAAAAAAGGCCTAAATCAAAGAAAAAGATGGTTGCTGAAAGTTGCTCTCCTACAATCAACATTCAAACTGATTCTGATGATCAGGATGATACTCCTTTATCTGATATCCTAAGAAAAAGAAGACAGAGCCCTAAACCTACCCCTCCTCCATCAGTCCAAATTCCTTCAACCTCTGCTCCCAAAGACAAAGGAAAAAGAAAAATGACAACTGAGCAAGTTGAAGAAGAGGAAAATAGAAAACGAGAGCTTGCATTCAAAGAGCAAGATGAAAGGGAAAATGCCCAAATGGCTCAAGCCTTGGGTGTTCTAGTGGAGGAGATCTACCAATCCAGAGAGCTAGCTTATGCTCAAGAACAAGAAAAGCATCAGACTCAAGAAGCTGCTCAACTCAAATAGGCCAGGGAGAAATCTCAAGCTGAACTGCTTAAGGCTAGATCTCATGCGGATGCCATCAAAACCCTCCTCAACCTTGATCTATTAGCTCCTTACAACCGAAGCCAACAAAGAATCAAAAGCTTCAGAGAAGAGATTGATATCATAAGAAAAAGAACAGAGCCATCTCCAATCACAAGAGCTTCAGTGCACAAGGGTGATGGTGACCCACACTTAAAATATAAAGCAAAATAACTTCAACAGTTGTGAAGTTGTTTCATATGAAAGATGCCACATATATGGGTTCACTGAGTTGATTGAGATCCTCTACCTTCTCTTCAAATCCAAAAGCAAGCTGAAAGTCCAATTTATTCAAAAGATTCAAGCTTGGATTGCTCTAGCAGTTTCCCAAAATGCCTTCACAAAGGGTGATTACTTTTGAGCAAAGAAAGGCTCAAAGCCTTTTATTCCTTTTGAGCAAAGAGAGGTACTTCCTGAGCATATCTATCTATCTGATTTTGAGTGTCTCAATACAAGTCTGCCACTCAACATCACCCCTGAGCTATTCAAGTTCATATCTACACCTATTGAGGGAATCTTCTTCCTGGATAAAGCTGGCACATGGCATTTCATTAAGCAGTCTGAAATCCCAAAGGCAAGCAAGAGTTTTCTCTTTGGTTTAAGAATATCTACAAGAGGAAGAAAAGGAAATGATCAATTTGAAGCCCTTGTAAAAGTTCATTGCCAAGTACTTGCTGAAGCAGATCCTCTTGCAGAAGCCTTAAGTTAAAGAAGAAAAATGGTGGAAGGATTGAAGACTAACCTTATCTCTGAAGACTTCTTGGTTACTTAGTTGTTTTAGCTATTGTAAATTCTATTAGATTCATCTTAGACTAGTTTAGCTACTAGTTAATCTCTTGTAAATACTTTTGTATCTTCTTTGTCCTGTAATTCAAAGTATATTAGTGTATATTTAGAAAATCAAAAAGACATAAAAATGGAAAAATAGAAATAATACCACAAAAACAAAACAAAATGGTACAACAAAGAAAAGATTCCATAAAAATAGAACAAAATGGAAACACTTGAAAAGAAACCAAAAACAGAACAAGATTCAAATAAAAAGAGCTACCAAAAACAGATAGCTAGGTAGCCAAATGCACTTATAAAGTTATATAAAAAATTTTATTCGAAGTCAAACTGATTCTTCAAAAGAAAAAGGTTTTGTCATCATCAAATAGGAGGAGATTGTTGGGAGATAATCACTTCACCTTAAAATCAACTCTGCCTATTTTAAACATAGAATTTGATGATAACCAAACCCTACATTAAGTATGACTTAGAAAGTATTCAAACTTGTGTTATTTGAATCAAGTTTTTGAAATTCTTTTAAGTATGGAAACATCAGTTGAGAAGCAACTCCTACTCAAAGTATCAGCTGAAGGACATCAACTGAGGAACATGAACATAAAAAAACAAGTATAGAAGACCATCAGCTGAGGAAAAACACCCATCAGCTAAGTGAAGAAAGTTGATCAGCTGAGCATTTACATCCATCAGCTGAGCAAAATACTTTGATCAGCTGAGAGTTTCATAATCATCAGCTGAGTGAAAAATGGATCAGCTGAGGCCACATGCATCAGCTAAGTAAGTCTTTCATAATACAAGTCTTCATCTTACATAAACTGATGTATTTAAATGATTAGCTGAGCATACTTCGTCAACTGATCATATAAATACATGAGCTTATGCTTTCCTAGTCTAACTGTTGATCAACTAAGCATCTATATGATCAGAGCAAATAGTTATCAACTGAGTCTTTGCAAAAATGGTCAACTGATCATTTCCTTCAACTGAGTAGTATAATTTATAAAGAACTTAGTACATTATGTCATCTGAGTCGAGCAAAGATGTCATACTTGCTCAGTATTTCAGTTTGTATATTTTATATGTAAAAGGCAGAACATGTGTTGTTCTTTTATGCTTTTTGATCTTTGAATGTAAAAGTACAAAGCACTTTTTAGATCAAACATGAGACAAAAAGGATAGATCTTATCCTCTGGAAAACGAGAAAGATACCTTTGAAATCGAAGATCTTGAAGATCTACAACCTCAACAAGTATGCCAGCAATTCTATACTTGGTAAGGTCAATCCTGAAAGAAGAATGGGTGTTGATAAAAGTTTAATCGTGAAAGAGGAAACTTAAACTTACAAGGCAAAAAGCACAAAGGATAATATTATTTTAATGGTAGTGGGCATTAGTGTTCTGAAAAACAAACTTACTTTACGCAACCCTTGATTAAAGTAAGTCTACTTTTCACCCACTAACTTTACAAATACTATATTATTTCTTTTAGCTCCTTTGTCTCCTTCCTTCAACTAACTGGACACGACAAAGCTTCTATAAATACCCATGCATGGTGGACATGCAAACCAACTTCTACACAATAATACAACAATCTCATTAGTTGAGAAAATTCATAGAGTTTAGCAGATTGTGTAGAATCAAACTTGTTCATGTGTTGAACACTCTTAGACATTAGTTGTTCTAGAGTTAGCTTGTCTATGTGTTAGATGAATTAATTGACACCTTTTATTGTACCTAGAATTTTCGCTTCTAAGTACATGTAATTATTGATTCATCATCAATAAGAATTATATAAAAGTATCATGGTGTGTCCTTAAATTTAAAAAGCTAAAGTTTGTATTCAACCCCTCCCCTTCTACAAACATTCGTTGTTGTGTACTCACTCTAACAAAAAATAATTTGAAAAATAATAAAAATAAAAAATAAAAAATAAAAAATAAACAAAATCTAGAAAAAAATTTAATTAAAGAGAGAAATTAATTAAAGATAGGAGACGGAAAATATTATTGTTTACTAATATACTCTTTTGAATTAAATAAAAATATTAATTATGATTAATGTGAACCACAAGATCAAAAACCAGTTAATGGGTGAATTTGCTTTTGTCACTTTTCTCATATAAGACGCTTTTCGCATGAACCCTCCTATATGTATATAGGAGGTTTCATGAGAAAAACGTTTAATTTGCGAAAAGTACGAGAAGCAATTTCAGCCATTGATTAGTTTTTAATCTTGTGGTTCACATTAATTATAATTAATATTTTTATTTAATTCAAAAGGGTAGTTTAGTACACTAAAATATATCCTCTCTCATCCCTAACTAATTTTTCTGCTTTTTTCTAGATTTTATCTCTCTCATAAATTTTCTTTTTTCATTATTTAAACAAAAAATTACTAATTAATAATTTAAAGATCAACAATTGAACAAATTATATAATCATTGAATTAGACAGCATATCATTGAATTACAACCATTTTTTCTTTTGTGCCTAAAATACGGATTTTTAACATCCATAAAACAATTGAACAATAATGCATATCATTGGATTATGTCAATTTTTTTAGAAGTTCAAGAATGAACAAACTATATAATCATTTTTTTCAAAAAATCTCCTACTATTCATCCTTGAACAAAGAAATTGAACAAACTCTTTACATATATGAACAAAGATCTCATCTAATCACATAGTTCCGCTGCTCCAGGCACAGAGGTGAGTGGATGTTTGCTCACGGGTGATATTAGTTGTACTGGTTTGGTTGCTACTATTGTTGGATAGATTGTTTATCTGTTGGTTAATTAACTGTTGGATGTTAATTGTTGTATTCTGTGATATGTATACATGTTGGAAGGGAAGTCAGTTTTCGAGTGGGCTTATGGGCTGGGTTCATTTGCTATTGGCTAAGCAATATCACAACCTTGGGATGCATATGTTGCTACCAGAGGATGATACTGTGTGAGAATAGCAAATGGACTATCGGTAAACCTTTGCTTTGGCCGGCATTGGTTATAGGTTCCTACAGAACCGCCGGTCTTCCCAGGGTGCTTATTTGTGGTTGTTGATATCATGCGGTTCAGGCTGCTATATCTGTTGTGTGTTACTCCATTCACTTAGCTTTGTGCTAATCCCCCACCTATCACTCTTTTACAGGTTTTGGTAAGTTAGCGGCTCGGTTGAGAGTGGTTAGCTTGGGGAGTAATCACCTAGGACTCTGATAGATTATTTGTGACGAGCCGTGTTTTGTAATACTGATATTTTGTAAACAGTGGTTTGTAATTAGTTTTAATTACTTTGGTGTTTATAAACGCTTCCGCAGTGTAATTAAAAGTGAAAATTTTTAGGTTAAAAATACGGTGTTACAAGTTTGGTATCAGAGCCTTGGTTTGACAGTGTAGGCACAGTGGAAGTGTTACCTTCCCAAATCTTGGCTCGTGGTAGGTTGATTACTCCTTGGGTGTGGGATTGGGGTGAATTGGAGTGTGGTGGAGTTAGTATGTTGTGTACTAACGGATTTATCTAATAAATCGTGAGGTGATGTGATTGTTACAGATAACAATGGCTGGACGAGATTTCTCGACCAGTACCCCTACTGTCCCATCTTCTGCAGAGGTCCCTACTACAACAGTTGAAGTTCCAACCAACGCTGGTACATCTGGTACTGCGGGTGATGAGAGGGATGAGTACATTTTCCAACTAGAGGGTCAACTACAAGATCTGAGGAAAGAATTAGATCTGCAGAGGCAGGTTCCTGTAGCACAACCACCATTTATGCCTATAACTTCAACTACTGTTGAGATACCACCTATTTTTCCAGCGGTTACTTCATTGGCAGAGGTGCCTCCGATGTCAATGTTGATACCACCTTTATCTCAACCGATGATACAACCCTTTTACTATCCGTTGTTTCCTCAAGGACCCTATCCACAAGGATCTATTCCACAGGGGTCGATGCCACAAGGGTCATATTCTTATCCGTTTATGGGATTTCCACCCTGTACGGGATATAGGCAGCCATGTACTTATAAACAATTTTTGGATTGTAAACCGGATGAATACCACGGCAGCACGGATCCCAATGTTACTCTAAACTGGCTGAGGGATACTGCAAGGATTCTGGATGCTTGCAATTGCGAGGAGGAAATGCGAGTTGGTTTTACCACCAGGATGCTCAAAGGCAAGGCAATGGTTTCTGGGATTCCATTACCACCCATTTATCGAGAGCACATATGGATTCGATTACGTGGAATCAATTCAGAGACAAACTGTGCGAACAATACTGCAATGCCTTTGAATTGAATAAAATAACCCAGAAATTCATGGAACTAAAGATGACGAAGAAGATGACGGTGGATGAACTGATTGAACAGTTTAATTCTAAACTGAGGTTTGTAACTCAGTGGGTGCCTGATGAATCTTCCCAGGTTCAGCACTTCATCGGGGCATTGTTGCCAGAATACAAGAGCACCACAAGATTGGTTAGATCTCTGTCCCAGGCTTTCACCTTGGCAAAATCTGCTGAGGGGGACATCCAGTCCAGGGATAGGCAGACTCAGGATGAGGCGGCTTTGTAGAAGCCGAGGTATGATCAGGCTGGGGGTAGCCAGCAGAAAAAGAAGTGGCAGGGTAACCAGTCCTAGGGTAACCAGAACAAAAAGGTATCTCCAGGGGATTCGGAAGTAAATCTCAGTGGTGCACGAGGTGTAGGTTTTCTCACACTGGGCAGTGTACTGCTCAGATTATGCGTTGTGTGAGATGCGGAACTCATGGGCATGAATTGAAGGATTGTCGGTACCCTCGAAATGTATGCTGGAATTGTCATCAGGAGGGGCATAGGGCAGGTGATTGCCCTACAGGGAGAAGACCAGGGACAGGGTCAGAGACAGGTGCAGGGCGGTTGGGGGCTCGTCAGCGGCAGGGGGCAGAAAAGGAAGAATCCTCCGACTCCGGAGGGTAGGGCGTTCCGGATGACAGTAGATGATGCTACTGCCACTGATGATGTTATCTCCGGTACGTTCTTTATAAACTCCTTACCTGCTCGTGTATTATTTGATTCTGGAGTGAATCGCTCCTTTATTTCTGTAGCATTTAGTGCTAAGTTTAATTTTCCTACTACTATTATCTCTGTGCCGATTGAAATAGAAGTAGCAGATGGTAAGATAGTGCATGTTACGACTTCTGTGACGGGTGCTGAGATAGATATTGATGGTAAGTGCTTTCTTGTATCCATCTTATTGATGCCATTAGCGGGTTTTGATGTGGTTTTGGGGATGGATTGGCTGAGTAAGCACAGGGCGAGTATTAAATGTCATAGGAAGTTGATTTCTTTTCCGTTATCTGATGGGTCGCGTGTGATGGCTCGAGGGGAAAGGAACAAGTCTGCGTTTTCTATTATATCTATGTTGAAAGCCAGGAAATCCTTGAGTAAGGAATGTGAGTGTTTTCTAGCGTATGCTATTGATGCTAGAAAAGAGAAACGGGCAGTTACTGATGTGCGAGTCGTATCAGAATATCCTAAAGTGTTTCCGGATGAGTTACCTGGGCTACCTCCCGTTTGAGAGGTATAATACAGGATTGATTTGATACCAGGTTCTAATCCAGTGGCTAGATCTCCTTACAGGTTGGCTCTTTCTGAGATAAGGGAGATGATGACACAAATTCAGGATTTATTGGATCGGGGATTTATTCGTCCGAGTTCTTCGCCGTGGGGTGCACCAGTCTTATTTGTGAAAATAAAAGATGGTACTCTGCGAATGTGTATTGATTACAGAGAACTGAATAAGAGGACAGTGAAGAATAAATACCCTCTGCCCAGGATTGATGATTTGTTTGATCAGTTGTAGGGTGCTTCATATTTCTCGAAGATTGACTTGAGACCGGGTTATCACCACGTACGAGTTTCTGACGGAGATGTTGCTAAGACTGTTTTTCGTACCCAGTATGGCCATTATGAGTTTTTAGTCATGCTATTCGGTTTGACTAACGCACCTGCAGTGTTTATGGATTTGATGAACCGAGTTTGTCAACCCTTTTTTGATAAATCTGTGATAGTATTTATTGACGACATTCTGGTTTATTCAATATCTGAAGCTAATCACGAGGTTCATTTGAGACAGGTTCTTGAAACGTTAAAACGGGATCATTTGTATGCTAAGTACTCAAAGTGTGAATTCTAGATGCGAGAAGTTCACTTTCTGGGGCATGTCATTTGCAGTGATGGAGTCAAAGTAGATCCGGCAAAGGTAGAAGCAGTAATGAACTGGGAGGCTCCGAAGTCGCCTTCTAAGATTAAAAACTTCTTGGGATTGGCTGGGTATTATAGAAGATCCATTAAAGACTTTTCTAAGATTGCGAATCCCATGACTAAATTGACTCGCAAGGAGGTTCCATTTAAATGGAGTGATGAACAGGAGAGAGCTTTTCAGACGTTGAAACGACTCTTGTGCCAGGCTCCTATTCTTGCTTTACCGGATGGGTCAGATGACTTCATAGTTTACTGTGACGCGTCATTGGCAGGGTTGGGTTGTATGTTGATGCAACGGGATAGAGTGATTGCGTATGCTTCTCGTCAGTTGAAACCGAATGAGAAGAACTATCCAACCCATGATTTAGAACTGGCAGCTGTGGTTTTTGCTTTAAAATTGTGGAGACACTATCTTTATGGTACAAAGTGCGTCATTTGTACGGATCACAAAAACCTGCAGTATGTATTTTCGTAGAAAGAACTTAATATGCGACAGGGGCGATGGCCGGAACTTGTTAAAGATTATGATTGCGAGATTCGCTATCATCCAGGGAAATCCAACGTAGTAGCCGATGCTTTGAGTCGCAAGGGAGTTAGTGAACATATCAAGTTTATGCGAATTGAAATAGTCTCTGACTTGATTGACAGATTGAAGGCCGCTCAGTTAGAAGCCTTGAAGGATGAAAACTTGAAGTCAGAGATTATGACTAAGAAGAAGAATGACTTGAATGATGATTCTAGGGGTTTGAAGGTTTATCAATCTCGTGTTTGGGTGCCTTTGCTTGGAGGTCTTCAGAATTTGATTATGACTGAAGCTCACAAGTCTAGACTATCTGTTCATCCAGGTAGCACAAAAATGTATAACGATGTAGAGGTGTTGTATTGGTGGCCTACAATGAAAACGGATGTTGCACAGTTTGTGGAGTCTTGTCATATTTGTGCATAGGTTAAGGCAGAGCACCAGAAACCCTATGGATCATTGAAACAGTTGCAGATTTCAGAGTGGAAGTGGGAGCACATAACGATGGATTTCGTAACAAAACTTCCACGTACGCAGAGGAATAATGATATGATTTAGGTGATCGTTGACAAATTAACCAAGAGTGCTCACTTCTTGGCTACCAGTGAGACGGCATCACTCAGTAAGTTGGCTCAGTTGTATATAGATGAAGTTGTTTCCCGACATGGTATACCGCTTTCGATCGTGTCAGATAGAGATTCCAGGTTTGTGTCGAACTTCTGGAACAGTTTACAGTTGGAGTTGGGTACACGTGTGAATCTGAGTACAGCTTACCATCCTCAGACAGACGGGAAATTTGAGCGAAGTATTCAAACACTCGAGGATATGCTGCGGGCATGTGAGTTAGAATATGGAGGTTCTTGGGATTCCCATCTGCCGTTAATCAAAATTCGCGTACAACAATTCTTATCACTCGAGTATCGATATGCCGTCTTATGAGATGCTATATGGTCGTCGCTGCCGTACTCCTACGTGTTGGTTAGAGCCAGGTGAGAAACAGTATGCAAGACCTGATATTGTGCAAATCACCGCAGATAAAGTAGCTATTGCACGAGAAAAGTTGAAAGCTGCGAGAGATCGACAAAAGATGTATGCTGATCCACGTCGTAGGTCGGTGGTGTTTGTTGAGGGGGAATTGGTATATCTGAAGGTTTCTCCGTGGAAGGGGATTATCCGTTTTGGGAAGCGGGGAAAGTTGGCTCTTCGAAATATTGGGCCGTTTCATGTCCAACGGGTTGTTAATGATCAGACGGTTACTCTTGACCTTCCGACAGAATTGTCAGGTATTCACAATACCTTCAACGTTTGTTACTTGCGGAAATGTAGAGTTGAGGATGAAAGTCAGATTCTACCTCTACATGATCTTAAAGTTGATTCAAGAAGAAGTTAGTGGAAGAACCCATTGAACTATTAGATCGGAAAATGACGAAACTGCGAAAGAAACAGATTCCGATGGTTCTGGTTAAGTGGAAACATAGTTTGGGTTCAGATTTGACGTGGGAAACCGAGGCCGACATGAAAGCTCATTATCCGCAGTTGTTTGATAATGAATAGATTCCGAGGACGGAATCCAGTTTAAGGGGGGAGGATTTGTTACATCCTGAGATTGAGCCTAGTTGGCAGGAAGGCTTGGGTATGTTACACGTGAATTATTATTTGATTATGTGTATTTAATTAATGATTGATTAGTGATAAATACATGTATATTATTAGTCTAATATGTGTATGAATAGATATATATATATATATATGTGCGTACAGTTGCATGTGTGTGTGTGTGTGCATGCAATTAATTTAAGGGTGACACCTCATGCTTAACTAATTGAAGTTAACATGTATACGTGGGTTTGATGATAAATCCTTCACAATTTGCAATCTGCTTAAAAGTGTTGTGTGTGAAACCGAGAGCAAAAGCAAGAGGAAGAACAAAGCATCGGATTTTGGCATTTGATTTGATAAATTCAAGTTTAAAGTTGAATTGATTCTTCTATGCTTCTTAAAACATGATGCTAGTTAGCATGTTATGATTTTATTTATCATGTTAGGATTTGTGATGAAAACCGTATATAAACATGATAGAAACCCTCGATGGTGGGTTTTGTGTGTTCTTGGTGTTTTTGTGGTTTAAAGGTGTTCTTTATGCATGCTTGTATGTTTAAACATGTTTACATGTGTTTCTATATACTTGTATATGAATTATATGATCTGGAAAGGTGAAATATACAAGGTTTGAAGTTATCGGATTGTGGGACTGATGAAGGTGGCGGATTTTGGTAATGATGGTGAATACCGAATGTAAAAATCCGATACTTGTGAAACCGGAACCTTTGGAAATCTGAGTGTTGAAATCCGAAGATATGAAATCCAATGGCTTAAATCGGATGGCGGATTCCAATCATGAAATCTGATTGTGGGCACTAAGTTAAGTGCATCAAGTGTGGAAATCCGACTCTAGTTGCGGATTGCCTTCAAATCTAATGGGTGTATCGGATTCTTTGAAATCCGATGGTTCTTTGGCGGATTTCAATAGTAGTATCGGATTTCTTTGGCGGATTCACATATGTGCATTCATATGTGAATCTTGCATGTTTATGTTTGATTAAATGGATATAAATATATATGTTTGAAATATATATTTATGAGTTGATTACTAATGGTTGATTGTTGTGTTCTCAGCGACAGACAAGGCACAGTAAAATTAGATCACTGAGTGGAAATAGCTGAGAAGTGAGAACCAGAGGTAAGTGGATGTTTGCTACCGGGTGATATTAGTTGTACTGGTTTGGTTGCAACTATTGTTGGATAGATTGTATATCTGTTGGTTAATTAACTGTTGGATGTTAATTGTTATATTCTGTGATATGTATACATGTTGGAAGGGAAGTCAGTTTTCGAGTGGGTTTATGGGCTGGGTTCATTTGCTATTGGCTAAGCAGTATCAGGACCTTGGGATGCATATGTTGCTACCAGAGGATGATACTATGTGAGAATAGCAAATGGACTATCGGTAAACCTTTGCTTTGGCCGGCATTGGTTGTAGGTTCCTACAGAACCACCGGTCTTCCCAGGGTGCTTATTTGTGGTTGTTGATATCATGCGGTTTAGGCTGATATATCTGTTGTGTGTTACTCCATTCACTTAGCCTTGTGCTAATCCCCCACCTCTCACTCTTTTACAGGTTTTGGTAAGTCAGCGGCTCGGCTGAGAGTGGTTAGCTTGAGGAGTAATCACCTAAGACTCTGATAGATTATTTGTGACGAGCCGTGTTTTGTAATACTGATATTTTGTAAACAGTGGTTTGTAATTAGTTTTAATTACTTTGGTGTTTATAAACGCTTCCGCGGTGTAATTAAAAGTGAAAATTTTTGGGTTAAAAATACGGTGTTACACTCAAGGAGGGTACAGTCGTGCCTATCGCCCCGTGGCAAACCCTACTTCTTGAGATACCCCCGTGCTATGGGGTTGAGGCACGAGCTTACTTGGGAGGCATGTGCATGCCTTAAGGATAAGGAAGGGGCCTGGATACCTGACAGGACACATTACATGTTTAGCATTTTACTGAGTCACGAGGTGAGTTTACTATTTCTCTCGTATAAACAACATATAAGTATCCATGAGTTATATTGTGTGATATCTTTGTTATGTCATATAGCTATGATGTATATACATTATATAGTAATGGTGTAGAGCTATCCAGGTGGTATACCTATGCACAAGAACAGTGAATGGGTCTACAGTTACGCGGGTGGAGTAGCTGCATGCCAGAACAGTGACAGGCTGTACAGCTACGTAGGTGGTGTAGCTATACTCCAAAACCGTGATAGTTTGTACAGTTTTGCAGGTGTTACAGCTTGGATGCGAGACATCCCCAGGATACTTCACTCTTGTTATATGATTAATTGTGTTCGGTTAGTATATGTAACACCGGCTTTACAAAACGACAAAATTAGTAAAAATTTGCGTTTTTCATAAACGTGAACTCATTCACGATTAGTTATCATTAAGTTAGAAGCGAAAACTTAAACCAAAAGGTTTTACATCAGATATTTACATTCAAAATACTGTATCGATTGTGGTGTTACTCTATTACAACAACCGACCATAGCATCATAGATTTACATCATACATAAGTGTTCCACCCTAGAGGTACATAAACATGCATAAGAAACCCGCATCACCAGGCCTTCTAGTCTTTATCCGTAAAAAAAAGTCAACGTGGCACCATTAGCTATATACATAGCTAGTGAGTACAAACTTAACATAAGCATCAATAAAGCAAGTCATGTATCACAGGAATTAGCAAACAATGCAATCCTATCACATTGCGGTGTGCTGACAAGGGCGGTATGAGTCATATCTTGCAGGATAGCCAATCCCGCTCAACAACATAAACCGGGGGATCAAACACAACCATCCGCGCTGGTGGCGGAGTATACAGCAGTCCACCAAGCATCGTTTACGGAACCATAGGCTCCTTAGGTAACTCAGCCTCTACCGACTGATTACCCCTCATGATATAAGGCACGCCGGTTCTGCAGAACATACAATCCGGAATGTTATCACCGTTAGATCCCGAATCACCTGATAAGGATCCATGGGATCCAGCTACAGAGATGACCTTAACCAAGCTTGAAGATGTCCGCGAACTTTTCACATACACATAACTGATCCAATTAGGATCATTCATTACGCATGCATATTTATACATTTCATCGAGGTGGATCCAATCTGGATCCTTAACATGCATATCATTAATCTTTCACATAGTTGATCCATTCAGGATCGATATCATACATATCATTCATCTTAACTAGGCGGCTCCAATTCTGGATTCCGCTGGCATGCACTCAACATAAGTCTAATAAGTATTTAACATGGCATAGTGCAATAAAGTAGCATGGCAAGACTCATGTCTTTACTTTCAAGAATACATTCAATATTAAACATCTTTGAATCACATACAATTCATTTAGCAAGCAAGTCTCCCTCTACTGAGGCTTACGGAAGTCGGTACTCACCTGAGTAGCTTATATTACGGATTACTTTAACTCCGCTTCAGCTACTTTGGCAAGTTCACCTAAATTCATTATTATTCGCGTTAAGCGTTTACAGACATAGGATTCTATTATAAGAACCCTTACAAGAACTATCTAAGGCTTATAACACCTTAGAATAACCTCACATAACTTAGCACAGTATTTGCCGTCAAAAACATTTAGCTTTGAAAAATGAACTTTTCTGAATTTCACCCGAAAGTCGGATCAACCATTGATACGAAGGTCGGACCATAAGCTGGTCCGAAAGTCGGACCATAAGCTGGTCCGAAAGTCGGACCAAAGAGTCGCTTGACTCGTGCAACAGTTTGTTCAAAGAGTAGCATGATCCATGCGACAGTCGGACCAAAAGGTCGCGTGACCCATCCGACAATCGGACCAAAGATCGCATGACCCATCCGACAGTCGGACCAAAGGTCGCATGGCCACATCCGACAGTCGGACCAAAGGTCGCATGACCCATCCGACTGTCAGACCAACAGTCGCATGACTCGTCTGACTTAACTCCGGATCATTTTCAGAACAAAACAAAATCTCAAACTTGTTAAATTTACTTTTAAAACACATTTAAACTTCATACAACATCTATACAAGCTTCATAAGCTCATCAAATCCAAATAAGAACACCATACATGCAAAACCCACTTGTCAAGTAAGCTTCATATGTTCTTTAATGGTGTTCTTACATGAACTTGAGTTCCCAGCCAAGACACAACTCATATCTATTACCAATCATGTTTAAACTTCATTACCAATATGATACTAACCTTTGTTTGATTCTACAACACCAAAACTTCATTCCTTTCTTCTTTAGAGACTCACGAGAGAAGAGAGCAAGTGTATGTTTGTGTGTGTTTTTGTTTATCAACTTTGACTATCTTTAGTCAATTTAAACACATACATATCTATCTATCTATCTATCTATATATATATATATATATTCTTATCCAAGGTAACCGCCTCTGGATTTCTTTTTCTTTTTAATTCTTTTAATTACTTTTCTTCTTAATATATATATACACACACACATATATATATATATATATATATATATATATACTTTATTAACTAACACACACAATAACATATATACATTTAAGCACAACTTTATTCATTCAACTTATACATACATTTATTCAACTTGGACTATTTACATAATTTACTAACTTACGTACATTTACAAACGATTTACAACTAGGCCCAAATCGAGGATGTTACAGTATGCTCACTAAGCGTTAGCTTATGTTTCAGTATTGTATGTTGCAGGTGGTGCAGGTTCCAGCAAGGATAAGGCCAGCTCCTTGATGTTTTAGATAGCTTCACATAGTTAGAAAGATGTATTTTAACACTTTTTTTTAAATACTCATTAATATGTGTAAGTAAAAAAACTAGTGTTTTGTAACTATGATAATAGTTTTGGTGTTACCGAAGGTTAAAATATTTTATAAGTTAAAAATAAAAAAGTGGTGTTACACATGTTCCTAATATTCTTGTGGGGTATTTTAGACAAATTGTTTAAATAAAAGGGGGACCACTTACCCCTACTTTCTTAAAGCAAAAATATCTAAGAAACGTAACGGTATTAAAATACAAAAATTATACAAAATTAACGAGAAAATTATGCTCCTTAATTTGACACCGATATTGCTTTACTTTTTTGAAGAAAAACTCGGTTTTTATCAACACGTAGAGTAAAGTCATATATGCATGCACCACATGTTCATCCTAATTGTTTTTGTTTTCGCACGAGTACATGTACATATATGCACCATGCACGTGTACATCTCATACAAATATGCACATGCACATGCATACGTAGATGCACGTGTGTTCGTACACACATACAAATCCAAGTTGATTTAGTCAAACTCAGACTTCTTATTTACTTCTTAAATGTTCTCATAGTAACATATTTATATTAGCTTACAAAAAGAAAAACAAAATAAAGTCATAAATTTTTTAAAGAAATTTTGGCATAAAGTCAAAGCATTGAAAATTGAAGTGTAGAAATAAAACCTGGCAGCATAAAATAATCATTATCTTAATGTGATCACTTTGAAACTCAAATCTTTACTCGTCTTCTTCTAATCCGTGTTCCCCTTTTGCTTTTTTGCTTTTGTATTTTGTAAAATTTTAGTACTTAAAACCCTTTTTGTCCATTAGCATTTGAAACAAAAATCCATTGTCATTACGCATATCATCTCAACATATCTTAAACCCTTTGTATCTAGCTTAAAACCCCATTCTCATACCTGCATCACCATGATATATGTGTATGCTGAACGCTGGATGGAGTTTCGTTGCAGAGATGAGAGAAAGAGATACAGAAAGAATGGATACCAAATCTGGTGTATTACAATCGCCGGTGGTGTATGAGTAATGATGGTGTTGTCTTTAATGGTCGAGACCGTCTTGGTAGCCGAAGTTAAGAGCAACATTTAAAACGATAGAGAGAGAAAGGGTAGCTATAGCTTACAATGGCCAATTGAGAGAGTGAGGTCAGATTTAGGGAAATTGGGTTAAAAGTATCTGATCTCATATTCTCATGGTGGTTGTTGCTTTGCGATTAACTAAATGCCGGAGATCATGGTGTTGCTGGAGGAGATTTGCAACAAAAAGGGACAGTCAAGAGGGATCTGCCATTTGAAAATCAGGTCTACATAAATGGCCCAGCAGTTCAAAAGTTAGATTGATGATGATTGTGGTCGCATGTGTCGCCAGTGGTGGTTGCAGATGGTAGGTATGGTGATAATAGAGAAGTTCAATGGTGGCAATTGGCATTTGGCAAGGTAATTGCCAGCAATACCAAATGGGAGATTGAAAATGGATCTGACTTGACAAATGGGTAACTGCAGTTTACTAAAATGCCCTGTTTATTTTAAAAGAAATAAAAAAGACAGGATAATAATTGATTGGCTCATGTTGGTTTTCGGGATACTCATAATAAAATTTGTTCTCAAATAAACTTTTCCATATGTATACACAAACACACACATACAAGTTAATTCTTTAGGCTGTGCTACGCACAGCTCACGACGTTTTATATTGATTATGTAATTTTATATTAAAGGTATGACGCTTGTTGTCTCATATACATATAATTGTGAAGGCATGATACTTGTCTATCATCTAATTTCTTGTTCATACCATACTCGGCGAATCAGAATGGTTGAAAGAATTTAGAAACAAAATATATAGGAAACAACGTGCTTAAGTTAGAACTAATAATTTTTTTTGTTTTAACAAGTGCTTTAGTTAGAACTAATAAGGTTTGTACTAAAGTTCAAGTAACAAGAACAAATACTAAACATAATCAACTGTAATACAGAGCCTAATACTCAATCTTCACCCTTTCTAAGATGGAGTAAACAAAATCATGTTAACAAATAGACTTGGATTGTTCTTATACTTATGAACATAAGAGAATTGATTATCATTTGAATTAATGCATTAGCACATACCAATTAGGATTGAAGATTGTGAGAGTCCAAAGATGTGATAATAAATGAGTAAACTAGATGATTCTTGTGTGTAAGATGAAGAACAAATGGTGAATACAAGGATGAGCACTTTGCTTGCTTGCTGGAAAGATAACTTCTATTAATCTAAACATAGGTTACAAGCTTGAAGATTACAATATGCAAAGGTTACCTTGCAAAGCAGAGTTGCAAGGTATATATAGAACTAGCCTCATGGGCTTCTAAGTCTAAACTAAAATAAATAATACAAATGTGGGCCAAGCCCATTACATAACTATTCTAGAAAGCTTATATACATATTAAAACAGAACACAAGACCTACAAACTTATAATGGATTAACAAATTGCAATATACTTTGCTTTGTGTCTTCAAGATTTCCTCTTTTGAGCAATAGGGAGAACTAAAAATTGAATCTGTACATTACTTGTTCGACTTAATTGAACTAAAGAATGAGATTTGCGAAGATTCAAATAGAATTAAACCTTTCCAAGTTTCAACTTAATTGTATAGATTTTGTAGCTAATTAGAATGGTTTCATGTCGTTTTCTTTTAACGGGTGAAATGGGTAAAACAAAAAAATTCTATCCGTAGACTAATGTGAATTCCTACATCCTATAAATTCGGTAGAAATATGTTTTTGAATGGTTGGTACTACAGGGATGAAGATATAACAAGTTTGATAAATGACCACCATAAACCAACATATACAAATTAGAAGAATGTTCAATATAGTCCATAATTAATTCATAGTTCTAAGGGACTAATTTTAGCCTTTGGATCAATGTCATTAACGGTCCAGATTAAATTTTAAAAATTTGGACGGAGTGGCATTTTCGTAATTTTTCATAATTTTTCGTAATTCACATGTGATGCTTTTACAAATCACATGTGATTGTATATTGAATTACAGTGATTGAATATTAAAATTTCAGTACTATGTTTTTAAAATAGACTTTATTGAACACAACTCACACAAATTAATGTGAACGAGTTTAAGAAATTCCACCGGAAACGAAGGAAATGCAAATTTTGTGAATTGACTACAAAACAGTGCTATCAATAAGATTTTTAATGACGAAATGGAAACTGCAATGAACAAAAATGGCATTGCAAAAGAGAAATTAAACGGTTTCATGTATGATTCTCCATTCGCAAATTTAACTCGTAAAAAATGTGCGTGTAGATGATAAATAAAAGGGGAAATTGTATGATAATATAATGAACTTTATCTTAGTTACCATTGTATACAACTAACTTTAAAATTTTAAAATTAATACAATTAACTTTAAAGGTTAACTTAACCAAATTAAATATAAATCTGCAATAAGTCTTGAGGTCAGGGGATTTTTAAAGGTTAACTTAACCAAATTAAATATAAATGCAATTTTTAAGTTTAAACTTAGATATATATAAATAGGAATATTCTTTAGGAGTGGTGGAAAGTTAATGAGGACCTAATTATGGGTATATACATAATTCTAAGTATAAATTATGTTTTGTTTTTAATCAATCTTTTTGACATTCGTAATTGATATTTAATTTTTCGAGAATGGTGTTATTTAAAATTTTTAGTCTGGATAGAGTTGTGATTTGCTTGAGGACAAGCAAACTTCAAATGTGGAGTATTTTCATATAGCGTTTATTATATATGAATATTGTGCGATATCGGGTTGATTTTAGCTGAAAAATATGTAATTAATTGTAAAAAGATGCGTTTATCATTTCTTTTATGTTTTGTAGGCTAAAAAGGCGAAAAGATAAATTTATTGAAAAAACAAGCTCAAGAAAGTCAAGAAAAGAAAGCCCAAAAGAAGAAAGAAGTAGAAAATGAGGCTCAAGCCCAAAACCAACAAGCCAAAGCCCAAAGAAAAGGAAAAGGAGTCCACCTGGCATGAATTACATGTTATTGTATACTGAATTACAGATGATTGAATAGTAAAATTTCAGCACTATGTTTTTAAAATAGACTTTATTGAACACAACTCACACAAATTAATGTGAACGAGTTTAAGAAATTCCACCGGAAACGAAGGAAATGCAAATTTTGTGAATTGACTACAAAACAGTGCTATCAATAAGATTTTAAATGACGAAATGGAAACTACAATGGACAAAAATGGCATTGCAAAAGAGAAATTAAACGGTTTCATGTATGATTCTCCATTCGCAAATTTAACTTGTAAAAAATGTGTATGTAGATGATAAATAAAATGGGAAATTGTATGATAATATAATGAACTTTATCTTAGTTATCATTGTATACAACTAACTTTAAAATTTTAAAAATAATACAATTAACTTTAATAATCATCTTATTGTATGCAAATAATTTTTTTAAAAATAATACAATTAACTTTAAAATTTTAAAAATAATATAATGAACTTTATTTTAGTTACCATTGTATACACCTAAAGCCAACTGGTTTAGGATCGGTTGAGTTGAGGATTCGCTACATGGGTTCCATATAAAATCATAGAATTATAAAAAAGAGCTGAAAAGATAAAAAGCATATGTGAAAATAAAGTTGAAAATCTGCAATAAGTCTTGAGTTCAAGGGATTTTTAAAGGTTAACTTAACCAAGTTAAATATAAATGCAATTTTTAAGTTAAAACTTGGATATATATAAATAGGAATATTCTTTAGGAGTGGTGAAAAGTTAATGAGGATCTAATCATGAGTATGTGCATAATTCTAAGTATAAATTATGTTTTGTTTTTAATCAATCTTTTTGACATTCGTAATTGATATTTAATTTTTCGAGAATGGTGTTACTTATTTAAAATTTTTAGTCTGGATAGAGTTGTAATTTGCTTGAGGACAAGCAAACTTCAAGTGTGGAGTATTTTGATATCGCGTTTATTATATGTAAATATTGTGCGATATCGAGTTGATTTTAGCTGGAAAATATGTAATTAATTATAAAAATATGCGTTTATCGTTTATTTTAAGTTTTGCAGCCTAAAAAGGCGAAAAGATAAATTTATTGAAAAAACAAGCTCAAGAAAGTCTAGAAAAGAAAGCCCAAAAGAAGAAAGAAAGAGAAAATGAGGCTCAGGCCCAAAACCAACAAGCCAAAGCCCAAAGAAAAGGAAAAGAAGTCCACTTGGCGTGAATTACATGTGATTGTATACTGAATTACAGGTGATTGAATAGTAAAATTTCAGCACTATGTTTTTAAAATAGACTTTATTGAACACAACTCACACAAATTAATGTGAACGAGTTTAAGAAATTCCACCGGAAACGAAGGAAATGCAAATTTTGTGAATTGACTACAAAACGGTGCTATCAATAATATTTTAAATGACGAAATGGAAACTGCAATGAACAAAAATGGCATTGCAAAAGAGAAATTAAACGGTTTCATGTATGATTCTATATTCGCAAATTTAACTCGTAAAAAATGTGCGTGTAGATGATAAATAAAAGGGGAAATTGTATGATAATATAATGAACTTTATTTTAGTTACCATTGTATGCACTTACCCGTCGTGGCGCGAACCCTCTGTTTTCAGAGTTCTATATAAACTCAACTCCAGATCCGTTTTGGGGTTGACCACCCCACTTTTTACACCTGAACTCTGTCAAATACGTTCCAGAAGCTATTCCAGAAGTCTTGAAGGTTGTTCTTGAAGGATTGGAGCATAAATTGAAGATTGAAGAGCTAGGAAGCTTTCTTTTTACTGTTCTATCATTCCTCTTCTATTTTTAATGTATTTATTGAATTTTCAGAAGTTGATTATGTTAGTTCTAGGCTAGTTCTTCTGTTTTCCTCCCTAAAGGAGATGATACTCTACTTTAATTGATTAATTCCATGTTTTAGGATCTAATTTCATCATGTATTTATCTTACAAGTTTTTCCAAAGATCCATATGTGTTATGGTTACTGTTTTTGCATTTTTATAATCTGAGTTTATATAAATTGGAGGACCAATCAATTTATTAAACTTTAATCATAACTATTTAGGACCAATAAATAGTACTGACTAGTGATTGATCAAATCCTAGGCTTAAACATGTTAGAATGGAAACTTCAATGTGTATGATTGATGCATGATGACCTTTGTGTGTCAATACAATGATTTATTAACTTGATTAATCATTAAAGGTAAGATCTTGTTTGATTCGAACATAAAACGTCTAATTATGCTTTTATTTAATTTCATGACCATTAAAGTTGAGTAATTGCATGATTAAAAAGCTAGGTACTTGGATCAAGAGTCTAGATATGATAGAAATCGGTACATGTTGAATTAGTTATCCATTGCACAATATTAATTGGTTTTAATCAATTGAAAAGAGTAGAATTAAATCTAGTGAGGGAAAGTCTTTTAATTGATAGTTAAAGTCCATAAAGTTTATTGCTTTTGTTCTTCTTGATTGCTTTTGAGTGTTTTAGTAGTGTTAGGAATCATTTTAATTAATAAAGTTTGAATCTTGATAACCAATTCCCCTTAATTTAGTTAATTGCTTTAAATTAGTATTTAATTGTCTTTATTTAGTTTAATTAGTTTAAATTAGTTAATTCTAGATTAATTTAATAAAATCAGTTTAGCTCCCGTTCCCCAAGAGTTCGACACCCGACTTACTAACTATAATACGAAACGATTAGGTTCACTTACCTATTCGTGCAGTTTTTGGTAAATAAATCGGTAAAATATAAATTCAAAACTAGTACGTAAAACGCAAATCAACAAAGTACGAAAAAGCAATATATTTTTCATATCACTGTAGGAAGTCATACAAGCCACAAATATCTTAACAAGTAACCTCATACAGTCACACCATTTCATGAGTACGTACAGCTCCTTAATTATCTCCACCCACACACGTCACTAGGGATGACAAAAAAAACCCGTATTCGATGGAGAACGCGTTCTCCGACCCCTAGGAAATGACCAATTTACAAGGGATTTTCGAGGGATTCTTCACTCGGAAACACCTTGTTTTCTTGTAGTGTGTGTATTATTGAACGATTTAGTAAATATATTATGTCTTTTATCAAGAACATTATTTACTTAACGAAACTATTAAATTCTTTATTGATTACATTTTGATGTGAACTAATTGGAAGAGTTAAGTTAGATTTGTAATTCTAGTTTTGTATGAAAATTCTCATTAATATCTATCTAGAAAAATCGATTTTGTAGACGAAAAAAATCTCCGATTCCCCACAGGGATCCCCAATACCCGATAGGGACGGCAATGGGATGCAAATCAATTCCCCGGCTGGGATGGGGACCAGGAGTGGGGAACAGGAACGGGGATGAGAAGAGCGATCCCCGATACCCCCGACCCTGTTGCCATCCCTACACATCACTTTTTCTATTTATTTTTCTTTTAACCACCTAATTAACTATAAATATGAATGTCTATAATCACAAATCAACATTTTAAATATGAATATCTATAATCATAAATCAACATTGATTAATTTGATCACTTATACATCATGCTTAAATTCATTTTTAGGTTGTTTTTGCAAAAGGAAACTAAGCAAGTTTAATTTTTTAAAGGATACATGCAACAAGTCATGAAAGAAGATATCAGAGAAGAAGGGAGAACTTCAAAGAACTAAGGGCCCGTTTGATTCGCATAATGAATATGAAGGAATTGAAATTTGATCAGGGAAAATGGAATTCTAGGAATTTGAATTCATTGGAATTGGAATCCTTGAAAAACTATATCTTGTTTGGTTAGTAAATACCGGAATTGGAATCTAACCAAAAATAAATTAATTTAATACTTATAAACCAAAATAAATTGTACTAGCAACCGCCCACCACCCCTACCCCTACCCCTTCCCCCACCACCACACATCCTAAGCCAGCTTACCCGCCCTACCCTCGGCTACCCTGTAACACCGTGCTTTTGAGAACCAAATTTTTCTTTTTAAAATACAATTTAAGTTTTCAAACCGCGTGGATTTGACTGTAAATAGAACATTTAAACCTGTCTTATAATTTAAAAATGCAGTGGAAGTAAAAACACGTGGCAAACTGTATAAACAGTCAAAATGTTGCCACATACGACATTTGGTGTTACGGATACATAATCGGCCGACCATTATATTTAAACAAACATAAACATAATATAACAAAGTTTTAAACATAATAATAGTGTTCCTCCCAAAGCATTTAGACTACCCACAGGCTCCCAAGCACACTATGGATCAACTGCACATGTGAGATGTAGTATCTGTTAGCTATAATAGCTAGTGAGTTCACGATAGCATGCAATCAATATAAACATACCACATATCATCAATCATGCTCAAATAGTTCTATCCTAGCATCTCGCGATGAGCTGGCGTAGTCAGGAGGTAGCTAATCTCGTAGGGTTGCGAACCCGGCTCAATGCACCAAACTAGGGTACCAAACACATCAACCGCGGCGGTGGGGGAGCTGTAAAGCGTCTAACGTTGCGTTTCAGAATCAATCGATTCTTCTGAGTAAAGCCCTGAGCTAAACCCACAGAGGACAACTTTGTTCTTGTTGCAGGACAGCTTTGTCCATAAGGATCCGTACCAATCACAAACAGATAATCTGATTCAATCGAGTCATCAATTAATGCATAATCATATCCACATAACATACACCTAAACAGATGCATATTATTTATATCAATCAAAATATCTAGCATCATCATGCCATTCATTCTTTACTTCATTGCGCGCACGCAATAATATATATCTATCATCATAACATACACCTAATCAAGTGCATGCTTTTGTATATCAATAAGTTATGCCTAGCATCATCATGCTATACAACCTATACTTAAACAAGTGCGTATTATGCTGTGTCAACATGTTAAGTCTAGCATCTAAATGCTTTACAAACTACACTTAATCAAGTGCGTATAATATCCTGATAATCATTTATCATACATACTACAAGGTATACAACCTTTCAACAACATATTCAAACGCTTAATCAATTGTTTACAAATCCGGGTATTCAATTCAATTCATTGTTAATATATGTTATAGATATATTAATCATTATGTTATCAGCCACTCACCTGTTTGGCTAGAATAAGCAAAGACCTTGCTTTGGCGCTCACGGATTCTCAACTCGACCTATAATACCAATATCTACGCATTAATCACTTGAACACACAAGGAACATCTAGGATACTTGAAACAATACCCTAATGGTGTTATTAAACCATTTATTAACTAACTATACCAGTCCAAGCAACAACACGCGAACGAACAACGCAAAACAGCAACGCATGCTGAAACAGGGTGGACGCGTCGCGTCCATAGGCCCTGACGCGGCGCGTCCCGTGCAACAGTGCACAGAACTCCCTTTTGCACAGCAGTGCAAATTTATCCCATTTCAACTCCAAATCAACTTTAGTAAAATTCTAGTGTTTCATAAGACCATTTGAAACTTGTGGAATCTTTCTAACATCAAAAACTCCTATCCAATTAATTCATACGAAAATCACAATTAAATGGACAAAGACGTGCGCATAATGGCCAAAACATTGTGTAGACCAATTCAAACACTTGCAACACACCATATACGCCTAATATGATGTATTGAAGGTGTTGCAACTAACCAAAACCTTTAAACTCATTGTTTGGTATCATTTTCCTATTTCTTGCCTATTTAAGGCCTATTTTTTCACTATTTTAGCCAATTCAAGCAAAACAACCATTTCAATTCAAAAACATTGTTCTAATCAATTCATACAAGTCATATGAACCTATTAGAACCTTAAAAATCAGTTCTTGATGTGTAAAAACAGATTTAGGTCATTTTGGCCATTTTGACCCATTTAGGCTAAATATTGGATTTGTGCAAAAACACCACTTCTAATGCTCCAATTGAGTTCTAATCAATCCTAACAAGTTATAGGATCAATTAGAACACTAAATTTCAGTTGTTGAAGGTCAAAATCAGTTTGACCCGTATTTGACCAATTTTAACCCATTTGAGCCAAAATTCAAAACTCAACAAGAACACTACTTTAATTCATGGAATTGATTCCTATACACTTATAAATGATATTAGAACCTATTTCAATCATAAATTTCAATTCTTGATTGCTAAATCAAATAACCCACTTCTAAACCTAGAATTTCAAGTCTTGAAAGGCATAATTAAGAACAAGGATTAATTGGCACTTACAATGATCAAAGGATGTTTAGAAACTACTTGTGGGACGATTTTGATCCTTATTTAGCTGCTGGAACAAGAGTTTATGGGTTTTCTTCAAAAACCCAAAAATTCAAGAATGAAGAACAAGCATGGAGATAAAGCTTACAATGGTAGAGATGATGAAGATGATGATTGTGGACTGATTTAATCTTGATTTATGGCTGGAAATCATAGCTTATTTGATTTAATTTGGATTCCTCCTTCAACTAGCCAAGAACAAGAGGAAAAGCTTGAAAGCATGTTGATACGTGTGTGTATGTAGTTGTCTGTGTAAGAGAAAAGATAAAACCGACTTGTGGGTAATTATTATCCACAAGTGGGTATTTTGTTCCACTTTTCAACTTACAAGTCATCTCTCCTTTACCCGTTTCAACTAACGAGGATATTTTTGGAATCCTCGTTTGAAACCGTTTGATATTTTATAACCTTTATCTATTTTTATTAATATTTTTAATAACCCATTTATCAATTATTTTCATATTTTATATCATTTTCTAAAATATATATTTTATTTAATTCAATTAAATACTCGACGTATCACGATCGCACACGTTTAGGCCCGTTTTGAGGGTGTTACAAATCTACCCCCTTTAGAAGATTCCGTCCTCGGAATCTGCTTTTCAGAAATAGATGGGGATAGAGTGCCTTCATATCCTCCTCGGTCTCCCATGTAAGGTTCGATCCGAGATTGTGCTTCCATTTGACCAAGACTAGCTGAGTTGTCTTCTTCCTCAGCCGCTTAGTCTTTGTGTTCAAGATTTCAATTGGTTCTTCCACGAGCTATATAGAAGAATCCACTCTCAGGTCTTGCAGAGGTAGAATCTGATCTTCATCTACCTTTCACTTGCGAAGATAGCAAACATTAAAGGTATTATGAATACCTGATAACTCTGGAGGTAACTCTAAAGATACTGTTTGCTCATTAACTTTCTGAATGATTCCGAAAGGACCAATATATCGTGGGCTCAACTTGCCTTTCTTGCCAAACCTGATAACACCCGATCACCTATTTCAAAGGTAACCGACCTGCGTTTTGGATCTGCATACATCTTTTGCCTGTCTCTGGCTGCTTTAAGCTTCTCTCGTGCAAACATGACTTTAGCAGCAGTAATCTGGACCAAATCAGGTCCATCATACTGATTTTCCCCTGGTTCAAGCCAACAGGTAGGTGTGCGACAACGCCTACCATAAAGCATCTTATACGGTGGCATACCAATACTGGAATGATATGAGTTATTATAAGCAAACTCAATCAAAGGCAAATGAGAATCCCACGAGCCACCGTATTCAAGTACACATGCGCGTAGCATGTCTTTTAAGAGTTTGGATAGTCCTTTCGGACAGTCCATCTGTCTATGGATGATATGCGGTACTCAAATGAACACGAGTACCAAGCTCCTATTGACCACTACCCCGGAAGTGTGAAACAAAGCGTGTATCTCTATCAGAGACAATAGATAATGGAACACCGTGTCAAGCAACAATTTCATTGATATAAATCTGAGCAAGTCTAGGCATAGAAAATGATTCATTCACAGCTAGGAAGTGTGCACTCTTGGTGAGTCTATCAACAATCACCCAGATCATGTCATGCCCTTTTGAGGTCCTAGGCAATTTAGTAACAAAATCCATCATTATGTTGTCCCATTTCCATTTAAGAATTGGTAATTGTTGCAAATTACCATAGGGTCTTTGGTTCTCGGTTTTCACCTGTGCATAGATTTGACATTTCTCCACATAGGAGGCAATGTCACTTTTCAATGTAGGCCACCAATAAAGTGCCTTAAGATCATGGTACATTTTAATGCACCCAGAATGAACAGATAGACGAGAATTATGCGTCTCCTTCAAGATTAACTCCCGGTTCCCTCCGATGCTAGGTACACAGATTCGGGACCTGTATATTTTCAATCCCCTGCTGTCATCTTGTAGCTGCTCATTCATCTTGGACATAACTTCAGCCTTCAGATTAGCTTCTATTAAGGCTTCTTGCTGAGCCTCCTTTTAACCGATTAATAAGATCAGAGACAATGGTGATTTTCATGAATTTGATGCTATCAATAGAGCCCTTTCGGCTTAATGCATCAGCCACCACATTAGCCTTGCCCGAGTGGTATTTGATTTCACAGTCATAATCATTAATCAACTTGATCCACCTGTGTTGTCTCATATTGAGCTCCTTCTGTGTATAAACATACTGGAGGCTCTTATGATTAGTGAATACCACGCATTTGGTGCCATACAAGTAGTGGCGCCATAGTTTCAGAGCAAAGACAATAGTTGCCAACTCCAGATCATGAGTCGGATAGCTCTTCTCATGTGGCTTCAGTTGGCGGGAAGCATAAGCTAACACTTTTGTCCTTCTACATAAGGACACTTCCCAAACCTGCGTAAGAAGCATCACAATAAACGATAGAATCTTCTGATCCATTTGGCAGAGTCAGAATTGTAGCTTGACATAATAATTGCTTCAATGTCTCAAAGACATTATCTTGTTCATCAAACCACGAATAGGCAACATCCTTTCGTGTAAGCTTCGTCATAAGACCTACTATTTTAGAAAAATTCCGAATGAACCGCCGATAGTAACCGGCAAGTCCTAGAAAGCTGCGAATCTCAGATGCGGTTTTGGGAATTCCCTAATTCATTAACGCCTCGACCTTTACTAGATCAACCATAACACTATCCTTGCATATTACATGACCAAGGAAGTGTATTTCTTCAAGTCAGACTCGTATTTAGAGAATTTTGCATATAAGCGTTCTCGTGTTCTACTTCAAATCTAGAATAAATCAGAATATCATCGATGAATACAATGACAAATTTGTCAAGAAACGCATGACAGACACGGTTAATAAGATCCATAAATATTGCTGGAGCATTCATCAATCCGAAAGGCATATCAAGAAACTCATAATGTCCATATCTCGTTCAAGAAGCCGTCTTTAGAATATCTTCATCCCGTACACGGACTTGATGATAACTAGAACGAATATCTATCTTTGAAAAGCAAATAGCACCCTGAAGTTGATCAAACAGATCGTCAATACATGGGAGAGGGTACTTGTTCTTTACAGTTCGCTTATTCAGCTCCCTGTAATCAATGCACATTCGCATCGCCCCGTCTTTCTTTTCGACAAACAAGACTGGGGCTCCCCAAGGTGAAGAGCTGGGACGAATGAAACCTTTATCAAGAAATTCTTCCCTCACCACGAGCCACAACATATGACCCGTCGGACAGAGGAATTTTTTAATCATCTTTTAGAACAAAGAATCTCAGCATTTCAGTTGCTGAGCCAATCCCATGAAATTACAAAATCAAATCCCGCAATGGGCATAACAAGAAACAAAATGGGAAAACAATTCCCGTCAATATCAATTACAGCAATGGGAACACTATCAGTGACAGAAACTACTTTACTGTTAACAACTTCCACATTCAGTGGATCAATCAATGCGAAAACAAGTAATTGCTATTAAGCACAAAAAGACGCGGAGACAAAAGAATACGTAGCTCCTTGCTTTCACCACTTTCGAATACTAACTCTATATCCAGTATCCATCTCTCAATCACCGCCGGATTCGTTGTGCCCTCAAAGATGCAAATGGTTTACATGATAGAAAAATCCTTAAGACTTATGACAGTTCTGTGCTATGGAATAGGAACAACTAGCATATGTTCCTCAAGTATCATTAATCGTTTTTAGATTCCATCATTTACTATATGCTACTTTCATAGCAACTGAGGACAGTTCCCTTGTTTATCTTAATACTAGTAGTACACAAGACTACTATCACTTCAGCTATTCTTTTGGCATCACTTTTTATCTAACATTATCAATCTGATTACATCAGATTGATCTAAACACCTCTTGATTCTATTAGACCATTAAAGTCTTAATATACTTAGTATACTCATCATACTTGATTAATCATGTTAAGCAACAATAATGTCAGTCATATTAATCTCTCTCACACCCCAATAACCTCCCGGGGAACACTTTAAATAATGGTCGAGCCTGAATTTGAGACTGAGTACGTTTTTAAATACCCAATTCACTCAAACTTAGTATAACACCGGCTTTGCATATACTAGTTTTTTAGCAAAAATTTGCGTTTTTAAACAAACGTGAACTTAATCACGATCATATATCATTTAGCAGTGGAATATTTACAATAAACTTTGTTTCTGTATCTGGTGTTACACTACAAAATAACCGACCACAATGTAATTATTACAACATTAAGTGTTCCCGCAAACTATCCAGAGGCAGGGAACCCGGCTCACCAGGCAATCTATCTTTGATCTGCAAAAGTAGTTAACATGGCACCGTTAGCTACACTTAGCTAGTGAGCACAAACTTGGCATAAACTTCATTAGAGTAAGAGCATGCATTTCAAGAATAAGCATACAATGATATCCTATCACGTTGTGGTGTACTGACATGATCGGTATAAGTTGTTTCTTGCTGGATAGCTAGTCCCGCTCAACACCAATACACCGGGGGATCAGACACAACCCTCCGCGCTGGTGGGGGAGCATAAAGCAGTCCACCAAGCATCGTTAACGGAACCAGAGGCTCCTTAGGTAACTCAGCCATTTCTGACTGATTAACCCTCATGATATAAGGCACGGCGGTTCTGCAGAACCTATGATCCGGAATGTTACCTCGAATCACCGTTAAATCCCGAATCTCCTGATCAAGGGTCCCTGGGATCCAACTAACCGGCTGACCTTAACCATGCTTGCTGATGTTCGCGAACACATACACATATCTTGTTCATTTACTTAGCATGCATATTCATTTACTTTTTTTAGCATGCATTTACATTCAGTTACATATTTATGGATCCAATCTGGATCCCTGGTATATATATATCATCATATCTTTACTTAACTGATTCATTCAGAATCAGTATCATGCATAGCATTCATTTAACTAAGCGGTTCCAGTTCTGGATCCCGCTCTTAACTTACATACGAAAAGTATTTAGCATGGCATTTGTACTTTAAGTAACATGGCAATTCTGACATATCGCTTATGAGCACAATCGTACTCAAATCATTTAACACATAATTCCTGCTCTACTGAGTCTTATGGAAGTCGGTACTCACCTGAGTAACTTAACAGGTAGTTATTTAACTTCTTGCCTTGTCTAGGGTTTCAAGTTCACCTAGAACATTAGGATTTACATTAATATCTTAACATACTTAAAATAGCTACAAAGCCAACACAGGAAATCCCCCAAATCCGGATTCCACGTAAATCCGACAGACTGTCGGATTCCATGAAATCCGACACTTCAAAGGGAAATCCGATACTTTATGAAATTCGACACTTATCGGATTTCAACACTTATGAACTTGAAAACTTGGTCACAAAGTTGGAAATCTGACTTTCAATCGGAATCCGGTTCTTTTATCGGAATCCGACACTTACATAGAAATCTGATTCTTTCGGATTTCGACTTGTAACTTACATGGACATTGGGAAATCCGATACTTTTGGATTTAGACCCATAACACGGATTTAAACACGCGGATTTAGACATGCGGATTCTGTCACCCTAAAGTCTCGGAATCCGACACTTAATCGGATTGTCAACATGCGGATCCGACACCTTCATGTCTCGGAATCCGATTGTTTTAACATGGAAACCGCCATCTTCAATGGCTTATTTCCAGATCTTATTTCTTATTTGTTTTGCCATTTATACATTTTGAAAACACTTATTTTCGTTGGTATGACTTTGAAAACACATCAAACCCATACAATAACACCAAACAACCAAAACCCACTTGCAAAGTAAGCTTTGAATGTTCTAAGTGATGTTTTGCAAGGATTTGAGTTTCAATCATGCTTTTAATCATAAAAACAGTTTTATATGTATTAAATCTTAACAACAACAAGAATTCACCTTTGAATGGAATCAAAACCACCAAAATCTGGGCTTCAAGAAAACCGAGAGAATGTAGAGAGAAAGAGAGAAATCCGAGAACTGCATGAAGTGTTTGCTTTTGGCAACTTTGACCAACAGTCAACATTTCCATATATATATCTTACCAAATCCAGAGGCACCGCATCTGGATTTCTTTTATTTTCCTTTTCTTCCTTTTACTTTCATATATACATATATACGCATTAACCCATAATATACAATTAACTTTTCATTATCATAACTAGCTTACAACTTTAATTAGACATCTAAAAGCTAGGCCCAAATCGAGGATATTACACTTAGGCTCTGATACCAGCTTGTAACACTGTGCTTTTGAGAACCAAAATTTTCTTTTTAAAATACAATTTAAGTTTTCAAACCGCGTGGGTTTAACTGTAAATAGAACATTTAAACCTTCCTTATAATTTAAAAATGCAGCGGAAGTAATAACACGTGGCAAACTGTATAAACAATCAAAATGTTGCCACATATGACATTTGGTGTTACGGATACATAACCGGCCGACCATTATCTTTAAACAAACATAATCATAATATAACAGAGTTTTAAACATAATAATAGTGTTCCTCCCAAAGCATTTAGACTACCCGCAGGCTCTCAAGCTCACTATGGATCACCTGCACATGTGAGATGTAGTATCTGTTAGCTATAATAGCTAGTGAGTACACGATATCATGCAATAAATATAAACATACCACATATCATCAATCAAGCTCAAATAGTTCTATCCTAGCATCTCGCGATGAGCTGGCGTAGTCAGGAGGTAGCATATCTCACAGGGTAGCGAACTCGGCTCAATGCACCAAACTGGGGTACCAGACACATCAACCGCAGCGGTGGGGGAGCTGTAAAGCGTCCACCGTTGCGTTTCAGAATCAACCGATTCTTCTGAGTAAAGCCTTGAGCTAAACCCACAGGGGACAGCTTTGTCCCTTTGGTAGAACAGCTTTGTTCTTGTTGCAGGACAGCTTTGTCCATAAGGATCCGTACAGATCACAAACAGATAATCTGATTCAATCGAATCATCAATCAATGCATAATCATATCCACATAACATACACCTAAACAGATGCATATTATTTATATCAATCAAAATATCTAGCATCATCATGCGATTCATTCTTTACTTCATTGCGCGCACGCAATAATATATATATATCTATCATCATAACATACACCAAATCAAGTGCATGCTTTTGTATATCAATAAGTTAAGCCTAGCATTATCATGCTATACAATCTACACTTAAACAAGTGTGTATCATACTGTGTTAACATGTTAAGTCTAGCATCGTCATGCTTTACAAACTACACTTAATCAAGTGCGTAGAATATCCTGATAATCATTTATCATACATACTACAAGGTATACAACCTTCCAATAACATATTCAAACGCTTAATCAATTGTTTACAAATCCGGGTATTCAATTCAATTCATTGTTAATATATGTTATAGATATATTAATCGTTATGTTATCAGCCACTCACCTGTTTGGCGCTCACGGATTGTCAACTCGACCTATAATACCAATATCTACGCATTAATCACTTGAACACACAAGGAACATCTAGGATACTTGAAACAATACCCTAATGATGTTATTAAACCATTTATTAACTAACTATAGCAGTCAAAGCAACAACACGCGAACGAACAATGCAAAACAGCAATGCATGCTGAAACAGGGTGGACGCGTCGCGTCGATGGGCCCTGACGCGGCGCTTCCCGTGCAGTAGTGCACAGAACTCCCTTTTGCACAGCAGTGCAAATTTATCCCATTTCAACTCCAAATCAACTTTAGTAAAATTCTAGTGTTTCATAAGACCATTTGACACTTGTGGAAGCTTTCTAACATCAAAAACTCCTATCCAATTAATTCATACGAAAATCACAATTAAATGGACAAAGACGTGTGTATAATGGCCAAAACTTGGTGTAGACCAATTCCAACACTTGAAACACACCATATACATCTAATATGATGTATTGAAGGTGTTGCAACTGACCAAAACCTTTAAACTCATTGTTTGGTATCATTTTCCAATTGTTGCCTATTTAAGGCCTATTTTTTCACTATTTTAGCCAATTCAAGCAAAACAACCATTCCAATTCAAAACCATTGTTCTAATCAATTCATACAAGTCATATGAACCTATTAGAACCTTAAAAATCAGTTCTTGATGTGTAAAAACAAATTTAGGCCATTTTAACCCATTTAGGCTAAATATTAGATTTGTACAAAAACACAACTTCTAATGCTCCAATTGAGTTCTAATCAATCCTAACAAGTTATAGGATCAATTAGAACACTAAATTTCAGTTCTTGAAGGTCAAAATCAATTTGACCCGTATTTAACCAATTTTGACCTATTTGAGCCAAAATTCAAAACTCAACAAGAACACTACTTTAATTCATGGAATTGATTCCTATACACTTATAAATGATATTAGAACCTATTTCAATCATAAATTTCAGTTCTTGATTGCTAAATCAAAGAACCCACTTGTAAACTTAGAATTTCAAGTCTTGAAATGCATAATCAAGAACAAGGATTAATTGGCACTTACAATAATCAAAGGATGTTTAGGAACTACTTGTGGGACGATTTTGATCCTTATTTAGCTGCTGGAACAAGAGTTTATGAGTTTTCTTCAAAAACCCAAAAATTCAAGAATGAAGAACAAGTATGGAGATGAAGCTTACAATGGTAGAGATGATGAAGATGATGATTGTGGACTGATTTAATCTTGATTTATGGCTGGAAATCACAACTTGTTTGATTGAATTTGGATTCCTCCTTCAACTAGCCAAGAACAAGAGGAAAAGCTTGAAAGTGTGTTGATACGTGTGTGTATGTAGTTGTATGTGTAAGAGAAAAGATAAAACCGACTTGTGGGTAATTATTATCCACAAGTGGGTATTTTGTTCCCCTTTTCAACCTACAAGTCATCTCTCGTTTACCCATTTTAACTAACGAGGATATTTTTGGAATCCTCGTTTGAAACCGTTCGATATTTTATAACCTTTATCTATTTTTATTAATATTTTTAATAACCCATTTATCAATTATTTTCATATTTTATATCATTTTCTAAAATATATATATTTTATTTAATTCAATTAAATACTAGACGTATCACGATCGCACACGTTTAGGCCTGTTTTGAGGATGTTACATACCCTTATGTTTATACAAATTAAAGATACTGATTAATCCGAGGGTCTTTTTTCGATCGAGGATGTTAAATACTCGACGTATCAAGATCTGTTTCTTCTTCAAGATTTCAGTGGGTGTAAAATAAAGATACTGATTAATCAATTGTTTCTTGGCTGAAGTGAATACAAATTTTCATCAGTAAAGTGGTATATGAGGTGGATGCCGGGAGAATGAAAGAACAAGTTGCTATTGAAGCAAACCCGAGTCAATCCCATCAAAGTTGTGGTCTTCCTCTTCGTTATTGAGCTCCAAACCATCTCTCAGGCCTTGAAATCACTTTTGGACGTCCTCAGCCGCCATATTGGAACACTAGAATCACATGTATGTTCCTTGGGTCGAAAATAGGGTTCTATTTACAGATTTCACGTTTCAGCGCGGACACGTCGCGTTCCCCTTTAAGACGCGTCGCGTTAGACAATCAATCCGCGACATCGTCGCGTTGGACCTTATAACGCGTCGCGTTCTCGACTAGTGCAATATTCTCTTCAGAGCCCTCTGAGTCTAGTTTCTGTGGCCTTTTGAATCACCTCAATCCGAGCTCGTATGAGTGAGATATGATCAAAACAGTGGAGGTGTGTCGAAGCTGACAACTTTTCTTATTTTCTTCAATTTCTTCCGTTTTTGCTCAAAACCTTTCATCATCCGCCTTTTTAACCTAAAAACCAACAATTTAAGATATTAAGTATCTTTTGACTCATTTACGAACAATATTTGGTTAAATATAAATACGATATCGCATAAAATATATATCTAAATACGACAATATCAGTGTGTTTGGTAAACAACATCGCGTAAGTTTTTCAAAGGCGGTTCACCAAACTAAGGCAACGTTAGATTACTTGCATATGGATTGTTGGGGTCCTTCTCGAGTTTCTTCACTTGGGGGTGCTAGATATTTCTTGTCGATAATCGATAATGTGGTGGGATTTTATCATGAAGCATAAAAGTGAATCATTTGAGAAATTCAAGCATTGGAAGGTGTTGATAGAAAATCAAACAGGTCAAAGAATTAAGAGGCTTAGGACCGACAATGGCTTGGAGTTTTGCTCAAAGGAATTCGATGATTTTTGTAAGGAAGAAGGCATTGCAAGGCATAAAACGGTTCGTCACACACCACAACAAAACGGGGTGGCCGAAAGAATGAATAGAACACTATTAGAAAGAGCGAGATGCTTGTTGTCAAATGCCGGGTTGGGTCGTTGTTTTTGGGCCGAGGCGGTCAACACGGCATGTTTTCTAATAAACTGTTCACCGTCCACCGCTATTGTTTGCAAAACGCCTATTGAAGTTTGGTCCGGAAAACCCGCGGATTATTTGGGTTTAAAGGTTTTTGGGTGTCCGGCTTATTATCACGTGAGTGATGGTAAGCTAGAGCCAAGAGCCAAGAGAGGCATGTTCATGGGCTACGGTGATGGTGTAAAGGGTTCTCGAGTTTGGTCTTCTTCCGAAAAGAAAATAATCTTGAGCCGAGATGTCATGTTTGACGAAAGATCGATGGTTCTTCAAACGGGTCATCCGGGTATGTCCAAGAAGGTGGAGGATAGTGGTAACTCTTCAGGTGATTGTGAAATTGATGAAGATAGTGATGTAGACAACTTTGGGGTCAATAATTTTGATGCTGGACCAACAGTGACACAATTTGACTCTACAGTGACAGAAACAGGACCTTCAGTGACGCAATTTGGGTCTTCAGTGACACAATTAGAGCCATCAGAGTCTACAGCGACACATTCTGAACCTTTAGTGACACAGTCTGGTCGTTTGTCACAAATCATGGTTTTTGTGAAGGTGGAGCCGGTGTTAATTCGGATTTTTCGTTAGCACGAGATCGGTCAAGAAGACAAATTAAACCACCTAATCGTTATGGTTTTGAAGACATGGCAGCCTATGCTTTACAAGTAGCGGAAGATGTAAATGGTACTAATGAGCCGGCTACTTATCGTGAGGCTATTATTTCAAAAGAGGCGGGTTTGTGGATGGGTGTTATGACTGAAGAGATTGAATCTTTACACAAGAACAAGACGTGGGAACTTGTGAAGTTACCTAAAGAAAGACGTGTAGTTGGGTGTAAATGGATTTTTAAACGGAAAATTGGGTTGCCGGGTTCCGAAGAGGTTAGATATAAAGCTCATCTCGTGGCTAAGAGGTATAGCCAAAAGGAAGGGGTCGATTACAACGAGATTTTTTCTCCCGTTGTGAGACATACATCGATTCAGGTTTTGTTATCGTTAGTTGCGCACCATGATTTGGAGTTGGAGCAACTAGACGTGAAGACGGCGTTTCTTCACGGGGATCTTGATGAGGAGATTTTTATGTCGCAACCGGAAGGATTTGTAGTCAAAGGAAAAGAGAATTTTGTGTGTCGATTACGAAAGTCCTTATATGGGTTGAAACAATCTCCGAGGCAATGGTATAAACGATTCGATGGATTTATGGTGAATTCATGATTCGTGAGAAGTCCGTATGATTGTTGTGTGTATCATCGGAAATTATCGGATGGGTCGTTGATCTATTTACTAGTATATGTCGATGACAAGTTACTAGAGGCGAAAGATGCTATGGAGATACGGAAGTTAAAGGAACTTCTCAACACCGAGTTTGAGATGAAAGACTTGGGTCCGGCAAAGAGAATTTTGGGGATAGAAATTCTAAGGGATCGCAAGAATAGAAAACTCTTCTTGTCTCAAAAGAGTTATATCGAAAAGGTTATTACGCGTTTTGGGATGTCTTCGGAAAAACCGGTAAATACACCTTCGGTGGCAAGTTTTAAAATTTCTATGGAATGGTCTCCAAAGTCGCAAGAGGAGGTGGAGTACATGGCCAAAGTTCCTTATTCAAATGCCGTTGGGAGTCTTATGTACGTAATGGTGTGTAAAAGACCCGATATAGCATACTCGGTTAGTGTGGTGTCTCGTTATTTGGCGAATCCGGGGAAAGATCATTAGATGGCGGTAAAAAGAATATTTCGAAATTTGAAAGGCACATCCGATGTGGGTCTTATATATGGAGGTGTTCGAGATTGTCTAGTGGCCGAGTATTCCGATTCGGATTATGCTGCGGACTTAGACTTGAGGAGATCCTTAACCGGATATGTGTTTACACTTGGAGATGCGGTGGTAAGTTGGAAGGCAACTCTTCAACCGTCGGTTGCTTTATCAACTACCGAAGCTGAATATATGGCCTTAACGGAGGCAGCTAAAAAAGCGATATGGTTAAAAGGGTTGGTCGGAGATCTTGGTGTTCGGCAAGATCAAGCGTAGTTATTCTGTGATAGCATGAGTGCTATTTGCTTGGCAAAGGATCAAGTTTTTCATAGTCGCACAAAGCATATTGATGTACGATATCATTTTATTCGATCCGAGTCAAGGGTAAAAGTAAAGAAGATTGGTACGCAAGACAACCCGACAGACGTATTAACAAAGTCTGATTCAGAAAATAAATTTCGACATTGTTTAGATATTCTAAACATTGATAGTTGGAATTATAATTTGACTTAGTCTTAAGTCAAAGTGGAGATTTGTGAATTTGGTGTGACTTACAAATAAGTCAAGGGGGTTGTTTGTAATTTAGTTTTAATAACTCACTGTTGTTATATATATGTGTGGGGGTTGTATCAGTTTAGATATCATCTCATTTTTCTTCTCTCTAGTTTCTTGTTCTTGTTCATAGAAATCAGTTCTTGTAATTTCCAGTTCTTGTTTAATTCATCTTCTGTACAATGAGTTCTTGAATACAATTAGCAAACATTGAGATCAATTTGTTCATCTTCATAACAGCGAGGAATAAAGTTTAGAGACGAAGATCGAAGCTTGAGATAGAGAATTTTTTGAAGATAGAATTAATTCATGTTTGATAAAATGAATTCGAAAATTCAAATAATGAAAGAAAATTAAGCTAGTTTTATTGAAAAGCAAAAACACACACTATTCTATTATTAAATCTATATGACGTTCATAAGTAATTAAAATATCTTTTAACACCTTGATACAGCGGGTAGCTAAGCAACAAGCTCTTTAGTAATTAAGTTATATGAAATCGTAATCATGCGAGAAAATTAAATTTTTATTATTTTATGTAAAATTAACATATTACTTTTAAAAATATATCATGTGGTACTTGACCAATTGGTTAATATTGTAATAATCACGTTCTTAACATTCAGCTGATTGCCAGTTTGCCACTAGCTTTCTAGTTTGCAATCCACTTTTATATATATATATATATATATATATATACACACGCATACACACTTCATTCCCACGGATCCGAGATTCCATATATAACCTCAAAATGTTGTGTCAAAAATCAATTATAAAATAAACTTTAACCATAGTTATGTTATAAAGAAAATATACACAAAAATGAAGATCACTCTTACAACCTTCGTAAGAAAAACATTACAATGCTTCCAGTTGCTGCAGTCATCGCTAACATGCTTGTACATCTCATCTCGAACCCTACTCCATTCTTTCTTTCGAGCTCTCCTCCTTCGTGTGGATCCATTCTGGCTGCAACTATGCTACTTTGTTATCCTATTTATGTTTGGTTATTTCTTTTTGGCCATCTTGGAACCCAGATATCCTACTAATCGCCCAGGAAACTATGATCTTCTTTTCACCTCAGTCTCTGCTGTGACTGTTTCCAGCATGGCCACTCTTGAGATGGAGGTTTTCTCAAATACCCAACTCTTATTCTTGGCAGTTTTGATGTTATTAGGAGGAGAAGTTTTCACGTCAATGCTGGAACTTCAGTTAAACAAGTTTAAGTTATTAGTGAAGGAGAGTGACAGAAACTCTAGATGCAATCAGCCCACAAATGAAGAACTAGAGAATGGATTAAACTATTCAAAAACTAACAGAGATTTGAAGCTCAAATCTATGAAGTTCTTAGGGGTTATTGTCTTATGCTACTTCCTTACTGTGCAAGTAACTGGATTTCTTCTAGTTTCTCTTTATGTAGGCCTTGTTCACTCAGCAAAAGAAGTTCTTAGCAACAAAAACCTTAATATACAAGTATTCTCAATTGTTACCACAATCTCTACATTTGCCAACTGTGGCTTTCTCCCAACAAATGAAGGAATGATGGTTTTCAAGAAAAACTTAGGCCTACTTGTGATTCTAATTCCACTTATTCTCCTTGGAAACACATTGTACCCAGTATTCCTTCGACTCGTATTATTACTTCTTCGAAAGATGAGTAGGAGGGAGGAGTTGGGTTACGTTTTAGAACATCAAGGAGAATTGAAGTACTACCATTTGTTATCCGGGGTTCATTGTTGGTATCTTGCATTAACATCTTTCGGTTTCATATTGATTCAGTTTGTGCTTCTGATATCAATTGGATGGAAATCTGACGCAACGGAAGGGTTGAATTCTTTTGAGAAAGTAATCGGGTCGCTATTTCAGGTTGTGAATACACGGCACTCGGGTGAATCGGTTTTTGATCTTTCCCTCATCTCTCCGGCTATCATTGTTTTAATAGTCACCATGATGTAAGTCTTTTATCTTGTCTCTATATTACGTTTACGTTATCAATTTCCTTTCTACGATCAATATTGCATCATAATACGTAACATGATTATTCATTGATATGATGAACAAACGTGATAAACTTCAATTGACAACGAAATAATGTCACAAACAGTAGATGATAATTTTGGTTTTTTTCAATCAATGTGGACAAATGGACCCACCATATGCTATTGGCAGGTAGGCATGCATGTGGTCCTAATCGAATTCCACATTAACCACTTAATAGCTAATAACCCAATATCTCATATTCTATAGGGACCGAACACTAGGAAGAAGATTACACACCCACATTGGCCACACACTTTTCCAAGATTAGTGCTTTAAACCCTTTTTGTCTTCATGTTTTAGCTTAACCACCAAGTAGGCAAGAATTATGCTTTCATATCAAATCTAATCTATCTCAAATATATACTTTAATTTAGAGTAGAATTAGAATATATATATTTGTTACCATGATAATGTTGTAACAACTTTTGGAATTTTGAAATCCTTTTTGAGAATATAATTTGGGTTTTGATTGAAATTAAGTGAATTTTATGTGTGTGATTTCTTTTTCATTGTAACTTTTTGATTGAATGATGTTCTTCTAGAATCAAACTTTATATTTGTTGAGCCTTATACAAGTTTCTTATGATGCTATTCTAGTACTCTTGTGAAACCTCCACCATTTTTTTAAAAAGAGCAATTTATTCCGGGTTATCCATATCGATGCATCATATATTCTCACACAAATATACTTTGAAAGAACGTTCTTTAGATTCATTCAAGAGTCTACTATAAAAACGACAAATAGGATCTTTAAAAAGAGAAAAATGAAAAGAACCACGTCTTCGAGAATTATAACCAGCTATATATGAGCCAACCTCTAAAGAACCCAACACAAACACATAGACATACATGCACCTATAGGGTTACCAAGATACACTTAAAGGATCTTAAAGGCTTTGAACCAAACTAAAGAGGTTATCTCTCTTCATCAACATGAATAAGACAACAATCAAAGATCATACTTTTTGCCAACAGAAATTTCCTTCTCCACTACCATGTGAATGCATTTAACACTATTATAGGTTAAGTATTAATAGTTTTAAATAGACAAATCTCCTAACATATCAAAGCTCTTTTCTAGCTAATTCTACCGTTTAAAGAAAAGTACTTTATTCTTGATTAACATGTGGAATAATTACGTTGACCAACACGGAACCATCATTGATATGAGTATTTTTATTTATTTATTTTTTATTTTATTCTTTTGAAGAAGATGATAGATTGATAGGGTTGTTGTATGTTAGGATTAAAACGTTTATCACTAGAACAAAAGAAATTTTATGTGGTTAATTCGTTACCTTTTTCTTATATATTGAGTAGCTTAGTTCACCCTGAGTCGAATTATTTCAAAGATGTCCCATACCAACATTATCCCCCAAACATATGTGGCGAATGCCCTAGACTCATTGGATTCTAACTTGTCACAACCTACGAGCGGATTTAGGAAGATAGCAGACAATGACCCTTCCAACTCCCCTCCTGGCATTTTTTTTTTTTGCATGTTGTGGGATTCGAACTCATGGCTTCACTCTAAATTCCAATTGTTAGGATCAAGATTCTTACCACTAGACTAAAAGTAATTCTTGGTGGCCAGGCGCTCCCTCTTTCTTAGCCTATGACTTAAATTATTTCGAATATGTTATCCCATACCAGCATTGTAAGTTGGAATAATTAATACACATCGTAAATGTAAGAACATGAATGTAATATAGGGTAGACATATATATAGTACTACATTATCTTGTACAAGGACAGTAGGACACCATGTAAGAAGGTGCATGTAACATAGGGTGGACATATAGTACTACATTATCTTGTATAAGGACACCACAAGGGTGACTCTCTGGTAAACCTTGTAATGCTTAGGCCAGTATGTGTTCCATATATGTATGGAGCACAATCTTCCATCAACGTACTCTCAGTGAATTTGAGAAATTAGGATGCACAATTTTAAGTTACCATTTATTCATAATATACAAGGACATATACCAGGTTACTAACTACAATATATGTCAAATTACAAAAAACGAGTAATTGAACTCATTCATACATCCGCCTAAAGCATATGTGGATAATGACAATAAAAAGCTCGAACTCGATTTATAAAAGAATTTAGTTCATTAAAATATATATAAATTATCACGTTTTGTTAGTGTGTATCAAACTTTTAATTTATTGTTATTGTACATATGTATTTTGGTTACATAAAAACGAAAAAAAATATAAGTTTAATATACATACAATAGCAAGTTTGATAAATTCAATATCAACAAATTAAATACAACAAATTGAATACATTTATAACTGCACAAACTTTGTGTAGCAAAAAAAAAAAAAAGTAAAATTAACCTTCATTGCCAGATAGACAAGTATAAGATCTCTTGGTACCCACTACATTAATCTACCTTTTCTCAATTTACACTGGGGTCTGGTCATCCTAGCTAATCGCTCTCACCACCAACCATTGATCAAGTCTAATAATGGCTTTAGGGCATGTGATCCAAAGCGGGTTCCAGCTCATGGAATACAAGTTTTGGATTATGCTTGACCTCTACCACACAAAGTGTCTTAATTGACTATATATTGGATCCTCCTCCTCATCCAACCAAGTACAACTAGTGTAGTAACCGAGCAGTACTCGAACATATATTGTAAATCGATGTTTATATATACGTAACTTCTATAATCAGCATTTCTTTTTTTCGTGGTCTTTTCTAAGAGGTCATTAAACTTTAAGGATATTCTATTATTAGTATAATTTGTAAAAATACTTATCAATAAAAAACAAAAAAGTACATAAAATTTGTTCATCGCGTACAAGAATTCAAAACATGAAATCAAGAGATAGAAATAGTACTTGAGATAGGTTTACTTTATAGTGCTTATTAAAAGTATTCGTAACTAACACAAGAATATTATAAAAAATTTCACTAATTTTACTTTAATAAATTGTAATATTTGCATAGATTATATATGAATAGTAATTATTAATTAATTCATATATATCCTTTTTTTCCGAAATGACATAATTAACTATATATAGCATATATGGTAGTTAATTATATACTTTTTTTACATATCACTTATCACTTAATAATTAATAAAATATGAAGTCATCAACTTCTATATTATTGGAGATCGATGTAATGGATACATATATGCCCATACACGAGATAATATTTCTATTTCAAGGAAATTATGCTTCAGTAACATTAAATAATATTATATATTTCGTGAATAAATTAATTTTATAAGTGTAATTATCATTTTCCAATGTCAATATATCTCCTTATTAGGTAATAACCACATATATTTAGACAAAATTATATACCCACCTAAATTAGACGGATACAATATATATAGTATATGTAGATTATTTTATAAAAGTTGTATACCTGTTACTCTTTGGGGTTGCTTGGTTCATTTTAAGAAATAGAAATGATAATGATAGTGTGAATATGAAGGAAGAAAATATAAATTATTATTGCATCACTAATGATTGGTAGAAATTAAGAAATATAATCAAAATCAAGGAAAAAAAAAACATGAGGCAAAAAGATCATTCGAGAGAGAGAGGGTGGAGGAAATATATAAAATATTAAAATCGTGATTGAGAAAGGACATGTAAGAGAGGGAGAAGAAAGAAATAATAAATAAATATCGTAGATTAGTATTCTCGACTTTTATTACCCTCAATTTAGTGGGTAATGGTATATTATACAATAATGGGTATTGATTAGTTGAATGATATTAATAAGGGCAAAATGGACGAAAATACAATAAACTATGTCAATATTGTCATTGTATGCAATCAACTTTATTTTGTACCTAAAAATACAAACAACTTACAATTTTGATTCATTGTATACAATCGGTAACCTGATTACCAGGTTATCGGATACATATTGTATACAATGAATAAAATTTGAAAGTTTCTTGTATTTTTAGGTATCAAAGTTCTTTTAATTTTTGGTAGGTTACTGGTAGTCATAGGTAACTTCCATACAATAAACCAAATTTATAAGTTGTGTGTATTTTTAGGTACAAAATAAAGTTAGTTGTATACAATGACAATATTGACAAAGTTTGTTGTATTTTCGTGCAATTCGTCCTATTAATAATTATCATTTCTATTCCCCACATCTTAATATCTTCAACCAAGCACACTTTTAATTTTTTTGCAGGGTTACATAAGTTACATTCTTACTTCTCTAAGGGTTATTTTAAGTATATGGATATAAAGTGAAATGGAGAGAGTTATTTCAATAGATTTATACCATTAATCGTCTATTTTTTAAAGATCCACTAACCATCGGTTTATGAATTGTTACAAAATAGAGGCCCTACATATGCCACACAGCCATACATCGCAGTTAAGATTTATTTGACTTAGTCGTGCCTGCCCGACCTCAGTTAGGGCGAAAGAAAAAACCGACTTATTGAACTTTTTTATTTAAAGGGTATAATTAACAGGCGACACATACGTCTACAATGGACATATAAAATAATTTATATAATCATAATTACACATTAATTATGCCACACAAGCCACATAAGCATTACACAATCCACATATTATCTAAATAATTATATGTATACGTTACACAACACATATCATACACATCCCAAACACAAAAAAAATCATACATGTCATTGCATCACAAGTTAAGAAGAGTCGTGTTACTCACATTTGCGCATGTCCAACTCACACGCCATATAAGCATAGTTACCACACCCATGCCCCAATTAAACCCTACACGGTTGTGCCTAAGGTGGCACACCTATGTCTCTAATCAAAATAGCACGCGGTGTGCTTAAACCCTAGCGGTGTCCGTAGGGCCAAAAACGGCCCGTGTTCCTAGGGACACACTGTCCACCTCTAGATAATAGTAGTGCAAGCAAAACAATTGTGCTTCTATAACAAAACACACCACATCTCAAATCTATCAATTTAGTACTCGTGAAACATGTAACTATCACTAATTAACAAATATAAACACCATAAACATTATAATTGATCATCCTTATAATCAATTTGCCCAACCTACTAGATTTTGATTCATTATTCATACAAAAACCATTCAAAAGGTATACCATTTGAAATTTCAGTTCTTTGGCTTCTAAAAGCAACAAAATTGGATTTCAAACTACCCTTTTACTATTCATACATACCAAAGAGATGATCAAGAACACTCCTCCAACTATACCCACTTTAATCCCAAAATTTACACTAAAGGAGTTTAGATTTCATACCTTGATGTTAATATTAGCAACTAGCTCTCTCCCTTTCTCGTCTCTTGGAGATACTACATGCACAATTACTCAATTTTGACTCTAGAGAGTCGAAAAACTCCTTTTTATACTTACGAAAGTTTAGATAAAAGGCTTAAAAGATCCCTTGTCTGTTTGACTTTTATGATTCAACGACATGTATACTTTAATATGCAAATATACTTTGAAAATTGACAACTTTTGTCCTCTTCATGTTATTGATTAAGAACAAAACCATCTTGGTAAAATAAAATATCAATTAAGCTTAAATATAAATATAAACATCAAAATAATAATTAAATAAATTACTTCCTTTGGAGTATTACATTAATCATGACTTAAAACTTCATCATGGGTAAAGTGTTGCAATACAATATGAAATAAGAATCACATGTAAGTAGTAGACCAACATAATCTTGCTACATCCTAGTGTTACACGAAGCTTTCTAACTCCTAGATCCAACAAATTAAGATCGCAACACCAAGACTTTTACTAGCTAGCACAAAAGTAGTCGTTGGTGCAATAAGAATTTAAAAAAAGATTAAAAAAAAGAATAGAAGCATTGAAGTGTACATGATGATTATTTCTTTTCAAACTATTTCTCTAGCTTATTTCAAAAATAAAAACAATAGAAGCATTGAACTAAACATGGTGCTTATTTATATTCATCCAAACTTTTCAACAAATATGGCAGCTTATAATTAAGTTACTAGAGAATAGCAAAATAGAAGAATAAGTACCCACATTTTCGCTCATGATGTATAGTACTCCTTATAAAAAAAAGATAGCTTCTGTGTATCCATGAAATTATGTTTGTGTTACTTGCTTTTAATCAATAAAAAATTCAAAACTGAATTTCTTATCGGTGTTAATGATCAATACATTTATATGTTTTACACAGGTACCTATCACCATATACGTATTTTGTGCCAAGAGAATACGATCCAAAATTTTTAGAAGTCGGCGTGAAGCGTAATAAAGTAAAAAAGAAGACTTCAATCGGTTTCTTCCTACTCTCACCTCTGCCATTTTTGGTCGTCATAATTATGCTAATTTGCATTACGGAAAGCGAAAAGATGCACAAAGACCCAGTGAACTTCAGTGTCCTGAACATAATCTTTGAAGTTATTAGGTCAGCTTTCCTCTTGGCCAAACTTTTCACTACGATAATCTTAATTATTTACTTTTGTAATAAGATTTTCTTGATTACTTGCAGTGCTTATGGAAATGTGGGGTTCTCTTTGGGCTATAGTTGCAAAAGACAAATTCAACCCGATGGAAACTGCACAGATGCATCGTATGGGTTTGCTGGAAGATGGAGTATCACCGGGAAACTAATCCTTGTTTTAGTAATGATATTTGGAAGACTTAGAAAATTTCACAAGAGGGGTGGCAAAGCATGGAAGCTCTCTCAACATTAGTACAATTATATTGTATCATGTCAAGTTTCCATGGAGCACTACTAAGCTAGATAACATTCTTGGCTGTTTTCTCCATTCATGCTTAATAGTGTATGCCACACTTCAATCGCAATAAAATTATACATATGAGTATGTATGCAGTTCTACTCATCCTTACCTACAGTTATTCAAACTATATCATACATCTCAGTTAGGGAATAGTGCACCGAAATTTAATGAACAATACCCAATTTAATATTGTGTGTAACAAACTAAACTTTCTTCGCTAAAATGCATCAAACTACCTGAAATTTGCAATTAATGTAATGTGACCTGCTATAGAAGGTTTTCCGGGTCACCTTAATTTTTTTCTATTTTTATTATTTTGTTTTCATATTTTATTATTATTATTATTATTATTATTATTATTATTATTATTATTATTATTAAAACCAAGAAAATTAATTATCTTATAATTTGACTCACATAAATTATTTGATTAATTCCTCTACATTTCCAACACATCACCTACCTTCTTAATTCCTCTACACTTTCAACGCATCACCTACCTTCTTAATTCCTCCCATTCTTAATTCCATTTCTAAATTCACGCCTCAAGCAACCGATCAATGGCAGACAGACTTCAACTCCACCGGCCACTGTTGCCGAATTTCGTTGAAGTTTGTCTGCCATCGATCGGTAGGAGGGGTTGCTTGAGGCGTGAATTTAGAAATGGAATTAAGAATGGGAGGAATTAAGAAGGTAGGTGATGCGTTGGAAGTGAGAGGAATTAAGAAGGTAGGTGATGTGTTGGAAGTGTAGAGGAATTAATCAAATAATTTATGTGAGTCAAATTACAAGATAATTAAGTTTCTTGGTTTTAATAATAATAATAATAATAATAAATATGACAACAAAATAATAAAAATAGAAAAAAATTAAGGTGACCTGAAAACCTTTTATAGCAGGTCACATTACATTAATTCCAAATTTCGGGTAGTTTGATGTATTTTAGCAAAAAAATTTTAGTTTGTTACATACAATATTAAATTGGGTATTATTCATTACATTTCGATGCACTATTCCCTCTCAGTTAATACACACCTATGCTTCTCACACCACATAAACTTAAATAAGTTGCATTATAAGTTTGATAATACATCAATATTGCACTTAAAGAATTACATAATTCTGCCTCTCTTGTACATAATTAAATATGAGAAATATCCTAATTTAATTTATAGTCTTGAGGAACAATTTATAGTCATCAGATTTTAAGATTCAATGATCCAGATTCAATTTTAGATTATAATTAAAATTGATATATTTGTATGACTTTTAACTATTGGTCCCCCACTTTATCTCTTCTCTAATTTATTTAAAATTAATTATCTCACAAACCGTTAATCGTTAGACGAAACGAATTATACCGTTGCGATCCTCGTTATCCCCTCTTTTATTAGAGAGGTCACTTGATATACTTTCGACAAAAAATTGTTTTCTCATTTTGTTAGATTGTACTTAAATTTTATTAAAATATAATCACATGTGATTCAAAGGGATGTGATCAATATAGTCTTTATAAAATTATAGTTTGGTGTTTGATAATCCGGCGAAGTTCTATGGTTTAGTAACAAAAAATCAACAATTGAAAGTGATTATAAGTTATTAGTTGTTTCATAACACATGTGATTTGATTAAATGAACATAATTAAAGGTGATTTGATTAAATGTAGCATTTTTATGTCACATATTTCACAGAATCAATCACATGTGATTGCGTATTCAATCACATGTGATTTTGTACAGAATCACATGTGATTGAATACCAAAAACATAAGATTTGGTATTCAATCACATATGATCGCATATTTAATCACCTGTGATTTTGTACAGAATCGCACGAGAGTTTGTACAGATTTACATGTGATTGAATACCAAAAAACATGAGATTTGATATTCAATCATATGTGATTGCTTAGGATATTGTTCAAACGAGAACCATTCTTATTTTGAGAACCAATATAAAAGACATCGAATTCGAAGGAGAACATATCTGGACCTTTGGTAGAGGGGATAGGGTTTTGCTAGTACACATTATATGCATTCATGGGTAGACAATGAAATTGGATTGGATGAAATTGAATATGTACATACATGTATAAAAGGTTTTAAGCAAACGTAGATTTTTTAAGCAAACATTCAAAATTAATAAACGTTAAATGATATACAATTTAAGAAAAAAAAATTAATAAAACAACACATGTAATATTGTTATGAATCACATGTGATTATACATTAATAAAATTTAAGTCCAACCTAAAAAATGAAAAAAAAAGTTTGTCAAAAGTATATCAAGTGACCTCTCTAATAAAAGAGGGGAACACGGGGATCGTAACGATATAATTCGTTTCGTCTAACGATTAACGGTTTGTGAGATAATTAATTTTAAATAAATTAAAGGAAAAAAAAAGTGAAGTAATATATGTAAAAAGTCAGAATTATCCACAGAACTATAATTTTAATTATGACTATATTAAACAAAACCCAATTAAATATATGTTTAGTTGTGTAAATTTAATATTCGACTTAATTCCTTTCCTCTTTGTTATATGTATTTACATCCAATTCACATCTTTAACATACTGAATCGTTTACGTGTACGAATTATTGATTAGTACATCACACGGTAACTCTTGTCAAATACTTATCATCGTACAAACATGGCGTACGTATATACACAGTACAAGAAATTCAGATACACAGAATACAACTCATAATTATTAATATTCCAAGTACTTGCAACACTTGCAGTTCCAAGCTTACAAATGCCTTCAGTTATCTTTTCTTTAGGTCCTTAACAACCCAAGTAATCACATTACCTCAATTATTAACCTTAAACATACCATACGCAAGTCTTACGATCTGGAGAGAAGGAGACATGCACATGTCTCCTAGGGTTTTGACACGGCTGGTGTCACCTTTGAAACAATGGTATATGCACTTGACATGATCACTAGGATAGCTCTAGCATGACCTGCCTCACGAGAAACACCCATGTCCGTCACCTAACAGCATTAATCTTCATGAACAGCTGCCACATCGTACCAGACCCAAAACCAAATCTAACCATTAATTTCAACATTGGAGCATTTCCAGGAGATAATCTAAGACCATTACTACAATATCATTGAAGAATCACACATGCAACAAGACTTGGTGATCATTAATAATGCTAATCCTGTTAAAGAACACATGAACTAGAAAAAAAGTAAAACTAATCTTAAATCACGAGATTATATACTGTAAATGTGAATATATTTTGTTGTAATATATCCTTGTTTAATCACACTGCATTAGCTTAATCCTTCATTAAAATTGTTTAATCTACTTTCAATCTTACTTGATCCACCTTTAATCTCTTTCTCTCTCTAGGCTCTCTCTTTAAATACACACTTACACCACCAGCACACACTACTATGTGTAGTTTATGCAATATCTTCTGTTATATATTAAAATTAATTGTTAGGTATACACTACAAGAAAAAAGATCTTTAGCGGCGATAAAAGTCGTCGCAAAAGGTCAAATTGTCACCTCATAAGGTTTATTGCGGTGACATGTCACCGCAAATACGTCGCCGCAAAAAACTTGCGCCAAAAAATTATTTACGATGACAAAAGTAAGTATTAGCGGCGACACACAATGGACCAACAATTTGCCACGTGTCCACTATTTGCGGCGAAATAATTAGTTTTTGTGGCGACATATATTATATTATTTATAAATAAAGAATAATATATTTAATACTTTTTGCGGCGACTTTTGAACCATTTGCGGTGACGGTTATTATTTAATTCTTTTAAATTTAATTATATATTAAATTCTTTTTGCGGCGACATATGAACATTTTGCGGCGACATATATTATATTATTTTTAAATTAAAATTAAAATAGAATTGCATTTATTCGCCGCTAAAGTTCTTTTGCGTTTCCGAGTTAATAATCATAAACCCGCTATATTCCCAGACGAAAAACAACAAAAATAAAACAATACACCATATGAAACAAGATCAAATAGCTATTAGATACAAAACAAACGATAGTTTGAATGTCAACATAAATGTTTTAAAACAATTGACATGTTTGTTAACAAACTAATTAGCACTACTGTCTTCATTGTTAGACTCTTCATCACGAGGCATATTGGTGTTGAGCTGATTCTAATTTTGAGTGAAAGATGGAAGATTGACACTAATACCTACCTGGACTAACGGCTTGATAGATTGTCTGTGTATTACTCTCTTGAACACGTAGCTGATTTTAAGCTGGGAACGTTGAGACTTAAACATTTCATCTACCTCAGCCTGTGTATACAATCGTCCGGTGGCACATGATTGTGCGCTCGATCGTGCCGTGGATGAAGATGAAGAACTTAACGTTCTACCTACTCTACGAACATGGCCATGGCGTTCACCCAACACCGACTGCAGGATTTCTTCTTCGCTCAACGGATTCTGGCTCCCAACTTGAGCTTCCCTCTAAAAGACCATACAGCGCTGTGTAATTATAAACAAGAATGATTGTTATTGGATACATATATATATATATGTTAAGTATATAAAACATAAATATTTACTTACATGGTTTTCAGCAAGAGCCTCGTAAGTAAAGACGCCATTGCGTGAATGCATTAGAGCATATTGGTCGATTAGGCTAGGGGGTTCAAACGTTTCTAGGTCACACTATAAACAAATAAAAAGACTATATACTTAATGTGTAACGTCCCAAAAAAAATTTCAAACAAATAAACGAACATCAAAACATACAATTAATAATCTATCATAAATAGAACATTGTGTAACTCATATTACAACCCAGGGGGAAAACTTGTAAAAGCTTATATTCGATTGTAATTGTTTTAGAATACATAATTAAATACAAAATAGTTTAAAACATTGCGAAAGATTGTGGGAGATGAGCTATCAACTGCGTGCTGGATCCCCGCCCTGGCCATCACCTGAAAAGAAGGTTAACAACAACCGTAAGGACGAAGCTTAGCGAGTACTTCTACTTACAATCAACCGTATGACATCAAGCATTTGTTTCCATCATCATGTTACATCTTTCATTCCCATTACCATAGTAGTCGGTCCCACATTCCCGCCACCGTAGTAGTCGGTCCCACATTCCCGTCACCGAAGTGAACGGTCCCATCATTCCCGTCACCGAAGTGAACGGTCCCATCATTCCCGTCACTGAAGTGAACGATTCAATCATTCCCGCCACCGAAGTGAACGGTCTCATCATTCCCGTCACCGAAGTGAACGGTCTAATCATTCCCGCCACGGAAGTGAACAGTCTCATCATTCCCGCCACCGAAATGAACGGTCCCATCATTCCCGTCACCGAAGTGAACGGTCCAATAATTCCCGTCACCGAAGTGAACGGTCCCATCATTCCCGCCACCGAAGTGAACGGTCTCATCATTAAGCAAAGCATAACACATCATCAATTCATCACTTCATAGGTTCATCAAATCATATAACATACAATCACGTCAATCACGAACATCATTAGGTTTAGATAGTAAGTAAGAATACTCAACTGTCCACAGTTCTCGTCACCTTGTTCTTAATTTATGGCTTCGCTCGGGATTACCCTTGAATTAACCGTCACCTGATCCAAGTCCAATAGGGTCAAATCCCGATACTAGTCTCTCGCTTACTTACACATATTTCATTGTACAATACTCATAAGTCGGATGGCTAAGATACAACTTAAGTCGCATGAATGTCAACGCTATGTGAAAGTCGCATGAACCACACACTGAAAGTTGCATGGATCTATTTAAAAGTCGCATGATACTATTCAAAAGTCGCATGAAGACCTACAAACCACTGAAAGTCGCATGGCACACCTTGAAAGTCGTATGGCACATACTGAAAGTCGCATGGACCTATATAACATATTGAAAGTCACATGGCATATGCATAGACATACCGAAAGTCATATGAACACATACAACATACTGAAAGTCGCATAAACACATTCAATCATACTGAAAGTCGCGTGAGCACATACAATCATCCTAAAAGTCGCATGTAACAATATATACTTACCGAAAGTCGCATGAAGTCATGTATACATACTGAAAGTCGCATGGAACCATATATACACACTGAAAGTCGCATGGCACATATATGCACTCATGTGACTGTCGTATGGACCTACTCATGTGTCCATGTGACTATCGCATGGTGTATCTTCTTCCCTGTCAGTTCATTTTTTTCAAAAACCCAGACTCCATAGCCAAAATCAAACTCTTTCAAAACTCAACCAATCCATTTTATTTTTGTTACAGAACACTTCTCCATTCATTTGAACACTTCTTTCAAGATATAATCATGTTTCATCAAGTATTAAGGGTTCACATCTCCATTCTTTTCTCTGGTTCTTTCATAAACCTAAAAACCCAGATCATAACTCATGCTATCATCATTCAAACAAGATAAAATTGATAGCTACATTACCATAATGAGGTAGGAAACATTACCTAATGATCCTTTGAACCATTCTTTATGTTCCAAGGTGATTCTCGACTCCTCCTTCCCTTGTTCTTAGAAAGTTTGCACACACACACAAACACACACTGGTTCTCTGTTTGAATGAATGAAACAGTAGTAAGGTGTTGGGGGCTATGCCCTAAACCCCTTTATATACTTTCCTCCGAAAAGCCATGGCCCATCTATAGCCACTTAAGCCCACCAAGTAACTAACCCAATTAAACTATTTACCTTTGTCCAATTAGCCAATTGTATACTCAAGCCCAAGTTAAATCAACTTAGCCCATGATTAAATCCATAACTCAATAAAATCTCATTTTCTCAATAAAATACTCTTTTATTTATTTTTCGAAAGTTCGGGTATTACAACTCTCCCCCACTTAAACACGATTTCGTCCTCGAAATCTTCATTCGAACATTATGGGATAGTTCTTCCTCATTTCTTCTTCGGACTCCCACATCCATTCCGAACCCTTGCGGTGCTCCCACTGCACCTTGACCATCCCCACTTGTTAGTTACGCAGTTGCTTGATCTTCCTTTTAATAATCTCAACTGGCCTCTCGAAGTAGTTTAACTTCTCATCTATGGTGATGTCCTCCAACGGCACAAATGCCAACTTATCGGCTAAACATTTCCTGAGATAAGACACATGGAAGGTGTCGTGTACCTTCGATAACTCCTCTGGTAGCTCTAAAAGATAAGCCACCTTGCCAATCCTTGCAATAACTTTGAAATACCCAATAAAACTCGGGTTCAGTTTTCCTCGTTTTCTGAATCGTGTTATTCCTTTCCATGGGGATACTTTTAGCAATACATAGTCACCAACTTGGAATTCCAGTAACGATCTTCGTTTATTCGTATAGCTCTTCTGCCGACTTTGGGCTGCTTTAAGTCGTTCACGAACTTGTTGTACATATTCTGAGGTTTTGTGTACTATTCCCGTGTTGCCAAGTTCTTTCTGTCCAACCTCGCCCCAACAGATCGGGGTTCTACATTTCCTACCGTACAACATCTCGTACGGTGACATGCTGATACTTGCGTTGTAACTGTTGTTGTACGAAAATTCCTCTAGGGGGTAAGTACAAAACCCAGCCTCCCCGAAGTCGATCACACAAGCTCTTAACATATCTTCCAGCATTTGGATTGCCCGCTCACTTTACTCATCAGTTTGGGGGTGACATGTTGTACTCAAGTTAACCCTTGTTCCAAAATCCTCATGAAACTTGCTCCAAAACCTGGATGTGAATCGTACATCCCTGTCAGAAATGATAGTTACCGGCACCCCGTGCCTCGAGACTATTTCCTTTACATAGATATCAGCCAATCTCTCGGCCGAACTAGCTTCTCGAATCGGTATGAAATGAGTGCTTTTAGTTAATCAGTCAACCACTACCCAAATTGCATCATAGTTTCTGGGTGTTCTTGGTAGCTTCGTTATCAGATCCATAGTTATGTGCTCCCATTTCCATACGGGCATCTCCAGCGGTTGCAATTTACCATGTGGTTGCTGGTGCTCAGCCTTCACTCGTAGACATGTAAGGCACTTTTTGACGTACTTAGCCACATCTCTCTTCTTCCCATGCCACCAGTAGTCCATTTTCAAGTCTCTGTACATTTTCATGGCTCCCGGATGTATAGAAAATTTCGACTTATGCGCTTCATCAGGAATGAGGTTCTGGACTCCTATGATTTTAGGTACCCAAATTCGTCCGTATCGGGTCCACAACCCGCGACCATCCTTAACCATCAACGCCAATTGGCCCTTTACCCTCTCGATTTTTGGTTTTCTTCTATGGTTGCTTCATTATGGGCTACAAAAATAGAATCAAATAGTGAAGTTGTAACTGTCATCCTCAAGCACTTTACATCTAACTATATGTGGCTCACCTTGCGGCTTAGCGCGTCTGCTACAACGTTAGCATCTCCCCGATGATATAAGATTTCACAGTCGTAGTCCATGACTAGGTCTAGCCATCTCCGCTGGCGCATGTTCAGATTCCTTTGATCAGCGAAATACTTTAAACTATTGTGATCCGTGTATATCATGCACTTGACCCCGTACAAATAATGTCTCCACAATTTGAGTGCGAACACTACAGCGGCTAGCTCCAAATTGTGAGTCGGGTAGTTACACTCGTGCGGTTTCAATTCTCGCGAGGCGTAGGCAATCACTTTTCCTCTTTGAATTAGGACACAACCAAGTCCCACATGTGACGTGTTGCAATAAACTACCAAATCCTTCATTCCTTCCGGTAAAGCTAGAATCGGGGCTTCACACAATTTGCCTTGGAGGGTCTCGAATGCATTCTGTTGCTCTTCTCCCTAATCGAAACAAACATTCTTCTTTGTTAGTTTGGTCAAAGGCATGGCTATTCCGGAGAAATCTTTGATAAACCTGTAGTAGTAACCTGCTAACCCTAGGAAACTTCGGATCTCCGTAGGGCTCTTTGGCGTTTCCTATTTCATTACAGCCTCGATCTTCGCGGGGTCAACCCTGATCCCCTCTCGGTTAACCAGGTGCCCGAGAAATTGAACCTCCGGTAATCAGAACTCGCACTTGGAAAACTTCGCGTAAAGCTTCTCCCTTTTCAAGGTTTCAAGTACCTCCCGCAGGTGTAGTTCGTGCTCGGCCTCAGTCTTCGGGTAAACCAAGATGTCATTGATGAATAATATCACGGACTTGTCAAGCATTGGTCTGTAGACTCGGTTCATCAGATCCATGAATGCTACCGGCGCGTTTGTGAGACCGAAAGGCATGACAACAAACTCGAAGTGTCCATAGCGTGTGCGAAAAACGGTCCTGGCTATATCCTCTTCTCGTACCTTGAGTTGATGATACCCCGACCGTAAGTCTATCTTTGAGAAACAGGCCGCTCCTTGCAGTTGGTCAAACAAGTCATCGATCCTTGGTAGCGGATAACGGTTCTTAATTGTCACCTTATGAGCTCGCGATATTCTGTACACATTCTGAAGGTTCTGTCTTTCTTTTTCACAAAAAGGATCGGCGCTCCCCACGGTGAGCTACTTGGGCGTATAAAGCCCTTATCAAGCAGTTCTTGAATTTGTGACATCAACTCTTGCATTTCTGGCAGTGCTAGTCGCTATGGTGCCTTGGCGATAGGTGCAACTCCCGGCACTAGGTCTATACGAAACTCCACTTGTCTGTCTGGTGGAATCCCCGCCAATTCCTCCGGAAATACTTCCAGGTAGTCGCACACTACTGGTACAACAAAACTGTCAATTTTTTCTTTTCCATCCTCGAGTCAACCACATGAGCTATGAAGGTCGTGCAGCCCTTGCGTAGATACTTTGCCGCTTTGATCACGGTGCAGCATGTCGTCAACCTATTCGGTCGTTTACCGTAGATGGAGATTTCTCCCCCACTTGGATTCTGAACCCGTATGATCCCTTGCTTGCACAAGATGTTGGCCTAGTGACGCCTCAGCCAATCCATTCCCACTATTACTTGGAATTCTCTCATGGGGTTTGGCGGTAAGTGTATAGGAAACTTTGCATTATCTCTCACTAACACATACGAGACATGTCATCCTTCTTCTTAACGAATCACGTTGGTGCTCCACTTAACAAGCTCGATACGAATCATACTTTCCTTTTTTCTACACAGTGTTATGTGTGGAAAGCTTCCTTCCACCTCATAGGTCTCTTTTGTGCTCTTACTAGAATCTGGATTCCCCTCGAAGGCCGTTGGTTGACATGTAGAAAAATCCATGTAGGTGCAACCCCTCTGTATCTGATCTGCTTCTGGAGTAACAAGAAGTAGTAGCCGCAGTCTCTCGTACGGACCATAACGTGCTTAACTTATGATAGTCATCTTTCATATATCCTCCTTTATCTCGGTCATTATCTGAGGTAGCATCTCCTTCAGCTCCTTCATCCCGTCGGCTGTTACTTTAGCAGCTATAACAACTTCTAGCAAAAATCAAATTGCGGTTTCGCCTCATGTCCACCGTCGATTAGAATTTCTCCCCCACTTAGGGTTTGAACCCGTACCGTTCCTCGTTTGCATAATATACTGGCTTATTAACGATAGAGCTTGTCCATTCCCACCGTTAATTGAAACTCCCGCGTGAATAGGAATAAAGTCTATATGAAGTTTGACATCAGCTTCCTCTATCACATTGATTCTAAATATATCAAATATGTTTACGGATCTTTTATCTGCTAACTCCACCTCTCGAGGTGTTTCTGGTTTTACTGATACATTAAAACTTTTACCACATAATACCATGTTCCACTCTTTCCCGCTCTACTGCCAAATGGAAGTATAGGCAGCGCACCCCTCAACCAGTGACTTCATCAAATATCTTAATCATAACGTACATCGCGTCCACATAATGTGTAGACTTTCAACATTCTTATCGCATAATCTGGAGCAGCCCTAGTCATACTAAGGCATTTGTACTCTACAAGCATACTACTGTCACGATATCATCTACTTCAATTGGTGGGTTTCCAAAACCCGTTTCAGTTGGGATCACGGATCTGTTTCTTGTATTCACCATACTGGATGTATAGACAATGCACTTAATTAACAGGCGGCATTGCCATACAGTCCTCATCACTATATCAATTCATATTTTACGTATTTCAAGTCATGAGTACAGCTATCAGGCAACCCTAGTCATTCTAAGGCACCCTAGATACAGGCATCCTATCTTCTACAAGTACCCCTCACTGGATTCACAAGATTCCCCGGATTTTGACAAGTTTCAACAAGTGTCGTGTGTAGATAATAATATTGGCCCTATTATTACAAACACGCTACATGTATTGGATCTGGTCATCACCACTAGGAATCCCAATTCACTGGCTTGGGCCATGTATCAATCATCTCATCAAGCATATAGTCAGTTATCATGTAAGTATTATCCTGTCATCCTGTTTTGGTTCTACTAGAGCAGTTCAATTATAAAATCTCAGTTATCATAGTCATCATATCATAATTTCATACCTTGTACTCGCGTGTGACCACTCGGACTAGCTCTAGCCGATAGCTCATCGTACTATTTTACACTTGAAAAAGGTTTCAAAAACGTTCTCTAAAATCCTTCAAAAACCAAGGTTTAAGTTCAAACACATGGAAACGTATTCGAATCTCTTAAACCAAGGCTCTGATACCAAGTTGTAACGTCCCAAAAAAAATTTTAAACAAATAAACGAACACCAAAACGTACAATTAAAAATCTATCATTATTAGAACATTATGTAACTCATATTACAACCCAAGGGGAAAACCCGTAAAAGCTTAGATCGATTGTAATTGTTTTGGAATACATCATTAAATACAAAACAGTTTAAAACATTGCGGAAGCTTGTGGGAGATGAGCTATCAACTACGTGCTGGAGCCCGGCAGTGGCCATCACCTGAAAAGAAGGTTAAACAACAACCGTAAACACGAAGCTTAGCGAGTACTTCTACTTACAATCAACCGTATGACATCAAGCATTTGTTTCCATCATCATGTGACATCTTTCATTCCCGCTACCATAGTAGTCGGTCCCACATTCCCGCTACTGTAGTAGTCGGTCCCACATTCCCGTCACCGAATTGAACGGTTCAATCATTCCCGTCACCGAAGTGAACGGTCTCATCATTCCCGTCACCGAAGTGAACAGTCCAATCATTCCCGCCACCGAAGTGAACGGTCTCATCATTCCCGTCATCGAAGTGAACAGTCTAATCATTCCCGCCACCGAAGTGAACGGTCGCATCATTCCTGCCACCGAAGTGAACGGTCCAATCATTCCAGCCACCGAAGTGAACGGTCGCATCATTCCCGCTACCGAAGTGAACGGTCCCATCATTCCCACCAGCGAAGTGAACGGTCCCATCATTCCCATCACGGAAGTGAACGGTCCAATCATTCCCGTCACCGAAGTGAACGGACCCATCATTCCCGCCACCGAAGGGAACGGTCTCATCATTAAGCAAAGCATAACACATTATCAATTCATCACTTCATAGGTTCATCAAATCATATAACATACAATCACGTACATCACTAGGTTTAGATAGTAAGTAAGAATATTCAACTGTCAACAGTTCTCGTCACATTGTTCTTAATCTATGGCTTCGCTCGGGATTACCCTTCTATTGACCGTCACCTGATCCAAGTCCAATAGGGTCAAATCCCGATACTAGTCTCTCGCTTACTTAGACATATTTCATTATACAATACTCATAAGTCGGATGGCTAAGATACAACTTAAGTTGCATGAATGTCAACACTATGTGAAAGCCGCATGAACCACACACTAAAAGTCGCATGGATCTATTCAAAAGTCGCATGAAACTATTCAAAAGTCGCATGATACTATTCAAAAGTCGCATGAACACCTACAACCCACTGAAAGTCGCATGACACACCTTGAAAGTCGCATGGTACATACTGAAAGTCGCATGGACCCATATAACATACTGAAAGTCGCATGGTATATGCATAGACATACTGAAAGTTGCATGAACACATACAACATACTGAAAGTCGCATTAACACATTCAATCTTACTTAAAGTCGCATGAGCACGTACAATCATACTAAAAGTCGCATGGAACCATATATACATACCGAAAGTCGCATGAAGTCATGTATACATACTGAAAGTTGCGTGGAACCATATATACACACTGAAAGTCGCATGGCACATATATGGACTCATATGACTGTCGCATGGACCTACTCATGTGTCCATGTGACTGTCGCATGGTGTATCTCCTTCCCTCTCAGTTCATTTTTTCAAAAACCCAGACTCCATAGCCAAAATCAAACTCTTTCGAAACTCAACAAATCCATTTTTTTGTTACATAACATTTCTCCATTCATTTGAACACTTCCTTCAAGATATAATCATGTTTCATTAAGTATTAAGGGTTCACATCTCCATTCTTTTCTCTAGTTCTTTCATAAACCAAAAAACCCAGATCATAACTCATGCTATCATCATTCAAACAAGATAAAATTGATAGCTACAATACCATAATAAGGTAGGAAACATTATATGATGATCCTTTGAACCATTCTTTATGTTCCAAGGTGATTCTTGACTCCTGCTTCCCTTGTTCTTGGAGAGTTTGTACACACACAAACACACACCGGTTCTCTGTTTGAATGAATGAAATAGTAGTAAGGTGTTGGGGGCTTTGCCCTAAATCCCTTTATATACTTTCCTCTAAAAGGCCTTGGCTCATCTATAGCCACTTAAGCCCACCAAGTAACTAACCCAACTAAATTATTTACCTTTGTCCAATTAGCTAATTGTTTACTCAAGCCCAAGTTAAATCAACCTAACCCATAAATGACAATATGACCGGCCATATGCTGTAAGAGGTACTCATGTTGCCAAACGGATTGAAACCATCGGCAGCTAACCGTAATCTGACATTTCTAGGTTCTGCTGCAAAATCAGGATACTGGGCATCGAAATGTTTCCATGCTATACCATCCACCGGGTGACGCATCTTACCATCTTCCCTACACTGACCAGTAGCATGCCAAGTCATAACCTTTGCAGTGTGTCTTGAGCTATAAATTCGCTTTAGCCTAGGTGTCAAAGGAAAGTAACGCAAGACCTTGTTAGGAACTTTCTTGCCCTTACTGTTTTTGTCTTTCCGTCTACTCTTAAAACAGATCAGACAACTTTGTAAATCTTTGTATTCATCCCAAAATAAACAGTAGTCGTTCAGACAAGCATGGATAGGTACGTATCCTAATCCGACCGTTCTCATTATCTTCCTATGTAACACCCTGATTTTTATTACAAATTTAAACTTTTCAAAACCAAATTTAAAACATATTTTAAACATTATTGCAGAAGCATTTTCATTTTCTGTAAATATTTCAACAAAATATAAAACCTTTCAACCACAAACATTATCAATGAATATAATCCAAAACTTTTGGTGTTACTATAGTCAATCTCACGACCATAATCAAAATAGTAGGAAATCCAAGATTACCGGAAATGCAACCAAATCAATACTATGCCCAAGGCATCTACCCGCCTCACCAAGGCATCTACCCGCCTCACCAAGGCATCTACCCGCCTCACCAAGGCATCTAGACATCCTGTGGATACAAAACATTTTACACACGGGGTTAGCTATAAACATAGCTAGTGAGTACAACAAAAAAACATTAGTCTTTTCAAAACCAAGTCATCATCTTTTTGAAAACACAAGTTTGGCAACAATCATACTTTAAAAGGATACACATAAGCACATAAGGATGCGGGTCAGTCCATTGGGCCACAATGTCTCCACGTGGTAGCTAGCCACGGTCAACACGTGCCCACATGGGGGATAACCACATCTCCCCGTCAAGGTAGGGGATGCACGAAGCAGTCCACCATACAACGGTTATCTGGAGTGCATGCCCTGTTCACCAAATCCACTCGTGTTGCCTAGGTTTGGTGGCTCGTCAGCCCAGTGAACCCACACGGTCATGATGGCTACTGACATACCCCTCCACTCTCTACACCTATTCCTCAACCACCTGTGTATCGCGGTTCCTCAATTGCCGAAGCCACATGAACCTGTATACGTCTCAATGGCTAGGAACCCTATGGTACAGAGTTCATATCACACAGTGGTCCGGACCAAATCACATACCACAAAGGGTCACATATATCACATGCCATAAAGGCCAAGTATCTCAAGCAATCAAGCTTATCAATAAACACATAAGTGTCACAATTTATATCTCTTGAGCATAAATGCTCCATAATCAATATCATATATGGCATCTTAATGCCCACAATACATCAAAGGTGTAAACATATCTTTCATTACTCAAAATCATGTTTGTTGTTTCAAAGTCAAAGCTCACTCCAACATGGAGTATCTTGTTTTAAAACCATCAATTAAAACTCAAAATTAACATTGACCATCTCCAAAATGGAGCAATAGTCTTATTTTGGAAAACCATCACTCAAACACATCTTATATCAAGTTCACGATTTTCACATTCTTTAATTTCAAAAGCTTCATAAAAACATTTGCAAATCATATAAATCAAATTATAAAACAAATCCATAGTTTCCACATCCTTGATTTAACAATTTCATGAAACATTTTCCAAATAACCAAAACATAATCATGATGACTTGTAACTTTAACAAAAGTTGGGTATCCGCAGGGTGTACTCACCTGAAGGGTGTGATGAGGATCACCACCCAAACCGAAGGCAACAAGCTTACAAGTAGCTCCAATATACTCTCATATCTAAACAAGAGCAAAACCATTTACCACTTAATCATTATTACTCAAACGAATGACCCCAAGTTTCATCTATGGTTATACAGTGTCTAAACCTTCCATAAGACTCACTTCCTAATCGTTTGGCAATTCAATAATGTCCAAGCCAAACAACCCATATGAACAAAGTCCTAATTGGGATTAAGGACTCTTCATATACAACAAAGATGGTATCAATGCATACAAAGATGCTTAAAGGGAGTTTAGAGTTCAAACTTATTGAAAGTTGAACTTGCTTTCATGAAAACATACTTCAAAATTGACCCTTATGTATTGTACTAGCATTTTACCATTTAAAACATTTGATTTAGCCTCTGATGTCTGAAAGCAACCCTCAAAGAACTTTCCGACGATATATAATATGACTTTTAACAATTTTTCTTTGATTTTATATGATTTTTAGAAAACTGGTCATATTTTACAGTTGGGCTCGCGGCGTGAAACATGATTCTCGCGCCACGAGGAAATCTCTGGAACCCCAAAACTCACCCAAACGACGTCCTCGCGCTGCGAGACACCCACTTGCGCCGCGAGACATCTGCCGGTCAAATTTTGCTTCTTTTTAAGTCCAAAACTCATCTTTTGAAACCCAAATCAAGCTTAGATAAGTTGAACACTTAAAATGGTATCAAAACATACCCAAAGACACCATTTAACTTGAACATCACATATGTTTGGGTAATTAAACTCTAACTTGAAGGCTTGACCCATTTGACTACCAAAGTCAACAAACATCAAACAACATTCAACCCATAAAAGTTTTAAAACTCTACAAAACAACCTTATAACAACACACATCAACATTTTTAGACATCACTCATCATCAAAATCTTACTTCACCATTCTTGCAAATTCTTAACCCATTATTTAACCCATCCTTACAAATTCTACTATAAACAACCATAAATCATTACAACAACAACCAAAACTCAAAATCAAGAGCTAGATAAGATTAGAATTTACTTGATTTGTAATCCCCAACTTGGATAGTCCGCTTGCTATGCTCAAATCAAAGTCAAGTATGAAGAATTTGAGGTTCAAACTCTCAAATTTTGAAGTCAAACACAAAACCTCTAACTTCTCCTTTGATTCCCCTTCTTCCTCATGTAAAACTGTTTCTAGAACTCTTCTCTCTCTCTCTCTCCCACGATGGATGGCTGGAGAAAAGAACCCAAATGGAGTCTATTTTCTAGACTCTTCTTCCTTTTATACCCAATTTTTGCATATCCAACCCACTACTTTTAATATTTGACACCTTTAGCCCTCAATGCTTCATCAATTTACACATAACACCCATAACTCATAACATTTTAATACCAATTACTTAAAGTTTTAATCAATTGTACCTCATGCATTACTTTTAATACTTCCTAGCCAAATGTCATTAAATAACTAATATCACTTTTTAAAACCATAAGTTTCTAATTTAACTCTATTATGTCATTTGTGTTTTACTAATATTATACACAATTCTTTAAAACAATTTAAACACCCATTTTACTAATAGTAAGGTCGTAATGAAATTTCAGAATATTACATCCTAGCTTCATAATGTGATGATGGGATATTAGCTGTCGGAAATGCAACCCTAAGCAATTCTAACAATTGGTCAAATGACCTTCATGTGACTCAACTTTGCCAAAAAGTCAAGTGCAGACATCCAGTCACAACTAGAGTATAGCTCTGTGGCGGCTAACTTATATAATTCACCAAGTTCGTCGTTTGTATCACTAGGGCCTTCGGCTGGCTCATCGTTATCTGTGTTGTGTTTGTTGACAGTATTCTCCTGAGGAACATCGTTAAGGTAATCATGCAACTCATTACTCGTTTGACCAATATTGCCATGTGTTGCTCGAGGAACTAATGGCTCCCCTTGAAACCTCCACGTTGTGTTGGCCTCGCTAAACCCATATTGATGTATGTGAACCCTGTGTCCACTAAGCGGGAGAAATACGTGGTTATCACAATTCTCACATGGGCAGCAACATCTACCATAGCTATTTAAGTAGTCCTTACACCTATTGAGGAATGCGTCAAGACCACTAAAAAATTCACGAGTATTACGATTTGCTAAAGTAGTCCAACTCTTATCAATCATCATAACTGCGTTCAAAGCATACCATAATTATTAAGAATACAAATCACGTATTAATTTTTTTCCTAAGGAATGCAAGTTGTTTGTAGCAGGGTGGTTGTCCTAACCCATTTTTTGAATACCTTATCTCATATGTGATTACATATTACATGATCGGTCATATAAGAAAAATTCGGCAGCATTTACCCTTAGCTCCCAAGTATATAAATAATATATACCCAGGAAGCATAGAGTAAATGACAACCGAATCTTTCGTAAACACCCAACCATGTAACAAGCATTCACATTCTAAATAAGATAAAGTATTCAAAAAGCCGTCCCAACATGGGAACAACCCGAAATTAATTTCTAAATTAATTTCGAGCGGGAATTCTAAGCTCACACACGCAAATGAACAATTAGTATGATTACTAACAATCCATTAATAACACTAAATGAACAATTATTTTAACAAAATTACAAGGAATAATTAACATCATATAAATTAAAAAATTAGATTAATCTAATTTCTAACATTGATCTAATTTCTAACATTATTAGTATACTAACAATAATTAAAGATTAACACTAGCTAACAATAATCTAACATTATTAACATCAAATAATAATCTAACATCATCAATTAAATAAAAACACTAACATTGAAGTTCAACACTAATTCAAGATTAACACTAACTAACCATAATCTAACATTATTTATACTAAATAATAATCTAAAATCATCAAAGAAACTATTTAACACATAATTATATATATAGTCAAGTATGATAACATTGATCTAACATTCAACATTATTAGTGTACTAACAATAATTAAAGATTAACACAAATCAACAATAAACTAACATTATTAACACTAAATAATAATCTAACATTATCAACTAAAACAAATTAATATCTCGTAATACTATTTGCGGCGACACATTGGCTATTTGCGGCAACACTTAATTAATTAGAATTAAGAAAAGGAAAATGCATTTGCGGCGACACTATTTGCGGCAACATTGCACTTTTTGCGGCGACATAAAATATTTTATGTGGGGAAATATCCTGCCATTATTTACGCGAAAATAAAAAATAAAAATTAAATTATTATAGTATTAGCGGCGACATATGTCACCGCAAATAGCATTCGTTGAAAGTCAAACCACCTTGACTGGAATTTTGTCTTTTAGTGGACCTTTTGAGGCGACATATATCACCACAAATAAGTGTCACCGTTAAAAGTGTTTTTTCTTGTATGATAAAGGGAAACTTTACAAATAGTAAAAAAGTTTGAAATTTTTTTCACCAATATCACTCCATCCTTTATTTCAGATTATGAAATAACATATGAATGACCTTGATAGAACATTTTTCAAACTTAGTTACTATTATGTAAAATAAACCCTTATGTATAAATACCACTTAATTACTCATAATTAACTTGTTTATTTTATTAATTCAAATTAACTCTTTTAACACTTCTAACTATTTTGACCATATGGTCAACTATAGTCATTACATTTTTAATTAACATAATAGAAGTATGTTCAATATAGTACATACTTAATTTATAGTAAAAAACGATTAATTTTAGCATTTGAATTAATGAGATCAATGGTCCAGATTGTATTTTAAAATTTTAAGCGGAGTAACATTTTCGTAATTCACATGTGATGTTTTTACAAATCACATATGATTATATACTGAATCACTGTAATTGAATATTAAATTTTTAGGAATATGTTTTTTACATTGACTTTATTGACCACAACTCTAACATAAAAAATTGAAATCAAATACTTTCAAATAGGAAATGTCATCATAGAACTACTAAGGGATCATTTCTGAAATCACAACTGAACAAAGGATTGCTCAACTAAGCGAAAAACCTTGCTTAATCTGATCTTACACTACAACAAATAAGGTTTTTTTGCGGCGAAAAATCTCGCCGCATAAAGCCCACTAAAAGACAAAGTTTGGGTCAATCCTATGTTACTTTGAACGAAGACAATTTGTGGCGTCACGTGTCGCAGTTAAAAGGCTAAGGATATAGTTTTAATATTTTTTCCCAAGAAAACAATGACGGGAACTTTCCTACCTAAAAAACTCAATGTCACCGCAAAAGGTCGTTTTTCGACGCAAAAATTGCGGCCGCAAAAGGATTTATCATTTTCTTGATATTATTGTATTATATGTTGCTGCAAAAGGACTTATGTCGCCTAAAAGTTTTTACGAGATGTAGGTTGCAGTCTGTCATTTTGGTTCTTCACTCTCGTGCTCCTACCGCTGCCGCTCTCGTAACCACCTCAGGCGACCACCACCGGTTCTTGCCGTTCAACTCTCTCTCTGGTTCTCGCTCTCTCTCCTCCGCTATAGCTCGACGCTACCGTTGGTCTGGTCGATCCGTCGTTGCCGCCGTCTTCACTCGCCGGTGCCACCTAAAGTAAGTTTATTTCGGTTTCTTTTGTTTATGTTTATATTATTTGATTTTTATTTTGAGTTTTTGGTTGTTAGGAGGTTGTTACTCCTCTGTTTCCGTTGTTCTCCTCCCTGCGCGCTGCCGTTGCCGCCGCCGCGGGTGGTCATACCTTCCGCCGGAAAAGACTTAGAGATATGTTCTTTTCTTTTTTAATTAGTTTTAATATTGTTTTTAAATTATAATTAATTTGTGTTAATAATTTTAGTTAATTTAATTAGTTACGTTATAATTAATTTTTTTATTTTTAGTTAATTAATTGTTTTTTCAGTGTTTATAATTAGTTAATTTAATTTGATAACGTTAGATTGTCATTTCTGAAAATGTGATGTTACAATTTGTTAGTGTTGGGACTTCTCCTTGTACGTCTAATTTCTATTTTTTCCCTATGGTGAAATAACATTCTTATTTTTCATTTGTGAAATTAAAGTGTATAGAACCGTACTAAGACTTAGACAATGTTTTAATGGTCATGCTAATTCTTTATGATACTTGTGCTCCATACATTCTCGTAAGTTTTAAAATACAAGTATCAATCACAAAATGAAGCAAATACAATACAAGATAATATGGTACAAAAAAGGTGTAGAAGATAAATGAAAAACACACACTACACCGAGAACACACATTATTTCACTCAAAGTTTACTCGGCATATATATAATTGGATTTCTTAGAATTCTAGTTCGTACTTGAATTTTATTTTATACAAAATAAATTACAACACTTATCCACAAGAATGAATAAATACAATAGAGGACTTTGGCTTTTTAATATCTACTGACTTGTGCACGCATGAGGTAAGATTTAAAAGACTAAAACATTTAACATGTAATAAAGCATAAATAAAATATATAAAACCAATTTAAACAAACATAATCATATCCATAGAAAAAAATAACTAATAAAACAACATATTATCAAATGTGTTAAAGATTTAATTAAGACGGACTTTTAAGTGCGTACAATGATTCTTAAAAATGATATGAAACTTCACTTTAACATATATTATCTTAACTGAAATATGATACCTTCATAGTGTTTAACATTGATACCATGTATGTAATCATTTATTTGTTCAACCTCTTCATTTGTTGGAATAAATTTACTCTCTCTAAAAATAATTTAGATCGAAAAGATGTTCATTGATATTATGTAATTATTTATGTATTCAACCTCTTCATTTGTTAGACCCCATATGATACATGTTTAGTGATAATTATTTTTATCAAAGTCTAATTATAAAAAACATAATATATTAAAAATGATAATCAAACATCTAAATATAAATAATTATTGCTTCTTAATTTCAGAATATTAAGGATTACTTTAAATTTTAGTTCACTAAAATGTATTTAAGTTATCACGTTTTGCTATTGGGCGTATCGAACTTCAAAGTTTCTATACGTATGTATTTTAGTTACATAAAAATTTTTAAAAATTACAAGTCTAGTACATCCATTAGAAAGTTTAAAACACATAATAACGATAAATTAAAAGTTCAATACACAATAAAATTTTTTAAGTTCAATACACACAATAGAAAAACATGACAACTTGAATATATTTTGGTGAACTAAACCCTACTTTAAAATATAATTTAACCATAATTTCTCATTGTTATTACATAAAACCCAAATTATAAATTATAATCAATACATAAATCACTTCATTATCTCATAATAACATTGTCTCAAAATTTAGATATCATACTCATAACCTTCTTTTTGACATACAAAGATCTGATGGGTCAATCACTTACACATAATGTGTTTATTAAAACCATCACAGTTTAATCTTGTTATTATGAAATCATTGATATCGAAAAACAGATCGAGAGTTTAACGTTGTATGATTATGTCAATGAAAAAGATAACTGGTTTAGGGATTCACAAATATAATTTATACCATAAAAAAGGTATTATGCATCACTAATCTAATGTAGATATATATTCTCATATAATCTAAATAAAAAAAATACTTCATAGAAAAGGATTATTGATTTAGTGATTTATAACATAAAAATAACCATAAATATATTTACTCGTTTAGAGTTTTATAAAGAAGATAAGCAAGAAAGTACTTATTCCCATAAAAACAACCGAACCCGCCTCGACCCTTCTTGGGGAGATGGTGTGCTTGGCAGGTAGAGGAGCATGTGAGCATTAGTATCCCTACCAATGCGCATGGTCTAAGTTGTTTTATAGAACTTCGTGCATGGTTTCCGACCTTCCAATTACCCAACCACGCAAGCATCTTTTTTCTGCCGGTTCATCTTTTTGTTATGTAACTAGTCATCTTTGACTTTTTGAATTGGATCATTTATTCAGATGTGAATATTTGTGTTTTGCAACCATACTACATGTTATTTATTTTATCATAATCAAATATAACGGATTATAATCTATATTCAAAAACATGAATGAACTAACCTTTTTGATGATGAAAAAATGAAAAAATAATAATCACTTGCAACACAAGATAAAAAAATGTTAACCATATGTATATTCCCATATCAATATAATTATATCTTTAATTCATTGTGTTTCTATGTAACATCCTCAACTTGGGCCTAGTTGTAATTGTACGTACGTATGTATAGTTATTGTAATAGGAAGTATTATGTATGAAATTGTTGAATTAAATGAATTGGTGTTTATGTGTTTATATGTATGTATGTACGTGTGCATGTATTTAAATATATATGTGTATGTTAAGTATAGATATTTAGGAAAACCTCATGTGAGGTAAGGTGGCAACCGCCACTGTTGTGTGAAAACACACATATATGTGTGTTTAAGTTGACTTTAGTCAAACCTAGCAAAACACAAACACACTTTCTCTTGTCTCTCTACATTCTCGCTCTCTTGGATTTCTGGAAAATAAGGAAGAAGAAAGTAACGGTGATTGTTAATCTCTTAAAAGGTTAGCAGCATAGATTCAAGCTTGTTGGAAGATTACATATTTGTTAGAATCACAAAATTATGTAAGAACACCATGAAGAACATGCAAAAGCTTACTTTAAAGTGGGTTTTGGTATATTTGGTGTTCTTATATGATTTGATATGTTTATGATGGCTAGATGAATAGAGAGTGATGTTCTATGATGTTCTGGGCTTAAAGCAAGCCAAAATGAGGTTGCTTAGATGACCAAACGAATGCATCGGAATACTAAACTATGAAGTTGTCGGATTCCGAAACTATGAAGTTGTCGGAATCCACATATGATGAAAACCGAAGGAAGTGTCGGAATCCGATAGAAGTGTCGGATTTCGCAACTCTGTCGGGTTTCATATTTTGTAGTCCTTTTAATTATGGAATCCGCAAGTTATCGGATTTCCTTAGTTTCGGATTCTAAGTGTCGGAATCCGATAAGTATCGGATTTCATTGGAAGTATCGGATTTCCTTCTATGTATCGGAATCCGCAAGTGTCAGATTCTGTGTGCATGGTTGGAATTCCTAAGTGATGCAATCCGAATGATGAGTATCGGAGTTCATGGTTTGAAGGTGTCGGATTTCATGAATCCGACAGGACCATCGGATTTCCCCAAATCCGACAGTCCTAGCGGATTTGTGTGTGTCCAAGGTTAAATGTTATTTTGTAAGTCTTGAGTGCACATGTGAATGATTGATGTAAGTATAATATGCTAGGTGAACTTGTTAGAGGATTCAAGCAAAATACCTGTGCATAGCAAACAGCTCAGGTGAGTGCCTGCTTTCATGAGACTCTATAGAGTAAGGCTTTCCTGCTAAGTGACTATGTGAATGTACTATGTATGACTAACTTGCTTTTATAGGTACGCTCGAGGAGGTAAGTGTGTGACTTGTATGATGTTAGAATATGTATCAGGTGCATGCCAGTGGGTCCAGATTCGAACCACTTAGTTAATACATGATGATATGAACGTATGAATAACTATATGATGTTATATGTGAAATGATGGATCCCTGTGGGATCAAATGAACGTATATGTGTAGGTGCACTATCTGCAGACTATCTGACGCATGGTTAAGGTCAGTCGGTTGTAATTGGATCCTTCGGGATTTCACGGTGATTCAGGAGGCATCCTGGATTATAGGTTCTACAGAACCGTCGTGCCTTAACGTGAGTAGTGATCAGCCGGTTGTAGCTGGATTACCTGTGGAGTCTTTGACTCTGTGAACGATGCTTGGTGGACTGCCTTGTGCTCCCCCACCAGCACGGATTGGTCGTGTCTGATCCCCCGGTCTGAGTTGTTGAGCGGGATTGATTACCCTGCAAGACACGACTCTTACCGATCTTGTCAGCACACTGCTATGTGCTAAGCTAGCAATGATTGTTTATGAGATGACGCATGACTTACTATATTGATGCTTATGATTGTATGTACTCACTAGCTAGTGTAGCTAATGATATTATGATTTCCCTTTTCAGGTAAAGACTAGATGGCCTGCGAGGCGGGTTGCTTTTGGGAGATGGATTGCCCCTTGTGGGTGGAGCACTTATACTTATGTAATGTAATTAGATACAATGGTCGATTCCTGTACTTGGTAACACCTGTGTTGTTTTGATAAGTTATTATGTAATGTAATTAGAGATCTCAGCACAATGTTGGTGGTGGCAGGCTTGAGCCAGATCAGGCTGCTATTATCAGGCGACTAGAGGAAGAGCTTCGAGTTACTAAAGAGCTCTTACTGCAAGCAACATTGAACAAGCCCCGCAAGACTTGTTCATATAAGAAGTTCTTGACTTGCCATCCTCCGACGTTCCAGGGGAGTGATAACCCCACTGTTACTATCCAATGGCTCCGGGAGATGGGGCAAGTTTTTGAATCTTGCGAATGTGAACCTGAGTACTGTGTCAAGTATGCAGTACGGATGTGGAAAGGCCGTGCCATCTTTTGGTGGGACACGGTGAAAGCCTCTGTTAATAAGGAGGTGCTGAGTGCTCTCACCTGGGAGCAATTTTCTGAAAAGGTGCTGAAAAAGTACTGCACCGATTATGATTTGGAGAGGATGGAGAGGGATTTCAATGATCTCCAAAAAGGGGATACGCCAATTGAAGAACATATAACCGCGTTCACTGATAAGATGCGGTTTGTTCCCCATCTGATCCCCGACGAGACCACCAAGATAAGGCGGTTTGTGGCAACTCTGCCACTGGAATTTCGCCCGCATGTGAGCGCAGCTGTTGAACTGGATCGGGCTTTTGATATAGCTCGACAATTGGAAGGTGACCGTCTGTATTGCAAGGGCGAATCTGCCGGTGCAGGGTCAAAGAGGAAGTTTCATCCGTCTGATAAATCGGGTCCTTCCAAAGGATAATCCTCTGCAGGCGGGAAGACTGATTCCTCCAAGAAACCAAGGCCTAATTCTCCTTGGTGTTCTCAGTGCCGTACATACCACTCTGGTGAGTGTTCTAACTGTACCAGACGTTGCTAGAGGTGCGGGCAGAAGGGCCACGCTACGACAGAGTGTGGTTTCAAAGAAGATGTATGCTACCGGTGCCACAAGCCTGGGCACAAGCTGATAGACTGCCCAGAAAGGCAAAGTGCTGGAGCTAAAGGCTCTTATTCTTCTAGAGGACCGAAAAGAGATGACGCGCCCCGCACGAAAGGCAGGGCTTTCTAGATGACGGCTGACGAGGCCAAAGCAGCAGGGGATGTCGTCACGGGTACTTTTCTTATTAATTATATCCCTGCTAGTGTTTTATTTGACTCTGAAGCTACCTACTCCTTTGTATCTGTGGTGTGTCGTAGAAGATTACAATTACCTGTTGTCCTTTTGACTGAGCCGCTCAGAGTAGAGGTCGCTGACGGCAAAGTAGTCTCTGTTACTGAGAAAGTCCCAATAGCTGCGATTTATATTGACGGGAGTAATATCCCTATTTCTTTCTTTGTTATGCCTATTGCGGGCTTTGATGTCGTGATCGGTATGGATTGGGTCAGCAAGCGTGATGCTGAAATTATCTATTCCAAAAAGATGATTAAGATCCCTCTTTCTGATGGATCTTATGCTGTTGCACGTGGAGAGCGACGGGATTCTGACATTCCCATTGTCTCCATGATTAAAGCTCAAAAGTCGATTGCCAAAGGTTGTGACTCTTATCTGGCATATGTCATTGATGCTACGATGGAGAAGCGACCAGTTCGTGATATTCGGGTGGTGTCTGACTACCCTGAGTTATTCCCTGAAGAACTTCCCGGTTTGCCTCCGATTCGTGAAGTTGAATTCAAGATAGAGCTTATACCAGGAGCTACACCAGTGGCTCGTTCTCCGTATCGTCTTGCTCCTTCTGAAATAAGAGAGATGATGAATCAAATTCAGGAGTTGCTAGACAAAGGTTTTATTCGTTCGAGTTCCTCGCCGTGGGGAGCTCCTGTGCTATTTGTGAAGAAGAAGGACGGAACGATGCGAATGTGCATAGATTATAGGGAGCTTAACAAGCGAACTGTAAAGAATAAGTATCCGCTTCCTCGTATAGATGATCTTTTTGATCAGTTGCAGGGAGCTACATGCTTCTCTAAGATTGATCTCCGGTCGGGGTATCACCAAGTACGAGTTCGTGAAGAAGACGTGCCGAAGACTGCATTCCGAACTCGTTATGGTCACTACGAGTTTCTGGTTATGCCGTTCGGCTTAACCAATGCCCCTGCCGTCTTCATGGATTTGATGAATCAGGTTCGTCGCCCATTTCTTGACAAATCCGTGATTGTATTTATTGATGACATTCTTGTTTATTCGAAGACGGAGGCTGATCACGAGCTTCATCTTCGTCAGGTTCTCGAGACTCTAAAGCGAGAAAAATTGTATGCCAAGTTGTCCAAGGGTGAATTCTGGCTTAGGGAAGTTCATTTCCTTGGCCATGTTATATGTTTAGATGGTGTCAAAGTAGACCCAGCTAAGGTGGAAGCTGTGATGAATTGGGGGGTTCCTCGGACTCCTTCCGAAATTAAAAGTTTCCTTGGCTTGGCTGGCTACTATCGGCGGTTTATCCGCGATTTCTCGAAGCTTGCGGGTCCGTTGACCAAACTAACTCGCAAGGATGTTGCTTTTGTCTGGTCGGAAGCTCAAGAAGAAGCTTTTTTCAGACCTTGAAACGATTGTTATGTGAAGCTCCAATCCTTACTCTGCCTGAGGGTTCGGAAGACTTCACGGTTTATTGTGATGCGTTGTATGTGGGTTTGGGTTGCGTCCTAATGCAACGTGATAAAGTGATTGCCTACGCTTCTAGACAGTTAAAATCACATGAGCGGAACTACCCAACCCATGATCTTGATCTTGAGCTTGCTGTTGTTGTCTTTGCGCTGAAGTTGTGGAGACATTATCTTTATGGCACAAAGTGTGTGATTTGCACAGATCACAAGAGTCTTCAGTATGTCTTTTCTCAGAAAGAACTCAACATGCGGCAACGCCGTTGGTTGGAGTTAATAAAAGACTACGATTGTGAGATCCGTTACCATCCTGGCAAGGCCAATGTTGTAGCGGACGCTTTAAGCCGTAAAGGACCAACAGTAGAAGCTAAGTTTATGGGAATCACGATTGTGTCAGATTTGATTTCTAGACTGAAGGAAGCTCAGCAGACTGCATTGCAAGAAGAAAATCTTAAGGCTGAGACAATGAAGCAATTAAAGGATTAGATTGCTGAAGATAATCGTGGGTTGAAGACTTTTCAATCCAGGATTTGGGTACCTTCTGCTGGAGGTAACCGTGAGCTGATTCTGCAAGAAGCCCATAAGTCCAAATTATATGTCCATCCGGGAATTACGAAGATGTACCACGACTTGAAGATGTTATACTGGTGGCCAACTTTGAAGAAAGACATCGATTCGTTCGTGGAGAGATGTCAGATCTGTGCGCAAGTGAAGACGGAGCACCAAAGACCTTATGGTAATCTACAGCAATTGGATATTCCGGAGTGGAAATGGGATAATATCATGATGGATTTCGTGACGAAGCTACCGAGAACGTCCAGAGGGCACAACATGATCTGGATTATCGTTGACCTATTAACGAAAAGTGCTCATTTCTTGGCAACGAACGAGTCTGCTTCGCTGACCCGTTTAGCCCAATTGTATATCGATGAGATTGTGTCACGTCACGGTCTTCCATGTTCGATTGTATATGATCGTGACTCTTGGTTTGTCTCGAATTTCTGGCAGAGTCTACAACGCGAACTTGGCACTCGTGTTCATTTGAGCACTACCTATCATCCGCAGACTGATGGCCAATCTAAAGGTACGATCCAAACGTTAGAAGATATGCTTCATGCCTGTGTACTCGAATTTGGTGGATCGTGGGATTCTCATCTCCCATTGGTTGAATTTTCTTATAATAATTCATATCATTGCAGTGCCACCATACGAGATGCTTTACGGAAGACGATGTCGCACTCCGACCTGTTGGTTGGAGCCTGGCGAGAAGCAGTTCGCTGGACCTGAAATCGTCCAGATTACTTCTAATAAAGTGAATGTGGCTCTTGAAAAGTTAAAAGCAGCTCGGGATCGACCGAAGATGTATGCGGATCCAAAGCGTCGTCCCGCTACATTTGAAATCGGTGACCGTGTGTTCTTAAAAGTTTCTCCTTGGAAGGGCGTCATTCGTTTCGGGCACAAGGGGAAGCTAAGTCCACGTTTCATTGGCCCATTCAAGATTGTACGCAAGGTGAATGATCAGACGGTAACTCTAGAGCTGCCGCCTGAACTATCTGGAATACACAACACCTTTAACGTGTGCTACTTACGCAAGTGCCATGTTGAGGAAGAACATATTATTCCTTTGCAGGAATTGAAAGTTGACTCTTCCAAGCGACTAGTTGAAGAACCTGTTGAGATTCTTGACACGAAGGTCAAGAAGCTAGCTAGAAAATGATCAAACTAGTCCTTGTGAAGTGGAAGCACAATCTGGGTCCAAACCTGACTTGGGAAGTTGGGGACGAAATGAAGACAAGGTACCCTCGCCTGTTATCACTGAGTAGATTCCAAGGACGGAATCTTCTTAAGGGGGTAACTTTGTAACATCCTCAACTTGGGCCTAGTTGTAATTGTACGTACGTATGTATAGTTATTGTAATAGGAAGTATTATGTATGAAATTGTTGAATTAAATGAATTGGTGTTTATGTGTTTATATGTATGTATGTATGTATGTGTGCATGTATGTTAAATATATATGTGTATGTTAAGTATAGATATTTAGGAAAACCTCATGTGAGGTAAGGTGGCAACCGCCACTGTTGTGTGTAAACACACATATATGTGTGTTTAAGTTGACTTTAGTCAAACCTAGCAAAACACAAACACACTTTCTCTCGTCTCTCTACTCTCTCGCTCTCTCGGATTACTGGAAAAGAAGGAAGAAGAAAGTAGCGGTGGTTGTTAATCTCTTAAAAGGTTAGTAGCATATATTCAAGCTTGTTGGAAGTTTACATATGTGTTAGAATCACAAAATTATGCAAGAACACCATGAAGAACATGTAAATGCTTACTTTAAAGTGGGTTTTGGTATATTTGGTGTTCTTATATGATCTGATGTGTTTATGATGGCTAGATGGATAGAGAGTGATGTTCTATGATGTTCAGGGCTTAAAGCAAGCCAAAATGAGGTTGCTTAGATAACCAAATGAATGCATCGGAATGCCAAACTATGAAGTTGTCGGATTCCAAAACTATGAAGTTGTCGGAATCCGCATATGATGAAAACCGAAGGAACTGTCGGAATCCGATAGAAGTGTCGGATTCCACAACTCTGTCGAGTTTCATATTTTGTAGTCCTTTTAAGTATGGAATCCGCAAGTTATCGGATTTCCATAGTTTCGGATTCTAAGTGTCGGAATCCGATAAGTATCGGATTTCATTGGAAGTATCGGATTTCCTTCTATGTATCGGAATCCGCAAGTGTCGGATTCTGTGTGCATGGTTGGAATTCCTAAGTGATGGAATCCGAATGATGAGTATCGGATTTCATGGTTTGAAGGTGTCGGATTTCATGAATCCGACAGGACCATCAGATTTGCCCAAATCCGACAGTCCTAGCGGATTTGTGTGTGTCCAAGGTTAAATGTTATTTTGTAAGTCTTAAGTGCACATGTGAATGATTGATGTAAGTATAATATGCTAGGTGAACTTGTTAGAGGATTCAAGCCAAATACTTGTGCATAGCAAACAGCTCAGGTGAGTGCCTGCTTTCATGAGACTCAGTAGAGTAAGGCTTGCCTGCTAAGTGACTATGTGAATGTACTATGTATGACTAACTTTCTTTTGCAGGTACACTCGAGGAGGTAAGTTTGTGACTTGTATGATGTTAGAATATGTATCAGGTTCATGCCAGTGGGTCCAGATTGGAACCATTTAGTTAATACATGATGATATGAACGTATGAATAACTATATGATGTTATAGGTGAAATGATGGATCCCTGTGGGATCAAATGAACGTATATGTGTATGTGCACTGTCTGCACACTATCTGATGCACGGTTAAGGTCAGTCGGTTGTAACTGAATCCTTCGGGATTTCACGGTGATTCAGGAGGCATCCTGGATCATAGGTTCTACAGAACCGCCGTGCCTTAACGTGAGTAGTGATCAGCCGGTTGTAGCTGGATTACCTGTGGAGTCTTTGACTCTGTGAACGATGCTTGGTGGACTCCCTTGTGCTCCCCCACCAGCACGGAGTGGTCTTGTCTGATCCCCCGGTCTGAGTTGTTGAGCGGGATTGATTACCCTGCAAGACACGACTCTTACCGATCTTGTCAGCACACTGCTATGTGCTAAGCTAGCAATGATTGTTTATGAGATGACGCGTGACTTACTATATTGATGCTTATGATTGTATGTACTCACTAGTTAGTGTAGCTAATGATATTATGATTTCCCTTTTCAGGTAAAGACTAAATGCCCTGCGAGGCGGGTTGCTGATGGGAGATACATTGCCCCTTGTAGGTGGAACACTTGTACTTATGTAATGTAATTAGATACAATGGTCGGTTCCTGTACTTGGTAACACCTGTGTTGTTTTGATAAGTTATTAATTTAAATAACTAGTGGTTGTTTTAAAAAGAAAAATTTCCACTGCTAAAACCTGATTTGCCATTAAAGTAACTGAATTCAGAAGCGGTGTTACATTCTACATGTAAAGTATTTTTCAATGTTTGCAAACTACAAATTTCTCCCTAAATGTAGGGTTTCCTTACCAATAACAAAATCAAATAAATCCTCTTTTAAATTTGGATCATTTAAAGTTTAAGTACTATATAGGATGAAAGTCCCCATTTAGTTACCCATTATAAACTTTTTATATCCCCTTCATTTTAAGGTTTAGTGGTGCATGGAGATTCATCATCACTTGGAGTAACATTTTCTTCTACTAAGCTATATATTAGTTTGTCATGTACTAGTAAAACATCATGGATTATGTAACACACCGAATTTTAGAGGAATTTTAAACATTTTTATAAAAGATAGGATATACATTACGGAAGCATTTACATAAAAAAATTGTTTACAAAATTAGGCCATTCATTTGAAAAAGTTTCAAAGTAAATATGTTCATTAAACGTGACCTTTAATAAAATTTTCTCATAAACTAAATTAGATATAATTTTTTCAAAACGGTGTTACGAATGCATAGACGACCAAAGACAATACACAAGAATTTCAAGCCATGAACATAGCAACCTGAGCTTTAACAAGCAGTCTACCTCAGCTCACTAGCTAAGCCCTCAACCTAAACATGCGGATACATAACCAATAGGAAATGGTGTTAACCGGGAAGGTTAAGTGATTGCAATGGGTTAATATAAAGAAATTAATCACAAAATAATATCATCATATAAAACAATTTAGACAAGTAAACCAAAGCTTATGAACCATGATCGACTCGATATAAGGGTAGTCCACTGAACTAATATGCCACACCCAATAGCTAACTAGGATGCATAGAATCCCAACAAGGGAAGTGCACATCAGCAAGTACGTACATCTAGGTCCCTAAAGGGATACCACCAATACATCCAGTTGTAACAGATGTGTCTATGCTCATACAAGCTTTTGTTGCCTCGGCATAGAGTAGGTATGTGCAGATACTCATTTGTATGCACACAAGACCAAGAAAGTCACCTCAGGTAACCAACTTTGACTCAAGTTCATACTCTTACAACAATGCACATGCATCATAGAATGTGGTTCAACAATTTCAAATGCAATCATTTCATGATTCAAGCTATTCAATGCATCACTACGCAATTACAATAACATCATGCTCAAAAACTCATAAAATATAACTGTTTCATTTATCAAATATGTAAAGCATTTGATGACTATCCTTTGTATAAAATGATATTTTGTTATGTATCCGAGTTTTAGAAAACAATGCACTCACTTTCAAGTTGAATAAGGATCACAACTCAATTCACCACTACACAAAAGCCTCGACAAATATCAAGCTCGATTTAATTCTAAATAAAAGTTAGAATCAATGGCTTAGTGAACAAGGCCTTCATAACAGTCATTCTAGTATTTAGAATACTTAAAATGTAACGTCCCAAATCTTTTTACTATAAAATATAATTCAATATTAAATAATCATAAATCAATCATCAAATGTCCATAATTACATTCACCCAAAATTCAGAGTATTATTTAATAATCAAAATTACGGTAGCTAAACATTAATTGTCTCATAAAGTTTAGGTAACACTGCTACCTTGTTGTCACGCCGGAGCATTCCCCTTGTCCTTACCCGGGAACTTGAAAAGGAATGAACAACAACGAATAAGCATAAAGCTTAATGAGTAACACAACATTCATACCTTATGATGGAAAACACAACACGACATAACCACATAAGGCCTCATCAGTCTGGCCCACTCAGCCACAATGTCCATGGACATCAATATTGATGGTCCACTCGACCCTGGCCTTGATGCTCACTAGCATAAGATAACCCCCTCGGTTATCAGTACACAAAAAAAATCAAACAACATTGTTGGGGAGAAAATCACTTCACCACAATAACTCAACCCTGTCTTTGAAATATATAGAATTTGATGATGACCAAACCCTACACTCAGTATGACTTAGAAAATATTCACACAGATGATAGAGATTTTACTAAGTATGTAAACATCAGTTAAGAAGCAGCCTATGTACTAAGTTTCAACCGAATGACATCAACTGAGGATCATCAAGAAGAAAAAGACTAAGCATAGAAAACCATCAGTTAAGAGATTACAACCATTAGCTGAGTGAATGAACTTGATCAGCTGAGCGCTTACACCCATCTGATCAAAAAGATTTGATCAACTAAGTGTTCAAAGACCATCAACTGAGTGAAATATGGATCAACTGAGGCCACCCGCATCAGCTATGTAACTCTTACAAAACACAAGTCACCATCTTACATAAACTTATCTCTTTAAATGATCAGCTGGACATACTTGATCAACCGATCATCTAAATAGATGAACTTACGCATTCCAAGTATAACTAATTGATTAACTAAGCATCTATATGATCAGCTGAGCATCAATTATCAATCGAGCCTTTGTAAAATGATCAACTGATCTTTTCCTTCAACTGAGCAGTTTTACTTTAAAGTACTTAGTACATTCTGTTAGCTGAGTCCAGCAATTTGTCAGATTTGCTCACTATTTCGGTTTGTAAGTTTCATAAGTAAAAAGTAGAACATGTGTTGTTCTATTATGCCTTTAGATCTTTATTTGTAAAAGTACAAAGCACTTTTTGTATCAAGTACGAGACAGAAATGATATATCTTATCATCTGGAAAAGAAGAAAGATACTTTTGAAGATGAAGATCTCAAAGATTTGTTACCACAACCAAGTATGGCCGGCAATTCTATACTTGGTAAAGTCAAATCTGAAAGAAGAATGACCGTTGATAAAAGTTTAATCATGAAAGAGGAAACTTAAACTTCCAAGGCAAAAAACACAAGAAATAATATTATTTTAATGTGAGTGGGCATTACTTTTCTAAAAAGCAAACTTACTTTACGCAACCTTGATTAAAGTACGTCTAGTTTTCACCCACTAACTTTATAAATATTATATTATTTTCTTTGACCCTTTTGTCTCCTTCCTCTTAGTCATCTGGACACGCCAAAGCTTCTATAAATTCTCATGCATGGTGAACATGCAAACCACTCTTCTACACAATACAATAGCAATCTCATAAGTTGAGAAAAACCCGTAGAGTTAGCAAATTGTGTATAATCAAACTTGTTCATGTGTTGAACACTCTTAGACTTTAGTTGTTTTAGAGTTAGCTTGTCTATGTGTTAGACAAATTAATTTCCACCTTTTATTGTACTTAGAATTTTCGCTTCTAGTACATGTAATTCTTGATTCATAATTAATAAGAATTATATAAAAGTATAGTCGTGTGTCTTTAAGTTTTAAAAGCTAAAATTTGTATTAAACCCCCCTTCTACAAACATTTGTTGTTGTGTACTCAATCCGGGACTAACAAACATGTTAATAATCATGTATTCACAATATCGGGTACATAACACATGATACACAATTCACATCACAAAGAATCAGGTAGTAAAAACTCACCTGATTCGTAGTTCAGTTAGAAATCAAATGTTCATGTAACGAATACCTGGGAATTAAACAATTACCGGAAACGACCTACAATAATTTTCCATAATACTAAACCCCGACTAAAATTATAGACCTTAACTGAAGGGCCTGTCACTTCTCGATACAGTTCAAGTTTATAGTTTATTAATTATAATTTGCGAATACAAATTTGCAATCCTAAGATTTTCAATTGAACCTAACCATGGTTCACGATTATGACTTACCTTTCTAATTCACGATCCCCGATTTGCGATTCTAGCATTTTTTATTTTACTCCCACATGATTCACGATTCAAGGTTTTCGATTGAGGTTAGAGATACTGTTTTGCGATTTCATTTTACGATTCTAACCCAATATGATTTACAATTCCAATTTACAATTAACTAGTACATTGTGATTAACGTTTTTCGATTTAGATTCCAATTTATGATCCATTCCAAAGCCCTACTTTAGGATTCCAACTTTCAATTCGAATTACAATTTAAGCGTCTAGACTTATCTTTTTGTGATTTGTGATTCACGATTCAAGAATCTCACTAAGAGACTCAACTGCTACTTTTTTGGATCAACTGGTCTACATTGATTTACGATTCCTAAATTATCACAATTAACGATTGAATTCCCAAGAACATTTACGACACTTACACTAACACAAGTGACTTCCTAAATTGAATCTCGATAAAAACTTAACCATTTCATCTAATTCTTGGTTCTATGGATTCCTAACATCACCTAGGCAAATCCTTATCATTTAATTGCATTTTCATTACGTTTGATCCATCTCATTTTTGTTCTCGGTTCCTATTCGTCGAACACACAGAAACAACATCATACTCTTCTAAATCCTAACCATAAATCATAAAATCAGTACCTAGATGATCATGAGAGATAAAGGAACCATACCTTGAAAGTTTCCGATTGATTTCACTTAAATACAAGAAGAATTGATCCTCAAATGCTCCTTCCTTCATCTTGGCAATGTAACAATGCACACTCTTGATCACTCACGAACATCAGTTTATTAGTAATAGTGGCTGTAACCAAGAACCTAGGGTCATGTGCCTTAATTTCCTTTAAATACTCTTCCTTGCTCCCCTATTTACAATAATGGTCCTTCAATTCACTTCGATACCCAGCTTGCAACCAAAACAATTACATGAATAATAATAGTGTTACATAATATTTTCCCCGTTTATTAATACTAAATTTATAACAATAAAAAGGTTATAATTCAAAAACGGGTATTACATAAAACAATGCTATAAACCATAAGGAACCATCCTATGACTATAACTAAGACTTAGGGGGCTTATATTTTGGGGTTGCACAAGGGCCTCACACCGCGAGGCATGGTGTCTAGCGTCACAAGAAATTTGCTGGAAAATTCATGGGGTGACATGGCATGGCTCGTGTCGCGAGCACCTACAGAAAGCCACTTAAAACTTTTTTGCTTGGAAGCTCAACCTTTACATACTCAAACACAAATGCAACAAGTTAAATTCATTTCTATGGTTTTTGGAACAATAAAATAGACCTAAAACAACTAAAATTGGTATAACATAGAAACATAATTAAACAACCCATTAAAACCCTAAATTTCATCATAAACTCATGTGAAATTAATTCAACATTGGATAATATTCTACTTATAGTTTCAATGAAGAAACATACTTCAAAGGTATTAATAAACATACTTTGAGGTATAACTTCAAGTCTAATCAAGATCTTTGAATTTCAACACTTGCAAAAGTGTTGTAGAGCATTAAACCACCAAATTCTTCAACTAAACACACATGCAAGCAAAGATTGGCTTGATTAACCCAAGCTCAACACTTCAACACTCAATCTCACTTCCTCTCTTCTTTCTCACTGTAATTTCCTGCAACAAATGAGAGAAATGGGGTGTTTGAACATTTTAAATGGTCAAATGTGCATATTTACAAAACAGCTCCCCTATAATTTAGTTAATTGTCATAGTAACTCCAAACTATATGTACGCTACCATACTTGTTTGATCATTTATGCCTTAACTTGATAGTAGTAAATACCAATCTAATGGAATAAATAATTGACACTACAAATTATATAACTTTTTACAATCCATTTATCAAATTAATCATTCTAGATTATAACTAGCCTCGAGACGGGATGTTACAAGTTACTAGAAAAATGAGTATTGAGATCAAGGATTAAAATTGCATATGTCCTTAAACATAGTGTATATTTTTAGGTAACAAGACACCACTACTATATAAAAGATCACACAACAAAAATCTTACGGTTGTTCCTTATAAGTTTCATCGTATGAAAATAATTTAGAATTGTAGCATTAATTACTAAAAGTATCTAGCACATCTTTTTTTTTAAGTCTAGCTCACTTAGAAAAAAAAAAAAAGACAATCAAACTTTAGCAACACTCCTTAACACAACATGACCTACTATACCATATGGATAAGTAACATATTACATGCATTCATGAAATTTTTTAAACCTAGCCTTCAACTCAAAATAAGTACAAAGTTAATCCTTATTGTAATAAAATTTTAAAAGTCAAAATAACAATAGCATCATATAATGGAACATGATGTGGGGACTAGGATTGTTTGAAGCCTTGAAGAATAACCATCGTATTTTTCATTTCCTAGGGTTGCTCTAAAGATTAGACTTAGAAATCTAATATAAGGAACTCGACGTCTAGCTGACCTTTTGGTAAGTGGTTGAGTCAGTTTCTCAATCAAGTCGGAAAAAATGACTTGAGCAAAGGCAACAATTAATCCCCGGATTAAATCATGGAGAATCATTAGTTCATTCTTGTTAAACCGATTAAAAGTAGGAGTCTTAGGTCCTCAACAGCTATTCACATTAGAGGCTAGGTATCTCCGAGGGTGGTAAAGGACATATAGAACCTGCCCTAACAATGGGGGCATTATATCCAACGAGGGGTAAAATTGATTTAGAGGATTCAAGAGACATGAACTTTGAAATTCTTTGAAATAGAGAAATGCATATGTAACATTGTGGTTTTCGAATAAAGGTTTTACAAAAAAATTCAAAAAACATTAACATGAATAGCTAGACAATGAAACACTTAATATTAATATAAATTAGTAAACTAACCACACTAAAACCACAATATTATGTAGTTCAATGTATAATTACATAACCTCAAACATGTTATGTCACAAGTTGATATCGTTTCTACCGAAAAGTATTTTCCCTCTCACCAAGGCTAAGTGGGAACAATAGTAGTGAAGATATATATAAACTAAATTTTAAAGCATGTGTAATACATTAATGAAGAACAATCCCAAACCATTAACCGTTAAGTTTACACGCAGACATAATCATAAATCAATCAAAATAGCATCACTAAACTACAATACCATGTGAACCATATGCCTAGAGATCCTCCCGTCTGACCATAACCTAAGTCGGGTTCAAAGCTAATGGAGTATTGGAGTCTAGGGCATCATAACTAATATACCAAGGGGTGTTAGATTAACACGTTCGTATAAAATCTTGTAAATGCTTTTTGTATTAATATGGAAAGATTATACAGTAGGAGGGCTTAATGTTTAACTTTCCATTTATATAAACAGGGTTATGACTCCCTTATCATTGTAACTTTGTTCATAAGATTAAAAAAGGTTAAGGTGTAAGTGTGTGTTTAGAGAGCTTCCATAAGTGAATTCTTAAGTTTCTCTAAAAAAACACACACAAACACCTTGAGCTTGTATTATAGTTATGAACAGACATATAACAATAGGGAAGTCATATCCCTGTATATAAGATGGAAAGTTACACATTGAGCCCTTTTATTTTTCTATTCTCTCCATCATAATAAAAACTATATTTACATTTAAATTGCCCTTTTATTTTTCAGTTCTTTCCATCATAATAAAAACTATATTTACATTTAAGTTCAACAAATCTGATTTCTTCACTATGGTGATATGATATTGAATATGATCATATTGTTGATATCTTTCAAATACCTTTTGGAGTTATTCACTGAGCTTTATATCTTTCAAAAAAGTTGAGCATTACAAATTTGTTTATGATAGAAATTATAGCTCATATATAAAGTTTTAGTGATTTAATTTGTAGTAGGATTTAATTAAGGATCCGATCTTGTGAGATCTTCATCTTAATAACCTTGGTTTTTACGTAAAATGATTTCTAATCGGATGTTAGATTACATTTCGGAAGTTTAAATTTGGACTAAAATTTAAGATGTTACATATCATTGGATAAAATTTTTGAAAGTTTAAATTTAGAATAAAATTTAAGATGTTATAAATGTTAGAACACTTCATGATATTAATTTTTTTATTCCATATATTATACCGAGAGCTAGTGTCTTCTACCGATATGTGTGTTCACCAAACTGAATGGACAAACCACCAAAATATGACCTATTTGATGAAAGTTTATACATATAGAAATAAAACCCATAACTAAAACCCCCTACAACAAAATATCAAACACACACACTAATAAGATACACCGATGAAATATGACATGAACAGCTATATATGTACCGGAGTAATATAGATCCTACCACATATTCCAGAATTTACCACCATTCTTGTTGAAGTTCTTAAGTCTTCCAACGAACATCACCAAGATGAGTAGATATTTCCCATTCTTACTCCATCTTCCTGCAAATCCATACCATTCTTCTTTGCAGTTACCCTCTGGTTTGATTTGCCGCTGACAACTGTAACACATTGATAGTCCAACATTCCCGTATGCACTACGTACAGTCAGTCAAAAACAAAGGTAATCATGTTAGCAATTTGTAAATAGGGTTTGTGACATTCCATTAGAATTTTACTCCACTCATTGTCCATTTTTACAAACAGTTAGAAGATAAGCTCACCTGATCACTTCGAAAACGATGCTAAGTACACTAAAGTTGAGGGGATCGATATTGAGATTTTGTCGCTCCGACAAACAAATCAAAATCGTAAACATGATCAAATAAGAAAGGTGTGGAAATAGAAGATAATCCAGAAAACCCTTTCTTTGATCCTTTCTTTGGCTCTTTTCATCATCTTGGACTGGCAAATATGTTGTTAATGGAGGAAGGTACCTGTAAAAGTATGCAATCAAATAACGTCTATTAGCTTATAAAAAAGCAATTGAAACACTACTAGAGTAGTAGCCACTACAAGAAAAATAACATTCAACGAAGACAAGTGTCCTTGTTGAAAGTTATGGTCACTAAAACCGATATTTCTTGTAGTGAGCAACTATGTTCATGTGGGACTATTAAATTGCATATTTATAATCTTAATAATATATATATATATATATATAACTTTAAGTTGAAAGATTTCTGTGAAAAATTCACTTCTATATCTATTTTCTTGTATTACTTATAGGCAACTTCTCATTTATTGATCCAAAGTTCTATTTCCCTTCATTAAATCCTTCTATTTCAATTTTTCTATTAACTAAATGATTACATTTTGAATTCATTAACTATAATTGATCTTCTACTCTTAATTTTAATTTGTATAACAAAAGTTCGGTCAATACCCATTATTGTGCAATAATTCTTTATATTATATAAATAAGACTTGGAAAATAGGAAACACATCATGTTTAACCAAATAAGACTCTGGCTTTCTATAATTTGTTTAATATTCTCTTATATCATAGTTAAACATGATATATCATGTTTTCTTATAAATTGGAATAAGTTCCTTATATTAAGTTAAAAATAAGTTTCTCTATAGGTCTTAATCTCATGTTTGTGTGAGAAAACACATCATGTTTAACCAAATATATATAAGAGGAAAATCATTCTTTTCTGTGAGGACCATTTTATATTCTATTTCGAAAAAGACAGATATGCCAAAAGTTAACAAAAAATATATATCGCGTAGATCTCTTTCGGTGTTTGAATATAGCAAAGACACACACGTACTAAAGGTGCCAATTAAGTAGTGTTAGTGTATTCATTGACAAATAGGTGTGTCCCGTTTTAACGACTTTCCAGCTTCATGATTGAGTTTGTGTGTGTGTTTTCTGTGTGTGTACCCAGAGTGAGATCGAGAACATTACATCATAACTATAAAGCCCACCAAGATCGCAGGAGATAACTTTGAAAGATCAAAAACAGCTTCACCAGCATATCTTGTATTCGCAACTTGAAAAAAGGACCCAACCACCTTCTCATAGCCATTGAGTCCACCCATTGCATCCTGATTCCGCCACTCCACGCAACAAAATACAACAAACTGCACCAAAACTAAACCAAAAGTCGTAATCGCCAAGTAAAAGGTTTCAACCATCGGCAACAATTGCCCGTATCCTGTCTCCTTCGAGTGCTTCAACATGTAACCCAACTCGGGTCTCTTTGTTATTTTCTCCAGAACTAAGATCAATGATCGAAGCACAACCGGGTATAAAGTACTTCCAAGAAAAATATGTGGAATTAGAATTAAAAGCAAGCCAGGGTTTTTCTTGAAAATTGTCATGTTTTCATTTGTGGGAACAAAACCACAGTTTGCAAATGTGGAGACAGTGATGAAAAGGCTGAAAGTATGTCTACTAAACCCTTTATTCATGAGTATGCTTCTAGCACTAGGAGTATTGCTTATATAAACATAAGCAAATATAAAACCAATGAAGTGGACACAAAGGATATATCCCAAGACAACATAACCCAAACTCCTAATTGCTTCATGCATCAAATTGTTTTGTTCAAAAGATGTAGTTGGTAAAGATTTTAAATCATTGGAGTCCACACCCAACTCAATACAGTCAAAGGAGCGATCAAAATTTTGACTACTACCAGAATTTGTTAATCTATACTTGAACTTCCGAAGCTGAAGTCCAAGCATAGAGACAAAAACTTCTCCTCCCATAAACATGAGAAATATCAAAACGATGAGTTGGTTATTTGAAAATACTTCCATGTCAAGTGTTGACAGGCTTGAAACCGTGACAGCAGATATGGCTGTAAAGAGCAAGTCGATGTTTCCAGGCCTAAACGATGAAGTTCTGAAATCCAACGATTTCAAAGCCACAAATCCGAGTAAAGAAAGGATAACAAAATAAGCAAGTTGAACACAAAAAGGATTTGCATGCATGATAATTGCATGAACATAAGAAGACAATAACTTTTGACAATTATTGTTTGGCCATGCTTGTTTGCATAGATACATGCAAAGATTTGATGTTTTTCTAACAGAGACATAAGATTTTGTCATGATTAATGTATCAATATAGTAATCGGATGAAATGGCTGACTTGAATCATTGAACTAAATAATGGATTATTTATAGATCGACGATATAAGCTCTTCAACTTATCGATCAACATTCACATGACGATATACTATTTAATTTATTGATTTAATATCAGTGTGCCAATCAACTAGCACTTAGCACAGTGTCTTTCTTTTGGCTCCCAAAACTTTTTGGAATACACACACACACACACATATATATATATATATATATACTAGCTAAGCGACCCGTGTGTCAACACGGGGATTATATAAGTTAAATTTAAACTTATATAGCTTTAAGGAGTACTAACACGTATAGTAAAAATAATTAAAAATAAATTAAAGCAATTCCGATTAACAAACAATTATGGTCTGCAGATTTGAGAAACAATATTGATTTCATGGCAATAAGTTCAAGTTCATTAATTTATTGTAATTCATATCTATAATTTTACTTAAAAATTTCATTAACTTTAATATATACCTAGTGAAAATCATCCGAAGATTAAAACGATTAGTGACTATAAAATGACAATGAAATCATTTACTCAATCAAATGTGTATATATTTACACAAGTATATATATATAAATATATATACACACTCTCATCATAAAGCATATAAAATGAATATAAATATACTGAACTTTATGTAATTCTGAACTAATTTCTAATTTGAAATTAAACGCACCGTTAAATATATAATTTAAAAAAATCCGTGAACTTGTTATATCATTTTCAATCGTTATTGAATTGTTATGAATAGAGTTGTCATGTGTAGAATGAATCACACTTGATTATTTCCTTTCTTTTGAATGTTCTTCCAATAAAAGTCGCTTTAGAGCAGATGAAAGAGGTTGCTTATTCTCCATAATTAATGGCTATAATAAAAACAACAATATATTACATTAGCATATGTGAATCATTTTCTTGAAAATAAATTTTAATAAATTAGTTGTAACTAATCTAAAATTCAAAAATTGGTTTTTTTTGGATGACGTCACTGTATTCTTAAACATGCTTTTTTTTAATTTTTTAAAATTGGATGTTGTGATTGGTGAAAATTTAGTTTTGTCATCCTTTTCTTTTAATAAGCTTATAAGATAACATGTTTTAAAATCAATAACTAAACACTTTGAATTGCATATTCAAGTTGATCACTCAGCTAATCACCATAATCCAAAAAAAAAACCCTCATCTAAACAAAAAATTACTTACCCACTACTATTAATGGATAACAAAAAATTTAGAATATACTAATTTTGAAAAAGTATCATATTACAATAAAATTTACACCAAAACGTTGATAAAAATGAGACGGTCGCAAATATCTAATTATTTTTTTCTCCAAACAAATATATCACAAGTTAATAAACATAATTTATAAATAACCTATAATTAATTACATTAATATACAAATTTTATAAAACTCCCTCAGATTTTCTTAAAAGCCCCTCACATATTTATAAAACACCCTCATAATTTTCATCCAGCCCCTCCAATAGGTTTAAAATTTCGTATAACCCTTTTTGAAACATGATGTCATCACTTTTAAAAAGATAATTTTTTGAAAAGGATGATGATGTCATCATCATTTTCTTTTAAATAGTTTATAAGATAAGATATATATTAAAAAGTTCATTTGAGAATCGTTTTTATTGCGAAAATCAATCTTAGGCGTCCAATTCCCCCTCCTTCAATTGAATTGTCCATCCATGAATTCCTTGCATGCACTTTATCACACTCAATCCCCCCACACTCTTTATCTATGAATTTTACTTACCAATTGAACGGCTAAGATTGGTTCCGCGGTTCTCACAATAATAATGGTTCTCAAATGAACTCTCCTCTATACACACACATGCATACATATGTATATTATTTTCCTGAGGTTTAAGTTAATATAAACCTTTCTGTTTTACAATTTCAACTAGGGGTGAGCATGAAGAAACCATTGAAACCGATCGAACTATCTAAACCGAGGCTAAATGGTTGGTTCAAGAAGTGCAACGTTAAACTGGTATATAGTTTTTGATATGTAAAACCGACATTGATGGTTTGATGCACGGTTTCTATTTGAAACTAAACCCATAATTAAATAGGACCAAACCGATATATACTTATGTATGAACTATTTCAAAATAACGGCTTTCAAATGAGTCTGAAATCCAAAGTTCCAAATACTATTATAAGATGTTTGTACCTTCTCAAATTGTACGAAGCTTTCACAATTACTATTTGGTTTTTAAAAAACAAAACTTGTTGCAGTTGAAGACTAAAGCATAAAACCAAATTAAAAAAATACAATTATAAGCTAAAACCGTGAAACCAACCCAAACCACACCAGTTTTTATGGTCTAGTTAGTTTGGTTTTGATAGTTTTATGGTTCAGTTTGGTTTAGTATTTATTAAAACCTAGGCTGTCCGCCTGGTCTCCATCTTTTGACCATGAACACCCATGGTTTCAACAATATGAATCAAGATTTAACCTCAACATTCAAAAAAAGAGGGCCAAAGAACCTAATTAACTATGCTTAAAAGTGATTTTTTAGGGTTATGTTGTGAGTGTATTCAAGTTGTCACGATTGCTATATATGTACCAAATTGTTAGTCTCAGATTAAGTACACAAACAACGAATTGCTTGTAGAAGGTGGGTTGAATACAAACTTTAGTTTTTTAAACTTATTATACACACAATTACTTTTAATATAAATCTTATTGATTATGAATCAACAATTACAAGTGTTTGGATTCGAAATTTCTTAACACTATAAAACATGATAACAATTTTAATCTAACACATAGACTAGCTAATAAAGACAACTAATGTCTTAAGGTGTTCAACATATGAACAAATTTGAAGACTTCTAAAATGATAACTCTAATTGCTTCTACAAAGTTGCAATTTGATTTCTTTGTAAGTCTCGGTTATGCTATAACAATGAAGCATTGCTTGCATATTTATAGAAGGATGGAAGCAGCAGTGGTTGGAAGAAAGGTGGAAGTGAATATTTGATATATAAATTATAAAGTTAGTGGGAGTCAATATTTAAATATATATCTCATACATTTTTGCCTTGAGTAGTGCAACTTCCCTTTTGATAGTATAAGCTTTTATCATCCAAAATATCTTCAATATCTTGACTTTCCTAAATAAGTTTGTTGTCGGCATGCTTTTGTACTTGAACAAAATCTTAGAAATATTCTTTCTTAAGTAACTTTAACCTTTTTAATCGTATTTAAGTTATATCCTTTTTAGCTTTAATTTGCAAAGCTAAAAGTGCAAATACTTTTACAAATAGAAAATTAAGGCTGTAAAGAACAATGTATTTTCAACATTTTGACTTAACTAAAATACATCGAAACATATAAAGTAACTCGGTAAATAAAGGTATGAAAGCAGAACAGAAGAAAGTATTGCTCAGCTAAGGTAAGTGATTGCTTAGTTAAGCGATAGACTCTGCTTAGCTAATCAAATCTAATATTAAGTACCCCGTTAGCTGAGCATCCATAATGATCAGCTAAGGCTTAGCTAACTACTAATCTACAAGACTAAGTAAAATTACAAGTCTTATCCTAATAACACATGTTAAGATAACTTTTAGTCTATGACAAATTATACTTTTGATAACAACGAATCTTACATATTTCAATTAGACGGTTTGATTCTTGGGTTGAAATGATTATATTCCCAACATGAACTTTAATACTTACCTTTTAGTGTATCGAACCTTCAAAACATACATTTTCATGTAGGACCATCAAATTTATATATCCAATTTTATATACTTTTGCTATTGTATGTATCTAAAGATAGTGAAAAGTTAAGCTAAGTCCACCATGGTTCTTCCTTGACATCATAAATCATGTTGGCTAACTCAGGTTCATTTCTGTAGATGGCTTCCTTAACTTTTTGTATAAAAGGCTTCATCACAACACTTGTTTTTAACTTTGATTCTAAAGAAGTTCAAGAATAAATTTTGGGCTTTGTATAACTCGGCTTCTCTTATGGATCTCCATTTTGCACTTTGGTCTAGGTAACACATACCTTTCTCTAGCTTATGAAGTATTTTGAAATTTGTAGGGACTACAACAACATGCATGATTGTGTTGCAATTAGCCAAACCCAAAACAATAATTAGATCTCTCTTTTGAAAGATTAGAGGAACAAATGGTTTGTTCTTGTTGTGTATGAGGTTGATCACTACTTCTTTGTATCTTTCCATACGAGCATCACTCACCATTTTGAGCTCTCTTGCTAGATCCAAATAGGAGTTCAATCTTTTTATAAATTCATGCTTGTATTGAGCTTTTCACTTGTTAAGGTAGTAAAGCGTCTCAAGCATCTCTTTATAGAAGAAAAGATAACATTTTTCTTGTTGCACAATCTCGCTAGTGATGCTTTCATAACTAGCTTTCCTTTACATCATCATGTAGGCCTTTGAACCTTTGCCATAAATGTTTATTCCTAAGATGTGATGAGGATAGCTTCTCACCAAGATAGCTTCATTGTTTTTGATTATCTGTTGTCTTATAATGGCATCTATCTTGTCTTTGAAGGGAGTTAGATCACCGGTGGTGGTAGGCCTTGCCTTTCTTTTTATTCTAGAGACAAGCACCTTTGATTGAAGCTTGGACAATTCTATTTCAGATTGCATTGTCTCTTTAGCTCTAGTATGAACATACATAGACTCCTTTCTTACTTTAAGAAATTCATCATATGGCATGTTAAGCTCATCTGCTTGCTTCATTAACTCCTTTTCTTCTTTCTTTTTCCTTTCCTCTTCCTCAAGTTACTCTTTAATGATTGGGAATTTTCTCTTGTCTTTCTTAGGTGTAGAGCTCGAAGAAGTTTGAACTTGGATTGTTGGAGTTGCAGATGAAGGTTGATGTTGACTTTGTTTTCACTGTCTTCTATGTAGAAGGCTTTGGGTTAGGTCTTCTTCCTCATCAAAAGTCAATAAGGATATTGACTGGAATGTCTTCCTAAGTAGATTTGGGGTTGAAAAAAGGCTTCAAGAGAGGATTGTGAGCATATGATGGACTTTTTCAACCTTTTTGAGGATCTTCTAGCAATTGACTTCTTCTTGCAAGTTAAAGGTTAGCAACAATAGATTTTTCTTGCTCCCCCTTGGAATGGACTTCTTCTTGGAAGTCCCTTTTAAAGTCTAACTCTTTAGGCTTATGAGAATCATTCTCCCCTTTTTGTCATCATCATCGGAAGATGGGGAGTTATTTGAGGGTTCAAATAAGGTGGAAGGCTTGGTTGGCTTGATGGGAGTAGAGAGTGTAGGAATACGTTGGGTAGGGATTAGGGAAGGGGTTTAAGTAGAGATGATATGTTGGATAGGAGTTGTTTGAGTTTAGGTTGTAGGCTGAGGTTGGTTGGTAGGTTGAGAAGAGTAGGATTTCAAGATCTTATTAAGAAAGAAGTGCTTAAGCCTACCTAGATCATTGGTTAGGGTAGTGAAATGCCTAGCCTCAGTAGTAGACATGGATTTGAGATCCCTTTGAATGGTGTGAAGAAGGGATTAAACGTTTTGGAATAAAGGAGGGACAAGAATGGTGATGTTAGGTGTTTGAAGGAGATGAGAGAGGTGAGACAGTTGAAAATGGTTTGGTTTAGGTTATCAAGGGTGGCTTGGGTTAATAGATTGGTTGGTAGGGGTAGTGAAATTTTAGTGTAATACCCGGTTTCCTTAGTCAATTAAAGAGTATTTTTGATATTATTATTAATATTGTTGTAATTATTATGTGTTGATATTTAATTAATGCATTAATGTTGGGCCTATTTGTCTTAATCCATTATTAATAAGGAGTTAGTTGTAAGTAGTAAAGGGTTAATCAAAAGATATTTAGGCTTGGTTTAGATTAGTATTAAATACTATGAGCTTGGATTAAATTAGGAATTAATGGGCTTAGGTCTTGAGAAATAAGTATAAAAGGCAAAGTAGGGCACAACTCCTAAGAGTAGATACATCCCTTGGTACCTCTGTGTGTTGTGTGTGTTCTCTGACGAAGAGCCAAGGAAGAAAGAGAGCAAAATCATCATTTCACATAAGGAATTTCAAGGAGAATCATCAGGTAATATTTCTTACTTCATTGTGATCATATGGGTATCAATTTTACTTTGTTTAAGTTATAGATGTGTAGTTGATGTTTGGGTTCTAGGAGTTTTTGTGATATACGAACAAACCGAGAAGAAGATTGAGGCTAGACCGACTAATACCCAATAAAAATCAAATTAAACTAATAGGAGTTGTTTAAATGATGATAGGAATGATTTGTAATTCGACTTTTATGTTTTGGTTGAGTTTTGTTTGGGATTGAATCATGAACCAGTCGACTGCAAGATCTTGGATCGCCAAGTTATTTTGATGAATCGCCAAAATATTTTGATGGATAGACAAGTACTTATGTATGTATATGTGTAGATAGCCAAGTTCATATGAAATCCTATTTCAATAGCCAAGTTGAATAGCCCAAATTCACATGAAATCCTATGTCAATAGCCAAGCTCATATGAAATCCTATGTCAATAGCCAAGTACCTATGAATTGATAGCCAAGTGAAGTAAGGGAATAGCCAAATACATTGTATTTAGTTGATCACCAAGTGTGTATATATATATATATATATATATAAACATATATGGGATCGCCAACCATATATGTGTATATATACATATAAAGCGCCAAGCACACATACATATTAATTGATTGCCAATTCATACATGTATATACATATATATATATACACACACACACACATATATATATATATATATATATATATATGCAAAAGTTCAAACCAGAACTGTTTTTTGTACAAGAACCGCGAGAACCAAACTTAGCCGTCTAATTCCCCCTCCTTCAATTGGATTGCCCACCCATGAATTCTTTACATACACCCTGCCACATTCAATCCCCCCACGCTCTTCATCCATGAATTCCATTATCAAAAATAAACGGCCAAGATTGGTTCTCGCAGTTCTCATACGAAAAACAATTCTAGTTTGAACCCTCCCCTATATATATATGTATATATATATATATATGTGTGTGTGTGTATATATTAGATCGGATCGCCAAGTTACATCATTCGCAAAGTATTCCTTGGAGACGAATTTCCTTGCTTTTGTAGGGTATTATACGAGTAAGGGTATACGGCGGTCTTAAAGAGTTATTTATGGAACCCTAATTGTAGGTAACTACCGAAAGACATGTAATCATGGATACAAATTAAACTGTTGTGGTTTTTTCTGGGCTACTATTTGTGACAACCGTCACCAAAAGCAAATATATATATATATTTATATAAAATAATAATAATAATAACAATAATAATAAATAAAATTATATATATATAAACATTTATATATATATATATATAATTTTATTTATTTATTATTATTATTTTATATAATTATATAAACATTTATATAAAATTATATAATTTTATTATATATATAATTTTATTTATTTATTATTATTATTATTTTATATAATTATATATATATATATATATTGTATATAATAAACAAAAAAAAAGTAAAAGAAAATAGAAATCAACCCAACACAATCATTTGCCTTACTTACACACTCAACCATTATCACCACCTTACCACCCCCCCCCCCCCATGAAATCGTTACCCCCTCACTCTCTCTTTCTTTTTTTTCTATAAATACCAACCCCGACCTTTTTTTCATTTTTCACACTACCTTCAACCAACTTACTCTCTCACATTTCCTTACACTCTCATACTCTCTCTAAAATGCATCTTAAAGAGATCAAAGGAGTTCAAGGAGGAACCATCTCTTTTTCATACTTGTTGGTGTCTTTTTGAAGGTATAATCACCAATCTCTAACACTAGTATTTGAAATCTTGTTGTTCTTAACAAAACCCACCACATTCATCCTCTTTTCCTTTCTTTAACAATGTAAATCTAAGAACCTTAGTATTCTAAGGGTAAATCACACACTAAAAAGTGGTGATCAATGAAAAATGCAACAATATAAGTAGATGAACACATGCATGTTATGATCCTACCATTATTGAAGTAAGGACTTTATCCTATCATTTGATGTATGGATTTATCCTACCAAATGTTGTATGGCAAAAATAAAAACATACATGTGCTTATCTCTATATTATAACTATCATTATGGTGAAAAAGAATGATGAAAGTGGTTGGTGATAAACAAGAACTCCAAGAACAACAAAAATTAAAAGTGCATAATATATATTTATATATATGTTCATATAAATATACAAGATCATGATGGTGAAACAAAATAATCTTCTACTTTTCATTATTTTCCAAAAGTAAATATATATAATCATGAATGCATGCAAATATGCATCCTTATTTATAGATATATACTACATGCATGTAAACTTACCTATTTTTCATATATATACATGTGGGTTCATGATCACTTGAAAAACTCTATTAAAAAATCTCATATTATATATGTGTGAAAAATTATTTAAAAATTATATATTACGCACGAGCGTGTATGTTTACTTAAATACCATATATACATACAAAACTTATTTTCTCACATAAAATATATATATGCGTTGAGCGAATGTATAATTTTCTTAAAAATGAATATATAATTATAATATATTGCATATATGCCCACTTATTCTTGAACAATCATATATACACATTCATTTACTTATTTATTTAAAAATAGCAATATATACGTATATATATATATATATATATATATATATATATATATATATCTTTTAAATACTATACTTATACACATAAAAGTGTGTCTACTTTTCATGGCATAAATAAAATACATAAGTGCGAGTCCACATTTATAGTAAATCATAATATAACATAATATTATTTCTATTAAAAACTATGTATAAAAATACAATCACCATCATGACAACTTCAAAGAAAAAAATAAATAAATCTTACGGTAGACGTGAACGTAATAGGTTAAGAGCACGTCAAGAAACTAGAGAATCACTATGGCTTTCTCACTCTTCGTGCTACTAATCAAAGTGAGTGTTCACAGCCCCACTTTTAAATATGTTTACTCAAATATTTGGGGTGAAATCATGAATACATATTTGTTTACAAATATTGATTGTTATGACAATGTTATATAAAATATTGTGCCCTATGGTAGTATGCTTGATGTACTTGAGTTTCCAAGAAAGGCCCGCAAAAACTAGACATTATCCATTAACTCTACCAAGGGAGCCTGTGGTAATTGTAGGTAGCGCTATTTGGGATAGACACCCCCCACTTATGGTTGACGAACTATAAGTGTACTTTACCATCCGCTAACGTCTAACGAGGCTTTAGATCTAAATTGGGCACATGTGTCATAGGATTGGTAATGGCTCAAGCAAAGAAAAACATCATATTATATTTAAATACCTTGCGTACACAATAAATTTTACAAAAATGTAGGTTTGACAAAAGTTTCCTCCTTTATAAATTTCGATGGGCAAAAGTCCCCATCACAAATATTATTGCATTAAAGCTTTATTTTGTGCATATAAAACCTGTGTCCTCACCAACTCTCGTAGTTGACCTTTTCTTTACTCATGCATTTCAGGAAATCGTCGGTAGGTCTTTACATAGGAAGCATGCCACGTGTGGACATTTACAAAATTTCCAATCGAAATGTTTTATTTCAAAAACAATTTATATTTATGTAATATGTATTGGATTCTCATACCTCCTTTTAAATTTCAAGTTTATCAGTTATGATTGGAAATTACCTATTACCTTGTGCTATGAGACCTCTTGATGTGACACCTCGTGTTTCCGCTTTAGCGGGGTGTGACACTATCAGGTGAGTATTCTTACTTACATTCTAAAATGACATCAACTATGCATGATAGCGTTCAAGTAAGTGATTATTGATAATGAGTTTATGTGACTGTTTAATGAGACCAACATTTCAATGTTGGGAATGTTAGACCATTTGCCATGGCAACAGATGGATGAGACCGTTTAAATTTGATGGGTACGATGAGACAGTCTAAGGTTGACGGCTATGATGAGACCGACTACTACGGTAGCAGGTATGAATAATGTGATGAGACCGACTATGAAGATAGCGGGTATGGATAATATGATGAGACCATCTACGACGATAGCGGTTATCAATAGAAAGTGAGACCACTTACTACAGTAGTAGGTATGACGTATATGTATGAATGTAAATGTTAACCTGATTTAGCATGTAAGTAATGTACCCGTAAGCTTCTCACTTACCGTTGTTGTTTTAATCCATTTTATAGGAGATGACCATAGCGGGGCTCCAACACGCATGTGATAGCTTATCGTCAGCGAATGCTTCCGCCAGAATTTAATAAGCATGATTTATGTTACATAGTTATTGTTATGTTTATGTTTCAAATAATATTAAATTTTGAGACTGGGATGTAATCATTATATGAATACAGTTATATTTTGATACATGAAGATTTACTATTCGAATATGTTGTGTATGACTATAGATGTCTTAAAAAAATTTAGGACGTTACATTTAGAAAGGGTAGTTTGGATGGCTTCATAAAGATTGGCTAGGTGTTGGCTAGGGTATCTACTTGAATTTGGTGTAAGGATTGGGATTGGATTCAGTTGGCTTTAAGTAACTTAATGTCTTTGGTTAGTTGAGAATTGAGATAGTTGAGTTTCTATTTTGGTTTGGAAAGTTTGGAAATTGGTGGATAGGGTGGTAAGGTTATTGTTATAGTTTTGGATGGCTTGAAAGATTTGGGAGGAGGTATTTGGTTGAGGTAGTGGTGGTGGAATAGGGAGTGATACAATAACGGTTATGGTATGTAGTCCCTTACTTGAAATCTGGTGTAAAACTCCAAGATCATGAGGAACAAAAGTTGAGCCCTGAAAATACTTTATTGGCTAGTACCAAATGTGAAGACACGATGTGGAATAGACTGTGTAAGAATAGAAATAAAAGGTGGCACAAGTTTTGTGTGTTGTATATGGGTTGTATCCACGAGTGTTCCCATTATTTTTAATATAACCTGTGAGGAAATGAACTGTGGGGGAAGACTCTTTGTACCCATAATACAACTCTAAGTTAGAGTCTGTATTTTAAATGTGTCATCCTTTTTGGAGGATGAACTAGATTGTGAGCTTCCCATATTTACAAATTCAGTGTGTTCGAAGACTAAATCTACTAGGTTAGGTGAGGTGCTTAAATCAATTCTCACTATCTCCCCCTCAACATAAGAGGTGGACATAGAGATTGGAGCCTGAAGAGGTGTTGATGTAACATCCTCTCAGTGGTAATTCCATTGTCCTTTATGGCTTAGTCTTTCTATGATAGGTTACAGTAGAACTAGGAACCTTAATTTGAGGGCTCGCTAAAGCTTGGTTGTGGGATTTGTGTATCAACAGGAGATAAGGATGTGTTCACAAGTGCTGGGTCTATAACTTGTGTATCCTCTTTGGATAAAGGGAAGTTAGAATATATACCTTCCACATCAAAGGAGAGGCCCTTGGTCAACAGTAGATAAGGATGTGTTCACAATTGTTGGGTCTATAACTCATGCATCCTCTTTGGATCAGCATCCTCCGGATCAGATGGAATAAGAACCACTTGATTAGCAAAATGCTTTTCAACATCAAAGTCATCAGCATGAGACTCATCACCCTTTGGATATCATCACCAGCATTAGCATCATCATCACCATCATATTTTTCACTTTCATCGGTATCAAAATCACTATTATCACTTTTACCATCATAATTTGATCCTCCATCATTTGAGCCACTATTGTAATATCATGAATTATAAGATGTCGTTAAATACTAGTAATAAGATGGTTAATATTCTCAAAATAAATTTTATTTCATATTTTTAAAAGAGGCAATGATATATCATAGTTAAATGCGAAAATAAATGTTTATAAGTGTGATTATATTAAATTCATGTTGTATGATCATGAAGTACAAATGATAGTGCACAAATTACAATTGGTTAAAGTTGGGAATGGTAGTGATGGCAAATATTGCAAGTTATCTATAGTACAAGTAAATTGGGTGATCTTTAAGGGCTATATATGTTAAGTTTGAGACTTGAAGGGTTAGAAGTGCAAAATTCTTATTTTAGAAGCCCCAAAGATGGAGCAAAAGACTCATTTGAGTCTTTCATTTCTGGAACCTTCAAGAGGAAGAAAAGAAGAAGAAAGAAGGAAACTAATATAGAAGAATGAAGCTTAATCAAGAAGATCACAAGCTTGATGTTGACTTTAAAGTCAATTTTGTGTTGTATTGGTACTATATTCTTCATTGAAGCTTTGAATTGAGCTTGGTTTGGTGTAGGGCAGAAATGGATCTGACTTGCAAGTAAGTTCTAATTCTTAATCTTGTTGGATCTTGGTGTTAATTGATGTGTATGATAGTCTATTATTGAATCATGTTGAGATTCTTGAGTTAATGGGTCAAATTTAGGTTGAATAATCAAAGATATGTTAAAGGTTGAAGTTAGAGTTGTATTGTGGTGTTATAAACCTATTTTGATGTTGCAATTAAGCTTTGTTTGAAAAGAATTGGCAATTGATCGATTTTGGTATGAAAAAAAGAAGAATGGTATTGTATACGACAGCTCGCGGCGCGAGCAATGTGTGTCACGGCGCAACCCATGTTGTCCAAGAACTGGATGTTTTCCAGGGATTTTCTCGCGGCACAAGATGCCCTGTTTCGCGGCGTGAATGTAACATCCTCAACTTGGCCCTAGTTGTAATTAGAACGTGAGTGTGCGTAGTTAACGTAATAGATGAATATTTGTTGTATGTATTTGTTGAATCCAAGTGAATATATGTGTATTTTATGTGTGTTATGTGTGTACGTATGCATGTTAAATATATGTGTATGTTAATTATGTATGTATTTAGATATTTAGGAGAACCCCGTGTGAGGTAAAGAGGCAACCGCCTCTTGAATTAAAGAAACACATATATGTTTTCATGTTTCGTTTGTTGACTTTACAAGTCAAACAAAGAAAACACACAATTTACTCTCGTCTCTCTACTCTCTCGGATTTCTAGAAAAGAAGGAAGAAGAACGTAGTTGTTGTTGTTAATCTCTAAAAAGGTTAGCAACATAGATTCAAGCTTGTTGGAAGATTACATATGTGTTAGAATCACAAAATCATGCAAGAACACCATGAAGAAAATGCAAAAGCTTATTTTAAAGTGGGTTTTGGTATATTTGGTGTTCTTATATGATTTAATGTGTTTATGATGGCTAGATGAATAGAGAGTAATGTTTTACGATGTTCTGGGATTGAAACCAATGAATTCGAAATTGTTAGAATGAATTAAGAGTGTGTCGGAATTGCAGATGGTGAAAGTGTCGGATTCCGCAACTATGAAGTTGTCGGAAACCTCATGTGGTGAAAACCGCATCATCTGTCGAAATCCGATGCAAGTATCGGATTCCGCAAGTCTATCGGATATCCTTGATTTTGGATTTTAAGTATCGGAATCCGATAGTATCGGATTTCATTGTATCGGATTTCCATATGTCGGATTTCCCTTCATGTGTCAGAATCTGCAAGTGTCGGATTTCATATGCATGGTTGGAATTTCTAAGTGTTGGAATCCGAATGATGAGTGTCAGATTTGTGTGTAAACAAGTGTCAGGTTTCATGAATCCGACAAGACCATCGGATTTCCCCAAATCCGACAGCCCTAGCGGATTTGTGTTAAGTCCAAAGTTGAATGTTATTTTGTAAGTCTTGAATGCACATGTGAATGATTGAAGTAAATATGATGTGCTAGGTGAACTTGTTGTAATTGTGAGGTCAAAACCAAATACCTGTGCATAGTGAACAGCTCGGGTGAGTACCTATGATCATGAGACTCAGTAGAGTAATGCTTGCCTACTAGATGACTATGTGAATGTATTGTGTATGACTAACTTGCTTTTGCAGGTACGCTCGAGGAGGTAAGTGTATGACTTACATGATGTAGAATATATGTCAGGTGCATGCCAGTGGGTCCAGATTGGAACCACTTAGTTAATACATGATGTTATGCATGAATAATGACTGTAAGATGTTATATGTAAGATGATGGATCCCTGTGGGATCAATTGTACGTATATGTGTATGTGAATTGTCTGTAGACTATCTGACGCATGGTTAAGGTCAGTCGGTTGTAACTGGATCCCTCGGGATTTCACGGTGATTCGGCATCCTGGATCATAGGTTCTGCAGAACCGCCGTGCCTTAACGTGAGTGGTGATCAGCCGGTTGTAGCTGGATTACCTGTGGAGCCTCTGGCTCTGTGAACGATGTTTGGTGGACTACTTTATGTTCCCCCACCAGTGCGGTTGGTCGTGTCTGATTCCCCGGTCTGAGTTATTGAGCGGGATTGATTACCCTGCAAGACACGACTCTTACTGATCTTGTCAGCACACCGCTATGTGCTAAGCTAGCAATGATTGTTTATGATATGATGCATGACTTACTATATTGATGCTTATGATTGTATGTACTCACTAGCTAGTGTAGCTAATGGTGCTATGTTCCCTTTTCAGGTAAAGACTAGATGCCCTACGAGGCGGGTTGCTTTTGAGATACACATTGCCCTTTGTGGGTGGAACACTTGTTTTTATATATTGTAATGTGATTTGATGCAATCGTCGGTTCCTGTACTTGGTAACACCAACGTTATTTTGATAGTGATGTTAATGTAAATAATCGTTAATGTTGTTTAAAAAAAGAAAATTTTCCGTTGCTAAAACCTGATTTGTCATTAAAGTAACTGAATTAAGAAGCGGTGTTACAATTAGGTATCAGAGCTTAAGTTTGAGTGAATTGAGTACTTGTAAGAGTATTCGATCTCAAACTCGGGCTCGACCATAAAGAAGTGTTCCTATGGGGGGGTTTGAGTGAGAGTGTTATGTGTATGCTAGCACTATATGATGACTTGTTAGTAAGTTAAGTAAGTGAGATAAAGTATTAACTGCTCTTTCTTTGTTGTATAGAAGTCTAGAAAGATGTCTGCCAAACGTGGCAATACAGAGCAAGCTCTGAAAGAGATGGAAGACGAGCCTTCTCATATGCCTCATCAGGCTGAGGATCAGAGATCTCAGCACAATGTTGGTGGTGGCAGACCTGAGCCAGATCAAGCTGCTATTATTAGGCGGTTGGAGGAGGAGCTTTGGGTAACAAAGGAGCTCTTGTTGCAAGCCACATTGAACAAGCCACGCAAGACTTGTTCATACAAGAAGTTCTTAACTTGCAATCCTCCGACATTTCAGGGGAATGATAACCCCACCGTTACTATAAAATGGCTCTGGGAGATGGAGCAAGTGTTTGAATCGTGTGAATGTGAACCGGAGTATTGCATGAAATACGCAATACGTATGTTAAAAGGCCATGCCATCTTTTGGTGGGATACGGTGAAAGCTTCGGTTCGAAAGGAGGTGCTTAGTGCTCTTACCTGGGAGCAGTTTTCCGAGAAGGTGCTTAAGAAGTATTGCACCGATTATGATATGGAAAGAATGGAAAGGGATTTCAATGATCTCCAGAAAGGGGATACGCCAATCGAAGAACACATAACCGCGTTTACTGATAAGATGCGGTTTGTTCCCCATTTAATCCCAGACGAGACCACCAAGATAAGGTGGTTTGTGGCAACTCTACCACTGGAATTTCCCCCACACGTGCGGGCTGCTACGAAACTAGATTGGGTGTTTGATATAGCCCGACAATTGGAAGGTGACCGTTTGTACTGCAAGGGCGAATCTGCCAGTGTAGGGTCAAAGAGGAAGTTCAATACGTCTGATAAATCGGGTCCTTCCAAAGGACAATCCTCTGCAGGCGGGAAAGTTGATTCCTCTAAGAAACCGAGGTCAAAATCTCCTTGGTGTTCTCAATGCCGAACCTATCACTCTGGTGAGTGTTCTAACTCTACCAGACGTTGCTGGAGGTGCGGGCAGAAGGGCCACACTACAACAGAGTGTGGTTTCGAAGAAGATGTGTGTTATCGGTGCCACAAGCCTGGGCACAAGCTGACCGACTGCCCAAAAAGACAAAGTGCAGGAGCAAAGGGGTCTTCTTCTTCTCGAGGCCCTAAGAGAGATGACGAGCCCCGCGCGATAGGCAGGGCTTTTTAGATGACGGCTGACGAGGCCAAAGCAGCAGGAGATGTCGTCATAGGTACTTTTCTTATCAATTATATCCCTGCTAGTGTTTTATTTGATTCTGGAACTACCTACTCCTTTGTATCTATGGCGTGTCGTAAAAGATTGCAGTTGCCTGTTGTTCCATTAACTGAGCCGCTCAGAGTAGAGGTCGCTAACGGCAAAGTAGTCTCTGTTACAGAGAAAGTCCCAATAGTTGTAATTTACATTGATGGGAGTAGTATCCCTATTTCTTTCTTTATTATGCCCATTGCGGGTTTTGATGTCGTGATTGGGATGGATTGGCTCAGCAAGCGTGATGCTGAGATTATCTGTTCCAAAAATATGATTAAGATCCCTCTCTCTGATGGATCTTATGTTGTTGCACGTAGAGAACGACAAGATTCTGATATTCCTATTGTCTCCATGATAAAATCTTAGAAGTCAATTGCCAAAGGTTGTGACTCTTATGTGGCATATGTCATTGATGCTACGATGGAGAAGCGACCAGTTCATGATATTCGGGTGGTGTCTGACTACCCTGTGGTATTCCCTGAAGAACTTCCGGGTTTGCCTCCAATACGTGATGTTGAATTTAAGACAGAGCTTGTTCCAGGAGCTACACCTGCGGCTCGATCTCCGTATCGTCTTGCACCTTCTGAAATAAGAGAGATGATGACTCAAATTCAGGAGTTGCTAGACAAAGGTTTTATTCGTTCGAGTTCCTCGCCGTGGGGAGCTCCTGTATTATTTGTGAAGAAGAAGGACGGAAAGATGCGTATGTGCATAGATTATAGAGAACTTAACAAGCGAACTGTAAAGAATAAGTATCTGCTTCCTCGAATAGATGATCTTTTCGATCAGTTGCAGGGGGCTACATGCTTCTCTAAGATTGATCTTCGGTCGGGGTATCACCAAGTACGAGTTCGTGAAGAAGATGTTCCGAAGACTGCATTCCGAACTCGTTATGGTCATTATGAATTTCTGGTTATGCCGTTCGGCTTAACCAATGCCCCTGCCGTCTTCATGGATCTGATGAATCGGGTTTGTCGTCCGTTTCTTGACAGATCTGTGGTTGTATTTATTGATGACATTCTTTCTTACTCGAAGACGGAAGTTGATCACGAGCTTCATCTTCGTCAGGTTCTCGAAACTCTAAAGCGAGAACAATTGTATGCCAAGCTCTCCAAATGTGAATTTTGGCTTAAGGAAGTTCATTTCCTTGGCCATGTTATATGTCATGATGGCGTTAAAGTAGATCCAGCTAAGGTGGAGGTTGTAATGAATTGGGGGGTTCCTCGGACTCCTTCCGAAATTAAAAGCTTCCTTGGCTTGGCTGGCTACTATTGGCGGTTTATCCGCAATTTTTCAAAGCTTGCGGGTCCGTTTACTAAACTAACTCGCAAGGATGTTGCTTTTATCTAGTCAGAAGCTCAAGAAGAAGCTTTTGAGACCTTGAAACGATTGCTATGTGAAGCTCCAATCCTTACTCTGCCTGAGGGTTCGGAGGACTTCACGGTTTATTGTGACGCCTCTTATGCGGGTTTGGGTTGCATCCTGATGCAGTGTGATAAAGTGATTGCCTACGCTTCTAGGCAGTTGAAATCACATGAGCAGACTACCCAACCCATGATCTGGAGCTTGCTGCTGTTATCTTTGCACTGAGGTTGTGGAGACATTATCTTTATGGCACAAAGTGTCTGATTTGCACAGATTACAAAAGTCTTCAGTATATCTTTTCTCAGAAAGAACTCACCATGCGGCAACGCCGTTGGTTGGAGTTAATAAAAGACTACGATTGTGAGATCCGTTACCATCCTAGCAAGGCCAATGTTGTAGCGGACGCTTTAAGCCGTAAGGGACCGACAGCAGAAGCTAAGTTTATGAGGATCACGATTGTGTCAGACTTGGTTTCTAAACTGAAGGAAGCACAGCAGATTCCATTGCAAGAAGAAAATCTTAAGGCTGAGACAATGAAGAAATTAAAGGATCAGCTTGCTGAAGATAATCGTGGGTTGAAGACTTTTCAATCCAGGATTTGGGTACCTTCTATTGGAGGTAACCGTGAGCTGATTCTATAGGAGGCCCATAAGTCCAAATTTTCCGTCCATCCGGGAATCACAAAGATGTACCACGACCTAAAGATGTTTTACTGGTGGCCAACTCTGAAGAAAGACATCGCTTCATTTGAGGAGAGATGTCAGATCTGCGCGCAAGTGAAGACGGAGCACCAGAGACCTTATGGTAATCTGCAGCAATTGGATATTCCGGAGTGGAAATGGGATAATATCATGATGGATTTTGTGACGAAGCTACCGAGAACGTCCAGAGGGCATGATATGATCTGGGTTATTGTTGATCGACTGACGAAAAGTGTTCATTTCTTGGCAACAAACGAGTCTGCTTCGCTGACCCGTTTAGCCTAGTTGTATATCGATGAGATAGTGTCACGTCACGGTCTTCCATGTTCAATTGTATCTGATCGTAACTCTCGGTTTGTCTCGAATTTCTGGCAGAGTCTGCAACGCGAACTTGGTACTCGTGTTCATCTGAGCACAGCCTATCATCCGCAGACTGATGGCCAATCTGAACGTACGATCCAAACGTTGGAAGATTTGCTTCGTGCCTGTTTACTCGAATTTGGTGGATCGTGGGATTCTCATCTCCCATTGATTGAATTTGCTTATAACAATTCATATCATTCCAGCATTGGAATGCCACCATACGAGATGTTATATGCGAGACGCTGCCGCACTCTGACCTGTTGGTTGGAGCCTGGTGAGAAGCAATTCGCTGGACCTGAAATTGTCTAGATAACTTCTGATAAAGTGAATGTAGCTCTTGAAAAGCTGAAAGCAGCTCGGGATCGACAGAAGATGTACACGGATCCAAAACGTCATCCCGCGACATTTAAAGTCGGTGACCGCGTGTTCTTAAAGGTTTCTCCTTGGAAAGGCGTCATTCGTTTCGTGCGCAAGGGGAAGCTAAGTCCATGTTTCATTGGTCCATTCAAGATTATACGTAAAGTGAATGATCAGAAGGTAACTCTAGAGCTGCCGCCTGAACTATCTGAAATTCACGACACCTTTAACGTGTGTTACTTATGCAAGTGCCACGTTGAAGAAGAACATATTATTCCTTTGAAGGAATTAAAAGTTGACTCTTCCAAGCGACTAGTTGAAGAACCTGTTGAAATTCTTGACACGAAGGTTAAGAAACTACGCAAGAAATTTATCAAACTAGTCCTTATGAAGTGGAAGCACAACCTAGGTCCAAACATGACGTTGGAAGTTGAGGAAAAAATGAAGGCAAGATACCCTCACCTGTTTATCACTGAGCGGATTCCGAGGAAGGAATCCTCTTAAGGGGGGTAGATTTGTAACATCCTCAACTTGGGCCTAGTTATAATTAGAACGTGAGTGTGCGTAGTTAACGTAATAGATGAATAATTGTTGTATGTATTTGTTGATTCCAAGTGAATATATGTGTATTTTATGTGTGTTATGTGTGTACGTATGCATGTTAAATATATGTGTATGTTAATTATGTATGTAGTTAGATATTTAGAACCCCATGTGAGGTAAAGAGGCAACCGCCTATGGAATTAAAGAAACACATATATATGTTTTCATGTTTCGTTTGTTGACTTTACAAGTCAAACAAAGAAAACACACAATTTACTCTCGTCTCTGTACTCCCTCGCTCTCTCTCAGATTTCTTGAAAAGAAGGAAGAAGAACGTAGCTGTTGTTGTTAATCTCTAAAAAGGTTAGCAACATAGATTCAAGCTTGTTGGAAGATTACATATGTGTTAGAATCACAAAGTCATGCAAGAACACCATGAAGAACATGCAAAAGCTTACTTTAAAGTGGGTTTTGTTATATTTGGTGTTCTTATATGATTTAATGTGTTTATGATGGCTAGATGAATAGAGAGTAATGTTCTACGATGTTCTAGGATTGAAACCAATGAATTCGAAATTGTTAGAATGAATTAAGAGTGTGTCGGAATTGCAGATGGTGAAACTGTTGGATTCCGCAACTATGAAGTTGTCGGAATGCGCATGTGGTGACTTACTATATTAATTCTTATGATTGTATGTACTCACTTGCTAGTGTAGTTAATGGTGCTATGTTCCCTTTTCAGGTAAAGACTAGATGCCCTGCGAGGCGGGTTGCTTTTGGGATATACATTGCCCCTTGTGGGTGGAACACTTGTTTTTATGTATTGTAATGTGATGTGATGCAATGGTCGGTTCCTGTACTTGGTAACACCAACATTATTTTGAAAGTGATGTTAATGTAAATAATCGTTAATGTTGTTTAAAAAAAGAAAAATTTCCGCTGCTAAAACCTGATTTGTCATTAAAGTAACTGAATTTAGAAGCGGTGTTACAGTGAGCCACCCTGAAACCCCAAAAAATCTTGTTTTGACCCTCTTTGACTATCTAACTTGTTGGGGATTGATTCTATTGATTATAGGAGGTTAAAATGGAGTCTTTTATGGCTCAAACATGTGTTTGAACATGGTTTAGACCTTCATATTATTAAGGAGTATTATTCTGGTTTAAGTATCTAAGATGATCTTGTATGCTTGGAACTATAGGCTTGATCGTCAAGCGAATACTTATGGATTTGTTGGGTTGTGATCCTCATCATAACCTGAGGTGAGTACATCTTGAGGATACCTAACTCTTGTTAAAGCTTATAAGTCATCATCAATGTGTTTTATACGTTTGGCAAATGTTTTATGAAACTTATTGAATTTAAGGATGTGGAAATTGTGGATTTATTATATAATGTGTTTTAATAATGGTTTTCCTAGTAAGACCAGTGCTCCATTTAGGAGAAGGTCTATGTTAATGTTGTGCTTGTACTTGAAGCTTTCTTGAGACATGATACTCCATATAGGAGTGAGCTTTGATATTGTAACAATACATATGGTTTTAAGTTAATGAAATTATGTTTACTCTTAACTGTACATTATGGGCATTGAGATACCAAATCTTTTATTGTTTGTTGAGCATTTATGCTCAAGTGCTATGAATTATGTGACAGATATGTGGTAATTGTTAAAGTTAAATGATTGAGTTTACTTGGCCTTTATGGCATGTGCTTTATGTGACCCTTGTGGTATGTGTTTGGTCCGGGCCTGTGTTTGAGATATAGTGCTTTGTACCATGTTGGTTCGTAACCATTGGGTGACGTGTATTGGTTCATGTGGCTTCGGCAATTAGGAACCTAGATACACGGGTAGTTGAGGAATTGGTGCAAAGAGTGGAGGGGGATGATAGTACCCATTATGACCGTGTGGTTCAATAGGCCGACGAGCCACCGAGACTAAGCAACACGAGTAGACTTGGAGAACACGTCATTCACTCTAGATAATCGTTGTATGGTTGATTGCTTTGTGCTTCCCCCACCTTGACAGGGAGATGTGGTTATCCCCCATGTGGGCGCATGTTGACCATGGCTAGCTATCATGTGGAGATATTGTGGCTCAATGGATAGACCCACATCCTTATGTGCTTATGTAAATATTATTATAGTATGTATATTGCCAAACTTATGTTTTCAAAGATGATGACTTGATTTTGAAAGATTAAAGTTTTTGGTGGTACTCACTAGCTATGTTTATAGCTAACCTGCTGTATTAAATGTTTTGTCTCCACATGTTGTCTAGTGGCCTTTGTGAGGCGGGTAGATGCTTTGTGCATTGTTTTGGCTTGAGTTAGCTTCAAGTAATTTTGGATTTGCTGTTTGTTTGCTTATGGTCGTGAGATTGACTATGGTAACACCAAAAGCTTTTGGGGTCTTAATCGACGAAGAAATATATTGATAAAAATGTACTGTATTTTGTAGAAATACTGTAAATGAGATTTAATGCTTCCGCTATTGGTAAAAGGGGATTTATATAATATATCTTTAAATCGGTTTTGGAAAAGTTTAAATTTGGACTGAAAATCAGGGTGTTACAACTGTCACCAGAAGGACCTTTATTGCAATCATCATTCTCACCAACATCTTCTAGAGATTGAATGATATCTTGCATCTCAGTAGTGATTGTAGGTCCCGTCTCAGCACTAACTTTATAAAATTTCTTTTCACCCGTCCTTGGAATGGGGAAGGATTCCAAGCGGTTGGCATAAGACTCATACTTGTCTACCCAAGTGTAGATCTATCACTAGGTTTAGAAGCATAATGTAGAGGATACTATGTTTGGTTGATGTTTTGGTAATGGGTTGGGTGATTTTTGCTATTATATCAGTGAAAATGTCTTGGGCAAAGTCAATATTGAGCCCTTTAATCGAAGAATACGGGACTATGAGTTTAGTTTTTTAATTGATAAAAACTACCATATTTAGTTCCTATGCATCGAATAACAATAGATGCTAGGTATTTCCATGGGTGAGGGACATAGGTTAAGATAGTTTTTCCCTTGATGATATTGTTGCTATAACCTATTAAGGGCAAGGTAGAAAGGGCATCATGGCATGAAGAAAATTTGTTGTAGGATGGGAAAATGGGTAGCCTTATTGTAGTTCTCAAAGAATCCAAGGTTATAAAGAATGGTACGAATTTTCCTTATGGTTCTAGAGATGGTGTGAGTGACAGCATTGAACCTATCCGTATACCAAATTTCCCCCAAGAGAGTAGGGACGATGTGGTTTAGAGAGATGGTTAAGCAGGTATGAATAGGGTGAGAGCTAAGGAATTGTACCATTGGTTCACACCCGTTATGCTACTACATTCTGGTATGGAGAGATTGGCGATCTAGTTGTTTGGTTGGATGGTTATTTCGTATGGGTGATTTTTTCACCAGAAACTATGGCTTCGATTGGGTTGAAAATTACAGCAGTAGTCATTTTGCAGATAGAGATGACGAGCAGGATTCTAGTGTTTGTTCGTAAGAAAGAGAGGGAATTTTTTTAGTTTTGAACGAGAGTAAACGAGGATAAATGTTGGTTTGAAGAAGATAACTGTCAAAAGATTTGGATAGAATGTGAAAAGTAACGGTTAATTCAAAAAGTAAGTGAAAAATTTTAAGACACGTTAAAAAATAATAAAGGACAAAAGAATAAAGATGATAAAATATAAACCGGAAAAGATTAGTTAAGCAATATAAACAATAAGACACCCCATAGTTAGAAAAAAGTTTGGTTAATGTGTTCATTTGAACATACTTTGTTTGAGCAGTTATAACTGACCATGATCAGCTAAATATAATTAATCAGATAAGTATGATGATCATTTTAACATATTAAACATCTCAGCTGTGCAAATAAAAACAAAATAGTCGATCTAAAATAAACGTGTATAAGAGATCATTCTAAACTTATCTAAGCTAATTTCCACTGAGCTAATAGAGATCAACTGAGCATCGCTGTTAAGTTGAGCAAATCAGATGATCATAGCTAACTCATCTACGCACATCAGCAGAGTGAAAGATTGGATCATTACGTGAAGAATGAGTTGAACTTGTAATAAAAACAACTAAAATTAATTTAAATCCTATCCACAACCAATAATGCAAAAACAAAAACAAACTAAACATTAAGCATCCCTATTTCACCCAAAAGAAATTTAAATCTTGACTCATATGATGGTTTCATGAATAGATCAGCCTACTGAAACTTGGTTTTGACAAACTATAAAGAGATGTTTTGTTTTTAGACATTGTCTCTAAGAAGGTGATACCTTATTTCAATTTGCTTTGTCTTGGAATGCATGACTGGATCATTGGAGATGGAGATTGCATTTGCATTGTAACACATGATTGGAGTGTTGTCAAAGTTTAGATCATAGTCCAAAAGTTGGTTTTGTAACTACGAAATCTGAGCACAACAATTGCTAGCAGCTATATATTTAGCCTCAGTAGTGGATGTAGACACTGATTCTGTTTCTTACTAGATCAACTCACTAGTTTTCCTCCTATCAATTGACAACCACCAAAAGTTCTCTTTTTAGCTAGAGTTCAACTTGCAATATCGGAACTTCTTTATCAAACTAAATTAAAATCAGAGTCTCTGGAGTACCAAACCCCTAGATTAGGAGTTTCTTTGAAATATCTAAAAATTCTTTTGACAATAGATAAGTGAGATTCTTTGGGATCAGCTTGATATCTAGCACAAAGACATGTGGAAAACATAATATCTGGTCTACTTGTAGTAAGATATAAAAGAGACCCTATCATACCTCTATAAACAGTCATGTTTACTGATTTGTCATCGATATCCTTTCCCACTTTAATAGAAGCAAACATAGGTGTTTTTCATTGAACAATTGTTTTAAAAATCAAACTCTTTTAACAAGTCTTTGATATACTTAGTTTGACTAATGAAAATTCCATTTTCACTTAGTATCAAGTTGATCCCAAAGAATCTCACTTATCTAAATTGTCAAAAGAATTTTTAGATATTTCAATAAAACTCCTAATCTAGGGGTTTGGTTTTTCTTACCAGATTCTAAGAGAGTTAAATTTTCTATAAATTCATTGTTAAGTTTTTCTATTTCAGTTATTAGGCCAGCTTGAACTTTAAGGCTAGTCTTAAAATTATTTAACAAATAATTCAAACTAAGACATTTTTCTTCATTGGTGTAAGTGTTGAAGTTTTCTACCTTATACATGGAGGAAGGATCCCAGTTGCTAGACTTGCTAGTCTTCTCAGCTTCTTTCATGTCCTTGTCAAAGGTGTTTTTAGACAAACCAAAATCCACCTATTCTTCTTTAAAATCTTCTTCTTCCAAAACCATTAGACATTTTTCTTGGACACATCATTAATTGAGGTAGATGATTCAGTGTCCCAGTTTTTAGTACATAGAACTTTACTTTTAAGCTTATCTTCTACTTCTCTTTCCTGAGCTGTAGATATCTTGTCTAGTATTTGTCAGCTTTGTAAACATTTTTGTCAGCTACTAAAGTTGATTATCCCTTCTTAATTCCGCACAAAGCAGCTATGTGTTTCTTCTTTTGATAGTTGAAGCACATAGCTTTCTTGGGATCAATAGAACTCTTTCCTTTGCCCTTTACATTTAGACTTCTGGCACGCATTGCCATCTACTCAGTAATAGATTGAACATCATGAGAATCCATATTTCAATCTGTGTCTTAGTTGTCAGCTTCAGAATCTGACTCAGACTCGTAGTCAAGCACTCATGTTTTAGACCCTTTATTCTTATTACCTTTAACCATTGTAGTTTTAGTTCTTCCGAGAGTCCTTGAGTAGTTTCTAAGATTTCTTCTTGTGGTCCGTCATCTGTTGATGATTAAGTAGAAATCCATAGATGAACTAGAGGTTATACCTAAGTAAAGTTCCCCCAGCCTGAAGTGCTATAGTCACTTCATTGAATTGTTCAGGTAACACGTCCACGAACTTAAGGACTAGTTCTGCATCATCCTTCTTAATGCCCACACTTAGCATGTTATTAATCAAGCAATAAAACCTAGTTAAAATCTCCAAGAGAGTTTCATCTTTCTTAGTGAAGAAGTTCTCATAAGATCTGTTCAGTGCCCTCATATGTCACACTTAATGTATCCCACATATGCTTAGTAGTTTGACACCCAGTCACAATATGTAGGAGGGGATTAGTCTGGGCATTGGCCAAAACAATCCTTGGCTTGTCATGTAGAGCATACAATTTCTTGTGTTTTTCAGTCAAGAATGAAGAGGCTTACTTATTTCTTTCCCATCACCTCTAGAAGACTTATCACTACAGGTATAGGAAGAAAAGAACAACATGGCTATGGACTTAACAAACAAAATGATTATGAACTTGCACATAAGATACTTAGTTATATCGAATATGAGACAACACTTTACAACCATTTGAGGAAAATGGTTTGTTGTAGATATGATTACGTTTTATTCTCAGGATCTGAATCTTCAACTAATGAAAGATTGCACTACTCTGATACTACTTGTTCATACTATGGAAATCAACAAACTTATACAAAAGTGTAAGAAGGGGGTTGAATACACAACTCAAGGAATATGGAAATATCAAACTCAAAACAGAATGCTTTTATTAATTAGATCAAGTTTCAATACAAGGAAGTAATGAAATCTTAATTCAACTCACTAATTACAATTTAACTTTCTCTCAAGCTAAGTAACTTAACTTCATAGAAAAGTAAGCTTGACAAAAGTTTAAATATGTTTTAAATTCCATAATCCCTATCTACGGTTGGATAACAAGACTCAAGATTGAAGAGTCATGATTGAAGACTCAAGATTGAAGTTAGAGTTATCCAAACTATCTATGTGGATGTATAGACATGTTAGTTTAAATTAGCATATTAGAACAAGTCTTAGTTTATTAGTTTAAATGGCCATTTGACTAACAATCTTCAATGATAGGAGGCCACGGTCGACCGTGGTCGCCCATGGCGGAGGTCAGTGGACTTGTTACCTTTAGCTACAATGTCCATTGTCGTAGCAAGGTGTAACATCCTAAAAAACGGGCCTAAACGTGTGCGATCGTGATACGTTGAATATTTAATTTAATTAAATGAAATATATATATTTTAGAAAATGATATAAAATATGAAAATAATAAATAAATGGGTTATTAAAAATATTAATAAAATAGATAAAGATTATAAAATATCGAACGGTTTCAAACGAGGATTCCAAAAATATCCTCGTTAGTTGAAACGGGTAAACGAGAGATGAGTTGTAAATTGAAAAGGGGAACAAAATACCCACTTGTGGATAATAATAACCCACAAGTCGGTTTAACCCAATTTGCAACACACAGACACACATTCATACGTATGTATACACACACTCATCACCCTTTCTCTGCCTTTGCAAGTTCAAGAAGAAGAACTCAAGAAGAGATCATCAAGCCATAAATTCTAGTTGCAATTAAGGTCTCAAATTAGTCCACAATCACCATCTTCATCATCTACATCACCTTGTAAGCTTCATCCATGGCTTTTCCTTCTATTTTTGAAATTGGTTTTTTTGAAAGAAAAATTATGAAGCTTTGTTCCAGCAGCTAAATAAGGATCAAAATAGTTCTACAAGTTGTTTCTAATCATCCTTTGATCATTGTAAGTTCCAATTCATCCTTGTTCTTGGTTTTGCTCTTTCAAGACTTGAAATTTTAGGTTTCAAGTGGGTTCTTTGATTTAGTAATCAAGAACTAAAATTTATGATTGAAATAGGTTCTATTATCATTTATAAGTGCATAGGAATCAATTCCATGAATTAAAGTAGTGTTCTTGGTGTGTTTTGAATTTTGGCTCAAATGGGTCAAAATTGGTCAAATACGGGTCAAACTGATTTTGACCTTCAAGAATTGAAATTTGGTGTTCTAATTGATCCTATAACTTGTTAGGATTGATTAGAACTCAATTGGTGCATTAGAAGTGGTGTTTTTGCACAAACCCAATATTTAGCCTAAATGGGTCAAAATGGCCTAAATCTGTTTTTACACATCAAGAACTGACTTTTAAGGTTCTAATAGGTTCATATGACTTGTATGAATTGATTAGAACATTGGTTTTGAATTGGAATGGTTGTTTTGCTTGAATTGGCTAAAATAGTGAAAAATAGGCCTTAAATAGGCAAGAAATTGGAAAATGATATCAAACAATGAGTTTAAAGATTTTGGTTAGTTGCAAAACCTTCAATACATCATATTAGGTGTATATGGTGTGTTGCAAGTGTTGGAATTAGTCTACATCAAGTTTTGGCCATTATGCGCACGTCTTTGTCCATTTAAATGGGATTTTCGTATGAATTAATTGGATAGGAGTTTTTGATGTTAGAAAGCTTCCACAAGTGTCAAATGGTCCTATGAAACACTAGAATTTTACCAAAATTGATTTGGAATTGAAATGAGCCAAAATGGGGTTGCTGTGCAAAAAACAGACAGTTGCTGTAGCTCTGCAGACTGGTCGCGGCGCGACACCACTGCACACAGCTTGCTATGCTGTTTTGTGCTACGTGTTCGCGTGTTGTTGCTTGGACTGCTATAGTTAGTTAATAAATGGTTTAATAACACCAATTGGGTATTGTTTCAAGCATCCTAGACGTTCCTCGCGTGTTCGAGTGATTAATGCGTAAGCATTGGTATTTTGGGTCGAGTTGACAATCCGTGAGCGCCAAAGCAAGGTCTTTGCTTATTCTAGCCTAACAGGTGAGTGCATGATAACATAACGATTAATATATCTATAAAATATATTAACAATGAATTGAATTGAATACCCGGATTTGTAAACACTTGATTAAGCGTTCGAATATGTTGATAAAAGGTTGTATACCTTGTAGTATGCATGATAAATGATTATCAGGATGTTATACGCACTTGATTAAGTCTAGTTTGTAAAGCATGACGATGCTAGACTTAACATATTGACACAGTATGATACACACTTGTTTAAGTGTAGATTGTATAGCATGATGATGCTAGGCTTAACTTATTGATATACAATAGCATGCACTTGATTAGGTGTATGTTATGATGATAGATATATATTATTGCGTGCGCGCAATGAAGTAAAGAATGAATGGCATGATGATGCTAGATATTTTGATTGATATAAATAATATGCATCTGTTTAGGTGTATATTATGTGGATATGATTATGCATTTATTGATGATTTGATTGAATCAGATTATCTGTTTGTGATCGGTACGGATCCTTATGGACAAAGCTGTCCTACAACAAGACCAAAGCTGTTCTACAAAAGGGACAAAGCTGTCCCCTGTGGGTTTAGCTCAGGGCTTTACTCAGAAGAATCTGTTGATTCTGAAACACAATGGTGGACGCTTTACAGCTCCCCCACCGGCGCGGTTGATGTGTCTGGTACCCCAGTTTGGTGCATTGAGCCGGGTTCGCTACCCTGCGAGATATGCTATCTCCTAACTACGCCAGCTCATCGCGAGATGCTAGGATAGAATTATTTGAGCATGATTGATGATATGTGATATGTTTATATTGATTGCATGCTATCGTGTACTCACTAGCTATTATAGCTAACAGATACTACTCTCACATGTGAAGGTGATCCTTAGTGAGCTTGGGAGCCTGCGGGTAGTTTAAAGGCTTTGGGAGAAACACTATTATTATGTTTAAAACTCTGTTATAATATGTTTAAGTTTGTTTAGAGATAATGGTCGGCCGGTTATGTATCTGTAACACCAAATGTCGTATGTGGCAACATTTTGACTGTTTATACAGTTTGCCACGTGTTTTTACTTCTGCTGCATTTTAAGACAGGCTTAAATATTCTATTTACAGTCAAACCCACGTGGTTTGAAAACTTAAATTGTATTTTAAAAAAGAAAATTTTGGTTCTCAAAAGCACGGTGTTACACAGGGTACCCACGATTGACCATGGGTCTACTCCGGTGGGCAGTTTTGCTTTTTCTTTCACAAAATGAATATTTTTGGTTGAACTAGTTGCTTTCATACATTCATTAGTTGAAAAACCTAAACCAGTTTTGTTATTTGATGGTTTTTGAGCACATAACATATCTTTCAATATGTTGCTACTTTTCACAAACTTTGACTTGGTAGTATCGAAATCGTTTCACCTTTGTTTTTCTTGAATAATTCACGTATTTTATGAAAATTGCATTTTAGTTTTAGCTTCCGGAAGTTCTTTTTTCATGATCCTTTATTAAATCTTTTAGTAAAACATTTTTACCATCAATCACTCATTTTCTCTTTTGAGAAGATTATTGTTATCCTTTAACATTGACACATCATTTTTCAAAGATTCATTTTTCATAATGATTGATGAGCAAAGTTTATTCATTTTTTTAGAATGTTCTTCGATATCATCATACAATATTTATCACTATAATAAGAAGAGTTGGAGTCTACCTCATTTGTCTCAAAGGCTATAAAACAATTTTCTCCTTTTTCTTCAGTGTTCTCATCATCACTATCACTCCAAACACCACCAAAAAACGACTTTCCATTATCATTCCTCTTGGAGTACTTTAGGCAATAATTGAGAAATTGGGATAGATCTCCATCCTTGAAACAAGCATTTGAGATGTTTCACCTTTCTAAATTGTCTTTTCTCCTAACGCTTGCCATCTTTCTTTTCATTCTTAGGGTATTTAACAAACTTACAACATCTTCTAAAGAACTCTCTAAATCGTCTAACCGCCAAGACATACTCTTCACTTTCACTTTCCACTTGCAGAAGGTTTATCATCATCATCATCATCATCATCATCATCACTTGAGGAGTCTTTGGAGTGTTTTGCTTTAAGTGCTAGAGATTCGACCTTCTCTTTCTTGGTCTTAGCAATCTCTTCATCTTTCTCCATTATCAACTCATAGACTTTGAGGTTGCCTATGAGTTTATCAAGTTAGAGCGCATTCAAGTCTTTTGATTCTTTAATGGTGGTGACCTTGGCTCTCTGGTTAGGATGTAATGCCCTACAAAACTTTTTCGCATAATTTTGTTAGTATATTATGTCCTAGGAGACTTGAAACTTGTATCAGTAGTATTAATCTTGCATGACCTTTATCTATCTTTTCATTCCTGAACATCTTAAATTGTTCATATTCTTGAACAAGTAGTTCTATTTTGTTCTCCGTTACTTAGGGATTTCTCGGTGTGTTGTTATGAGAGTTTTCCAAATCCCATTTGAAGTTTTACACGTAAAATCTTTCATACTCATTTTGTGGCAAAGCATTATATATCATTAGTTTTGCTTCAAAGATATTAGTAAGTTGAGTCTTCTCATCAAAAGTCAACTTGTCATTAGTTCCAAGAACATGTATTTTTTTTCTTTTTCATCATATTTTTTTCTAGGGACATAGTCACCTTTTCTATGATGTTCCATAAATCAAAATTCTTTGCTTTATCATAAATTTCAAATCCTTGTTTCCAATTAAAAAAACCCTTGGATTTAATTAATGGTGGTCTAGCCATGGAGTACCCCCTTACATAGTTTTCTTGAGCCATGGATCAAACTCAAAATTTTTAAAAGAAGTTTTATAAAGAGATGAACAAATTGAGAGCAACTTACTCTACTACCAAATGTACAAACTAGAATGCGGTTGAATAGTTTGTATGACTAGTTCTTAAAAATGTTAATCTTATCTTTTAATCACACTTTATAAAAATGATATTCTTGTTTACAACGGAAGCAAGTACATAAATATATATCAAACAAGAATATTAAAGTGCAATAATATAAAGATTTTAGGAAAGAGAAAGATGACATCCAAGAATATTAAAGTGCAATAATATAAAGATTTTAGGAAAGAGAAAGATGACATCCAATTTTATAATAGTGAGGTTGAACTTCAACTTATATCCACTCATTGGCATCCACCAAGATTTTCTTCACTATCACATGTCTCTCTTAGCTAGAAGAGATCACCATTCACAATATATCACTATTTTCACAAGTGATAATCTTGAGCAACTAGTGTGAATATGAACATCATGACCTCTTTTATTCTTTCTTACATCTGTATTTTTTGGCCAAATACCCATTAAATTAAAATATTACTTAAAAGTGTACTTTCAATTTAGACATGTAAGAGGCAATCTTGAAATTTGAAAACTCATTTAACCATTGGGTAATACCCATAGATATTTTTACTCTCTTCTCGATGTAAATATGTGGTAACACATTTGTTTTGAGTTTTTGACCAAAATGATGTATTTGAAAAACTTATTTACCAAAATGGTGTGATTTCAAACATATTTACCAAAATGGTGTATTTTTCATTAATTTTATAATTAAAACTAATATTATAATTAATTATACCTAATTATTATTAATTAAACAAGTATATATATATATACATATATATATAAACAGAATAATGGAATCCATCCCCATCGGGCATCACTCCCATTGGTCCCCTCTCTCCTATGTCCGGTCGAATTCCACCGCCCCCTTGCCGCCGTTTATTCCACCTCTCCCTTCCGGTTCCTCTCCCCCAATCATCGCCGACAACCGTCTCTCCTCACCGCCGACAACCGTCTCCCCCGGTCACTGCCGACAACGGGCTCCTTTGAACGTCCCTCTCTCTTCTCCGGTCACCATCGGAGATCCTCACAACGTCGCCGCCACCAGCCGCACACGGCACATCCCTTTCTCCCCAAGTCACCGCCATCCCGTCACCCCTGTCTCTCCATCTATCGATCTAAGTTACAGTGGTTCGAGATCCATTTTGCGTGTGACCGGAAAAGGGGCAGATGGCGTGTGTGTTCGTCAACTACGCAGGGAACTTTGTGACGAGGGAAGTTTGTGTCGCCGGAAAAGGGGGCACATGTGGTGGGTTTGGGGTTGAAGTGCTTGTCACCGGAAAAGGGAGGAGATGTGTGTGCCGGAAAATGAAGCTCGCCGCCGGTGATAGGGGTGTGTCGCCGGTGAATGAAGATGGCCGATGGGGATAGATTCCGTTTTTCTGTTTATATATATATATATATATATACTTGTTTAATTAATACTAATTAGGTATAATTAATTATAATATTAGTTTTAATTATAAAATTAATGAAAAATACATCATTTTAGTAAATATGTTTGAAACCACACCATTTTAGTAAATAAGTTTTTCAAATACACCATTTTGGTCAAAAAGTCTATTTGTTTTTATAATTGAAGTTCTCGAACCATTTAAGTCCATATATACATAAAAATCGATTATTTTATATATAAAAGCATTAATCAATTTTATTTATAAAGCACATTTACTTTGTGGTTATATCCGAAGATATTTTCACTCATCGAAATATTGTTAGTAAAGCAACATTTATGTCATACACACAAGATTTGCTAACTAACAAAATTTGCCAACTATCATTTGAAATTTGAATTTGAAAATTCATTGTAACCAAATACTAGAAATTGATTTTATAAATGTCGGCTATTTTATCTTTATGGCTTTTTGCGTACTTGGGTTATTTAAACAATTCATAAACTTTATACTTTGTGCTCAATCAAATTTTATTCTAATTAGTTATTTTACTCAACTTATTATTTGTATTAACTTGGATTTTTATAAGATTGTAATATTTATTCTAAATATTAAAATTATATCCTAAAATATTATCAATAATGTTTATATATAATTTGGACTTTCTTTTCAATTATAGTAATGATATCAGTAAACATTTGGTGTTATCTTTTGATTTTGGTCTTCTTTTCTAAAATTGGGTTGTCATTCTAAATACCACTAAATACTGATTATTTGATGGATTTATTGTATCTTTCATCATCTTTTATGTTATTTAGTATATAGATCATATTTATATCTTAACAGCTTTGAAAATCAAACATCTTGCCCAACAAAGTTCACTTATATACTTTTTCTGAACGGCAAAAAGAACACTTAGAGAGAGAGTTTCGGCTTGGCCATTATCCTCCTTAAAAGCGATCCATAGAAATTATATAAGTTCACTTATATACTTAAGTCATCTTTTACAGGGTCTTATTATGCATAACAATAAATGCAATATGGTGGATGCGACTATTTTCAAAATTAATTAATACATTTGATGGAAATGTGTATTATGACTTATTTATATACATTTCGTTACTTTTATTGTTAAATTTTGCACATAAATGTAACCTAGCAAATAGATGTATAGATTGGATTTATTCCCGTGCTAGTATTGTAATAAAATTGACTTGCCGTTTATAAAAAATGCACTTTTCTGATACATTTCAATATTTCATTATTTTTGTAGTTAAATTTCTTCTATGTATAGCGGGTAACATAATTAAAACCAAGCCATGTTACCGTTAATTAACAAAATTTGTATTTATCAAAAATATATTTACTTTAAATATTTTATTAATTTTATTTTATTTATACTTAATTAATCAAGATCAACGACACTTTCTTGGGTATGATTTTGGTAAAGGGTTTAGTTTATCAAAATGTATCCAACTTATCATATTTTATTATTGTGTGTATAGAACTTTAGAAGTTTCTACTGTGATTATTGAACATTTATTTTGTTGCTATATATATGTATGAAATTTTCTATTATATGTACTAAACTTATATATTTTTTCCTCTTTTGTGTATTCAAAATATATACAATAGCAACAAATTATAAGTTTGGTACACACAATATAAACTTTTAAAGTTCGATACACACAATAGCAAAACGTGACAAGTTAGATACGTTTTGGTAAGCTAAACTATTTGGTAAAAATACTCCTAAGATTATCGGTATGACATTTGGTCAAGAAAGGTATACAATGGACATACTTCAATTCATGACCAAGTTACAATGAATTTAAAACTACATTGAAAAAATTTTAGTACATTGTTCTACATATAAAAATTTAAAAAAAGAAAGAAAAGCAAAGGAGGTTCATGTGATTTTGCTTCATTTTATCTTTGTTCCAAATGGTCCAGTTTACCTCTGCTACTATGAACCTAATGGAATGTGCCTTACTCATGAATACTCTAAAACCTGTTGAGCTAATCGTCTAAGACACTACTTAACTGTTCAAGATTCTGCATGAGGTGTTTTTTTGAGTATACACGGATGCCAACTCTAATTAGAATCCATGTTTACTGAATATATATACAACTTATATGACGAATAATTGTAGTTCAAAATATATGGTCTCTCCTTAAAGTCTGCAACCAATCTTATTTTAAAAGAAGAATTGCGTGATATATGAGTCGTTAGCAAAGAAGCCCTTTCAATTCATTGGTTGAGAGTATATCCCTTGCACTTTATGAAGATCTTGGGACCATATCATGTGTTCATTTCCTTAGGTAGCGTTTGGTTGGCAGGAATCCTTGGGATTCTGTAGGAATTGGAATCCAATTCCTAAGGATTCCTGTGTTTGGTTCACTTTAATGAGGAAATCTGAAGGAATTGGAATCCATCAAATGAGGGAAAGTGAATTCCATCACTAGATGGAGGGATTTTAAAATACTTTGAATAAGGGAATGTGGAATATTACCTTGTTATCTTTAAACATTTCTATAGCCCTAATAAATCTATCTAAATCCATAGACATAACACGTGAGTTGACTCTACCCTCCACACACCGACGCTTTTGCCTCCGCCTCCGTCTCTAGACCCTCCACCGCCGCCTTCCTCCGTCGCAGCCTCCGGACCCTCTGCCGCAGCCTTCCTTCGTAGTCGCCTCCGGACCCTCCACCGCAGCCTTCCTCCGTCGCTGCCTCCTAACCCTCCGCCGCAGCCTTCCTTCATCGTCGTCGCCTCTAGACCCTCCGCCGCAGCCTTCCTCCATCGCCGTCGCCTCTGGACCCTCTGTCGCAACCTTCCTCTTTCGTCGCTTCCAGACCCTCCATCGCAGCCTTCCTCCTTCGCCGCCTCCAGATCCTCCGTCGCAGCCTTCCTCCGCCGTCGCCTCCGGCCCCTCCGTCGCAACCTTCCTCCGTCGCCGTCTTCCTCCGTAGCAACCTTCCTCCGTCGCCGTCTTCCTCCGTCGCAACCTTCCTCCGTCGCCGTCTTCCTCCGTCGCAACCTTCCTCCGTCGCCGTCTTCCTCCGTCGCAACCTTCCTCCGTCGCCGTCTTCCTCCGTCGCCGTCTTCCTCCGTCGCAACCTTCCTCCGTCGCCGTCTTCCTCCGTCGCAACCTTCCTCCGTCGCCGTCTTCCTCCGTCGCAACCTTCCTCCGTCGCCGTCTTCCTCCGTCGCAACCTTCCTCCGTCGCCGTCTTCCTCCGTCGCAACCTTCCTCCGTCGCCATCTTCCCCCATAATGTTGAATCTTTTTGACTTACTATGTGAAACAGATGATTTAAGACCGATGATACTTGAATTTATGCAGATGTGTATTGTAATAATATTAATTTATGATGTTTATTAGCGTGATTTTCATAATTTATTGATATGAATGTTCAATCAATAAAATAGAATTTTAATATTTTTATAATTTATATAATATATTTTTATATAAAAGTTATAAAACAAACTAAAAATAAGTAAAAGAATAAGAAAGACAATTCTGTCATTTTACATTACTGAAATCAAATTCCAATTCCATTTCCTGCCAACCAAACAGATCACAGATTCAAATTCCAATTCCTTCACAGATTCCAATTCCCTCAGAAACATTCTGCGAACCAAACGACACCTTAGATTTCTACATGTGTCCAGCCTTCTATAGATAGGATAAACTTTAGAAACGTATAAACACTACAAAAAAGATATCGATTATCCACACCATATTATCAATACTAGCATCATACCCGCGCAATGCTGTGGTGGCAAATAGTTTTTGGTTTATAATATGTCGCTTTCAAAATGTAATGATATGTTATTCGCGCGATTCAATGTCACGAAAAAGTTTTATACAGTAACATGTCAGTTTTTTTTCAAATTTTATTTTATTTACATCTAACTATTTTAATAATTTTAAAAATAAATTCAAAAAAACAATAAAATAAGAAAAATGATTTATATTGATGAAATAAAGAGAAGAGTTAATAAGACTTTAAAAATTATGGTGAAGTGGGTGGATAATTGTGTTAGTATGAAAAATATATTTTGAATAAAAAGTTAAATTAAATTAGGAGAGAATAAAATAGTTAAAGATTGAGTGGATGAGATTAATTTAGATTAAATGAATGGTCAAGATTTTATATTGATTGAATTTTAAAAAGTCTTAAAATTTAAGAGCAGAGAGAATGTTAAATGCTTTATATAGTATATCAATATTAATACACTTAAAACCGTGAATAATTACGATCAAGCGTGGAAATTTTGGGTGCTACTAATTTCTACCAAATATTTACATTTGAAAGTGTGAAAATTGGAGTAAAAAATCACATTTGTTAGTGTGGACAAATTATCTAAATTTTCATACTTCTAAGCGTGAAAATTTTGAAAATAATTCTAGAGTTACAAAAGTCCACGCTTTTAACTGTGAACTTCTATAATTATCTATTTATTTCTAAATTCACACATATGAAACCGTGGGCTTTTAAAATCAAATTTACACGTCTATAAATGTTGAGTTTTTTTTCCAACAATCTTTACTTTTAAACTATTTTTCACAATTATAAGCGTGACAATACTTAAAACTTTTACACGCTTTTTATTAAGCATGGATAAATGACATATTTCTTGTAGTGAAATACCTCTTCTCTTAGCGAGAAGTAGATAAGCCTTTTGCATTATGTAATTAGCTAAGTGTGTTCGTATTTCAAGTAAAAGTTTGTTGTTTGCTTTATTAATTCGAGAAGTGTTTTCTAATCCATTTCTGTATTATTGAGACCAACAAATTGGTATCGGAGCGGGTTGTTGATAATTCATACCAATTGATCTACCAAGATGTCTAACTCACAATATCTTTAAAATGGATCTATTGAGAAACCTCCTAAATTTACAACACCCAATCCCGTATTAGCATGGTATGTGGGAGATAAGATGTAGGTAATTATAACCCTACCCGTAGGTAGAGAGATTGTTTCCTGAAAGACCTTCGGCATCAAAAGAGAGATACTTAAGGAGGAAAATGAATCACAAATAATAATAAATAAAAATAAAATAAATGTTGATAGTCCAAAAATGTGATAGAAGATGAGTTAACTAGAAAATACTTGTAACTAAGATGAAGAACAAGTCAACAACATAAGTATGAACTCTTTGCTTAAGCCTGAAGATGTATTGCTATTACTTTGAACGTGAAATACAAGCTGATGAAATTACAATGCAAATGTTACCTTGTAAAACTAGGTTTGCAAGGTATATAAAGAAGATGCCACATGGGCCTAAAGCCTCATGGGCCTAACATCACTATACTAGTTAATATTACAATTGTGGGCCAAGCCCAAGATACTAAACTAGTCTAGTTACATTCTAATAACAATACAAAAGAACACAAGGCCTACAAACATATTTTTAGACTAACATTCTCCCCCTTTTGTAGCCTTGTGTTTAGCTGGGATGTTTCATCTAATTCTTTGACCCAGTAGTCTTTCCCAGCTTCGGATGGTCTTCCTCTCCTGAACCTTTTCTTCCAGAAGGTCAACAGCAACTCTTGTCATTTTTACTAGCAGCTCTTGTTCTTGCACATTTATGTTCTTGAAGCAGGTTCTGTGATACTTTGAGATGCATCGTTGTAGAGTACCGTCAGAATAGGCGTTATGCTCTGAGAGTCTGACAAAGGCCTTGCCACCATTTAGATTTGACATTATAAACCCTTCGGCACCTTCATAGTCTTCGTCATAATCCTCTAAGATCACATACTTTCGATATTTGTTCATTTTGGAGAAGTGTTGGTTAGGCTTTAAAACATTTATCTTGGGAAGATCAGCCTCAACACCCCAATTGTAGATCATGAGTACGACTAAGAAGGATTTTCTTTCTCATAAAGTCCCTGATGACTGTCAGACCTCTCTGCTCTTCTATATTCTTACCAGTTATGCATGCTAGCTCATCTTCCAGATGTGTGATGTCTCCTAAGTTCAAAATTTTTAATTCAACCTCTTGAAATGTATACCTCTTCCCATCTGCTCTTGTGACATGGAAATGAACCATTGAGTAGTTGAGGAAGTTGCGCATGTACACCAGGTCAATCTTGGCTATAGGAAACTTGGAGGCCACCTATTCTTTTGGACTTACATGGAAGGTGGCAGCAAACTTGACTGCTTTCTCATGTTCTTGTGAATTAAGCATATAAAGATCATCAACCTCTCTGACCTACTCTGAGTAGATCTGCGGAATTCTTTCTTCTAGATATGGAGCACTTAGCCACTGAGTCGGCCGGCGAGATTGAGATTTTTCCAGTGCTTCTCTAGGCATGATGTTTTCTATTGTTGGCTTTTCTGCTATAATTCTATCGTGAGTGGCCAATGGTTTGGGTCCTCCATGATACGTTTCTAGTATGGGCCACTCACTTTCATGCTGCTCTGATTGTTATCGTTTCTGCTGACTTATTAAATCGATAGGTGCAATGTTGAATTGCCCTTGCTATGGAGGAAAGATGTCTAGCAGCTCCTGATTTATTGTTGTGAAGACCTTTCTAATGTTTATCAAGGGTTGCTCCTCCTCCTCTGTCTCTGATTCATGCCTTTTGCCTTTGGCGTTTTCTGTTGAGGTTTCAGGGAGGAGAGGTTCTAATTCAGGAATTTGTGTTTAGATTTGGGGTGTTTGGATTTGTGAGATTTGGATTGTTGGGATTTCAGTTACCTCTTCCGCCTCTACCTCTACCTCTACCTCTGCCCCTTGATTGATTTCAAATTCAAAATCCATTTCTTGTTGTTGTTCACCACCCTTACTACTACTGCCACTCTGCCTTTCCTAAGGCGTTGGTGAAGGAGCGACTTCTATGCGTAGAACAGAGCTTTGCACGCCGATATACCTCCAACCAACCCTCTGACTTTTCTCCCCCTAATGATGACCTGGATCCTCACGGTCATCATGCCTCCGTTTAGGTGTTTCTGTTTGAGTTTTACAGGAGGTCTCCACTGCTTCTAGCCTTTTGGAAATCCCAGATACGACGGTGGTTAGGGAATTGAGTTCTTGTAGGATGTTTTCTTGAAAAGTTTTTGAGCTAAAAGGTAGGTCTTGGGGTCGTTGGGATTGCAGTGCTGCAAGTAAGTTGGATTGTTCAGTTGTGGGGTCGGCAACACTGTTGAGTTTGGCATGAAGTAGGTCCTTGAGTTCATCGATTATGTAATCTCTCTCAACGACCGTGGGTGTTCTATTTTCAAGTTGCTGGATTTAGGCTTTGAGCGAGTTGATTTTAGACTGAAGGCGTGTATTAACGTATTCTTTTAAATTGGATTCCAAGCGAGAGAACTTCGAATCCATGTAGATTCTTAGTTCAGTGGTAACCCCGAGCTCACGGAGAGGCCCGGTTCTCACAGGAGTTGGAGAAACCTTGTGGCCCACACTTAGTGCTAGCATAGTGGAGGCACTGTTGGGACTTCCACTCGATCCTCGCCACACCACTAGAGGATGCCACTACAAATGTTCCGGAGACATCACTAAGATGCGCGGTCGCTAATCGTGTCCTAACAAAGATACTAATTAGATGACGAGAATGTGCTAGACTCGATTGTGAGCGAATAAAAGATGTGGACGGGGGAGATTGTCCACTGATTTCAAAGCCGGCTAACTCCGATTGAGCCGCCGACTGCGTATGTGCTAAGTCCGTGTGGAATAAAACAGCTCTCATTTGAGTGAGAGCCGAGTGGCTAGTGGAGATTTGTGCTTGCACTGGGGTTGCACCATTCACTTAGCTAAGTATCCGGGAGAACAGTGTCCAGACCGGTAGTGGATGTGGTTACCCGGCTCTTTGGGGATAGAGATCCCTCACCCTCCTCTTTTTCTTTCTCACTCTCTCCCCTATTCACTTCTTCTCCGTACACATCTCACTCTCTCCCCTATTCACTTATTCTCCGTACACATCACCTTTAAATGTTGCAGATATTCCGGATAGGATTTGACGTATATTTTCAGGCGCCTCAGACATCTGCTGAGTCCTAGTTGACTCAGCAGGGATAGCTTGTTGCTCTGGTGCCGAGGGGGTTGCTTCGGACACTGTTTCTTTCCGTTCTGATGAGGACTTACTCACAGATTTGTCCCTAGTGGATGCCTCAGAATCACAGATATTTAATTGGTCAAACGCCGATCTAGTGTGATCACCCTCACTCTCGTGTATATCACCTCCCTCACCACTTCCACCGCTTTGCTCACTTTCATTTTGTCTCTCTTGCACTCCATTGCTCGAGGCACCCCTGTGCTCACGAGCTCCTAGACCACTAGGACCCTCACCTGGCTCTACGGCTCCTTGGGCAGGCATAACCAGCTCTGGTTGCGCCATCAGAGTGATCCTATTTACTCTCAGATACTCCCTCACAGCGTCACTTTCTTGGTCTAACATGCGAAGTAGAGCAGCTGGCACCTGCATAGGTATAATGGTAGGAAAGTCCCGGATCCGTAAGAATCTTGTAATGCGTTACACGGGAACTTGTGGATTTTCCAGTCGGCGAGGAATGGTGCGGTAGCCTTCGAGGTCTGTTACCAGCATTATTGTCAGAAACCGCTTAAACGGTATGAAAGCTTTTCGTCAGGTGGTCTTCTCATTGACCATTCGAACAATCTCCCAAAGATGATAGTGGCGTAGTCTAGATGCATACGGTATGCAAACCTGCCAGTAGAAGCAGTGAGTAGTAAGAACCGCCATTTGTACCCTTGTGGATACCAGTGAGAGTGCGGAAGATAATGGTTGCAAGAGTCTGCCAAAGAGAGGCCAGATTTGTCCTTTTAAACTGGTAGATTTGGTGAAGTTCGCCATTATATCCAAGCCCGTGAATAAGCTCTAAAAGATCGTCAAGCCCCGGAGCTTCATCGTATTATGTTTTGTCTGGATAGTGGTTAGCTCCGGGTAAGTTTAGCATGATGTGGAGTCTGGATGCTGAGTGATTTAACCGGACATTTTCAATTCTGCCTCGTATGCACTGGTGTCCTAGACGTGTAACTCCCTCCGTGAAAGTGTACCACCGTTGTTGCAGATACATTTCAGGTACATGGGTGGGTTAAGTGTTCAGGTTTTCTGTGATGGCTTGGCGTAAGGGATGAGCTCGGATAACTTGAATAACTATCGGGATTTTGGTGTTAGTTTCTAGATCGAAGTACAGGTTGTTGCTGCTAGTTTCGAGACGCTCGTCAACTGGGAGAAGTCTCTCCTCGGGAAGTGGTGGAGCGGGTTGGTTTGCTGCCATATATAACAAGTATACATAATCTCATTAGTCAGACAATTATGGCATTCACATGTGAATGTGTTTGATTCGGTGTTAGTGAATTTCACCTGCGAAGAATGACTTTGACTTTGACTTTGACCTTTGAATTGAAATGTGTTTGAAAATTTAACCAAAATTCACTAAGTGTTGAGAGTCGGATCACATAGTCATTTAAGAGTCGAATGGGTTTGTTTGATGATCCGAGAGTCGCATGAATTAATGAAAAGTCGCATGAGTTTATCTCATTCGAAAGTCGCATGACTGAATATTATTCCAAAAGTCGCATGGACGTGTTTGTACATTTGAAGGACGCATGAACTAGTTTAGTCATACGAAAGTCGCATGGTTAAAATCATTCTAGAAGTCGCATGGACTTATTCAGTCATACAAAAGTCGGATGGAATCAGTTAAGTGAAAGTCGCATGGACTTGGTCATTCGAATGTCGCATAGGCTTGTTCAAGCGAAAGTCATATGAATTCATTCATCCAAAAGTCAGATAGACCAAACTCATCCAAAAGTCGGATGATTCAAACTTCAACCATCCGACAGTCAAGAACACTTGTGCAGTTTCAAACTAAAATCGATTTTTGTTCCAAACGTGTGCTTATCGACTCAAAGTTTGTACCATTGGACTCGTAATTTGACCACATTCACTTCTTTTTCAAAAAATTGGCTTAAGAAACAGCTTTAGACTAGAAAACTTTGATTTAAACCACTATTCGAATGGTTACGTTAACATCTTCAAAACCCTCTTCTACAGTCACAAAATTACTCAATGTTTGAGTCTAATGTGTTCATCAAAGCATTTGTACATGCGCCAAACTTCATTTCGACCATGATTTACTCTTTAAGATACACCATTAGATGGGTTTTGATTTTGAAAATTTCAAAAATACCCATTCGGATATAAACAAAGTAAGAATAGGGATGAAAAAGTTCAAACTAGTGATGGTTTGTTGTTGTGCAACATCACTTTTGTTTACCTTGGTGATTTGATGAAGAAAAGTAAGAGAGTTTATCAGAAATTTCAGACACAGTCGAAGAAGAAGATGAATGTAACACCACTTCTGAAAACAACTACTTTGATTACAAATCAGATTTTGCAGCGGAAATTTTTCTTTTTAATAACAACAAACTGTTAATTACATTATCGTCTTTTCAAAACATCCTGGTGTTACCTAGTTCAAGAACCGACCATTGTATCAAATTACATTATAACATAATAACTTCAAGTGTTCCACCCACAAGGGCTATGTACATTCAAAAGCTACCCGCCTTGCAGGACATCTAATCTTTACCTAAAAAGGGAAATCATAGCATCATTAGCTAACACTTAGCTAGTGAGTACATACAATCATAAGTATCAATAAAGTAACTCATGCATCACACATATCATACATAAACAATCATTGCTAGATTAGCAAATAGCGGTGTGCTGACAAGATCAGTAAGAGTCATGTCTTACAGGGTAATCAATCCCGCTCAATAACTCAGGCCAGGGAATCAGACACGACCAACCGCGCTGGTGGGGGAGCATAAAGCAGTCCACCAAGCATCGTTCACAGAGCCAGAGGCTCCACAGGTAATCCAGCTACAGCCGGCTGATCACCACTCACGTTAAGGCACGGCGGTTCTGTAGAACCTAGGATCTAGGATGCCTCCTGAATCACCGTGCAATCCCGAATCATGGGATCCAGTTACAACCGATTGACCTTAACCATGCGTCAGATAGTTTGTAGACAGTGCACACACATATATACGTACATATGATCCCACATGGATCCATCATTTTAAATATAGCATCTTTCAGGTAGTCTTTCATGCATATCATCATACATTTAACTAAGTGGTTCCAGTTTGGACCCACTGGCATGCACCTAATATACTTTGTAACGTCATGCAATTCATAAACTTACCTCCTTGAGCATACCTGCAAAAGTAAGTTAGTCATACATAGTACATCCACATATTCATTTAGCATGCAAGGTTTACTCCACTGAGTCTCATGAAAGCAGGCACTCACCTGAGCAGTTTACTACGAACAGGTATTTGGTTTTGACTCAACAAATACAACAAGTTCACCTAGCATATCATACTTACATTAGTAATTCACATGTGCATATCAAGACTTACAAAACAAACATTTGGACTTAGCACAAATCCGCTAGAATTGTCGGTTTTGGGAAATCCGATGGTTCTGTCGGATTTATGAAATCCGACACATTTGAATCATGAAATCCGATACTCACTCTATCGGATTCCAACACTTAGAAATCCCACCATGCACACAGAATCTGACACTTGCGGATTCTGACACATAGAAATCCGATACTTTGAATTGAAATCTGATACTGTCGGATTTCAGCACTTGGAATCCGGTATACACAATCCGACACTTGCAATCCGAAACTTAGGAAATCTAGAACCTGAAATCCGACAGACATGCGGAATCTGACAATTCTATCGGATTCCGACAAATCCTTTGGATTTCAACATATGCGGATTCCGACAACTTCATAGTTTCGGATTCCGACAACTTCATAGACTGAAATTCTGATACATTCATTTAATCATCTAAACAACTTCATTTCGGTTGGTTTCAAGCCAAGAACTCATTAGAACATCATATTCTATTCCTATAACCATCTTAAACACATAAAATTATATAAGAACACCAAATATACGAAAACCCACTTTAAAGTAAGTTTTTGCATATTCTTCATGGTGTTCTTGCATGATTTCGTAATTCTAACATACATGAAGTATTTCAACACACTTGGATCTATGCTTGCTAACCTTTGTAGATTAAACAATCGAGAGTTCTTGTTCTTCTTTCAAAAACCGAGAACAGCGAATGAGAGAGAAGAGAAAGAGAAATGTGTATTTGTATTATGTGCTTTGACTTTTGAGTCAACAAAACACATGCATGCATACACATATACCTTTTAAATATTCTAGAGGCGATTGCCTCTGGATTTCTTCACAAGAGGTTTTCCTCTTTAATTTCTAATTACTTTATATATATACATACTTAATATGCATACGTACATACACATAGACACACATAAGACATACAACCTTGCATATATTCATTCGATTAACTTAACATGTTTACACAAATAAATACGCGTCTATTACGTTAACTACTTACACTCACGTACTATTTACAACTAGGCCCAAGTTGAGGATGTTACAATGAACAGTACTGCTTTTGAATTTTTGAAAGCGTGGGGATATCCGAAGGTCGCATGCTCTCTTATATAGAGGGATCCGACCTTCGGTCCACTTGGGTAGGCCCAATCCAATTAAATGGGCCGGGCCCAATCCACCTAATCCAACATAAAACTTGATCATTTTGGGTTTTGTTTTTCTGGATTTTATCTATCGTTATTTTGTTGTGCTTTTTTGTTTATTTAATGATTAAGAATGAACTCCCCCTTGACCAATGACCAGATAAATAGTTTGGAGTTGCAGCTGTGAAAATTTTGCTGTTTTTCTGAGTACAACTGATTTTCTGATCTTTCTCCCCCTACAGGAACACATAACAATGCGTTCGTGTAGACCAGAGAGCCGTAACGCTCCCCTAGACTGGAGCAACACTTAATCCTGCACACGAAACAAAACCACGCGTAGTATTGTCTAATGACCTTGAAAATAGAGTATAATGATATGGAAACAATGAGATAGGGAGTTACAGTTTCAGATTCAACATTCTAATCTTAGACACCAAAAAGTTAAACCGAGATTCATCTAACGGTTTGGTGAATAAGTCAGCTAACTGATGATCAGTATGAACATACTGTAATTCAATAAGACCTTTCTTCATATTGTCCTTTAAGAAGTGATACCTGATGTCAATGTGCTTGGTTTTTGAATGATGTACCGGATTGCAGGAGATTGCAATTGCACTTTGAGAGTCATAGAGCAAGGTAATCTTAGAATATGTTAGACCAAAGTCTCTGAGTTGAGTTCTCATCCACAGACTCTGTGAATAACAACTAGCAGCAGCCACAAACTCAGCTTCGACAGTTGATGTGGACACACAGTTTTGTTTCTTGGAACTCCAACAGACTAAACGATCTCCTAAGAAATATGCACTACTCGATGTGCTGTTTCTGTCTAACATGGACCCAGCATAATATGAATTGGAGTATGCAAGCAATTCGAATGATGGGTCACGGGGATACCACAGACCAAGGTCAGGGGTTCCCTTCACGTATTTCAAGATCCATTTGACAACAAGGAGATGTGATTCTTTGGGGTTTGCTTGAAAACGAGCACACAGACATGTAGAAAATATTATATCTGGTCTACTAGCTGTTAAGTACAGTAAAGAGCCAATCATGCCCTGATAAGTTTTCAAGTCAACTGCTTTTCCGTCAAGGTCAGCAGATAACTTGGTTTTAGAAGACATCGGGGTTGCTTTGGACGAGCAATTGGACATTTCATATTTTCCTAATAAATCATTGATGTATTTTGATTGATTTATGAAAATGCCATTTGGTATTTGTTTAACTTGCAGTCCAAGTAAAAAATTCATCTCCCCCATCATGCTCATTTCGAAATTACTCGCCAATAATTTTGAAAACTCAAGACTGTACTGTGGGTTTGTAGAACCAAAGATAATATCGTCCACATAGATCTGGACTAGGATATAGTCATCTCCGATCTTCTTTGTGAACAAAGTGGTGTCTATCTTTCCTTTGGAGTACCCTTCATGGACTAGGTAGGCTGAGAGGACATCATACCAGGCTCGTGGAGCTTGTTTGAGTCCATAGAGAGCCTTGTCAAGAATGTAAATATCGTTGGGTCTCTTTGGGTCAACAAAGCCCTCTAGTTGGATACATATACTTCCTCCTTTAAGATTCCATTTAGAAAGGTTGTTTTAACATCCATTTGATAGACTTTGACATCCCTTTAGGCAGCATAAGCGAGAAACACCCTGATAGCTTCTATATGGGCAACTAGATCGAAGGTTTCATCATAGTCAATTCCTTTGTGTTGATTGTATCCTTTACCTACCAGACGAGATTTGTTGCGTATAACTACACCATTAGAGTCCTTCTTATTTTTGAATACCTACTTGGTACCAACTATTGTTTTGCATTCCGGTCGAGGTACCAGTCTCCAAAATTTTAGTCTCATGAACTGATCCAATTCATCTTGCATTCCTAGGATCTAATCGGCATCTTTTAGGGCATCAACAGTGCGCGTTGGTTCTATCAAGCTTAAAAAACTTGAGAACTGACACTCGTTAGCGGTGGCAGATCATGTTTGAACGTCAGCACGTTTGTTGCCAATGATTTGAGTCTCAGGGTGTGCGGATGTCCATTTGGTTGTGTGTGCCGTTGGGTTGTCATTTGAGGGAGATTCATCTGTGTGAGGAAAGAATTCATCCAATCGGTTTTGAGTGGATGTTTCCTCATTTGCTGATGATGATTCCGGATTATACTGAGGGGTAGGGTCTCCATGGATCTTAGTGTCAACATCTTCTTCAGTATTGGCAGGGGAGTTTGATGCAATGTACCGGTTGCCTAGGATAAGGAACAGATCAACAGCAGAGTCGACATGTCTTGAAGTAGATGTTGTGGCTATTTGTTGTGAGAGATCAAGTGATTCCTTAACAACACTTGCAGGCCTTTCAGTAGGTACACAATTAGATCCAGAATGATTATCTAAAAAATCAAATATAAACTTTAAATCAGAAGATTCTTTCGGATTAGATATATTTGTTTCTTGTCGATTAAGTACCGGTCCAGAACTGAGATGTCCATAAATGATTGCCGATGACTCTTGTGATAAGGATGTTGTAATTAAAGTATCATCAAAAGTCACATTTATACTTCAACCACAGCGTTAGTTCCTTAATTCAGCACGCGAAACGCCTTAGACTCTTATGAGTAACCAAGGAAAATTCCTTCGTCAGCTTTTGAATCGAACTTTCCAAGGTTAGCTCTTTCGTTAAGGACAAAGCACCTATTACCAAACACATGTAAATGTTTGATATTAAAAACTCTGCCATTTGCAAGTTCATAAGGAGTTTTGTTAAAGCGGCGATGAAGAATAGATCGATTTTGCGTGTAGCATGCTGTATTGACTGCTTCCGCCCAGTAGGAAGGTGGTAGATTAGAGTAAGATAACATCGTCGTTCACTACCCCGTTCTGTTCAGGGGTGTATGCTGCTAAAAACTGATGTGTGATCCCCACATAGTGAAGAAAGGAATCCAAGACGTTCTTGAATTTGGTGCCATTGTCAGTTCTGATAGTTCCAACTTTTGCTTGTGACTGAATCTGCACCTGTTTGAGAAAGGAGATGATTGTTGATGAAGTGGTTCTCAAGACCTTGACCCATCTATATCGGGAGTAGTCATCTACTATCACGAGGATATACCTTTTCCCGTTCCTAGATTGCACCCGCATTGACCCACACAGATCCATGTGTAGCAATTGTAGAGGGGCTTTTATGCTTGACACTTCTTTTACTTTATGTAAAGCCCGTTTCATTTTTCCCTTCTCACAATGCTCGCAATGATGTTCCTTTTCAAACTTTAGTTTGGGCATCCCACATACTAAATCACCCGATACTAATTTGTTGATATTCTTACAATTAAGGTGAGATAGTTTTCGATGCCACACCTAGGTGAGATCTGATGAGGCTTTGGACAGAAGACAAACTGACTATTTACCCTCCAGATCCGCTAGATCAATGGCGTACAAGTTTGATTTCGTGGAGCCAGTAAGTATCACATCGCCGTTCTCTGTTCCGACTGAGCAAGTTTTGGCTTTGAAGTTGACTTCAAGTCCCTTGTCACAAAACTGCCCAATACTGAACAAGTTGTGACCCAGACCCTCCACGTATGACACTTTACTAATTTTTATATTTTCTTTTACTATATCTCCGGTTCCCATTATTGGTGCAACGTGGTTGTTCCCAAAACGAATATTTTCTGAGTATTGTGGGACAAAGTTCGTGAGAAGACCATTTTCTCCCCTCATATGCTTTGAACAGCCGGAGTCCAAGTACCACCGGCTAGATACCTGCACATAGAAGACAAGAGTTGTTGAGGTACCCAGTTTGTAGTGTGTCATTGAGTGTTAGCACATGCAATACATTCTATAGATGTTTCAGGTAGTGATGTTGTTGCTTTTATTTTGGGAGCCATGCTTGTGTCATGGTTTGTGGTTGGGTTGGTGATGGTGTCACAAGATCTTTGGATGTGTTGGAGGTTGATGTAATGATTGTTTGTTCGATTACCACATGATTAAAGCCTTTTGGAAGAGATACAACATCGTCAATGTATTCAATTTGTTTCTTTTGTTCTCTTGGTTTGTTGTTGGCTGTTTGGACTTTGGTTTTGGTGTCTTGAATCGATTGTTGTTTTGGTTGTGAGATTTGAGCTTTCTTAGCCTTTTGATTTGTGCAATTTTTTTTGTTCTCAACAACATTGTTTTGGGCGTGATTCTAGTTATTAAAGTATATACGGTTTGGTGTCCAATTGTTTCTTAAAGCTTTGCTCGATGTTTGGTAATTGGGAAACCGTGATTTTAAATTGTTCTTAGTTGTCACACATGCATCGTTTGTCTGGAATCGTGCTCTGTTGGAGCGTTTCTTTCACTAGTAGGTAATTCTATTACCTTTTCGATTTATGAAGGAAGCCTGCTCGTGGTTCGACTCAAAAGATTTGTACTCTTTGTTTGGTTTAACCCCACGGTTCTTTCGCTCTTGGTCATATATACAATAATAAAAGAGTGTCTGTCAACACAACCATCACTCATGCAAAAAGTTTCAAATTTAACAGAATCAACTTGAGTTTGAACAAAGTTAATACACAAAATAGATGGATCATTACAAAACAGAAGATTTGTTTGTTTAGGGAAATTTGTGGGGTAAATTAAACAATCTTCTCCTCTTCCTTCTGCATCCTCCTCCTGATGCTTCTTTCTCCATCCGAGAACCTACTTCTTCCCGCCCTTTACTTTGGCACCTAGATGTACATTTGATTTAGAAGAAAAAGTTGCTAATTGATCATCTTCGGTTGTTTGAATGAGGGGTCGTGTTGTTTGTGGTTTGGTTCGTTTGATTTTTGACTGGGATGGTTTTGATGTTCTAGCATCATGTGATGACCATGAATCGATGATTTTATCCTTACCTTTGAAATTGGTAGACTCAGGTGTGTGCATTTTGAAAAATTCGTTTTCGAAAGAGTTGTGTTTTAGGTGAAGTTCAAACAGAGTGTTTTTCAGCTTTGTGCATTCTTCACATCTTTCTCTTGAGTTGGCTAAATTGGATTTTTCTTTGTCATACTCAATTAGTAGTTGGATTTCGTCATTGTTTTCTACTAATTTCAAGTTGGTGAAATACAGATCATTTGTAGTTGTGTTGTATGTAGAATCAGTAATGAGAAGCAATCATCTGTGTACACATGGGGGGTGTGGATCAGAGGTGCTTGGTGTAGCGGAATTATGAAGGTGAGTGTTTTCATTTACAAAAAGATTGATTATGTCATAAAGAACTGCAGTTTCTAATTTAAATTTGATGGATTTATTGAAAAGTTCGGTTTCAACCAATTCAAATCTTCGCTGTAATTCCATGTTAGGAATGTATATGCGAGGTTTAGATGGAGAATCGGAAATTGATGGCATGGATTCCATTTCCGTTTGTGTATAACTTCTTAAATAATCATTAGAATTTATTGGTTCGAATTCATCTGTTTTGTATGACTGATTTAAACTTTCATAGTCATATGAGGTTGAGGCTCCTTTTGAGATGTGTCTTTTGTGCTCCTCTTCTGCAAGTTCGTCGACTAGTCCCACAAATACCATCTTCTTCGTTAATCCTATATTCATGCTATCAAAGTCGTACAGTTGTTTAGCAGTAATCCTGTCACTGATGTGAGAATTAACAAAACCTAAGCCTTGGTATGTCCATTTAGAAAATTTGGTGTCCTTAGGTTTGTTTAGAAAAATGGGTTGTGCCGTTGGGTCTTGTTTTATTAATAAGTCTTTGAGATCTTTTATTTTTGAGTATAGTTGACATCTTTCCTTTTGTATGAACTTAAAATCTTCTTCTACCGAAACTTTGGTTGCTTTTAGATTATGAATGATTACCTCATTTTCGTTTCTTAAGGTGTTTAGTTCATTTTCTTTGGCAGTTAGTTCAGATTGAAGATTGTCTAAATTAGAAGTTGATTGGTTTCTAATTTAGATTCTTATTTAGTGATTTTTCGGTTCTGTTTGTCAATATGTTCAACCAATGTTTGTGCATACTCAACACTTACCTTTCGGTGAGCAACCGCATCTTCGGTTTGGGTTTCCTCAAACACTCCATCAATCTCTTCCTCTTCATCATTGCTTTCGTTAGAGGAACCTGAGTCTTGAGCCATAAAACAGAAGTGAGCTTGATTCTTGTCATCGTCATCCGAGTCATCAGTGTCACTTAAGAACTGGTCCTCTTCCACCAGCATAGCTTTGCCGCTTGTTTTCTTCCTAGTCAGCCTCAATTTGTTTTTGTAGTACTTGACATCTTTGGTTTTAAGTTTTCTGCAGTCTTTGATAAAGTGCCCTGTCCTACCACAATTGTAGCACTTCTTCTCTTCCTCCTGAGGTTCAGCTGGCTTTTCAAAGCGCTTCTTCTCTTCTTTCTGGCCTCCTTCTATCCTTCTCGACCCGAAAGTGTATCTTTGACGGTTGTTAGGCTTTCCTTACTTGTTTTGAAAAGCTTTTGTTATCAGTGACATTGCTTTCATAACAACCTTCATGTCTGAGGATTCAGTCTCTCCCTCAGATGAGTTGGATTCTGGTGCTACTTGTTTTCCTTTTGAAGATCCAGAACTCTCTCTTGATCTTCTTTCAGCAATGAGTGCAACAGGATCAGAGGATTTTTTGCAGAGGTTTTTGCTAGCATTTCGTCCTGAAATTGATTCAGGTCCTCGTAGATTGAGTAGTGAGACACTGCCTTGAGATTCCGGTTCACATGCTTATACAACCGAACATGTTCTTGCCATTCTAGACCAAGTGCATTGATCTAGTTAACGTTATGTCTAGATCAGATCTCATGACACCATGATTTCTCATTTCATTCAGTAGCCTACAGAAGCGGCTATATGTATCTTGTAGAAGTTCACCTTCTCTTGCCTTAAACTCTCGGAAGGTGTTTACAAGTTAAGTCTCTCTGATGAACACTCCTTGTTCAGTGCCTTGTGTAACACCGGAAAATAACTAGCCATTTTTTTTAAATACGCTGCGGAAGCTTAATTAAAAACAACCTGATTACATATAACCAATATTTACAAAAGTACATTCATTGAGCAAAAGTTATAAACATCATCTACTACTGTTTGGTGTTACAAAATAATTGGCTTGTCTCTCTTTTTTTAATATAAGTATCAGAGTGTGGTCAACTCTTCCTTCTTCAATCATAAACATGAACCTGCAAAACATCAACAGAGGGGAATTAGCACAAAGCTAAGTGAGTAGAGGCTAAAACAACAAATGCAAACATTCACAATCAACATCAATCATGTAATCACATATCACGAGAAGACCGGCGGTTCGGCGCAGAATCTACAACCAATGCCGGCTAAAGCAAAGGTTTACCGATAGCTTTCCACTGTATTGGCACTGTAAACTCCACCTCTGAGCAACAAATGCAACAAAAGGGCTACTACTGTTCAACCAACCAGTTAGACAAGCCCAGCCCAAGTCCACATATAGCTGACTTCTCAAACGCAACCCAAAATCATCCTAAGAGCGCGTATCGACCAAATAGTCATGCAGCAGTTATCAACAATCATTATCACAATTAGCAATTCAATCAATCCAATCTCAATCCACAATCATGCATCACATCAATAATATTAACTGCAATCTTTACCATCCGCGATTAACCTACCACATCTATCTCTAAAGCAGTAGCAAGTTCAGTTATAGGCACATTAAACCTACCACAGAATTCTACACATACAAAGGAGCGATTTGCCTCTGAATCAAATAACACTCTAGCAGGAGTAGAGTTTATCAGAAACATACCAGTTATCACATCATCCGTGGTAGTGGCATCATCCACTGTCATATTGAATGCCCGACCCTCAGCAGTGGGTGGGTTCTTTGTTTTCTGCCCAGCTGAAGATGATCCCCCAGCTCCTCCCCCTCCTGACCCAGACCCTGTTTCTTACTCAGTGGGCAATCACCAACCCGGTGTCCCTCTTTCTGAAAGTTCCAGCAGACGCTTCTCGGAAGTCTACAATTCTTCAAGTCATGGCCAAACTGACCACACTTTACACATCTCGTAGATTGGGGCATACACTGCCCATGATGATGACTTGCACCTGTTGCACCAAGGTTCCCTCTGAGCCGAACCACTTGTAGTAGACGTCCTATTCTGATTACCCTGACGATTTCTACTGCCCTGTCCTCCTTGCCTTTGTTGAGTGTTATAGTGTTCAAATCTCGAATTTTGTTGGGAAATCTTCTCCCCACTCAACCTGTTTCTTGCTATCAAATCCCCTTCAGCCGACTTGGCTAAAGTGAATGCCTGGGATAGTGTGGTAGCCCACCTGGTGGCACTACGGATATCAGGATGTAAAACCCCGACAAAATGTGCAATCTTGGACTCTTCATCAGGCACCCAATGTTTCGCAAATCTCATATTTTCGTTAAATTGTTTGATGAGTTGGTCTACAGTCATATTTCCGGTCATCTGCAACTCCATAATTTCTTTCTTAATCTTTGCAATCTCGAATGTACCACAGTACTGCTCGCAAACTTTCTCCTGGAATTGACTCCAGGTAATACTCTCCTGTTGTGGCTCCGTGAAATGGCCGGTAATTGAATCCCACCAGACCATGGCGTCTCCCATCAGCATTCTCGACGCGTACTTCACTTTAAGTTCATTCTCACAATTACAGGCATCCAGTGCCTTTGCCATTTCCCTTAGCCAGTTCAAAGTGATACTGGGATCAGAACTTCCTCGGTATTCAAAAGGCTTACAGTCGAGGAACTGCTTCTAAGTGCACGGTTGTTTATATCCCGGAAACGCAAATGGATACCCTCCAGGTTGTAAGTACGGATAGAAGAATGGCTGTTGCATCATCTGTGTCATGGGTGGTAACGGTGCTGACACTGGTGGTACGGTTGCTTGTGTGGATATCGCAGTTGGTACAGGGGTTGGTTCAGGTTGGTTTAATCTTTGCTCCATGTTAAGGACTTTATTTAGAAGATCCATCAATTCATTTTCCAGCTTAATGATTTATTTGCTTTGATCTTCTTCTTGCTCTTGGCTAGACGTTCCCACTTGATTTACATTACTCAAATCTTCAGCTACTGGTGCTTCTATTGTAGCTTGGGTCACAGGAGGTAGAATGGGAGTCTCTCTGTCAGCCATAATCTGTTCCGATCAGATCTCCTCATAGCTCATTAGCATAAACCGTTAGTATCCAAAATAATAACTACTACAGACAACTCTAACTCACCCTAATTCCCTGAAGGAAAGCTTGACCCGTCACGAGCCAAGATTTGGGAATGCAACACTCTAGCCGTGCATGCATCGCCAAACCTAGGCTCTGATACCAAACTGTAACACTGGAAAATCACTACCATTATTTTTAAATACGTTGCGGAAGCTTAATTAAAAACAACTTGATTACATATAACCAATATTTACAAAAGTACATTCATTGAGCAAAAGTTATAAACATCATCTACTACTGTTTGGTGTTACAAAATAATTGGCTCGTCTCTTTTTTTTCAAAATAAGTATCAGAGTGTGGTCAACTATTCCTTCTTCAATCACAAACACGAACCTGCAAAACATCAACTGAGGGGAATTAGCAAAAAGTTAAGTGAGTAGAGGCTAAAACAACAAATGCAAACATTCACAATCAACATCAATCATGTAATCACATATCACGAGAAGGCCGGCGGTTCGGCGCAGAACCTACAACCAATGCCGGCCAAAGCCAAAGCAAAGGTTTACCGATAGCTTTCCACTATATTGGCACAGTAAACTCCACCTCTGAGCAAAAAATGCAACAGAAGGGCTACTACTGTTCAACTAACCAGTTAGACAAGCCCAACCCAAGTCCACGTATAGTTGACTTCACAAACGCAACTCAAATCATCCTAAAAGCGTGTATCGACCAAATAGTCATGCAGCAGTTATCAACAATCATTATCACAATCAACAATTCAATCAATCCAATCTTAATCCACAATCATGCATCACATCAATAATATTATCTGCAATCTTTACCATATGCGATTAACGTCCACTCACCTCAGTTTCAACTTGAACTCAGATATCTAATATGTAACACGGGAAAATCACAAGCCATTTTTTTTAAATACGCTGCGGAAGCTAATTAAAAACCAACTTGATTACATATAACCATCATTTACAAATATACAATCATTTGTTCAAAGACAACAACATCATTATCAAATGTTTGGTGTTACAAAATAAATGGCTCGTCTCTTTTTCAAAATAAGTATCAGAGTGTGGTGAACTCTTCCTTATTCAAATCTAACACGAACCTGCAAAACATCAACTGAGGGGAATTAGCACAAAGCTAAGTGAGTAGAGGCTAAAGCATCAAAGGCAAACATTCACAATCAATCATTAATCATATAATCACATATCTAGAGAAGACCGGCGGTTCGGCGCAGAACCTACAACCAATGCCGGCGAAAGCAAAGGTTTACCAATAGCTTTCCACCAGATTGGCACAGTAAACTCCCCTCTGAGCAACAAATGCAACAGAAAGGCTACTACTGTTCAACCAACCAGTTAGACAAGCCCAGCCCAAGCCCACGTATAGATGACTTCTCAACGCAACTCAAAATCATCATAAGAGCGCGTATCGACCAAATATTCATGCAGCAGTTAACAACATTCAATATCACAATCAGCAGTTCAATCAATTCAATCTCAAACCACAATCATGCTTCACATCAATAAAATTAACTGCAATCTTTACCATCCGTGTTTAACGTCCACTCACCTCAGTTTCAGCTTGAACTCAGATATCTAATTTTACTGAGCTTTAGGATTGCCTGAAAACACAACAATAACCAAGTCAGTCTCAATCTCATAAATATTTGTCCATATATTTATAGAACAATATCAAACAATAAACATTCACAAGTTTGACACAAAGTATCGGATTCTTAGAAATCCGCAACTCGTAGGTTCCGGATTCTCAAACTATCGGATTCTTGCAAAAGTGTCGGATTTCCCTTAGTCTCGGATTTTACTTCTCGGATTTGGGTATTGGTTTTGGGTATCGGATTCTATCATTCGGATTTCACTAAGTACCGGTTTTGGGCTATCGGATTCTATCAATCGGATTTTTGGTCTCGGTTTACAAACTATCAGATTTGGAAGTATAAGATTCAAGTGTCGGTTTTAGGGTTCCGGATTTCAATCAAGAAGATTTTATGGCTCGGATTATACATGTTATCGGTTTTCCAAACTATCGGAATTCATCTTCTTCCTCAACACCAAAACCGCCAGTTCATGGAAATATCAAATCCGCCATCTTCAAGTCATCATATCTCAAACTCAGATAATCATAAACTTATCTAAACTTTTCAGAAACATTTTTAAACACTACTAAACATATATTCGTACACCAAAACATGATAATCTCATATAATCCATAAAAACACTCGAAACCCATAAAATTATGCTTCAAAAACCGATTCTTATAATCTTTCCATATGAACATGTTATTTCTACCAAAAATTATTCAACTAAACATTTAATCATATGAGCCATAACATCTAACCTTTAACTTGATTTTTGAATTAAATCACGCAAATAATGAAAATCCGATTGATTCCTTCTTTGATCTTCCTTCGGTTTCTTAGCAGAGAAGAATACACAACACACACTTACACCTTACTAAATTTGAGATAATGAATGTTTAATCCCCTATGGCTTACACTTAGTCATGCACACTTATTAGGAGGTGGCAACAAATTTCTTAACATGCATACACGTATACAATTCTACACTTACATACATACATACATACATACATACATACATACATACATACGGTTCTATATACATACATACTACACATGCATAAAAACATACTTATTTAATTAATTAACCAACCAATTAAACACTTAATCATAACTAAAACAATTAGACACGTACCACAAACCCGCAAATCTCCTAGCCCAGGTTTGAGGGTGTTACAAATCTCTCCCCCTTAAGAGGATTCCGTCCTCGGAATCATTTCCTGTTCAAACAAACAGGGATATCTTTCCTTCATCTCTACCTCAGTCTCCCATGTTAAATTAGAACCTAGACTGTGCTTCCACTTGACCAACACCATCGGTATCTGCTTCTTTCGGAGCTTGGTCACCTTTCAATCCAACAGTTCTACGGGTTCTTCTATCAATCTTTTCATTGAATCAACTTTCAGTTCTTGCACGGGGAGGATCTGACTTTCATCATCAACTTTGCATTTTCTCAGATAGCATATATTGAACGTGTCATGAATTCCTGCAAGTTCTGATGGAAGATCTAGTGTAACTGTCTGGTCATTCACAATCTGACGAATGCGGAAGGGACCAATGTAACGGGGAGCCAACTTCCCTCGTTTACCGAATCGAATCACACCCTTCCACGGAGAAACCTTCAAGTACACTAACTCCCCCACATCAAACTTAGCTGGGCGACGACGTGGATCTGCATACATTTTCTGCCTATCTCTGGCTGCTTTTAACTTATCTCTGGCAATAGCAACCTTATCAGCTGTTATCTGAACTATCTCAGGTCCTGCAAACTGTTTCTCACCAGCCTCTTACCAACACGTTGGAGTATGGCAACGGCGGCCGTATAACATTTCGTAGGAGGCATCCCAATACTAGAGTGGTAAGAATTATTGTACGCAAACTCAATTAACGGCAGGTGCGAATCCCAAGATCCACCATACTCAATCACACAAGCTCGCAACATATCCTCAAGTGTTTGTATGGTACGTTCAGTCTGACCATCAGTCTGAGGATGATAAGTAGTACTCAGGTTAATCCTCGTTCTCAATTATCTCTGTAAACTCCTCCAGAAGTTAGAAACGAATCTGGAGTCTCTGTCAGATACTATTGATAATGGCATGCCATGCCTCGCAACAATCTCATTAACATAAAGTTGAGCCAACTTACTTAGGGAAGCCATCTCACATGTAGCCAGGAAGTGAGCGCTCTTGGTCAGCCGATCCACAATCACCCAAATCATGTCATTATTCTTCTGAGTTCGCGGAAGTTTAGTCACGAAATCCATAGTTATATGTTCCCACTTTCACTCAGGAATTTCCAATTGTTTTAAAGATCCATAGGGCTTCTGATGCTCCGCCTTCACCTGTGCACAGATTTGGCATGATTCCAAAAACTGTGCCACATCTGTTTTCATAGTAGGCCACCAGTGAAGCACTTTCAGGTCGTTATACATTTTAGTGCTTCCTGGGTGTACTGACAATCTGGACTTGTGTGCTTCTGTCAAAACCAGCTTCCTCAAGTCTCCAAGCATAGGCACCCACGCACGAGTCTTATATACTTTTAATCCACGAGAGTCATCAGCAAGTTCGTCTTTACGTTTCTTCATTATTTCATTCTTTAAGTTTTCCTCCTTCGAAGCTTCCAACAGTACAGACTTGAGTCTATCCACTAGATCTGATACAATTTCAATACGCATAAATTGGATAGAACTTCCCACTCCCTTGCGGCTTAAGGCATCTGCGACCACGTTTGCTTTCCGTGGATGCTATATGATTTTGCAATCATAATCTTTGATCAATTCCACCCAGCGTCTCTGTCTCATATTCAATTCCTTCTGAGTAAACACATACTGCAGGCTCTTATGATCTGTACATATTACGCATTTGGTGCCATATAAGTAATGTCTCCACAATTTCAGGACAAATACAACTGCTCCCAACTCCAAGTCATGTGTCGGGTAATTCTTCTCATGGGGTTTCAATTGCCTTGAAGCATACGCAATCACCCGATCCCTCTGCATAAGTACACAGCTCAATCCCACAAACGATGCATCACAATAAACTATAAAATCCTCTGAACCACTTGGCAATGCAAGAATAGGGGCCTGACATAACAACTGTTTCATCATCTGGAAGGCTTTATCCTGTTCACTGCCCCATACAAATTTCACGTCTTTTCGAGTCAACTTAGTCAACGGACCCGCAATCTTGGAGAAGTCTTTAATGAACGTGCGGTAGTATCCAGCTAACCCTAGAAAACTCTTGATCTCGGACGCTGTCTTCGGAGCGTTCCAATTCATAACTGCCTCCACTTTCGAAGGATCCACTTTCACCCCCTCGTCACATATCACATGCCCCAAAAATTGAACCTCTCTCAACCAGAATTCGCATTTTGAGAACTTAGCAAACAGATGCTCTTTCTTCAGTATCTCCAAAATCTGTCTCAAATGCTTCTCGTGCTCTTCCTCAATCTTTGAATATACCAGAATATCATCGATGAAAATTATTACAAAAGTATCCAAAAATGGTCGACAAACTCTGTTCATTAAATCCATAAAGATCGCAGGTGCATTGGTTAAGCCGAATGGCATAACCAAAAACTCATAATGCTCGTAACGCGTACGAAAAGCCGTCTTTGACACGTCTTCCTCAGAAACACGCACCTGATGATATCCTGATCTCAAATCTATTTTAGAAAAGAACGAAGCCCCCTGTAGTTGATCAAACAAATCATCAATTCTTGGCAACGGATACTTGTTCTTTATCGTCCTCTTGTTTAGCTCACGGTAATCAATACACATACGCAACGTACCATCTTTCTTCTTCACAAACAGAACTGGTGCTCCCCACGAAGATGAACTTGGACGAATGAAGCCCTTGTCTAATAGATCCTGTATCTGAGTCATCATTTCCCGGATCTCTGAAGGTGCTAACCTGTACGGTGCTTTTGCCACTGGTCGGGAACCAGGAATCAAATCTATCTTAAACTCGACCTCACGAACTAGAGGTAGCCCTGGTAACTCCTCTGGAAACACCTCCGAGTATTCCGTTACCACCCGAATGTCGTTCACTGTCTGCTTTTCTTTCTTTCCATCAATTATATATGCCAGGTATGATTCGCAACCTTTATCCAACGCCTTTTTAGCCTTCAAATATGAGATAATCGGAATTACGGATCCAACCTTCTCCCCCCTTGCTACTACACTTGTGCCATCAGCCAACGGGAATGAAATCAACTTCTTGTGACACTTGATACTGGCCTGATTCAGACTCAGCCAATCCATCCCGAGCACCATATCGAACCCAGATAACGGCAATACAAGAAAATAAACAGGAAAACAAATACCGTCTATATCTATCTTAGCTCCAGCCACAACAGTCGTGACCGGAACCATCATACCATCAGCCACCTCTATTTCTAAGGCAGTAGCTAGTTCAGTTAAAGGCACATTTAACCTATCACAAAATTCTACAGATACAAAGGAGCGATTTGCCCCTGAATCAAATAACTCTCTAGAAGGAGTAGAGTTTATCAGAAACATACCGATTATCACATCATCCGTGGTAGTGGCATCATCCATTGTCATCCTAAATGCCTGACCCTTAGCAGTGGGTGGGTTCTTCCGTTTCTACCCAGCTGTAGATGACCCCCCTAGCTCCTCCCCTCCTGATCCTTACCCGGCTTTCTTACTCAACGGGCAATCACCAACCCGGTGTCCCTCTTTCTGACAGTTCCAGCAGACGCTCCTCGGCAGTCTGCAATTCTTTAGTTCATGGCCAAACTGGCCACACATCACGCATCTCATGGATTGGGGCGTACACTGCCCATGATGATATGACTTGCACCTGTTGCACCAAGGTGCCCTCTGAGCAAACCCACTTGCTGTAGTTGCTCTACTCTGATTACCTTGTCGGTTTCCACTGCCCTGCCCTCCTTGCCTCTGTTCAGTGTTATAGTGTTCAAACTTTGATTTCTGCTGGGAAATTCTTTCCCCACTCAACTGGTTCCTTGCTATCAAATCTCCTTTAGCCGATTTGGCTAAAGTGAATGCCTGGGATAAAGTGGTAGCCCATCTAGTGGCACTACGAAGATCTGGATGCAGTACCCCCACAAAATGGGCAATCTTCGATTCTTTATCAGGCACCCAGTGTGTGGCAAACCTCATCTTTTCGTTGAATTGACTGATAAGTTGGTCCACAGTCATATTTCCGGTCATCTGCAACTCCATAAATTCCCTCTTTATTTTAGCAATCTCAAAAGTTCCACAGTATTGCTCGCAAAGTTTCTCCTGGAATTGACTCCAAGTGATGCTATCCTGTTGTTGTTCTGTGAAATGTCCAGTAATCGAATCCCACCAGACCATGGCATCTCCTTTCAACATCCTTGATGCATATTTTACTTTCAATTCGTTTTCGTAGTTGCAAGCATCTAATGTATTTGTCATTTCCCTAAGCCAATTCAAGGTGATACTGGGGTCAGAACTCCCCCGATATTCAGATGGTTTACAATCAAGAACTGCTTGTAAGTACATGGCTGTTTGTATCCCGGAAACGCAAATGGATAACCTCTAGGTTGTGGATACGGATAGAAGAATGGTTGCTGCATCATTTGAGTCATCGGTGGTAAGGGTGCTGGCACTAGTGGTACAGTTGCTTGTGTGGAAATCGCAGTTGGTACCGGGGTTGGTTCAGGTTGACTTAATCTCTATTCCAAGTTAAGGACTTTATTCCGAAGGTCCATCAATTCATTCTCCAATTTAAAGACGTACTCACTTTGATCCTCCTCTTCTTCTTGGCCAGATGTTCCTGCTTGATTCACATACTCAATAATCGGTGCCTCTATAGACTAGGTCACAGGAGGTAGGATTGGGAGACTCTCTATCAGCCATAATCTGTTACAATCACATCACCTCATAGCTTATTATCATAAACCGTTAGTATCCAAAATACTAACTACTACTGGCAACTCTAACTCACTCTAATTCCCCCGATGGAAAGCTTGACCCGTCACGAGCCAATATTTGGGAATGCAACACTCTACCCGTGCATGCATCGCCAAACCTAGGCTCTGATACCAAACTGTTACACCGGAAAATCACAAGCCATTTTTTTTAAATACACTGCGAAAGTTAATTAAAAACCAACTTGATTACATATAACCAACATTTACAAATATACAATCATTTGTTCAAAGACAACAACATCATTATCAAATGTTTGGTGTTACAAAATATCTGGCTCGTCTCTTTTTCAAAATAAGTATCAGAGTGTGGTCAACTCTTCCTTCTTCAAATCTAACACGAACCTGCATAACATCAACTGAGGGGAATTAGCACAAAGCTAAGTGAGTAGAGGCTAAAGCATCAAATGCAAACATTCACAATCAATCATCAATCTTGTAATCACATATCTAGAGAAGACCGGCGGTTCGGCGCAGAACCTACAACCAATGCCGGCCAAAGCAAAGGTTTACCGATAGCATTCCACTAGATTGGCTCAATAAACTCCCCTCTGAGCAATAAATGCAACAGAAAGGCTACTACTGTTCAACCAACCAGTTAGACAATCCCAGCCCAAGTCCACGTATAGCTGACTTCTCAACGCAACTCAAAATCATCCTAAGAGCGCGTATCGACCAAATATTCATGCAGCAGTTAACAACATTCAATATCACAATCAGCAGTTCAATCAATTCAATCTGAAACCACAATCATGCTTCACATCAATAAAATTAACTGCAATCTTTACCATCCGTGTTTAACGTCCACTTACCTCAGTTTCAGCTTGAACTCAGATATCTAATTTTACTGAGCTTTAGGATTTCCTGAAAACACAACAATAACCAAGTCAGTCTCAATCCCATAAATATATATCCATATATTTATAGAACAATATCAAACAATAAACATTCACAAGTTTGACACAAAGTATCGGATTCTTAGAAATCCACAACTCGTAGGTTCCGGATTCTCAAACTATCGGATTCTTGCAAAAGTGTCGGATTTCCCTTAGTCTTGGATTTTACTTCTCGGATTTGGGTATAGGTTTTGGGTATCGGATTCTATCCTTCGGATTTCACTAAGTACCGGTTTTGGGCTATCGGATTCTATCATTCGGATATTTGGTCTCGGTTTACAAACTATCGGATTTGAAAGTATAAGATTCAAGTGTCGGTTTTAGGGTTCCGGATTTCAATCAAGAAGATTTTATGGCTCGGATTATACAAGTTATCGGTTTTCCAAACTATCGGAATTCATATTCTTACTCTACACCAAAACCGCTAGTTCATGGAAATATCAAATCCGCCATCTTCAAGTCATCATATCTCAAACTCAGATAATCATAAACTTATCCAAACTTTTCAGAAACATGTTTAAACACTACTAAACATATATTCATACACCAAAACATGATAATCTCATATAATCCATGAAAACACTTGAAACCCATAAAATCATGCTTCAAAAACCGATTCTTATAATCTTTCCATATGAACATGTTATTTCTACCAAAAATTATTCAACTAAACATTTAATCTTATGAGCCATAAAATCTAACGTTTAACTTGATTTTGGAATTAAATCACACAAATAATGAAAATCCGATTGATTCCTTCTTTGATCTTCCTTCGGTTTCTTAGCAGAGAAGAATACACAACACACACTTACACCTTACTAAATTTGAGATAATGAGTGGTTAATCCCCTATGGCTTACACGTATTCATGCACACTTATTAGGAGGTGGCAACAACTTTCTTAACACACATACACGTATACACTTCTACACTTACATACATACATACGGTTCTATTTACATACATACTACTCATGCATATAAACATACTTATTTAATTAATTAACCAACCAATTAAACACTTAATCATAACTAAAACAATTAGATACGTACCACAAACCCGCTAATCTCCTAGCCCAGGTTTGAGGGTGTTACATAATATTAATGAGCTTTTGGATTGCCTGTAAAACACAGCAATAATCGAACCAGTCTCAACCTCATAAATATATCTACTCATATATTTATAAATCATTCATCAAACAATATCAAACAATAAATACAATTTCCAGAATATAAAGTATCGGATTTCTCAAAAACTGTCGGATTCCAAGAATCTGGAACTCTGTGTCGGATTTGCCACTTATCGGATTTGGGAATCCGATGAATTTCAAACTGTCGGATTTTCCTTAATCGGATTTCAAGTACCCAGATTCAAGAGTATCGGTTTTCACATGTAGCGGATTTGGGTATAGGTTTTTGAGTATCGGATTAGAAGTTTAGGATTTTGGGTGTCGGTTTTCATGCCACTTGGATTACCAAGTATAGGATTTGAAACATTCGGATTTCATGGTTTCCGGTTTTAAAGTCTTGGATTCAAAGTTTCGGATTTCAATCACTAGGATTCTGAACTTCCGGTTTTCAAACTATCGGTTTTCCTATATTCGGAATTCACCTTCTTCCCCATCATCAAATCCGCCAGTTCATAGATCCAATCCGCCATATTCATAACTGAAATTCAGATTTCACAATGTTCATAAAATCATATCAAAAAAATGTTTAAACATATTTAAACATAGATTCATGCATCAATTCATCATATAACCATGCAAATCGTATGAACACATAAAACCCATCAAAACTTATATCAACAAATCCGATCATGTTAGTTCTATCAAAATTCAATCTAGTAGACATTAAATCATGATATAAATATATAACATCCAACCTTGATCTTGGATTAAATCTCACAAAAATGGAATCCGATAATTTCTTCTCCTTCTTTTCTTCTTTCTGTCGAGAGAAACTCAAGGCACACACACAACACTTTTTCTTCAATTTAGATAATGATGAGCAGGTGAATTTGCATGCTTTCTCACTAATTTACACATACACATATTTTTATGCAAGAGGTGGCAAATCCACCTTTTTAAACTCCCAAATCCCTACACGTATACACAAAATACATGCATACATAAATGATTACATATATACATACAATACATACATGCATACGGTTATATATATACATACAATATTTATATTAATATAAACACATAGGATTAAATCAATTAACCATTTAATCATATTAAAACAGTTAAGCACATACCACAAACCCGCTAATCTTCTAGCCTAGGTTTGAGGGTGTTACACCTTGCACCTGTTGCTTAACTTCATCCCAAATTGCTTAGGTTGAGGTTAGACTATCTATTTTAGAATAAATTTCAGCACACAGACCCTGTTTAGATAGTATTTGGCATCCTTGTCAGCACGTGCCCTATCTCTCTCTTCAGCAGTCAGTTCAGAAGGAAGCTTTCGTCTACGTTCACCAGCTATCGGTGGATTGTTATCAGGAATTGCCTCAATTATCTTTTCAAAGATAGCATCACCATTGAGGATACTATCTTTCATCATTTCTCCATATTTCTCATTATGTTCAATGAACTGTTGGGTTTTTGTGGTCCAAAATCACAGCGGAAGCAAAACGAGTAGAAAAAGAGTTTCAAAATTTGACCATGAATATGCCCACCATATGGACCAAAACTCTAAACATGGATAAACAACAAAATAAAGACGAGAAGGAATAGATTCATACCCTTGAAGCTATGTTCCTTAGTCAGATGGATTTGGAGTTTCGAAGCGTGTGTACTAACGTGTACACTTCTATCAAAGTCCACACTAAGTCTTGATCGTTTCCCACTTGCTAGAGTGTTAGGTGTGTCAACCTAAACACCACAAATAGCCTAACACACAAAGTATCAAAGCCTTGAGATCCTCTTTGTGTGAATGAGAGAATTATGTGCAATATGTATATATTTGTGAATCAAGTTCAAGGAACATAACACTAACACTTCTTGTGGCTTATATAGAGTTCAAATTTGAACTCAAAAACCGTCCATCATCATGCCACAATCAGTTACTAGAGTTATGGCCATAAACACCACAATAATCAGCCTTGAAAGCTGATTAAAGAAGCTGTTACTACACAAGGCACGGGTGTGCCAGCCCAAAAGGCGACACCCAAGTCATGCCCGACTTGGGCTCGTGCCTGCCCGTATGGCATGGCCGTACCTTATTGAGGCACGGGCGTTCCTTGGCCCACCAGAACCAGTTTCTGGTTTTCTCTCTCATTCGACCATCCGTGATGCCGGAATAGATACTTAGCGTGTGACCCAATAGGCCCTTGCTTCATCAGCCATGATACCAACTCGTGTGTGTGTCAGTGTGCATAATCCAACAGACTCCCACTTGCACATGACAAACTCACGAAAGGTGTCACCGACATAGAGAGGCCTCTAGCAAGGCATCTATGCTCACAAGTCAGCATAGGTTTTGTCTTCCCAAAACAAATACCTAACCAAAAGGAAAGGTCCTATAGATAAGTGATCACTTATCCCTTCATTCACGATATCCGATGTGAATAGAGGTCATGGAACATGATCAACCCCAAATCATTCACGATTATGTTTCTCGATGTAGACTAACTATGAGTAACAATACAAGTTGCACAATTGATCCATTATCAATTCAACTTGAGCACAGTCATGCATTTTGATTTGTCATCAGCTTAGTCAACGAGGGGCCCAAGGATATCTCTCAAAAGAGGAACGAATACCTTTGACTACACTGCCCTATCATAATAACAAGTTCTTGCCTGAAAACTTCCCTTATAACAGCCAGTTACGAACTGCGTTAGAAAGTAATCTAAACAAGCCCATGTTAATAATCAAGCAATGCGTGCATCTCCAGTAAAAGGATAAATAATATTATCATACTAATTTGCTCGTGATAATATCCATGAAGTAAACTCAGGTACGGGTCCTCCAATTACTTAATCACCATTAAGTACAGGCTAGTGTTGCGTAAACAAGTATTCAATCCAAGATGGAAACTTTACCAACCACTCGCCTCGATCTTAATTCACTTCTCCCTTACAATGAAGAACAACCGATTGTAGAGTATCTAGAATAAACAAGTTTATTCAAGCAAGTATTAAACATGCAAAGATAGAACACAATAATGTTTCATAAAGTAATCGCATCACGCGTATATTAAATCCCCATTTAATAGTCATTAAAATAAGAAATACATTATTGCTTTAATGTTCTCAATAACAAATACAACTAAAATAATTAACCCAAGTCACTAGCTAATCTTGTAACACTGTAATTTCTCAAGCCATTTTTTTAAATCTCTGCGGAAGCGTTAACTGATTTCATTTAAACAAACACCCACAAAGTACAAAGTACTATTTACAAACATCACATAAACTTGTGTTACAAAATATTTATAAACAAGTCTCGTCTCTTCTCAAACATAATATTAGGGCTTTAGTCAAATTTCCCTTCCCCACAAACAACGCTAAACAGCCAAACCTGCAAAAAGCAATCAACCGAGGGGAATTAGCACAAAGCTAAGTGAATGGAAGCTACAAACAAGCATCCACAACAACAAGCACAAACAATCACCATCCGATCAAACATACAGATCTCAAACAGATCAAACCATCATCACAAACCAATCCAACCTCTAGAGGAACGGCGGTTCTGCAGAACCTGCAACCGATGCGGGCCAAAGCAAAGGTTTACCTATAGCTATTTGCTACTTGGTATAGTTAAACCCCTTCTGATGCAACAAATGCATAGAATATCAAGAACTGTGCAATCAATAGCAGATAGCCCAGCCCAAAACATACGATAGCTAACCCCAAACCATGTACGCATATCGTTAACCATACGTACAGGTCTCACCACGTGCACATATCATTAACCATGTACACTGGCCACACAACAATCCAAAATATCTCAATCAACAAGCAACAATCAACTACCAATGAATAACAGTCAACACAGTCTATCAACACTTATCAGACTAGACAGACTATCATGACATATCATGGCAATTCAGACTAAACAGTCTATCAAGGTAACTCAGACTAAACAGTCTATCATAGCAAACGAATATCTCATATCATGCGATCATAAACGTTACCACCATCACCACTCGTGAGTATACTTCCACTCACCTCAGTCCTCGATCCCTTTGGCTCAGTTGTCTAATATCACTGAGTCTTCGTAGTTCCTGATAATACAACAAATCGGAATCAATCTCAATCCATAAATATATATATATTTATATCTCGAATGCGAAGTCACTTCGAGCGCGTCTTTGAATTCGAACCCAAACGCGTCGCGTTGCGACCTTGGACGGGTCGCGTCATGACAAGGCTTCGAGCGGTCCCTTTCGCATGCGAAGTCCCCTTTCTTCGAACAACACCCCTTCGAACTCGAAGTCAAGGATCGCGCCGCGACCCAAGGGGGTGTCGCGCCGCAGCATTCAACATCCCAGATTTTTATCATATTCTTCTTCACGTTCAACCAACTAAAGTCTCCATGGCCAATATCCAGAACTTCAAAAACTTACCAAATCTTACGAAAAACATATTTAAACATCTAATAACATCCATTCATGTATTTATAACACCTCAAATCCAAGATCTAATAACAATTAATGAAAACCCACTTGATTTTGAGCTTTCAAGCTTCATCAATGGTGAATTATCAAATAGCCAATTATTTCAACATAAAAACATACCAAGATAATCATACATGTGCTATGAACATATTCTAACCTTTTTCTTGAATTAACAAACACCAATTCTTCAACTTCCAATTTCCATGTTTCTTGCTTTTGAGAGGTTTCTTTGATGGCACGTTTACACATACCCACACACACACACACACTTCAATTTCACCAGCCACACTAAATGAAATGTTTCTAATATGTCCATGTTCCAACTTGTGTAAACTTTTAATCACATAGTCAGAGGCAGGAGGTGTCCTTTACTTCTTATTCATTCTTTTATGTAAACATATGTAACATACCTTCATGCATACATACTACATACATACATACCTTACATAACTTTTCTTCATTTTCTTTTCTTTTGATATTCCAGTACATATATATATACATATATATTTAATTCAATTCATAGAATTAATTTAATTAATTCTAAATAACCATTTAACCAATTAAATTTCAAATAACACAAATACAAACTCACCGCTAATCCGCTAATCCGCTAATCCACTTGCCCGGGTTTGCGGGTGTTACAAATCTTCACTCCTTCAGAGGATTCCGTACTCGGAATCCTATAGCACACCTCAAACGGATTATCGACTTTTTATATTCATTCATTTCTGGTTGTCAAGTCCTTTGTAATTCATATACATATCCTTCTTATCATCAAACCAAAATTCATTTCTACATATCTTTGTCACTTTCGAGTCATCAGGGTTCAACAAAAATTCTTTCAATTCTCTTTTTCAATTCAACACATAACTTAGACTTTGAGAAATCTGTCTTTTAGCTCATTTTCTTTCACATTCATGCAATTAGACAATATCAACACATTTCTTGAATACTTATTCTCAGTACCCTGTTTATCTCAATTAACAATTTCTCCATATTGTTTCACTCTTGCTTTCGACTAACCATGTCAAACATTACTTCCGATATTCACATAACGACTCACAATTGACATTTCAACATCCACTTGATAGAAACCACATCACGCCAATTTAATCAATTTGCTTATGAATTCCACGAATCATCAAAATCAAACTCAAACACAATTTCATTCTCATTTATCTGCACACTCTTTCTTCTTCACTATCCAGTAAGGATTCAGTCGCATTGTTGATCTCATATATCAATGTTTGTTATAAACTCTTCTAGAAGTTTAGTCAATTCTTTCAATTTTCGTCAGAAGTCTCGATACATAACATCACACATTCTATTCATCTCATCAATATATAATTTGCCTAACAAACGCTATCCCACTGGTGATAAAATACAAGCGTTCTCACTAATCAGTTAATAATCACTCATGATATATCCAAATTCCCTCTCATGTAGTAAATCAGATGTCAACTCCATCGTATCTTGTGATCACCATCATTCTAATATTCCAAATTATCTCATCCGTACGCAATTTTGCTCAAACGGTGCCATCCTATTGAGCAACCACAATTACCCGTAACATATTCAAATTTCATCATCACCGTTCTAGTATCTCAGGTTATCTCAACAGTGCATAATTTTCTGATACTCTGCCTTGACTAATACACAATCATGTCATTTCTACGAAATATATCATGTTCACTTCTTTCGTAAGTCATCAATTAAATACTTTGTATGGCATTATACTATTTAACCCTTCCAAGTGCACTAGCAGTTTAGTTTCGTAAGTCTTGTTCAAATTAAATTTCCAATTCCAAGCAAAGGCACTTTCCTAGCAAAGGCAATTCATGTATAATATCCACAAGTCTTCATTCCATATGCTCAGGCCATTACATTCTTCTTCTATCATTCTTTAAATCACATATGTCTTCAGTTCATAAATAACCACTATTATTTAGCCAGCTCTTTCACATACATAACTTCTTGTAATTAGACATCAATTACAACTTTTACCCAAGCAATTCTACATATCTCAAACTTACCTAATCTATAGTAATCCACCTCTTTCTCATATTTATTAATTTCAATCATCAAAGTCAAGGTGTACTTCAATTCGCATAATTCTAGAGTTGTCATCATAATCTCCCTCATATTATCACATTTCTAATTATCAATTATCTTTCCGAGATAATATTCAAATCTCTCATTCACATTCTTCTATTCATTCTAAACTTTGTTTCTGTCATATGTTCAACTTATCTGTATATAAGCATTCGCTTTTTCTTTTAATAATCAGGTCAATCATACATACTTTTCCTTACAATCAACATTTCTCACATAGTCAATACAAACGTATCTGCTACAATCTAACAAAAACCATATTTCAACTTACCATAATCTCTTTAGGTTCATCAATCATTATCATAAATTACCTTCACCCACTGGGTTTAACAACAACTAGTAATCTCAGTTATATCTTTATCTAAACATCTATGGGTATCCTAAAATCATTCAATTACTTTACTTCCTCACTTTCTTCCTCCTTTCTTCTTCTTTGCACAAACACGAACTTATAAATATACATATACAAACATATCACATCTATACACCTATCCAAATACCGTTTGCAAAACAATCTTACAACACATTGCATAGCATGCCATTTAACTAATCTAGAAACATTCTTTCCTTAGCATATCATACTCAATTCACATTATTTCAAATATCACATACGTACTATCATATCACTTCTAACAATAGTTCCAGATAATTTTACGATAACATAACATCAATTATCTTTACTTCTAAAGAATCATACTCTTTCAGAAGTAAGCATACACACTTAGCATACAAAGGCATGAAGCATCAACAATTAACACGCACAAATATAGAAGTTATCAAAACGTACCCATCATATTATCTTCAATATTAACCTCGTCGTCAGTCATCATATCATAAGTTCTACCCTCTAGCACAGAAGGGTTCTTTCTCTTTCGTCCATTTGCTGAGGAGGATCACCCACCTGCATCTACTCCTGACTCCGACCCCATTCTTCGTTCTTCATAACATTCATTCGTACGATGACCCTTTTTATGACAATTCCAACACACACTCCGAGGGAAACCACATTCCTTGATCTCATGTCCAAACAATCCACATCGGATGCAACACAAAGTCTGGGGTGTGCAAGGCCCCGTATGAACAAATCTACACCGGTGGCACGAAAGCAAACTTTGTTTAGATCCACATGTCTTAAGTTTCTTATTTCGATTCTTCTGTTTCTGGCCACTCTACCCACTCTGTCTTTGTGGTTCGTTAACATGTTTGATCATTGATTTCTACTGCAAAATACATTCTCTATTCATTCTATCCCTTGCCTTTCCATCACCTTCCGCCGACTTGGCTATGTTAAACGCTTGTGATAAGGTATTTGCCCACCTGGTAGTACTTCAATATTCTGGAAGCAAAGCTCCCACAAAATGTTGTATCTTTGATGCCTCATCAGGCACCCACTATTTCAAAAACCGTAATCTCTCATTAAATTTTTTAATCAAATCATCTACCGTCATGTCTCTTGACATCTTCAAATCCATAAACTCTTTATTAATTTTTGCAATCTCAAATGAGATACACTATTGTTCGCACAACTTCTCTTGAAATTGATTAAGTAATACTTTCCTATTGTTCCTCAGTAAAATGCCCGGTTAATGAATCCCCCCATACCATCGCATCACCTTTAAGCATACGAGTCGCAAATTTAACTCTGGATTCACCCTCGATATTGCACGCATCAAGAGCTTTTACCATTTCTTGCAACCAATTCAAAGTCACGTTTGGATAAGTACTCCCGTGATATCTCGATGGTTTACAATCCAAAAATTGTTTGTACGAACAAGTTTGTTTAAATCCCTGATATCCAAAAGGATAATCTCCGTGTAAAGTGGAAGGCTTGAAAAATAACGGTTGCGTCACTTGCGTTACCGGAGGAAACGAAGCGGTAACTGGCAGAGTAGTAAATTGGGTAGTAACAGTTGTTGGTATCTGTGATGACATACTCTGATTAATCATCTCTTTTCCGATACCACAAACTATATCTCTGAGTTCCTGAAGTTCATTCTCTAACTTGTGAATATATTCCTCTCGATCATTTTCCTGTTCATAACTTGAAGTACCCACACGATTTGTCATATGCACAGTATCAATCACTGAAGTCTCAACCATCATTTGGGTTACAGGAGGATCAACAGGGGTATCTCTGTCAGCCATATCTATACAATCACATCATCTTACAATCTCATTAGATAAACCATTAGTACATAACATACTAACTAACAGACATCTTCACCAATTCACTCTAATTCCCCTAAGGAAAGTTTGACCCAACACGAGCCAAGATTTGGGAATGCAACACTCTAGCCGTGCCTGCATCGCCAAACCAAGGCTCTGATACCAACTTGTAACACTGTAATTTCTCAAGCCATTTTTTTAAATCGCTGTGGAAGCGTTAACTGATTTCATTTAAACAAACACCCACAAAGCGTTAACTGTCTCTTCTAAAACATAATATCAGAGCGTTGGTCAAATTTCCCTTCCCCACAAACAAGGCTAAACAGCCAAACCTGCAAAAAGCAATCAACCGAGGGGAATTAGCACAAAGCTAAGTGAATGGAAGCTACAAACAAGCATCCACAACAACAAGCATAAAAAATCACCATCCAATCAAACATACAGATCTCAAACAGATCAAACCATCATCACAAACCAATCCAACCTCTAGAGGAACGGCGGTTCTGCAGAACCTGCAACCGATGCGGGCCAAAGCAAAGGTTTACCTATAGCTATTTGCTACTTGGTATAGTTAAACCACTTCTGATGCAACAAATGCATAGAAGATCAAGAACAGTGCAACCAATAGCAGATAGCCCAACCCAAAACATACGATAGCTGACCCCAAACCATGTACGCATATCGTTAACCATACGTAGAGGTCTCGCCACGTGCACATATCATTAACCATGTACACTGGCCACACAACAATCCAAAATATCTCAATCAACAAGCAACAATCAACTACCAACGAATAACAGTCAACACAGTCTATCAATACTTATCAGACTAGACAGTCTATCATGACATATCATGGAAATTCAGACTAAACAGTCTATCAAGGCAACTCAGACTAAATAGTCTATCATAGCAAACGAATATCTCATATCATGCGATCATAAACGTTACCACCATCACCACTCGTGAGTACACTTCCACTCAACTTAGTCCTCGATCCCTTTTGCTCAGTTGTCTAATATCACTGAGTCTTTGTAGTTCCTGAGAACACAAAAAATTGGAATCAATCTCAATCCATAAATATATATATATCTCAAATGCTCATAAATAGCATATAAATAATTAACATATAATCTCGAACAATTACGCATCAAAACAATCAATCAACCAAACTTCATAATTCTGAAAAGTGGAGGTCGCGCCGCGACCAACCCCAGTGTCACGCCGCGACAAGCCTTCGAACGCAATCCTTCGAATGCGAAGTCACTTCGAGCGCGTCTTTGAATTCGAACCCAAACGCGTCGCGTCACGACAAGGCTTTGAGCGGTCCCTTTCGCATGCGAAGTCCCCTTTCTTCGAACAACACCCCTTCGAACTCGAAGTCAAGGATCGCGCCGCGACCCAAGGGGGTGTGGTGCCGCGACATTCAACATCCCAGATTTTTATCATCTTCTTCTTCACGTTTAACCGACTAAAGTCTCCATGGCCAATGTCCAGAACTTCAAAAACTTACCAAATCTTACTAAAAACATATTTAAACATATAATAACATCCATTCATGTATTTATAACTGTTGGAATATGCCCGCTGACATGAACGAGTTAATAGCACTACTGATGAAGTATAGGCCTATTGGGTCACACACCAAGTATTGATTCCGGCAACACGATCAAGCAAAAGAGAGAAAAAGGCCAAAATGGGTTTTGGCGGCATGGTACACGGGCCGTGTTCAGCCCAACTAGCACGGGGCGTTTTGACCAAAGTAGAGGTCGTGTGCTTTGGGCCTACATGGCCGTGTAGGTCAACACGGGCCGTGTTGGGTCTACAAGACACAGGCTAACATGGCCCAATTGAGGTCGTGGGCTTTGGGCCTACACGGTCGTGTTGACCAACACGGGCCGTGTACGACCGTTGTAACAGCAGAATAAACAGCTTTAAACACTCATTTTAATGGAATTAATGTGAGTGAATGCTAGGCTACGATTCATATGTCTCTGGAACAGTAGTTTAGGAGTTCTAGAGTCTTATGCATGTGTTGATACTCTCTCAAGTTGTTCTTCTTCTTTGTGATCAAGTTTGGTGCACAAGAGAAATTAATATACACTTTGTGGTCTAGACTTGATGCACAAAGGTGTTTGTTGTTCTTGTGTTGTGTTGTTTTGGTAGCTACACCAACCTACTAGCATTGGGGAATCAAGTGTGCTTGGGGTGGACTTCACTAGAGGAATTCTTCTTGAATTCTACACACTTTGACAAAGAAGAAAGCTTGTGGTGATCTTGTATGATGGTATAATCTTTCTTCTACCTTGTTTATTACATTCTAGTTGCAACTTCATGTTAAGATGTTGGTCCATGGAATGTGTGTTTGTTTGGCTAGCTTAGAGTTTTGTATTGTATCTTGCTTCCGTTGCTACTCGTTTGTGCCAAAAAATACCTTCAATGGTATCAGAGCCATATCTAACATGGCTTTGCACTAACGAGTCTAGAAAAACCATATAAATGTTTCATATAAGAAAATTGTTTTCTTGAAATGTTTTTCCGTGTAGATGGTTGCTAGGCTAAAATCGCTATATTTGTAGCCTATATAATATTCATATAAATATTTTTATATTAGAAAATTATTTTCTAGAAATGGTTTTTCATGTAGATTCATGTTAGGCTAAAATTGGTATATTTTTAGCCTACCTAATATGTTAGTTTTTACATCAAGTCTCGAAAAGCCATATAAATACTTTTATATAAGAAAATTGTTTTCTTAAGATTGGTTTTTCATTGAGACTCTTGTTGTACTCTTGTTATGCTAGAATTGTTATATTTGTAGCCTTGTTAATATTTTAGTTTTTATATTTATATATTTGTTGTAACTTGGCATGAAGTGTACACAAATATATACTTATAAATGCATATGTGAATATGTCTCACAAAAATAGTTTGGTACACTAATGCATATGTACAAGGAATGTCATTATGGTGCCTTTGATGTTGTTGACAATCTTAACTAAAATATAGATATATATTTGTATCATGGTTTTGTGTGGCACGCCATGTTTCATTTATGTTGCGTTTGGTTAATTCATATGCCCTTAGACCTGTGTGTTGTGGTGGTTGATTGACTTGGTTTTTGGTGACCTGCGCCCCGTATTGATGTAATATAATTTATTTATTTATTTATTGGTGCGGATTGCAAGCCGTTTCTTTTATTCCGTGTATTTGTATAAATAGTGTAGGAATGCGACCTGCATGTCGTTTATATATATATATTCTATGTATTTGTAAATACTATATAATTAGAACCGGAGAAATCAACGGGAGTCATAGTGATGACATCTTGGCGAGAAGGAATCAACACGCTATTGGAGGTGTTGGATTCAATGGGAGCTCACCCAACGAGACTTTACCTTGTCCTTAGGTTTTGGCCTCGTTTTCCCCGTTGTGGCTCACGGGGTAAATGCATAGGATTTTTTGGGCATGTTACCGAATTATATATATATATATATATATTTTTTGCGTGGTTCTGTTTTATTTTTCTATGCATGGATTAGGATTCGCATGCTAGACAATTTTTCTATAAAATTAAATAAAACACAACGTTTGTTAAAATGGTTAACAATCTCGCGCTAATAGAATTGACAAAGAAAATATAAACTTGGTATTATATTTAAAAAGTGCTTAAAATCATTTTGACACTTACTTTGTTAATTCACAAAAGGGTTTTTATAAACCGGAAACAAAATTCCGTTTTTAAAATGTAAATCACGCACCATGCGTAAGACGACACCACCCGAATCTAACGAAACAAGGATGATTGTCGAGCTAAGCACGAGTCATTCCTTGCGTAGTTGTGTGGAAGGTGAGTGGGTAACTCGCATGATTGGTTGTCGAGTGAAGCACGAGCCAATTGATGGTCGGAAGTGCCACCCGTGTGTCTTGTCGGACGGTTTACAATTTTAGTATATAATTCTTGATTAGTTGTCGAGCTAAGCACGAGCTAAACAAAAATTATATATTAAGATTGGTGTAAGGAAGGGGTCAAACATGCCAATCGAGATAATGGATGTCAACTGATCCCGCAAGTGTCTAAGAGTTGTAATAGAGATTACAATTGGTAAAATGGTTGCCGGCCTAAATAGCTTCGCCACGTGATCCGCGGCAAACCCATCACGGTGCGAGGTGAAATAAGGTTCTTAGCCCTTGTTACGAATAATTGTTTTTATCTAAAACTATGGGGTAATTATTTTTAACAAAGTTTATCTAAACTAACCAAAACTCGTATTATTGTTATTTATAGATGTCAAACCAAAACAACACTACGTCAAACATCTCACTTCGTGTATTCCTATAAAGGGATAAACTCACGGGGGTGAACTTTATTGCATGCCTTAGGTAATTGAGGATTATCCTTCGCCATGAGTCAAAGTTGCACATCCTTGAGGAACCCCTTCCGGAGCCAGCTGCTACCAACGCGACTTGGGCCGTCCGATACGGGTATGAAAAACGTATTGAGGACACGCATGATGTTGCCTGCCTCATGTTGTCAACTATAAACTCGGAGTTGCAAAAGCAGCTCGAGCACATGAGTGTGTACAATATCTTAAATAAGCTGAAGGACATGTTCCAACATCAAGTTAGGCAGTAACACTATTAGTGTGTTAAAAGCCTAGTCGGTTGTAGGCTGCAGGAAGACGGGAATGTTGGTCTTCACGTCCTAAGATGAAGGTGAATGTGGACCAAATGGAGAGGTTAGGATTTCCTATTGGGAGAGAGCTCGCTGTGGATATTGTACTCCAGTCTTTGCCCGCATCATATGATCAGTTTGTCACAAACTATCATATGGAAGGTATGGAGAAATCCTTAAGCGAATTGCATGGCATGTTGAAGTCTGCGGAGTCTGACATAGCCAAGCATAATTCCACCTCAACCACTCCCGTCTTGGGCGTAAAGAAACAAAAGAAAAGGAAGAAGAAACGACCCTAAGAAGAAAGGTTGGAGTTTCCAAGCCTATCCTTGATATTGAGTCGAAGGACATAGAGAATGTGCCTCAAGAAGAGACTCAAGAAAAGGTGGTTTGCTACTTCTGTGGAAGATTTGGAAATTGGGGCCGTCACGCCTGCCCTACGTGCCGAGAGGATATAAGACTTTTCAGGAAAGAGAGAGTTAACTTTCCATCTTCGGGTACGTTCATGATTCATTGCTATTCTTATATAAGCTGGGTAGTTGACCCGAGCTGATTGACTCACGTTTGTCACAAATTTATTTTGTTACAAAGTGTAGGTCCTTTGGTGAGAGAAAAGCATGATGAACCGGATCTCGAACGAGGAAACCATGGTGATTGTCCTCTAAGAGAAGATAAGGAGACTTGATCTTGTCGCCGGTTTATTTATTACTTTATTTTATTGCCCTGCGTGGCAAGTAACATCTCTTTGTATGCTGGCTTTAATTACAGTGGACAAAATTTTGAAGTTTTAAGAATTGATGTAAAACCTTTTAAGCATTGTTTATTCAAGGTTTATTGATGTCATAACTCATGTGTTGTTTTGCCCTGCGTGGCACACAACTTTACATGTGGTGACAACGAGTTTATTCTTAACATACGAAATTTATTATGAAAATCTATTGTGAGATTTTTGTTACATTCAAAATTTTTCATGTCATGGCATACATAAGGTTTGTTACAAGTAATAGAATATTCATGAATGATTGATTCTGAATCCAAAATAGTTTGGATTAATTATCTTTGTATGATAATTAACTTAACCACATAAACAAGAGATATATATCGCCTAGATCCGTGTGGTTCGGATCTCGGGATAGTTTAGCCTCGGGCTAGACGTTTTGATGTTTATCTTGTTTATTTGGCTAAGATGATTATGAGATCCTTCACAAGAGTTTGAGAGAGGATTAAAGGCTTGTTAGATATGGATAATCCGTTCAAGCACACCACAAAGAATAACGAGAGCGAAACTTTTTCGTCACTACCTTGATGATAGTAGTTGCGAGACGTTTATTAGTTTAGGTATATGTCTGAAACCTTGTTGGTGTTCAGAATTAACCAAGACAAAGTTTCAGAATCAATAGGGCATATAGATTAAGGTACTTGGATCTAGTGAAGATGCTAAGCTACTTACTATATATATTGAATGACCATATAGTGAATTGTGGAATTGTTTCACAATTCATATCCTACTAAGACGCATTGGTACATGGTGTCATGGAGTAGGGAACCGGGTCTTGTTGATCCGGTTTATGACGGGTCAAGAATGTGTGTCCGATTTGTTGGGATATTCATTTGCCATTGTGACTAAGTCCTCAAATCCAAATTCAATTGATGGTCTATTTAGCGCTTAATGAGATATGACTAGAAAGGTTCTTTGCTTGTCTATCTTATAGTTCGAAGTTATCCATTCTACTTTCAGTGGGAGATGGATAAACTTGAAATCAAGAAGTGCTAATACATTTGAGGAGTTCTTCTAAGTTTTAGCTATTTAACCTTTTGATAACAATGTTTGTTGCTTAAAAGGGGAAGAAGAGAGAAACTAAAACTAAGGCATTCAAGTGGAAGAACGTGGAACTTAAATGAAGACTTGATGATGATACTAGCATATAATCTGATGTCTTTGATAGATGATTAGCATGGTTATGCTGGTATGCCTGACTAAGAGTCATTACTTCTTTTAATTCTGATAAGAGTCATATAGAGCCAAAAAGATATGGGTTTCTCATATCTAAGTGGCAATGACTTGATGGTAAGTCGTGTTGAGTTCACCACCTATCGGAAGAAGTAGTGGATCCAGAATTCACTAAAATAAAAGAAGTAAATGATAAAGAGATGCAATCCATTTGAAATGTCCACGTGCTTGACTTGACTTGATCCTATACCTAGGTGTATACCAAGGTGGTAGTGATGGGATTAACATGGATGGGGTTGTAGATAACTTCAAATACCGACTAGTGGTAAAGTTTTTCATGATAGTTATGGAGAAACTTGTCCTAGTGGCTATGTTGAAGAATGTTTGATACTCGTGGATATTAATGACTACGTTTTGTCATGAAACAATATGACGAGGAAGTGCTTATAACACTCTCCGTGGGTCTTAATATACATCCGTAGTATCCGTATTATGTCTACGAAAGTGGATAAGTCCGATTCGGGCTTATGCTTGCGTCTTAAAGGAAATATCTTTGCTTACTATTAGAAAATCATAGTGACAAGTTTTCTAGAAGCGTAGATAAAACCTTTTATGTATGTCAGGGCTAGTGGGAGCTTTGTTGTATTCCTAGTGTTAAATGTCTATTGAAGATAATGTCCCGACATTAGGTTATCTGCAAACCTAATTCAGGAATTACTGCTTCATAAGGGCATTTAGGAGATACAAAATTGGATAGTATTTAGTTCAAGAAATATAGAGATATGTTCTTGGTGTTTGACGACTAGAATAGGCTTGGAGTAAGTAGTTACTCTAATGCGTGTTTCTGCTAGGATAACTGTTGATGTTTGGTCAAAGTTGATGATCCTAACTTGTGGTGTTGTTTGTTGGTTCTTAAAGTATCACTAACCTTATTATGGGCTTTTGGGACAATGAGGGTGTGATTGCTTTAAACTTTTGAAAAGTTGAGATCTTTTTGATGCATACTTTTGAATTAGTCTTGTCAAAAGAGATATAATTGAATAACAAAAGTACTTATGGATGTTGTGGTAAAAATCCACTAGTTAAGGCGTTGTTATGGACTAGTGATGTTTATCATACTAGGTCAATTAGCATTTCTAATGCATGTAACTTGGCTTGAATATGTTTTGGTTCATGTTTGATTTGTACTTATATTGTGGGGACGTTAAGCAGTATTGCAATTCATACTATATCGATTATTAAATGGAGATTTAATAATACGCCAAGGGCGGGTATTTTATGAATCCTTATTGTGTTCCATCTTAGCATGTTTAAACACTTCCGAGAATGTTTTTCATTCTAAAATCTCCACAATCAGTTATACTTTATGGGAAGGAAGTATAAATTTAGATTGAGGTAAAGAATTGGTTTTGTTAAACGTGGTTCTTGCCTGTACTTGAAAGGGGTTTCAAGTGATTGGAGGACCCACACCCGAGTTTGCTTCATGGTTCTGGTCATAAGTAACTCGGGATGATGATGAGGTTTCATCCTTAAACTAGAGATACATGTGATTCCAAAGCATAGGTCTGCTTCGCTTTGATCGTTTTCTAACGCGGTCTGTAACTGGTCGTTATAAGGGAGATGATTGGGTAGAGTATTGTATATGTGGCGGGACTATGTAGTCAAAAGGAATTTATTCCTCTATGTATAGAGAAGATATCCGTGGGTCTGTCGATGATTGAGAGTTGACGTTCATATGCATGGCCGTGCTCAAGTTATATTGATGATGGATCAATGTTAACTTGGTTTGTTGGTCACCACTAGTCTAGAATCGAGAAACATAATCGTGAACGATCTGAAGGTTGACTTTATTCCATGCCTTGTGTTCACATAGGATATCGCGAACAAAGGGATGTACATGTTCATTTATGTTTAGGACAATCATTTCATGATTGAGATCTTGTCAAGAGTGGCATACCCTATACTGACTTGGGAGCATAGATGTCTTGCTAGAGGCCGCTCTATGTTTGTGTTATTTTTCATAGTCGCGCCACGTGCAAGTGGGAGTCTGTTGGAATATGCCCGCTGACACAAACGAGTTAATAGCACTGCTGATGAAGTATAGGCCTATTGGGTCACACACCAAGTATTGATTCCGGCAACACGATCAAGAAAAAGAGAGAAAAAGGCCAAAATGGGTTTTGGCAGCATGGTACACGGGCTGTGTTCTTGAACACGGTCCGTGTTCAGCCCAACTAGCACGGGGCGTTTTGGCCCAAGTAGAGGTCGTGTGCTTTGGGCCTACATGGTCGTGTAGGTCAACACGGGCCGTGTTGGGTCTACAAGACACGGGCTAACTTAGCCTAATTGAGGCCGTGGGCTTTGGGCCTACACGGCCATGTTGACCAACACGGGCCGTGTACGACCGCTGTAACAGCAGAATAAACAGCTTTAAACACTCATTTTAATGGAATTAATGTGAGTGAATACTAAGCCACGATTCATATGTCTCTGGAACAGTACTTTGGGAGTTCTAGAGTCTTATGCATGTGTTGATACTCTCTCCAATTGTTCTTCTTCTTTGTGATCAAGTTTGGTGCACAAGAGAAGTTAATATACACTTTGTGGTCTAGACTTGATGCGCAAAGGTGTTTCTTGTTCTTGTGTTGTGTTGTTTTGGTAGCTACACCAACCTACTAGCATTGGGGAATCAAGTGTGCTTGGGGTGGACTTCACTAGAGGAATTCTTCTTGAATTCTACACACTTTGACAAAGAACAAAGCTTGTGGTAATCTTGTATGATGGTATAATCTTTCTTCTACCTTGTTTATTACATTCTAGTTGCAACTTCATGTTAATATCTTGGTCCATGGCATGTGTGTTTGTTTGGCTAGCTTAGAGTTTTGTATTGTATCTTGCTTCCGTTGCTACTCGTTTGTGCCAAACAAATACCTTAAATAACACCTCAAATCCAAGATTTAACAACAATTAATCAAAACCCACTTGATTTTGAGCTTTCAAGCTTCATCAATGGTGAATCCTCAAATAGCCATGTATTTCAACATAAAAACATACCAAGATAATCATACATGTGTTATGAACATACTCTAACCTTTTTCTTGAATTAACAAACACAAATTCTTCAACTTCCAATTTCCAAGTTTCTTGCTTTTGAGAGGTTTCTTTGATGGCAGGTTTACACTTACACACACACACTTCAATTTCACCAGCCACACTAAATGAAATGTTTCTTCTAATATGTCCATGTTCCCACACGTGTAAAATTTTAATCACATAGTCACAAGCATGAGGTGTCCTTTCCTTCCTATTCATTCTTTTATGTAAACATATGTAACATACCTTCATGCATACATACTACATACATACATACATACATACATACATACCTTACATAACTTTTCTTCATTTTCTTTTCTTTTCATATTCTAGTACATATATATATATATATACACATATATATTTAATTCAATTCATAGAATTAATTTAATTAATTCTAAATAACCATTTAACCAATTAAATTTCAAATAACACAAATACAAACTCACCGCTAATCCACTAGCCCTGGTTTACGGGTGTTACAAATCTTCCCTCTTTCGGAGGATTCCGTCCTCGGAATCCTGTAGCACACCTCAAACGGATTATCCACTTTTTATATTCATTCATTTCTGGTTGTCAAGTCCTTTGTAATTCATATACACATCCTTCTTATCCTCAAACCAAAATTCATGAGAATCATGCTTAACTTGTGACAAAGGTTTGGTGAGTGGATCTACCATGTTCCCCTCAGTCCGTACTCTACTAACCACAATGTCTCCATTCTCGATAATATCACGGATAAAATGATATTTCTGAGCAATGTGTCTTGTACATCGATGCGTTCTTGGTTCCTTAGCTAGAGCTACTGCACCCTCATTGTCAAAGAAGATCTCAATAGGGTTAGCGATGCTAGAAACCACTCCAAGGTCCTGAATGAATTTCTTCATCAAGATGGCTTCCTTAGAAGCCTCGCTAGCAACAATATACTCTGACTCCGTGGTAGAATCGGCCACTGTATCTTGCTTGGAACTTCTCCAACTTATTGCTCAACCATTTAACAAGAATACAAATCCCGATTGAGATAGGAAATCATCCTTGTCCGTTGGAAGCTAGCATCAGAATATCCAGTAACTCTGAGCTCCTCCGATCCATCGAACACTAAAAACATTTCCTTAGTTCTCCGAAGATATTTAAGGATGATTTTAACCGCAACCCAATGACTTTGACCAAAGTAAGCCTGATATCGGCTCATCATGCTCAAGGCATATGACACATCAGGCCAAGTACATAACATAGCATACATGATTGATCCCATTGCCGAAGCATACGAGACTCGACTCATTTCCTCTAGTTCATTTTGAGAACTAGGACATTGAGACTTTCTCAACGCCATACCATGCAACATAAGCAAATTCCCTTTCTTGGAATCTTGCATCTTGAACCTCTTCAAGACTTTATCTATGTACGTACTCTGGCTCAAACCAATGAGTCTCTTAGATCATTATCCCCAAAATATTGCTGCTTCTCCCATGTCTTTCTTAGAGAAGCAACTCCCAAGCCAGGTTTTCACTTCCTACAAGGTAGTCAAGTCACTTCCTATGAGTAGTATGTCATCTACATACAAGACTAGGAAAACTACAGCACTCCCACTAGCCCTGACATATACAAAAGGTTCATCCTTGCTTTTAGAAAAGCCAAACTCTTTGACCTTTTCATCAAAGCAAATGTTCCAGCTCCGAGATGCTTGCTCAAGTCCATAAATGGATCTCTTAAGCTTGCAGACTTTATTAGGATATTTGGGGTTTACGTAACCATCAGGTTGTGCCATGTAAACCTCCTCTGCCAAATTCCTGTTAAGGAAGGCAGTCTTGACATCCATCTGCCATATTTCTAATCGTAATATGCAGCGATAGCCATTAATATCCTAATAGACTTCAACATAGCCACTTGAGAAAAAGTTTCATTATAGTCTACACCATGAGTTTGAGTGAAACCCTTTGCTACCAGTCGGGCTTTGAAGGTGTCTACCTTTCCATCCATGTTAGTCTTCTTCCTGAAGACCCATTTGCACCCTACTGGTTTATGGCCGGGTACTGGATCAACCAAGTCCCAGACTAGATTATCCGCCATGGATTGCATCTCACTTTCCATTGCCTCCTTCCACCTAGCAGACTCAGGGCCCGCTACGGCTTCCCGGTAGTTGGTCGGTTCACTATGATCAACCAATAGTTTGTCGCCCTCGGATATGAGAAACCCATATCTTTCCAGCTCATTACGAACCCTACCATATCTACGGAGCTCTAATGGCTGTGTGTTAGGTACCTCATCCTCCACTGGTTGGGGTTCCACTTCTTCTGGTACCCCGACCTCAGAAGAAGTACTAGTGCCAACATCAGGTTGAACATTGTTGTCATCTAGAATTTCTTCAAGATCTACTTGCCTCCCACTGGCTTCTGCAGATATCAGCTCCCTTTCAAGGAAGACCGCTCTTCGAGCAACAAACACCTTGTTCTCCGAAGGTTTGTAAAACAAATATCCCATAGAACCAGCTGGATAGCCAATGAAAATACACTTCTCAGCTCTGGGTTCAAGTTTGTCTTGAGCTTCACGTTTCACGTAAGCTTCACAACCCCAGACCTTGAGATAGGCTAGCGAAGGAACCCTTCCATGCCATATCTCGAACGGTGTACTTGCAACCTTCTTCGTTGGTACAAGGTTCAAGATCCTAGCAGCGGTTTCCAAAGCATAACCCCAAAAACTTGGGAGTAGCTTTGTGCGACTCATCATGGGCCGAACCATATCTAATAAAGTTCGGTTCCTCCTTTCAGCGACCGCATTTAATTTTGGTGTCCTGGGTGGAGTAAGTTGTGAAATAATTCTACAACCCCTAAGATGATCAAGAAACTCGGTATTAAGATACTCACCACCCCTATCGGATTTGAGAATTTTAATCCGCTTGCCCAATTGATTCTTCACTTCATTTTGGTATGTCTTAAACACCTCGAAGGTTTCAGACTTATGCTTAATCAAATAAACATAACCATACCTACTAAAATCATCAGTAAAAGTAACGAAGTACCTACAGTTGTTTCTTGTAGCAGACCTGAACGGACCACACACATCCGTGTGAACAATGTCCATCAAGTCTTCGCCCCTCTCAATAACGCCGGTGAAGGGTGCTTTAGTCATTTTGCCTAATAAACAAGAATCGCATACTTCGCTTGACCCGTGATCAAACGATTCCAAAATCCCATCCACTTGGAGTTTGGCGATACGTTTCTTGTTTATATGGCCAAGATGACTATGCCACAAAGACAACTTGTCCAATACACCTTTGGACTTAGAATCAATGTTCATGATTGATTTATTACCATCCAAATACACACTTGTTTCATAAATCCCATGACATGGATAAGCTTTAAAGTAATGAACATCATCTCTCAAAAAAGAAAAAATTCCATTATCAAAATTAAACTTATAACCATCATCAAACAAAGCGTGAAAGGAAATAATGTTTCGTGCCACGCATGGCGAAAAACAAACATTTAACAAGGTAATAGCAAGTCCTGAAGGAAAGGCGAGATCAACACTCCCTATCCGTTCCACGAGAACCAAATCCTTGTTTCCCATGATCAGGTCAAGCTCTCCAGCACCCAGCGCCCTACTTCTTTTTAGCACCTGCACATTATTACAAATATGAGTGCCACAACCGGTATCAAGTAACCATCCGTTAGAAGTAGCGGTATTGTGGAGTTCAATCATAAACGTACCTGAGTTACCCGTTCCCTTCGGTTTTACCCGCTTGAGCTCCTCAAGGTACTTCTGGCAAGAACGCAGCCAATGCCCCTTTTCCTTGCAGTGGAAGCACTCGGCTTCCATAGGGTCCTCGGCCGGTGGAACCATCACGACCCTTGCCCTTCGGGGCCGGACTCGGGTTAGGTTTTGCAACCTTCCCCTTACCCTTTCCCTTGGAGGAGGGAGCGCCTTTCCTTTTGGTTCCACCTCCCTGGATAGCTAGGACGGGTTTGGACGAGGAGGGCTTCTTGGACATGTCAGACTCGACGGTCTTTAACATTCCGTGAAGCTCCATTAGGGACTTGTCCATGCCATGTACATGATAGTTCCACACAAATTGTGAAAAGGAACTAGGAAGAGAACGGAGGATCACATCCACCACTAACTCCCTCCCTTACGGGAATCCCAAACTCTCCAAGCGATCAACCAATGCTTTCATCCTAAGCACGTGAACGCTCACATTTCCGCCCTCCTACATATGGCAGTCGAAAAGGGACTTTAGGTACTCGAAGCGCTCTAGCTTAGCCTGCTGTTGGAACATTTCCTTCAGCTGGTTAAGCATGTCATATGCCCCTAAATGTTCCATTTGCTTTTGAAGCTCAAGAATTATTGACGAGAGCATAATGCAAGCCACTTTGTTCGTTTCCTTGACGTGCTTATCATACGCGTCTCGGACCGCCTTAGTCGCACTAGCTGCAGGTGCTTCCGGCAAAGGCTCCTCGATGGCCCACATCTTTTTTTCATACCTAAGGGCTATCCTTAGTTGCATGAACCAATCCATAAAGTTTTGGCCATCGAGTTTAGCCTTTTCGAGGAACATTTTTAGGGAAATTGAGTTCGATGATGATGTAGAAGCGTTGTTGGATGCCATCTACAAAATTAGAGTACCAATTTTAGTTGTCAAATCCTTGTAGAAATAATTACCCAATAGTTATAAAAACTCAAATATTTGAACAAGCCTAAGAACCGTATTTCACTCTATCTCGTGACGGGTTTACCGCGGATCACAAAATAAGTTATTTAGGCCGGTAGACAATTTACCAATTGCAACCATTGCAACTCTTAGATCCTTGCAGGATCCCTTTGACATCAAATGTCTAAGGCATGTTTGATCCCTTCATGCACCAATCCTTTTATTATTCTTAAATAACTCGGATAGAGATCGACATCATTTAAGCGTCATAAAAGAATTTGTAAGTCGTCCGTCAAGACACACGTTGGTACCCTAGCCCAATCATTGGTTCGTGCTTAAGCTCGACTACCAATATTACGGGTTGCCACACTCACCTTCTACACAACTCCACAAGGCATGACTCGTGCTAATGCTCGACAATCATCCAAGTTTCGTTAGATTTGGGTGGCGTCGTCTTACGGGTGGCGCGTGACTTACTTTCGAAAAACGGGTTTTTGTTTTTCCGGTTAAAATAATATTTTAACAAATTTGCGAATTAACAATTTGAGTGACAAAAACTCTTTTAATCACCATTTTAATATAAACAACCTTTATATTAATATTGCCAATTCTAATGCGCGTAAAAATATAAACTCATTTATAAATCTCTTTGTTTTATATATTTTCCAAAAATTCTCTAGTATGCAAATCCTAAAGAATTTAAATACAAAACAACCACGCATAAAAGATAAATAAAGACCCGGTAACATGGCCAAATCCTAAGTGTTCTCCCCGTGAGCCAAAACAGGGAAAACACAATCAATCTAGGGACAACACCAAGGAATGCTCCGTCATGATCTCCACATTGGCGAATCTCCCGGATTTGGTTCGTCAAGACGCCAACACCGTGTCTCCAGGTTGGTTTGATGCAATATTTACATATTTGAAATAATCTAAGTACGAATACATAATAATAAGGAAACGACATGCAAATTGCGATCCTAATAATCTATTACGAGTACAAAGATTCAAATAAATGACATGCAAGTCGCACCAAATATAAATATTACAACAATACGGCACGCGGGCCAAAACCAAAACCAACCACAAATATCACAAAGGCTATGGGCATAACAACTTACCGGGCAAGCACAACAAACACAACCAAATGAAAACAATGGTGTGCCACAAAACCATGTCAAACGAAAATGTATTTTGATCAAGATTCCAGGACAACACTTAAGGCACAACAAGCAATCCTTGTACATATGCATTAGCAATTTTAATACACCTTTAAAATTGCATATTCATATATACACCTAAAAATATATGTTTTTGTGAACTTCATGCCAAGTCACACAAAACATATATAATTAGGAACCAAAATATAGTGGGGATCAACAGAATCAAGACTAGTCCAAAATCCGGATTTTAATATATTTAAACATATTGTTTCAAAAATAAATTCTAACCAAAAAACCAGGAGGCACGGGCGTACCCAGAGGGTATGGGCGTGCCTGCCCTTTTGTCAGTGTACAGTTTAAATAATTTTAACAATTCATGAATTTTGCCGGTACGGTCCGTACCCCCACTGGTACGCCCGTGTCCCGGTCGCCAGCACGGCCCAAACCCTAGAAGTACGACCATGCCCGGTCACCAGAAAACCATTTTTGACAGAAAACTTAGAAAATCCGGTTTAACTCCAAAAGTGCAAAGCCATGTTAGAGATGGCTCTCATACCACTGTTGGGTTTTTGTGGTCCAAAATCACAGCGGAAGCAAAATGAGTAGAAAAAGAGTTTCAAAATTTGACCACGAATATGCCCACCATATGGACCAAAACTCTAGACATGGATAAGAAACAAAATAAAGGCAAGAAGGAATAGATTCATACCCTTGAAGCTATGTTCCTTAGTCAAATGGATTTGGAGTTTGGAAGCGCGTGTACTAACGTGTACACCTCTATCGAAGTCCATACCAAGTCCTGATCGTTTCCCACTTGCTAGAGTGTTAGGTGTGCCAACCTAAACACCACAAATAGCCTAACACACAAAGTATCAAAGCCTTGAGATCCTCTTTGTGTGTATGAGAGAATTATGTGCAAATATTTATATATTTGTGAATCAAGTTCAAGGAACATAACACTAACACTTCTTGTGGCTTATATAGAGCTCAACTTTGAACTCAAAAACCGTCCATCATCATGCCACAATTAGTTACTAGAGTTATGGCCATAAACACCACAATAATCAGCCTTGAAAGCTGATTAAAGAAGTTACTGCACAAGGCACGGGCGTGCCAGCCCAAAAGGCCACGCCCGACTTGGGCTCGTGCCTGTCTACTGGACTCAGGGCACAGGCGTGCCTCCAAGAGGCACGGGCGTACCTAGCCACAGGCCACACCCAAGTCGCACCTGACTTGGGCTCATGCCTGCCCATATGGCACGACCGTACCTCATAGAGGCACGGGCGTGCCTTGGCCCTCCAGAACCAGTTTCTGGTTTTCTCTCTCATTCGACCATCTGTGATGCCGGAATCGATGCTTGGCGTGTGACCCAATAGGCCCTTGCTTCATCAGCCATGATACCAACTCGTGTGTGTGTCAGTGGGCATAATCCAACATGAACTCCATGAAACGTCCTTTCCAAACGGTGTATTCATTTCTAAATAACAATGGAGGTTTTGTGTCTGTGACAATGGCAAGGATTTCATTACTTGAACTTATATTTATCACTTGTGGATCTTTCTCCCTAAAATGGATTAGTTGGTTTGATCTTGTGAGAAACTTTGAAAGTCGGATGGAATATTTTTGAAGTGACTCTCGGAAGGAATATTTTAGGGAAGAGTCGGACGAATGGTGCGAGTGTCGGATGACTTTAGGATTTGGATTCCTTGAAAGTCGGATGACTAAAAGTTCAAATGAACTTAAAGTCGGATGACACACAAAAGTCGGATGAATGTTCTAGGCGACAGTCAGATGACTTCAAAAGTTAGATGAACTTTTTGGGCGACTGTCAAATGGTTCAAGGTGACAGTCGGATGAACAATTGGATGAACGAGTATTCAACTAGTTCAAGTTTCGGATAACTAGTTCAAGTGTCAGACGAATCGGATGAACAAGTTCAAGTGTCGGATGAACTAAGTGTCGGATGACTCAAGTCAGATGATCTAAACTTTCAAAGATCGGATGGACACTCTTTGACAACTGTCGGATGATTCAAAAGTCGCATGCACCACCACAACTGAAAGTCGGATGAGATAAAGGTCGAATAACCTAAAAGTCGGATGATGGTAATAATCCAAAACTTGCAGGTCTGACCTCTGCTTATCGAACAGACTTCTGAATTTGCCTAAAACACACTAAAAATTCAACTAACTTTTGCTTTGACCTCCCTTAGCTATATAAACACTTTCCTGAATAGTTTAACTCCAAATAACCACAAATTCTTTAAAAATTTTAATAGAACAATGAAGAACACCAAGAACTTGAAGAACAAGAAAAATTCTAAATGTGAGCTCAAATGTTGTTTGTTTAGAAAATAAATCCTACCAAATATTTTCTCCACCTCAAAAGCTTCTATATATCTAAAAATTACTTGAAACAAGAAGATTTAAGAGAAGTGGGTTTTGACTCAAGTGGGTTTTTCACAAACAAGAACAGAGTAGAACTTCTAGATAATGATGAACCAATCGAGTAGTGAGTTGGCTCTGGTACCAATTAAAAGTCCAAAGATGTGATAGAAGATGAGTTAACTAGAAAATACTTGTAAGTAAGATGAAGAACAATTCAAGAACACAAGTATGAACTCTTTGCTTAAGCTTGAAGATGTATTGCTGTTACTTTGAACGTTGAATACAAGCTGATGAAATTACAATGTAAAGGTTACCTTTCAAAACTAGGTTTGCAAGGTATATAAAGAAGATGTCACATGGGCCTAAAGCTTCATGGGCCTAACATCACTATCCTAGTTAATATTATAATTGTGGGCCAAGCCCGAGATACTAAACTAGTCTAGTTACATTCTAATAACAATACAAAAGAACAAAATGCCTACAAACATATTTTTAGACTAGCAAAATGTGAAATAAACAAGTAAAAACAAAAAAGATAAAGAGCATGGGTATGGGTATGGGTATAAATTAATTAATATCTATATATATATATAAGTATTACTAGAAATGGTATAATTAACTTGGTTAATTACTAATTTGGAGATAGATATAGTTCTAATTAAATATTGATTAATTTAGTTTGTTAATTATTAATTTATAAGACCCTCTCCTACCTTAATCAAATCTTCCGTGTACAACTCTCACACCTTCCTACCTGTGGATCCGAGTCCTCCTTCTCCAAGGAAACCTATGTGAGATAATGTCCTTAGAGAAATAAATCTCTTGCAAAGTCAACCTTACTATGTGCTACCACCTCAGAGATGGACGATCATGCCTTCGCGTTCCATCGACCAAACTCGATGATCCCATTAACTTTCAAGGCTTGAAAGCCAAAATGATGCTCTAGTGAGAGAACGTTAATTACAATATTTTTTACATTATTGAAAATGGTCCTCATGTCCCACCTACCATTCCCATTGTTGCTAATGCTGATAGAGAACTACTTAATGATGTCAGAGTTCCAAAATCTCATGCTCAAATAGCTGATGAAATCAAAAAGATGGTCAACCTAGATTCAAAGTTGAGAAATCACACACGCATGTCTTACCCAAATGAAGTTTTCCAGACTGTATGTTATCTGAAAACAACAAAGGATGTGTTAGAAGCACTTTGCATTGCTTATGATTGATGCAAGTAGGCAAATGGGGTTTGCATATTGGGATTAGTGTTTTTTAGGGAACAAAGATTAGACATGATCTGCCCTAAAGATCACTTCATGGGTTAGTGTCATAAGAGGATCTAAACAAAAATGCGTTATCTTTGTATACTTAGATTTTAGATGCATATTGGGACTTAAGTGTAAGGAGTATCATGTTTTAATATGGTTAAACACTATCCATAACCAGATAGTTATAAAGGCCACAATTAGGTACGATATCTATCATACGAGAGACGTTTGTAGTCAAGATGATGGGATTTTTTTCTCTCGTGCAGTCGAGAGTATAATGTCTAAGAGCGCTAAAACAAGTTGAACATTGTATGAGAATTGATGAATATCCATGTCTCATGTTCAACTAGATGTCAAAAAGAAAAGGATAATTGATGACTTAACTAAACTACAATTTGTAGATAGTGAGTTATATTATTGATGAAAGTGTTGATCAACACATCTTTGATTATTATTAGGGCAATGGGATGTTTGCAGATGTTCTTCAAACTGTCTATATCGACTTAAGTTGTATCTTGTACAAGGGGGAGATTGTTGGTTGTTGGATCATTGATCAACATCTCCCAAAATCGAAACGTGTTGCTGGCTGCTACACTAAAAAGGAGTAAGTTGCACCTTCTCCACCACGAATGTCTTTTAGTATAGTAGTAAATGCTTAGGTCCTAAAAATTGGTATCCGAGCGTCACAGGTTTGAATCTCAAGAAAATTATTAACGGTGGCAGATGGTAGTTGGGGGTGGATTTTTTGGTCATCGACCAGCATTTCCCTAAATCGAAAAATGGTGCTGGCTAATAGGATATAAAAGAGTAAGTTGTGCCTTCTCCACAAGCAATTCGTTTTAGCATAGTGGTAAGAGCATAAATCATAAAATTGGTTCTACATGCGATTCAAAAAACGAGTGTTATGTACACACGTGCACACATCTCATGAAGTGCTAGAAAAAAGGGCAAAAAGAAGTTTTTCTTTGAAAAAATATAGCAATATGGATGTCATATAAAGAGTATATTTTTGTCGTTAACTTGGTATAATTTTTGAATTTTAATACTTTTGCGTTAGGTAGATATTTTAGTTTTAAAAATGTGGGGGTAAGTGGCTCCCTTTATTTAGTCATTTGCCTAAAATATTCTTCTAGCATTTTAGGAAAGTGAAAATGATGGCAGTGTTTTTAATTAATTACATGTTTCCCACAACTAATATTAACATTTCATTAATTATGGTCAATGGCCACTAATGGTTCTCTCGGTACTCGTAATAAAACTTTCTCTCAAATGAACCCTCACTTATATATAGGGTAAGGATCTACTAAAAAGAAAATTAAGGTAAAAAAAGTAAGGAGAATTTTCGGCCATTAGATTTCTTAGATCATATCCCTAGAAAAGTGGGGCTTTTTCTTTTTCTTTTAATTATATAATTTCAAATCAAGGGCATAAATGTAATCTCAGAAAACATATAATTCTCGCATTAGTATAAAGATCAAATTCAAAAGCAAGAAACCCAACTTTTTTTGAAAAATGATACATATTTACCATCAGAAAGTTGATGCACAACTTACGAATTCACTTCTTCTGATTTTAAGTATATATGATGCACAATCTGATTTTAGATGCTTTCACCAAGAATATGATCCATTTTCAATTGATGAAACAAGAAATATGTGAACAAAAAAAATTAGGATTTAGTTGATTTCAACAAAGAGCAATTCAGAACAAAAATACGGGCAAATAACATTCATCAAACCAAAAAATGGACCGGTAATATTCATCAAAAAAGCTTCCTATATAAACGGATGCACAACTATATATATACGTCACCAAACACAAAAATTAAGATCCACTATATTTGATTTTTAGATTCAGTAACTCACCTAAAATCAACTTCCACCCCAAAATAAAGATAAAGATAAAAAATATTATCAAAAAAGATGAAAATCTGGTTGAACAATAATAGATTCTGGAAACGTTATCCAAGATAACTACTCTCGAAATTAAAACCGTCTCGTGTGGCGATGGTGCATCCATCGATGGTGCTTCAGGAAGTGATAGAGCTTCATCGTGCTGTTGGATATATGCCCACTGATACACGTATATTGGATCACTGCCGATGAGGCACGGGCCTATTGGTTCACACGCCAAGCGTTGAATCCGACAGCACATGTCAAGAGAGAGAATTAGGGTTTCTTTCGACCTTCACGAGCCCTCATAGGTCGTGAAGAGGTCGTGACATGAAGACCTTCACGAGGCTTCATGGGCCGGTCGAGGATCGTGGGGGTGATGCCTTCACGACTTCGTCACGGGCCGTGAGAGCCCGTGAAGGCAGAAGTCTAATTTAACATCCTCAACTTGGGCCTAGTTGTAATTAGTACGTACGTATGTATAGTTATTGTAATAAGAGGTATTTTTTGTATGTACTTGTTGAATTAATTGAATTAAATGAATTAAGGTGTGTATTTTATGTGTGTTATGTATATACGTATGCATGTTAAATACATATGTATATTAAGTATGTATGTAGTTAGATATTTAGGAAAACCTCTAGTGAGGTAAGGTGGCAACCTCCACTATTGTATGTAAGCATACATATGTGTGTGGTAAGTTGACCAAAGTCAACTATAGCAAAACAAACACACACAGCTTTCTCTCGTTCCTTTCTCTCTTGTCTCTCGTTGCTCTCAGATTTCACAAGAAGAACAAGAAACAGTTGATTTTCAATCCACAAAGGTCAGCAACGTGATTCTGTTATGTTTGAAAGATTAAGATCATGAATCATATGTAAGAACCATGAATCCATGCATGAACACCTTCAAGAAACATGGAAGACTCACTTTGAATGTGGGTTTTGCATGAATGGTGTTCTTGTTGGGATTTCATGTGTTTTTTTATAATTAGATGATGATGTTATGTTGTCCTATCATGCTCTGGGTTTAAAGGTATCGAATTGGAAGTTGTTTAGATGACCAAATGAGTGTGTCGGAATTCCAAGCTATGAAACTGTAGGATTCCGCAACTATGAAGTTGTCGGAATCCGCATGTGGTGAAAACCGCATGATTTGTCAAAATCCGATGCAAGCGTCGGATTTGGCATATCTGTCGGATTTAATGTCTCGGATTTTTCTAAGTGTTGAAATCCAATAAGTATCGGATTTCATTGTAAGTATCGGATTCCTATGTATCGGATTTCCCTTCATGTGTTGGAATCCGCAAGTGTCGGATTTCACATACATTTTGGAAATTCCTAAGTGTTGGAATCCGATTGAATGAATAAGTATCGGAATTTGAAGTTGTGTGTCGGATTTCATGAATCCGACAGTCCTAGCGGATTTGTGTTGGTTGTTTTGTGAGTCTTGAATGCCCATGTGAATGATTGAAGTCAATGTGCTATGTTAGGTGAACTTATTGTATCTGTGAAGTCAAGGTCAAGTACCTGTGCCTAAGAAACAGCTCAGGTGAGTGTCTGCTTTCATGGGACTCAGTAGAGTAAAGCTTGCATGCTAAGGGACTGTGTGAATGTACTATGTATGACTAACTTGCTTTTGCAGGTACACTTGTGGAGGTAAGTGTATGGCTTACATGATGTTAGAAAATATGTCAGGAGCATGCCAGTGGGTCCAGTTTGGAACCACTTAGTTAATACATGATGATATGAACATATGAATAATTGTAAGATGTTATATGTGAAATGATGGATTCCTGTGGGATCAAATGTACGTATATGTGTATGTGAACTGTCTGCAGACTATCTGACGCATGTTTAAGATCAGTCGGTTGTTACTGGATCCTTCGGGATTTCACGGTGATTCAGGAGGCATCCTGGATCATAGGTTCTGCAGAACCTCCGTGCCTTAACGTGAGTGGTGATCAGCCGGTTGTAGCTGGATTAAGTGTGGAGTCTTTGACTCTGTGAACGATGCTTGGTGGACTACCTTGTGCTCCCCCACCAGCGCGGATTGGTCTTGTCTGATTCCCCGGTTTGAGTTGTTGAGCAGGATTGATTACCCTGCAAGACACGACTCTTACTGATCTTGTTAGCACACCGCTATGTGCTAAGCTAGCAATGATGGTTTATGATATGAGGCATGACTTACTGTATTCATGCTTATCTCACTAGCTAGTGTAGCTAATGATGCTATGTTTCCCTTTTCAGGTAAGAATTAGATGGCCTGCGAGGCGGGCTGCTTTTGGGAAATGTATTGCCCCTTGTGGGGGAAACATTTGTATTGTATGTTGTAATGTAAATAGATACAATGGTCAGTTCCTGTACTTGGTAACACCAACGTTATTTTGATAAGTTATTAACGTAAATAACCGTTTGGTTGTTTTAAAAAGAAAAATTTCCGCTGCTAAAACCTGATTTGCCATTTAAGTACATAAATTCAGAAGCGGTGTTACATCTAAGTGACACTTTGATATTATTGGACCTTTTGTTCAGTCCAATAAGAGGGTGCCATTATGGCCGACCCTGGTGCCTCACAAACTTCACTCCAGCTTATAAAAGTCCATCTTTTCTCTCTTGCATGAACCTTTTGCCATTTTACTAACTTACACACTTGAGAGAGCTTGTAAGATACATAGAAGCTTTGAGAGAGTTTTTGTGGGTGTTTGCAAGAGTTCATCTGCTGTACTTGAGCCCTTGTTCACGTGGTGCAAGCATTGTGGTTCAAGCTTTAGCAAAGGTGGTTCACGCAAGGCTTGGTGTGGATATCAATAGAGGAACTCGTCTTGGAGTTCAAGCCTTACATCTACAACAACAAAACAACCAGAGACATCAAGGGTATGGTCTCATTTTCTGGTTTCATTTGTTATTCTTGTTGCTATCATGTTTTGTAGCTTGATCCCACTATGTGTTTCTTGTGCATTTATTTGAAAACCCAAAATGAACTTGTTTTTATCTTCATGCTTCCGTTGTGCTTGGGTTTTGTTGTGTTTAGGAAACCTTCAGTGGTATCAGAGCCATTCCTACAAGATGATAGCACAAAATGGCTCGAAAAATCATTTTTTGGAAGTTTTGGCAATCTATCCAGAAAGCCTTCACGAGCCGTGAAGTTCTCTTCACTGGTTGTGAAGGCCACACGACCAGTGTAGTTTGGGGTCTAGTCGTGAAATGGTTTTTTGGTGCTTCACGAGTTCTTCTGGGCCGTTAGCGGTCGTGAAGCCCTCGGGCTTCACGAGCCGTGAAGGGTCGTGAAGGAGCTCGTGAACAGTGTTTTTGACCTTAAAAGAAATTTTTCGGTTTTTCGAGTCATTGCTGTGTTTCTGTTTTAGTTCAGATGATTCTAGAAATACCCAAATAATATTTTGCTACCACTATGGGTATGCATGGTATGGTCATGGCATTAGATGCATACATGCATACACATATGTGTGTGTGTGTATATGAATATAGGTTTTAAAAATTGGTTTAATGCCTTAATGCATATGTACAAGAATTTCCATTGTGCCTTGAGTATTTGTTTGGAAATTCTTATCAAAATATTTGCTTGTTGCGGTTTTTGGCAGACCGTTTGTTTTGTGGTTGTTTGCCTTTTTCTCTGTTGGTAACCTTGGCCTTAGACCTTGTCGTTGTTTGTGGTTGCTTCTTTTATTTGGTAACCTAGAGTCACATGGTTTGTAATAATTATTTATTTATTGATTTATTGTAATTATTGTTGCAGTTTGCATACCGTTTCATTTATCCGTGTACTTGTAATAGATCTCTAGAATTTTTGTGGCTTGCATGCCAATTCATTTCTATTTTATGTACTTGTACTCATGGAGCATGGAGACCACAATCAAGAATCAAGGATGATGTCTTGAAAATAGAAGATCCGGTGATACCCGTTAAAGATGGCGGATCAAGTGGGAGTTATGACTATTTGTATTGTGTCCCTAGTTGACCACGTTCTTCCCGTAGGCTCACGGGTAGAACGCATAGGTTTTGGCTTGGTTACCAATCCCTTTCTATGTGTGTGTTGTGATTTATTTCTTGCATGGATTTTTTAGGTTTTCGCATGCTAGAAAATTTTTCAATAAATTAAATCACAAGAGTTTTATAAAATTGCTTTATATTTCTCTCGCACGCGCTCATGATTTACAAACCAACTAAAGTTAAAATTAGTTTTTGTCACTCAAATATGTTAATCAAAATTAATCGGAAACAAAAGCCCGTTTTTCCATAAAACATAAATCACGCACCATCCGTGAGACGATGCCACCAAAATCTAACAACACAATGATTGGTTGTCAAGCTTAGCACGAGCCAATCTTTGTGAAGTTGTGTGGAAGGTGAGCGTAGTAACTCGCAAACTTGGTTGTCGAGCTTAGCACGAGCCAATTCTTGTGGAGTGTACTTACCGCATGTCTTGACGGACGATTTATAATTTCAAATTAGAATTCTTGAAAGATTGTCGAGCTTAGCACGAGTCAATCAACAATTCTAAATTGGGATTGGTGTAAGAAGGGATCAAACATGCCAAACGACCGATGCTTGTCGTAGGATCCCACAAAGACCAAAGAGTTACAATAATGGATTGCAATTGGCAATATGGTTGCCAACCCGAAATAACTTCCTTGTATGATCCGCGGTAAACCCGTCATATATGGATGTGAAATAAGGTTCTTGGCTTTGTTAAAATAATTAAAATTTGTTTTTGAATAAATTGTTTTAACAAACTTAAATATCAAACTAACCAAATCTACTTTGCTATTTTAGATGGCATCTTCAAGTACCACCACCACGAGCAACATTTCTCTATGAGTTTTCCTTGAGAAGGAGAAACTCGACAGTAGCAACTTCATGGATTGGCATAGGCAACTTCAGATTGTCCTACCGCCATGAAGGGAAATTGCATATCATTAAGGAAGCCTTTCCCGAAGCCCCTGCGACTACGGAACCTAGGGCCACCCAAGAGGCACATGAGAAACTCCTCAAGGACACGGAGGAAATTACGTGCCTTATGCTTAGCACAATGAGCTCCGATTTGCAAAAGCAAATGGATCATTTAAGTGCTTTCAACTTGCTCGCGCAGCTCAAGGACATGTTCCAACCGCAAGCGAGGCAAGAAAGGTACGAATGCCTCAAGCCCGTCCTAGGTTGCAAGCTCCAGGATGGCGGGAACGTAAGCACTCATTTGTTGCGTATGAAAGCAAACATGGAGCGCATGGAGAGGTTAGGGTTCACCATAGGGAGGGAGATGGCGGTTGATCTCATCCTCCAATCCTTGCCCAATGCATATGATCAATTCATCGTGAGTTATCATATGCATAGTATGGACAAAACCCTCATGGAGCTTCATGGGATGCTCAAGACCGCGGAGTCAAGCATCTCGAAGCCCAAGGCCGCCTCATCCAATCCCGTCTTGACTATCCGGGAGGGCCGCATCCAAAAGAAGAAGCCGAATCCTTCCCATAAGGGAAAGGGTAAGGGCAAGGTTGGTGCCACAAAGCCTACCCCTACCCCGGTGGCAAAGGGCAAAGGGAATATTCCCCAAGCCAAGGCCCCGGAGGATGCACAATGCTTCTTTTGCGGGGACAAGGGGCATTATCGCCGAAGCTGCCCAAAGTACCAAGATGGCCTCAAGAAGCTCAAGGCAATGAGCATCTCGGGACCTTCGAACCAAGGTACGTTCATGATTGAGCTCCATCAAACTTCTATTTCAAAGGGATGGGTTTTAGATACCGGCTGCGACACTCACATTTGTAATATGGTGCAGGTGCTAAGGGAAAGTGGAGGCTTGTAGAGTGGAGAGCTGGATCTAATTATGGGGAACCGAGAGGTTGTGCCCGTAGACGCAAAAGGGAATGTCGAGCTCTCTTTTAGAACCGGTCTTTCCATTGTTCTTATAAATGTATGCTATTCGCCCTACGTGGCAAGAAACATTTTATCCTTACATGCTTTGTATGACGATGGTTTTTCTTTTAAATTTATGGATGGATCTATTTTGTGTTATAAAAATGATGTTTGTTATTTTAAAGCTTTACCATGTCATGACATATATGAAGTTGATGCATACATTGAAAATAAGAGACCTATCATGAATATTGATTCTCAATCCAAAAATTGTTTAGATAAATATTCCTTATGGCACGGTCGTCTTGCTCATGTAAACAAGACTCGCATCACCAAGCTCCAAGTGGACGGGATCTTGGAATCATTTGACCTTGGGTCAAAAGATGTATGCGAATCTCGTTTACTAGGCAAAATGACTAAAGAACCCTTCACCGGAGTTAGTGAGACGGGAAAGGATATTTTTGAAGTCATTCACACCGATGTGTATGGTCCTTTCAAAAATGTCACAAAGAACAATACTAGATATTTCGTTACCTTCACCGATGATTATAGTAGGTATGGATATATCTACTTGATTAGACAAAAGTCTGAAACCTTTGAGGTGTTCAAGACATTTCAAAGTGAAGTAGAGAATCAATCGGGCAAGAAGATTAAGATACTACGCTCGGATAGAGGCGGTGAGTATCTTACTTCGGAGTTTCTAGACCATCTTAGAAAATGTGGGATTATCTCACAATTGACTCCTCCTAGGACTCCACAATTAAATGGAGGTGTAGAAAGGAAAAATCGGACATTATTAGATATGGTCCGTTCTATGATGAGTCAAACGGAGGTACCCATTAGTTTTTAGGGTTACGCTCTAGAAACGGCGGTAAGAATCCTTAACCTCGTACCAACAAAGAAAGTTGAAACAACACCATATGAGTTGTGGCACAAGAAAAAGCCCACTCTCTCATATCATCGTGTATGGGGATGTCTAGCCTACGTGAGACGTGAGGCAAATGACAAACTAGAACCCCGTTCCGAAAGGTGTTATTTTATCGGATATCCTCCTGCCGGTATTGGATATATTTTCTACAAACCTTCTGAGAAAAAAGTTTTTGTTGCTCGAAGAGCTGTTTTTCTTGAAAGGGAACTTATATCCAACGTACCGAGGCAAAAGGAAATCGATCTTGAAGAAACTCAAGAATCACCCGATAAAGAACTTGATGCTGGCACTAGCAATCAACCATCAATGGTTGACACCGAGCAAGGTGAAGCTGCGGTACCTGACACACTTCCATTTCCTACCCCACGTAGATCCGGTAGAGCTCATCATGAGCCAGAGAGATATGGATTTCTCATATCTGAGGGCAATGAGCTATTGGTGGATTAAGATGAACCCACCAACTACCGAGAAGCAATGGTGGGCCCTGTGTCTGCCAAGTGGAGGGAGGCAATGGAAAGCGATATAGATTCCATGTCGGATAACCAGGTTTGGGAAATGGTTGATCCAACACCCGGGTTTCGACCCGTTGGGTGTAAATGGGTTTTCAAGAAGAAAACCAACATGGACAATACCTTGGAAATTTTGAAAGCCCGATCGGTGGCAAAAGGTTTCATGCAAACACCGGGTGTTGACTATGATGAAACCTTTTCACCAGTGGCCATGTTGAAGTCCATTAGGATCCTCCTTGCCGTAGCTACTTTTCATGATTATGAGATATGGCAAATGGATGTAAAAACTGCCTTCCTTAACGGGAAGCTTTCTGAAGAGGTTTATATGACACAACCTAAAGGTTTTATACATCCTAAGTATCCTAACAAGGTATGTAGGCTTAAGAAGTCCATTTATGGACTTAAGCAAGCCTCTCGTAGTTGGAATCTTTGTTTTGATGAAAAGATCAATGAATTTGGATTTTTGAAAAACGAAGATGAACCATGCGTGTATGTCAGGGCTAGTGGGAGCTCAATAGTTTTCCTAGTTTTATATGTAGATGATATTCTACTCATAGGAAATCATATCCCAACCTTGTGTAGTGTCAAGGCTTGGCTTAGGAATTGCTTTTCTATGAAAGACTTGGGAGCTGCGGGATGTATTCTCGGAATCAAGATCTATAGGGATAGATCTAGAAGGCTTATTGGTTTAAGCCAAAGTGCATATGTGGATAAAGTCGTTAAACGATTTAAGATGGAGGATTGTTAGGACTTATTTATGTTTGTAGGCCTTGTGCAACTATCTTAATTATCTTGCTATTATTGCTTTGTTAGTTTAGTTCATCTTGTGTAAGGGCTTAGCCCATTTAATATTAATTGTCTAGTCCATTAGTATGTAATAGACTAGCCCAAATGTTAGATTAGAGAAATCCATCATGAAAGCCCATGAGGCTTGAGGCCCATGTGCCTACTTGTATTTAAACCCTTGCAAACCTAGTTTGAAAGGTAACCTTTGCATTTCTCAGATTAATAGAAACAAACACATCTATGTTTTCTCTCAAGAAAAGTGTTCTTCTTGTGTTCATACATTGTTCTTCATATCTTATACCCAAGAATCATCAGATTACTCATCTTTAATCTCATCATTGGACCATCAAGGATTCTAAGAAAGGGAATCTCCCCATGATGCATGGATTGGCATTAAGCAAGGCTCAATGCCCCAACTCCCAAAAGGAGTTGAACATAATGAAGCGAGTCCTATATGCTTCGGGTGTAGGATCGATCATGTATGTCATGTTATGCACACGCCCCGATGTCTCATGTGCCTTGAGCATGACTAGTAGATATCAGGCGTATCCGGGAAAGGCTCACTGGAGGGCTGTAAAGAACATTCTAAAGTACCTTAGGCGTACAAAGGAAATGTTCTTAGTATACGGTGGTGAGGAAGAGCTTAGAGTAAAGGGTTACTCTAATGCTAGCTTCCAAACCGATAGGGACGACTGCCGATCTCAATCGGGGTTCGTGTTCCTATTGAATGGTGGTGCAGTAAGCTGGAGGAGCTCAAAACAAGACACAGTTGCTGATTCAACAACCGAGTCAGAATATATTGCAGCAAGTGAAGCTGCTAAAGAAGCTGTGTGGATGAAGAAATTCATCCAATATCTAGGAGTGGTTCCAAGCATCACTAACCCTATTGAGATTTTTTGTGACAATGAGGGTGCGGTGGCTTTGGCAAAGGAACCAAGAGCTCACAAGAGGACAAGACACATTCTTCGAAAATATCACTTCATTAGAGAAGTAATGGAGAATGGTGACGTTGCCATAAGCAGAGTACCGACGGATGGGAACCTTGCAGACCCATTCACTAAGCCATTATCACAAGCTGCTCATGATTCTCACGCTAAAGCTATAGGTGTTAGATTCACTAGTGATTTGGCTTGACCTATGTATTTGGTTTGATTGATTTATATTTGTATTTATGGGAACATTTAAACGGTATTGTAACTTATGTTTGTTTCGATATATGAATGGAGATTTATATATATGCTTGTTGTGGTCACAATCATCAAGTCCATACTGTGTTCCATCTTAGCATGTTTAAACACTTCCTTGAATGTTTATCATTCTAAAACCTTCTGCAATCGGTTATTCTTCATATGGGAGGAGGAATGAAATAAGATTGAAGTAAGTGGTTGGCCCGGTATTCAAAATGGTTGAATAAGGGTGTAGGACTTACTTGTGCTCGAAAGGTGTTTCAAGTGACCGGAAGACCCACACCTGAGTTTACTTCATGGATCTATAGTCACAAGTATCTCGGGATGATAATATCATTTCAACCTTAGACTTGAGACGCATAGGTTGCCAGAGTATGAATCTACCTTACTCTAGTTATCTTCAAATGAAGTTTGTAACTGGCTGTTATAAAGGAAATAATTGGGTAAAGTATGAAACATAAGATGGGACTATGTGGTCGAAAGGATTTGTTTCTCTAATAAGAGAGATATCCCTGGCCCCTCGATGATTGGGAGCTGACATCAAATATGCATGGCCGTGCTCAAGTTACATTGATTCTAGATCAGATGCAACTTGTCTATTTGGTCACCACCAATCTGTAATCGAGAAACATAATAGTGAACGATCTAGAGATTGACATATTCCATGTCTCGTGTTCACAAGGATATCGCGAACAAAAGGATGCACGTGATTACTTATCTATAGAACCTCGTAAGCCTTTAAGGCTATTAGGTATATGACGATGTATCATGTGCAAGTGGGAGTCTGTTAGATATATGCCCACTAATACACGTATATTGGATCATTGCCAATGAGGCACGGGCCTATCGGGTCATACGCCAAGCGTTGAATCCGACAGCACATGTCAAGAGAGAGAATTAGGGTTTCTGTCGACCTTCACGGGTCCTCACGGGTCGTGAAGAGGTCGTGATGTGAAGACCTTCGTGAGGCTTCATGGGCCGGTCGAGGATCGTGGGGGTGATGCCTTCACGACTTCCTCATGAGCCGTGAGAGCCCGTAAAGGCAGAAGTCTAAGTGACACTTTGATATTATTGGACTTTTTGTTTGGTCCAATAAGAGGGTGCCATTATAGCCGACCCTGGTGCCTCACAGACTTCCCTACAGCTTATAAAAGTCCATTTTTTCTCTCTTCCATGAACCTTTTGCCATTTGACTAACCTACACACTTGAGAGAGCTTGTAAGATACATAGAAGCTTTGAGAGAGTTTGTGTGGTTTTTGCAAGAGTTCATCTGCTGTTCTTGAGCCCTTGTTCATGTGGTGCAAGCATTGTGGTTCAAGCTTTAGCAAAGGTGATTCACGCAAGGCTTGGTGTGGATATCAATAGAGGAACTCGTCTTGGAGTTCAAGCATTACATCTACAACAACAAAACAACCAGAGACAACAAGGGTGTGGTCTCATTTTCTTGTTTCATTTGTTATTCTTGTTGCTATCATGTTTTGTAGCTTGATCCCACTATGTGTTTCTTGTGCATTTGTTTGAAAACCCGAAATGAACTTGTTTTTATCTACATGCTTCCGTTGTGCTTGGGTTTTGTTGTGCATAAAAAACCTTCACGTGTGACCTTTACCTCGGCGCCGTCATGTCTGTAAATCGCTCATCTTTCTCTGCTGGTAATATGAATTGATATCATCTTCCTCGTTGAAGTAAAATAAAATGCACAAAATTTTAAAACCCGAATAAACCAAACAAAATTTGAAAGATAACAAAAATGGATCCATCTCACCCATCAACCTCCAAGAGCCGGAGCATCCATACTCGCCGGGAAATCACCTCCAAGTACGAGATCCAAACGAGAATCGGTTCCGGCGCCTTCTCCGACTTCTACTAAACCCGTTTTCTCTCCAACGAACTCATCGTCGTGTTGAAAGTGGTTCATAACCAAGTCCACCTTCCACGAGATCAAAGTGCTTTAGATGTTACAGAGAGGCGAAGGGGAAGACCATAGAGAGGAACGGCGGTTATAGGGTTAATGCGTGAATGAGGAAAAGAAATTTTAGAGGATATGTGATAGTTTTGAGAAGGGCCCTCACATGCTGAGAAAAATCAGAAAAGAGGATACATCAAATACCATTAATACCCTTTAACTAATAGTGCCATGTGTCAAACTCACATTTCTCCTTACATTTTTTACCTTAAACCTCTTTTTATTTGATCTCAACTATATATATATATATATACATATATATCTATATATATATAGGAGTAGGATCAAATAAGAGGTAAATGTTTGTAAGAGGTGTAAGAGGCAAGATATGAGTGACACATGACAATTTTAACAAAAGGGTTAAATAGGTACTTAATTAATAAATATTTATTGAATATAACTTCCTTATTTAAGTTAACACCAACGTCCCCTTATTCATACATTCATATCTCTCTCTTCCCACCCTAAACCATAACACAGCCGCCCCCACTCCACCTTTTTGTCGGATTTACACCGACCAGCGACACCAGCCCACAATCACCATCGTGCCCTAATATACTATCAACCATCTCCGTTTCTATTACGTTGAAGGCTTGGCGCTGACGGTGACGCCTCCACCCATGTTCTATTCGATAGGTACCTTTCGCCACAACCTTTTAGGTTCATCGAGCGTCGCTGCAGGCTACCGCCTCCCATGTAGTTTTCACTACAATTAAATACACCACTTCTAATGTAATATTCCAAAATTTATTATGACCTCATTATTGAATAAATAGGTATTTATATTGTTCAGAAGAAATTGTGTTTCATATTTGTACATGTTATATCATGGATAAATTGGGATTTATTGTATTAAGGGTAATTTTAGTTATTTAAGGACATTTATGTTGGAGTATGCCCACTGACATACGCACACCAATTGATCACTACCGATGATGCATAGGCCTATTGGGTCACACACCGGGGATCAATCTCGACAACAACCAAAGTGGAGGGGCTAAAAGGAATCAATTGCATTTGAGTTCCAAATTGAGGTGGGCCAGAGAGAGTTCACGGTGTGAACTCTATTGAGTTCACGGTGTGAACTCTAGTGAGTTCACGGCGTGAACTAGTGTCTGACAGCAGACAGCTTTTTGCATGTTGCCTCTCTATTCCACCAATGCATGTGTTTTACCATGATTGCTTCTTGGCCGGCCTTTGGGCACCAGAGAGGCTTCTTGGGGTCTTTATAAAGGCCATGCATCAGCTCCATTTGCCCTCTTGAATATCTTAACACTTATACACATTAAGATAAACTTGTGAGGTTCTTCCATGAGGGTTCTTTGTGTGTACATGTAAGAGGTTTGCCAAGAGGCATTGAGCTACTAAGTTGTTATTCCAGAAGTGATTACAAGTCCTTGTAGATCACTTGGAGGCTTGCTAGTACAAAGAGATTGAGCAAACTCGGTGTGGACTATCGATAGAGGAAGGCTTGGTTTAGCTTTCTAGTTCATCCATCAAGTTCGGTTTCTCCAGAGAACATTCGTGAATGGTATAACTTCTTTTTCTTTTTTTTCTTGTTGCATTACTTGCATGTAGAGCTTGGTCCATGTGGTGGGTTTAAATGGCATCTTGGTTCTTTGAACCACTTGTGTTTTGTTTGATTCTTGTTCTTTTGCTTCCGTTGCGTGCCATGCTAAAACCCAACAATTTAGTCATGAAGTACAAGTTGTAATGCACAAAGTACTATTAATTGAAACTAGGAAATTTGATAATGTAAAATTTATAAGTTATATAATGTATATGCTATTGGGTAAAACTTTAAGGTTTTAAGTTGTCAATTAGGAAACTTTAGGGTCTAGAGGTGTAAACTCTCAATTGATAAAGCCCCAACTCCATGTTTGTTTTCATTTGTAGTCTGGTGTGTGGAAACTTCAAGGAAGAAAGGGAGAAAAATAAGAAGAGGATACACGTATGAAGAAATCATGAAGGTTGGTGCTTATGTTGACTTTGAAGTCAAAATAGATGAGTTTCATAGTAAAATCAACATTGAAGCTTGGATTGGAGAATGATTTCGAGCTGCTATGAATTGATTTTAGTTTCGAGTAAGTCTATGTTTATTTTATGCTCATCAATGATATTTAAAGTTATATTGGAAGGATCATTGAAGTTTTGTTTGACTTTATTAGTCAAATGGGTCAAAACCTATTAACTTAGGTTAAATTCAAAAGGGTTATGAGGTATTCTTGTTTATGATGTTTTTGGACTAGTTTTAGTAATTGAAAGGATTCTTAGAAGTTTAAATTATGAATTGGTTCAATTTATTGGTGAGCTGTTATGATTTTGAACTAAATGGGTCAAATTTGGGTGGTTTGTGCAAAGATAAAGTTGATTACTTGAAAACATATTATGTGACAGTTAAATGGTTAGTTTGAATGTGTTTTGGAAGTATAAACGAGTTAATTGTGAGCTATAGCTGAAAATGGTTGAATTGGCAACAAAAGGAAAAATCTGGGTTGTGCAGACACGGTCGCGACGCGACGGGTTGGGTGTCGCGACACGACGCGTCGCGTGCAGTATGGTGTTTTGTTCGAGAGATTTTTTCGCGGCGCGAGTGTTATGGCTTCACGGCACGAGTGTTATGGCTTCGTGGCACGAGGCACCCTGAATGTTTCAAAAACATGTTTTTGACCCCTTTTGACCTTGTATATGATTGGGGTTTGTTTCCATTGGTTATAGAAGGTTTAAATATGCTCTTTTAAGACCCGAAAGAGTGTCTAAGACTAGAATTGAGTTTTAGAAATCTTGTTTTTGGTTAACTTATGTAAGTTGACCTTGTGTTTTGTGATCATAGACTTATGATCAAGTGTTTGAGCTTTGGTTTGGTTAGGGTTGTGATCCTCATCACACCCTCATGTGAGTACACCCTGCGGATACCCAACTGTTGTTAAAGTTTATAAGTCATCATAAATGTGTTTGGCAAATGTTTTATGAAATTTAATGACTTTAAGGATGTGGAAATTATGTATTCATTGTATGATGTGTTTTAAAAATGATTTTCAATGTAAGACCAATGCTCCACTTAGGAGATGGTCTATGTTAATGTTGTGCTTGTATTTGATGTTTCTTGGAACATGATACTCCATATAGGAGTGCGCTTAGATATTGAAACAACACATATGCTTTTAAGTTAACGAAAATAGTGTCTACACCTAGAGCTCAGAGCTGCAAAAGCAATTTGAGCACATGAGTGTGTACGACATGGTAAATAAGCTTAAGAACATGTTCCAAAAGCAAGTTAGGCGGGAACACTATGAGTGTGTTAAAAACTTAATCGGTTGTAGGATGCAGGAAGGCGGGAATGTAAGTGTCCACGTCCTTAAGATGAAGGCGTACGTGGACCAAATGGAGAGGCTAGGATTTCCTATTGAGAAGGAGCTCGTTGTGGATATCATATTGCGGTCCCTACCCACATCATATGACAAGTTTGTCATTAACTATCATATGCAAGGGATAGATAAATCCTTAAGTGAATTGCATGGCATGTTGAAGATTGCAAAGTCAGACATGGCCAAGCATAATTCCACCTCATCCATTCCCATCTTGGGTTCAAAGGAACAAAAGAAAAGGAAGAAGAAACCGACCCCAAAAGGAAAGGTTGGAGTATCCAAGCCTATCCCTAACATTGAGTCCAAGGACATAGATATGTGCCTCAAGAAGAGACTCAAATGGTGGTTTGCTAATTATGTGGAAGATTTGGAGATTGGGGCCGTCATGCCTGTCCTACGTGCCAAAGGGATATAAACTTTTAAGGAAAGAGAAAGTTACATTTCCCTCTAAAGGTACATTCATGATTCATTGCTATTCTTCTAAAAGTTGGGATTGTTGACCCGAGCTAATTGACACACGTTTGTTACAAATTTATTTTTGTTACAAAGTGTAGGTCCATGATGATAAGAAGAAAAGCATGAAGAAACCGGATCTCATTATGAGGAAACATGGATGCTTGTCCTCTACGAGAAGATTGGGATATATGATCTCATCTTAATCACCGGTTTATTTGTTACTTGTATTTTGTTGCCCTGCGTGGCAAGTGATGTTTCTTTGTATGTTCGTTTTGAAGACGATGGATATAATTTTGAAAGTTTTGAGATTTAATGTAAAACTTTTTCATATTGTTTGTTCAAAGTTTATTCATGTCAAAGTTTATGTGTTGTTTGTCCTGCGTGACACACAACTTTACTTTTGATGACAATGAATCTTTTTCTTGAAATAAGAATGTTGTTATGAAAAATATTGTTGGATTCAAAAATTATCTATGTCACGGCATACACAAGATTTTGTTGCAAGTAATAAAATATTCGTGAATATATGATTCTGGATCCAAAATAGTTTGGAGAAGTTATCTTTGTGAAATAATCAACTTAACCACATAAACAAGAAAAGTATCACCTAGATCAATGTGGTTAGGATCTCGGGATAGTTTAACGTCGGGTTAGACATTAGATGCTAGTCTTGTTTATTAGGCTAGGATGATTATGAAACCCTTCATTGTCATGCGTGAGAAGGATAAAAGCTTGTTGGATATTGATCACACTTTTGTGGATAATCCGATCAAGCACAACACAAAGAATAACTAAAGGGAAACTTGTTCATCACTACCTTCTAGTAGCAGTTGCGGAAAGTTTTCTAGTTTTGGTAAATGTCTGAAACCTCATTGATGTTCAGGATTAACCAAAACTTTTTACGGAATCTATAGGGCAAATAGATCAAGATATTTAGATCTAGTTTAGATGCTAAGATACCTTGTATCTATAATAAATGACCATATAATGAATTGTGGTTTTTCCACATAATTCATTTCCTACTAAGACACATTGGTAAATGGTGTCATGTTGTGGGTAACCGGATATTATTGAATATGATCTGGTTTATGATGAGTCATAAAGGTGTATCCCGCTTATTGATACACTCACTTAACATGACGGACTAAGTCCTCACATCTAAAACCAATCGATAGTCTAAATTAGCACTAAATAAGATATGACTAGAAAGAGTTCTTTGCTTGTCTATCTCATAGTTTAAAGTTATCCCATCTACATTTAGTGGGAGATGGATGAACTTGAAAGGTGCTAATACATTTGATAAGTTCTTCTAAGTTTTAGATATTTAATCTTTTGAGAACGTTGTTTTGTTGCTCTAAAAGGAGAAAATAACTAAAGCATTCTAGTGAAAGAACGTGGAATTTAAATGAAAAACCTAATGATTAACACTAGCAAATACTCAATCTTGACTGATTGAGAACCAGCATTGATATGCTAGCATACCTGACTAAGTATCATTACTTTTATGTCTAATAAGAGTCATATGAAAGCAAAGAGATATGTGTCTCTCATATCTAAGCGACGATGACTTGATGGTGAGTCATGTTGAGGTCACCATTTATTAAAAGACACAGTGAACCCGGATTCACTAAGATAAAAGAAGTAATTGATCAAGAGATGCAATCCATTAGAATATCCAAGTATTTGACTTGGCTTAATCCCATACCTAGGTGAAAACCAAGAAGGTACAAGGGGGATTAATAAGAATGGAATTGTAGACAATTTCAAATACCGACTATGTGAAAAGGTTTCATGATGGGTTTGAGGAAACTTTTCCTAGTGGTTATGTTGAAGAATATTTGATACCAGTGGCTATCATTACCTTTTGTGGGAATAAGAGATAGCACAAGGATATGCAAGACCGCGTTCCGTCATAGAATAATATTATGACGAAGTGCTCATAACACTCTCCGAGGGTCTTATGTATCCATAATTTCAAAATTAAGTCTACAAGCATAGATAAATCCATTGTGGATTTATGTTAGAATATAAAAGATAAGATCTTTGCTTTTATTGAGGAAATCTAGTGTTGAATTTCTAGAAGCATGAATGAGACTTTTACCTACGTCAGGGCTAGTGGGAGCTTTGTTGTATTCCTAAGTGTATGAGTCTATTGAAGATAATGTCCCGATATTAAGTTGTCTGTGGACCTAATTCAAGAATTATTGCTTCATAAAGACACTTAGGAGATACAAAATAAAATATTTTGAGTTCAAGAAATACCGAGATATGTTCTTGATGTTTGACGACTAGAAAAGGTCTGGAGTAAGTAATTACTCTAGTGCAAGTTTCTATAAGGATAACTGTGGATCTTGATCGAAGTTTATGATCCTACCTTGTGGTGTTAATTGCTGGTTCATAAGTATCACCTACCCTATAGTGAGCTTTTAGGACAATGAGGGTGTGATCACTTTAGCAATTTATATTATGATATCTTTGACGGACACTTTGATAGAGGTCTGGTTAATAGAGATATAAGTGAATAAAAAAAGTACTTGTGGGTGTTGTGTTACAAACCCACTAGTTAAGCCGTTATTATTGACTAGTGATGTTTATCATACTAGGTCAGTTGGCATTTTTAAATGCATATAACTTGGCTTAAATATTGTTTTGGTTTATGATTGATTAGTATTTATCTATTTGGGGAACATCAAGCAGTATTGAATTTCATACTATATCGATTATTAAATGGAGATTTAATAATGCGCTGAGGGCGGGTATTTTTATGAATCCTTACTGTGTTCCATCTTAGCATGTTTAACCACTTCCCAGAATGCTTCATCATTCTACATGTCCGTCGTCAGTCATTCTTCGTGGGGAGGAAGTTTGAATTAAGACTGGGGAAGGAGTTGGTCATGTATCCAATAATGGATTGGATACAAGGGACGCAACACTTCGCCTATGCTTGAATTCTTCAAGTCATTGGACGACCCACACCTGAAGTTACTTCATGGTTTCTGTCACAAGTAACTCAAGATAATAATATCATTTCATCCTTAGACCGGAGATACATGTGTGTCAAAGCATGTGCCTGCTTTGCTTTGATTGCTTTCAAACGCAGTTCGTATCTGGCTGTTATAAAGGGAGCTTTTGGGTAAAGTATGGTATATGTGGCGGAACAATGTAGTCAAAAGGATTTGTTCCTCTAGTTTAGAAAGATATCCATGGGCCCCTTGATGATTGAGCGTTGACGTTAAAATGCATGGCCGTGCTGACGTTGCAATGATGTTAGATCGATTGCAACTAGATTTTTGGTCACCATCAATCTTGATCGAGAAATATAATCGTGAACGATCTGGAGATGACATTTAACCATGTCTCATGTTCACACGGATATCGCGAACAAAGCGATAATTTGATAACTTATCTATAGGGCCATGTCATACTTATGTTTGAGATTTGGCATTTGTCCAGGATGACAAAACCTATGCTGACTTGGGGGCAAAGATGCCTTGCTAGAGGCTGCTCTTTGTATGTGGTACTATGGGTATGGTATGTCATGTGCAAGTGGGAGTCTGTTGGAGTATGCCCACTGACATACGCACGCCAATTGATCACTACTGATGATGCATAGGCTTATTGGGTCACACACCGGGGATCAATCTCGACAACAACCAAAGTGGAGGGGCTAAAAGGAATCAATTGCATTTGAGTTCCAAATTGAGGTGGGCCAGAGAGAGTTCACGGCGTGAACTAGTGTCTGACAGCTTTTTGCATGTTGCCTCTCTATTCCACCAATGCATGTGTTTTACCATGATTGCTTCTTGGCCGGCCTTTGGGCACCAGAGAGGCTTCTTGGGGTCTTTATAAAGGCCATGCATCAGCTCCATTTGCTCTCTTGAAGATCTTAACACTTATACACATTAAGATAAACTTGTGAGGTTCTTCTATGAGGGTTCTTTGAGTATACATGTAAGAGGTTTGCCAAGAGGCATTGAGCTACTAAGTTTTTGTTCCAGAAGTGATTACAAATCCTTGTAGATCACTTGGAGGCTTGCTAGTACAAGGAGATTGAGCAAGCTCGGTGTGGACTATCGATAGAGGAAGGCTTGGTTTAGCTTTCTAGTTCATGCATCAAGTTCGGTTTCTCCAGAGCACATTCGTGAATGGTATAACTTCTTTTCCTTTGTTTTTCTTGTTGCATTACTTGCATGTAGAGCTTGGTCCATGTGGTGGGTTTAAATGGCATCTTGGTTCTTTGAACCACTTGTGTTTTGTTTGATTCTTGTTCTTTTGCTTCCGTTGCGTGCCATGCTAAAACCCAACAATTTAGTCATGAAGTACAAGTTGTAATGCACAAAGTACTATTAATTGAACCACTTGTGTTTTGTTTGATTCTTGTTCTTGTTCTTTTGCTTCCGTTGCGTGCCATGCTAAGATTAAAGAATCCAAGATTCAAGAAGTCAGCTTGACAAGGTCAAGACTGAGTATGTCAGCTCAGCGTCAGAAGTTAGTTCAGAATTTAAGTAAGTTCAAAATTCTGTTATAAACTCTCTATATCTAAAACATTTAAATTAGGATATCTAAACCTAATTTAAACTATCTATTAGTTGGATAGAAATCTTAAACGAAAATTAATTAGATATGTCCTAATTAAGGAGTTTGTTACGGTTTTAAAGAAAAGATAAGTTTTATCTTTAAACTGCGATTTACTCATAGATATATCAAGTATAAGTATAAACCTTCTCATGTGTTTTACAAATATGTTCTTACGTGTGTACGAGAACATATACGCGATACACAACGACGACTGCATAAGTTGCAAAACGTACGTGTGATCGTGATACTTGATACGCGTGTGTTGCGATAACTTTGTAAGTTCAAAGTTCGAGAGAGTTTTCAAGAGTTCTTGTTAATCAGTTTTAACAAGAAATTCGATCATCAATTAGTTTGTGATTCAAGAGTGTTTAGAGAGAGTTGAGGTTATAATCATTGTAATATCAAATCATCCTGTTAATTTGATTAAAAAGTGATAAAAGTTATTGTACTGATTGATAATTGAATATACATTTGATTAATTTGTTTGGTTGTTTAAAGTGTATTCAACCCCCCCCCCCCCTTTTACACTGTATCGGTTGCTTGTTCACCCTCTTTGGGACCAACAACTGGTATCAGAGCAAGTTTCTTCACAAGTTGAAGATCAAGATCCGCTGTCAAGAGGTTAAGATGTCTACTAGCAAGCAATCAAGTCACATACCAACAATGGCGGCAAAAGGGTGTCCTTTCTTTGATGGCACTGACTATCCTATGTGGAAGTTTAGAGCCATGCTATATCTGAAGTCTGTGGATCATAGGATGAGTACCGTGATTCAAGATGGCCTAATTATACCGATGATCCATATTACTGCCACTAATAAAACTGTTCCCTCTGGAGAAACTCCCAAGCCTGAAGCATCCTAGGCTGAGGAAGATCGTAAACTGTTTAATCTCGATGACAAGGCACAAAGCATTATAGCAAATGCTTTAACTAACCCTCTTCTGCATACTGTGGCTGGGTGCCAAACTGCAAAAGAGATGTGGGATACTCTCAGTGTCACGTATGAAGGCACTGACCTGGTCAAGCAACATAAGAAGACAAATCTGAGTCGTTCTTATGAAACTTTCTTTGCTAAAAAAATGAAACTCTGGCAGATTTGTTTACCAAATTTCAATGCTTGATAAATGATCTGATCATGGTAGGTGTCAAGAAAGATGAGAATGAGTTGGTACTCAAGTTCTTGGATGTGTTACCAGAACAATTCAATGAGATCACCATTGCACTTCATGCTGGAGGAACCTTAGGAAAATATGATCTCAGATCTATCTATGGTTTCCTTCTAAATCATCAACAGATCATGGAACAGAAGAAAGTGGCCCAGCAACAACCAACAGAATCTATAAACGATGCTGGATCTGCATTAATTGCAGAAAATAAAAAGAAGGGATCTAAGAAGTCTCAAGCTGAGACTGACTCTGAATCTGAATATGAGGAAGTACGTCTTAACTCTAGTTCAGATGATGAAGAGATGGATGCTCTTACTGAACAAATGGCAATCTTAGCAATAAACTTTAGAAAGTTTAGAAGAGGAAGGGGTCAATCTGACAGAAGCAAAAGTGGTAAGTCTACTTTTGATACTAAGAAAGCTAAGTGCTATAACTGTTAGAGGATAGGACACATAGCTGCTGAGTGTAGAGTAAAGAAGGGAGAATCAACTTCAGTAGCTGACAAGAATGCCTACAGAGCTGATAAATATAAAAAGAAATATCAAAGACTCAAAGGCAAGCCAGATGAAAACACCAAAGGCCTCCTTGCTGAAACTTGGGATACTGAATCATCTACTTTAGATGATGATGAGCCAGATAGGTGTTTGATGGCCATTGAGGATGAAGAGGAACAAGTTGACTATGATTTAGAAGACAGTTCCTTTGATGAGGATCTAGCAGAAGCGGCTAAGCTGAGTAAGCAAACCAGTAACTGGGATCCTGCCTCAATGTATAAGGTAAATAACTTTAGCTCTTACACTGATGAACAAAAATGTCTAATGTTCAACTATTTGTTGAATGACTTCAAAACCTCTCTCACAATTCAATCTAGTTTGAAAACTGAAATTTCAAAACTAAAAGATGAACTTAAACACTCTGAAACTCTCTTGAATGCTGGTAAAAAGTGTTGGAATATGCCCACTGACACGAACGAGTTAATGACACTACCGATGAGGTGTAGGCCTATTGGGTCACACACCAAGTATTGATTCCAGCAACACGATCAAGCAATAGAGAGGAAAAGACCAAAATGGGTTTTGGCAGGGTGGTACACGGGGCCGTGTTCCTGAACACGGACCGTGTCCAGTCCAACGTACACGAGGCGTATTGGCCCAATCCAAGGTCGTGTAGTTTGGGCCTACACGGGCCGTGTAGTGCCTGTTAGACACGGGCCGTCTTAGCCCAATTGGGACCGTGGACTTTGGGCCTACACGGGCCGTGTACGTTCGCTGTAACAGCAGAATTAACAGCCTTAAAAACTTGGTTTAATGGGGTTAACTTCTAATAATGATGGTAGACAAAGAGACCACGAGTTATCTGCTCTTGTAGAGGCTTTTGGCTATCACTTGGTCCCTTGGTTGACACTTGAACTCTCTTTCTCTTGTTCTTGGTGTTCTTGAAGACAAGAAGCAAACATACACATACTTGAGTGTTGTTTTGGTGGTCATACATCAACTTGCTAGCACTTGGGAATCAAGGAAGCTTGGGGTGGACTTCATTGGAGGAGTTCTTTGTTGGACTCTAAGCCACTTGACTAGGAAGGTTACTTTGTGTTTTGCACCATTGAGGTATAACCTTTCTTCTCATCTTGTTTATATATATTTTAGTTGCAACTCCATTGTTAGATTTTGGTCCATGGGAAGTATTCATTATTTGGCATCGATTTTTGTTATGTACTTTGCTTCCGTTGCTACTTGATTTTGCCAAATGAATACCTTCAGTGGTATCAGAGCCATATCTAACATGGCTTTGCACTATTGAGTCTAGAAAAACCATAAAAGTGTTTTTGGATAAGAAAAGTGTTTTCTTAAAATTGGTTTTTCCATTGAGACTCTTGTTGTGCTGGAATAAATTTATTCGTAGACGTGTTAATATATTCTAGTTTTTATATTTATATATTTGTTGTAACTTGGCATGAAGTGTACACAAATATATACTTATAAATGTATATATGAATATGTGTCTTAAAATGTTTGATACACTAATGCATATGTACAAGGATTGTCCTTTTAGTGCCTTTGGTGTTTTGACAATCTTAACTAAAATATAGATATATATTTATATATCATGGTTATGTGTGGCACACCATGTTTCTATTTGATATACTTGGTTTGATTCGGTAACAAGATATGCCCCTAGACCTATGTGTTGTGATGATTGATTATTTTTTGGTTTTTTGGCGGCCTGCGTGCTGTATTGTTGTAATAATATTAATTTATTTACTTATTGGTGCGGCTTGCACGCCGTTTCTTTTATTCTATGTATTTGTATAAATAGTATAGGATTGCGACCTGCGTGTCATTTATATATGTTCTATGTATTTATATATAGCATAGATTTAAAACCAAAATAGTCAACGGGAGTCATGGTGATGACGTCTTGGCGAGAAGGAATCAACATGCTATTGGAGGTGTTGGATTCAGTGGGAGCTCATCCAACGAGACCATATCTTGTCCTTAGATTTTTGTCCTCGTTTTCCCTATTGTGGCTCACGGGGAAAACGCATAGGAATTATGGGCATGTTACCGAATCGTATGTATAGATATTTGCGTGGTTGTATTTTATTATTCTACGCATGGATTAGGATTCACATGCTAGATAATTTTTCTATAAAAATTAAATAAAATACAGTGTTTGTTAAAATGGTTAACTATTGCGCGCGAATAGAATTGACAAAGGAAATATAAACATGGTATTATATTAAAAGTGCTTAAAATCGTTTTGACACTTACTTTGTTAATTCACAAAAGGGTTTTATAAAACGGAAACAAAATCCCGTTTTTCAAAATGTAAATCACGCACCATCCATAAGATGACACCACCCGAATCTAACGAAGCAAGGATGATTGTCGAGCTAAGC